>CAMRHE010000004.1:3162500-4362500 GCA_947044405.1 Leptodactylus fallax
ATAAACTCAATAAGATTTTGTTCTTTTTTAGCGTTTTGTAAAATGCGTGTTATTGCTTCTATACCTTCCTTATGTGGGATTCTGGTGTATAAACTTTCTACATCAATAGAAGCCAGTTTTAAATTGCTTTCATAGTTGATGTCCTTTATATTCATAAGAAAGTCATTAGTATCCTTAACATAAGGTATAGTAGGTAACAACGGTTTTAAAAGCCGTTCCAGGTATTGTGAAAGTGGTTCCGTTACCGAACCAATTCCTGCCACGATTGGTCTACCAGGTGGATCCTTTAGTTTTTTATGGATTTTAGAAAGGAAGCACCATCCTGGTTTTTTAGGGAATTCTACAAGCAATTTTTCAGCTGTTTTTTTTTAGATATTACTTCTTTTTCCACATTTGATCTCAGGAAAGTTTTAATTTTATTTTTAATTAACGAAAAGGGATTTTTTTCTAAGATTTTATAAGTAGAAGGATCTGATAGTTGTCTGTTAGCTTCTTTAATATAGTATTCTTTGGTCATAATAACAGTGTTACCACCTTTGTCGGCTTTTTTTATGACATCTTTTTGTTGTCTAAGTAACTTTAATGCTCTAAATTCTTTTTCTGTTAAACTTGACTTTTCTTTACTATATAGCAAAGATTTACATCTTTTACTACTTGTTTAAAAAATAGGTCGATATTCCCACCGCCCTTAAAAGGTTCCAGTGTTTGCGATGTTTTGTCTGACCAATCTATTAGATCCAGGAGAAAATCCTTCTCCTGATCTTCAAATACATTGCTAACAAAAAAAACCTAGAGGGCCTATTTTGCATGGAATTTCTCCAATCACCTTGGGAAATTCCATAACAGATTTTTGAGAAAAATGTTTAAATAAATTCAAGTTTCTAATACATTTAACCCTTTCGTTAATAAAGATAGACAATCTTCATTTAGGATTTTTTCAGTTAAGTTCACCACTGTAAATGCTTTTTGAGTTAGTTCCTCCAGGACACTTGTTTTCGTTTCATGCCTAATCTTCCTTCTCTGTTCTAAAGCTTTTTCCTTCTGTTGTATGGCAGGACCGTACAGTGTCCATATTAGGACATCCTCAGATATCAGTGTCAAACATCAGATTAATAGCAGTTTACAACAGTGATACCTGACTTTGATACCTTACTCTGATACCTGACTTTGATACCTGACTTTGATTCTGACACCTGACTTTGATACCTGACTTTGATTCTGATACCTGACTTTGATTCTGACACCTGACTTTGATACCTGACTTTGATTCTGACACCTGACTTTGATACCTGACTTTGATTCTGACACTTGACTTTGATACCTGACTTTGATTCTGACACCTGACTTTGATACCTGACTTTGATACCTGACTTTGACTCTGACACCTGACTTTGATACCTGACTTTGATTCTGACACCTGACTTTGATTCTGACACCTGACTTTGATACCAACACCTGACTTTGATATCAACACCTGACTTTGATACCGACACCTGACTTTGATTCTGACACCTGACTTTGATTCTGACACCTGACTTTGATACCGACACCTGACTTTGATTCTGACACCTGACTTTGATTCTGACACCTGACTCTATGCAGTTTCTGGGCTGGTTGTAAAACTTAGGTGACTTCTGACTTTCATATCTGATTGAGTCACAGCTCAGCAGTCAGCTATGAAGCACATACAATGTTACACTGTGATTGGCCAGGATGACTGACCTCTGAGTGAACTCACTGCTCACACTCAGGAGTACAAGATACTTGTATAAGGCTGCAGGCTGAGAGCTCCATGAGTCTGATAAAAAGTTGTCTGACACAAAGTTGTCTGATGCCTGACTGAGTCGGAGATCAGACTCACACATCATCTGAGTTTTTCATATACATACAGGCCAGCCAGCACATACAATGGTGGAGATTTATCAAGTAAAATGCTCCATAATTCTGGTATCATTTTCACCAAATAACCTCTCTGTGTGCCACATTCATAAAGTGTTTTAAATACTTTTATTACTTGTACAAAAAGGGGCGTGACCTACAACACTGTGCTGCAAAAATACATCCAAATAACCTCTCTAACATTTATCAAGTGTTTTAGGCTGAGGCCCCACGTACCAGGCTGCAGCAAAAAAGCGCTGTGGGAAAAACCTTGGCAGAAATGCATCACAGTTTTTCCCTCAGAGATTTTCACAGAAAGTCTGGCGAGGTTTCCTCTGCAGACTTTCTGCTTCCATTATACCTATAGTGAAACCGCCAGCATTTGCGTAAATATAATTGACTTGCTATTTTTTTGGAAATTGCGGCATTTTCACTGCGTGTATTTTCCTGCAATGCGTGGATTGTAGGGGTTAAACTGGTACTGGTAATTTGAACCGCACACCGTGGCTGCAATTGGCTTGTTTTACAACCCCTACAATCCACGCATTGCAGAAAAATACACGCAGTGAAAATGCCACAATTTCCCAAAAAATAGCAAGTCAATTATATTTACGCAAATGCTGGCGGTTTCACTATAGGTATAATGGAAGCAGAAAGTCCGCAGAGGAAACCTCGCCAGACTTTCTGCGAAAATCTCTGAGGGAAAACTGTGATGCATTTCTGCCAAGGTTTTTCCCACAGCGCTTTTTTGCTGCAGCCTGCTATGTGGGGCCTCAGCCTAAAACACTTGATAAATATTAGAGAGGTTATTTGAATGTATTTTTGCAGCACAGTTTTGTAGGTCACGCCCCTTTTTGTACAAGTAATAAAAGTATTTAAAACACTTTATGAATGAGGCACACAGAGAGGTTATTTGGTGAAAATGATATCAGAATTATGGAGCATTTTACTTGATAAATCTCCACCATTGTATGTGCTGGCTGGCTTGTATGTATATGAAAAACTCAGATGTTGTGTGAGTCTGATCTCTGACTCATTCAGGTATCAGACAACTTTGTGTCAGACAACTTTTTATCAGACTCATGGAGCTCTCAGCCTGCAGCCTTATACAAGTATCTTGTACTCCTGAGTGTGAGCAGTGAGTTCACTCAGAGGTTAGTCATCCTGGCCAATCACAGTATAACATTGTATGTGCTTCATAGCTGAATGCTGACTTGTGACTCAATCAGATATGAAAGTCTGAAGTCATCTAAGTTTTACAACCAGCCCAGAAACTGCATAGAGTCAGGTGTCAGACTCAAAGTCAGGTGTCAAAATCAAAGTCAGGTGTCGGAATCAAAGTCAGGTGTCGGAATCAAAGTCAGGTGTCGGTATCAAAGTCAGGTGTCAGAATCAAAGTCAGGTGTCAGAATCAAAGTCACGTATCAAAGTCAGGTGTCAGAGTCAAAGTCAGGTGTCGGGATCAAAGTCAGGTGTCGGTATCAAAGTCAGGTGTCAGAATCAAAGTCAGGTGTCAGAATCAAAGTCAGGTGTCAGAATCAAAGTCACGTATCAAAGTCAGGTGTCAGAGTCAAAGTCAGGTATCAAAGTCAGGTGTCAGAATCAAAGTCAGGTATCAAAGTCAGGTGTCAGAATCAAAGTCAGGTATCAGAATCAAAGTCAGGTATCACAGTCAGGTGTCAGAATCAAAGTCAGGTATCAGAGTAAGGTATCAGAGTAAGGTATCACTGTTGTAAACTGCTATGAATCTGATGTTTGACACTGATATCTGAGGATGTCCTAATATGGACACTGTATAAATCATGTGGTCAACCTGAAAGTATCTCAATGTACACATAAGTTTTGTTGCCACAAAAATACCACATCCAAGTGAACTAACGACAGACCAAGATATTACAAAAAATGACAAACATTACCAAACCAAGTAGCAAAGAACGGTCTTACCAAATTGCTGCAGGGATTGGATAATTCAGGGTCAGAGTCAGTGCAATACAAATGGTATGGATACACTAAAAAAACAAAATAAACTGGCTGTCTGCATAGTCAGCTGATTAACAATGCAGTAGCATTTAATTCACCTGTTTAAGCTAGCCAGGAAGTCCCCTGATTACTCTTTTGCCCCCAGTAAGACATTTACATAGGGACTAATAGGGCTTGTTTTTGAGGGCTAGCTGTGGATTGTTAGGGCAGGAGCTCTTATTGGGGTGTAGTGGATACAAGCAGGGTGTTAATAGGGTAAGTGGTGGCTGGACATCTGGCATCCTAAATTACCCATTCCCTGCAGCAATTTGGCAAGACCGTTCTTTGTTACTTGATTTGGTAATGTATGTTATTTTTTGTAATATCTTGGTCTGCCGTTAGTTCACTTGGATGTGGTATTTCTGTGGCAACAAAACTTATGTGCACATGGAGATACTTTCAGGTTGGCCATAGGATTTATACCGCAACCTTTTCATCTAAAATGGTTGTTATAAGAATATGATCTGACACCCATTTGTTTGTATTGTTGTATGTATACATTTGTTTTCATGGCATGCCATTTTTAGCACATTGTTTTAGTGCATATCTATTAAATGTTATATTTTAATTATCCTTGCTAATCACAAAAACCCTTCACACCATAGACAGCACATGATATCACAGAGCAAATGACATCACAGACACTGCATGATGTCACAATGGGTTTAGAATGTGTAAAGTTCTTATCCTGAGCCATCTTGTGTCACTTGAGCTTGACAGCTTGAAGAGGACAGATGTGCAGGTAAGTAGCTCTACATTCACTGCTGAGGCCTTGTCCACACATTGTGTTGCTTAGAGGGGGTAGACTATATCCATTTTGATGTGTTTTTGTCATGATGGCTTGTAGAAATTCTGTGGCTTGTATGCTGTGTGTAGCCCTGGTCTAAAGGTTTCCATATACATTACACGTAAGTCACCCAAACCAACTGATTTTGGCCAGTCGTTTGTAGGACAATGAATGTTAGTTTACAAATTGCTTCATCTGTAAGTTGGTGCCAGTCCCTGTTAAAAACACATGTAAGATTGGTTAAGTGTGCATGTGTATTGGAGAGGTGGGAGGAATAGCTGGCATAGTTTGTGTATGTGTATAGTTTAGGGTGTGGACAAAATACAGATGTAGCCTTCACCAACATGTCTGCAGGTGTGTTATTACATGAGAAATATTACCTGCAGCCTGATCCCCCCCACACACAGACGTCTGCTCTTTGAATCTCAGAACATTTTCTAGTGCGCGGATCTGCCGAGATGCCCCATAGCTATGGTGACAGGTTACTGGGACAGGTCAATTTTGAAAGTAGGCCAGTGACTACAAGTAACCCACAAATGTACTACTAAGCCAAGTGTGCATGTGTATTGGAAAGTTGGGTGAGATAGCTGGTGTTTAGACAACATCTCATGTGTATTGCCAGATTTATTATTTATTTATTTAATATAATTATTTAATGTATATTTATTTTTTACAGGGTTTTTTTTTTTTTTTTTGACTCATTCAGTTTCACTGGATGACGGAAATTCAGCTTTTTTAATTTTTTTTTTTTTTTTAATAAAATGGTCAAAGAGGGATGTGTGGGGGAGTCTCCTTACTTCAATAAAGGATTTTATGTGTGCGGTTTTCTTACACATTAAGCTCTCATGAGCTTAAATACATATGTACGTACAACATAAATACATATATAAATACATACAGCATACATACATATATACATACATACACACTCATATACATAAATACATACAACATAAATACATACATATAGCATACATACATACACAGATATATACATATAGCACTAGGCAGCAGGAGAGATATGATCCAGGGAGATATCTGATCGCCATATTTGGGGTCAGGAAGGAATTTTTTGCCCCCCGAGGTATAACTCTCCGGGGGGTTGTTTCGCCTTCCTCTGGATCATTGGGTCAGTGACTCTCATCTCAGGACAAAGGTGGACTGGACCACAGTAAGTTCTATGGTCTCCACCAGGCCTGACCTCTGGGTCACTGTGACCTTTTTATAATTTTAAGGACCAGTAATATTTAATTACAATGTTGCCTATTCAATAAAAACCCTTTAAAGTTATCTATATTGTGTTTGTAGTTTTTGTCTTGTGTCTGAATTACTCCTTAGATAGTGACCATAATGATAGTAATGGCTATCACTCAATATTCCGGAATATTCCAATATCTGTATATACAGTAATAAAGTGTATCATCTCCTATATATATATGGCGGCAGCTGCTGCAGAACAGAGGGTTATAAGGGGTGCCATATACAGTGAGCAGATTACACATAACTCTAGTCATTGTGATACCATAATGTCATCTCCTGTCCCAGGTTACATTACAAGTGTTATGGGGTTCAGTCTCCCTGATGGGGGGGCAATAACATTGTAAGTGTCCTCACATCTATTCACAATATCCTACCTGAAAGAAGACTGAAAAGTCCACAAGAGTGACTGAGCACAGGAGAGACTTCATATCCACAGAGCCTCATCACAAAACTTGGAATGAGACCCCACTCAGCAAAGACCACTTTACCAGACAACGGCCCACATCTACTAAGACTAGAGATGAGCGAATCGAAGCTGCAGAAGTGGAATTCGATCCGAATTTCAGGAAATCTTCGATTCACCATGATTCCGGATTTCCTCACACTTCGATGCATCGAATCACATTTTTTTTATAAAATGGCAGCCGCATGATCTTAGGACAAGGGGCAAGGGACTCTGGGAGTGCAGGATCACCCGCAAAGCCAAACGTGCAGCTAATCAGCAGCCGGCCGCCCCTGTGATGTCACAGCCCTATAAAAACCCTCGGCCATTTTAGGTACAGTCATTTCACATCGCTCTTACTGTAGGGACAGACGTCGGCAGGAGCTAGGGAAAGCTGAAAACATATAGAAGTTCAGGGAAAGAGGCTGAGCATTAGAACTGTAGGGAAAGGATAGGGAGGAATTGAGAGAAGAATTTGGGGTGGTTGCAGGGTCATTTACAGCAAGAATTTGCAGCATAATTCACATTGCAGCACTCACTGCTATTATACTGCTGCTCATTACTCATACCTGTGTCTTCAAGGTGGAACACAACAAGCCTTTTGCAGCACAGTACATCCAAAAACATTGAATTATCATACACTAATATCTGCACAGTTCTGTAAAAAACGCCTTTTTAAAGGTGTTTATTATAAGGGGCTTATTCACTGTTCTTCCACAGCATAACATTAAAGGCCATTTGTCAGTACTACTGTGCCAAAGAAAACTGAATTATCATCCAATAATATCTGCACTTATCTTTAATAAACGCCTTTAACGTGGGGAAAGACATAATGACCATATTCGCCATTTTGTTACCAGTATAAAGTTGCTGGCCATTTATACAGTGGGTACGGAAAGAATTCAGACCATTTAAAATTTTTCACTCTTTGTTTCATTGCAGCCATTTGCTAAAAGCAAAAAAGTTCATTTTATTTCTCATTAATGTACACTCAGCACCCCATCTTGACAGAAAAAAACAGAAATGTAGATATTTTTGCAAATTTATTAAAAAAGAAAACTGAATTATCACATGGTCATAAGTATTCAGACCCTTTGCTCAGTATTGAGTAGAAGCACCCTTTTGAGCTAGTACAGTCATGAGTCTTCTTGGGAATGATGCAACAAGTTTTTCACATCTGGATTTGGGGATCCTCTGTTATTCTTCCTTGCAGATCCTCTCCAGTTCTGTCAGGTTGGATGGTGAACATTGGTGGACAGCCATTTTCAGGTCTCTCCAGAGATGCTCAATTGGGTTGAGGTCAGAGCTCTGGCTGGGCCAGTCAAGAATAGTCACAGAGTTGTTCCGAAGCCACTCCTTTGTTATTATAGCTGTGTGCTTAGGGTCATCGTCTTGTTGGAAGGTGAACCTTCGGCCCAGTCTGAGGTCCAGAGCACTCTGGAAGAGGTTTTCTTCCAGGATATCTCTGTACTTGGCTGCATTCATCTTTCCTTCAATTGCAACCAGTTGTCCTGTCCCTGCAGCTGAAAAACACCCCCATAGCATGATGCTGCCACCACCATGTTTCACTGTTGGGATTGTATTGGGCAGGTGATGAGCAGTGCCTGGTTTTCTCCACACATACCGCTTAGATTTAACGCCAAAAAGTTCAATCTTCGTCTCATCAGACCAGAGAATCTTATTTCTCATAGACTGGGAGTCCCTCATGTGTTTTTTGGCAACCTCTATGCGGGCTTTCATATGTCTTGCACTGAGGAGAGGCTTCCTTAGAGTCACTCTGCCATAAAGCCCCGACTGGTGGAGGGCTGCAGTGATAGTTGACTTTGTGGAACATTCTCCCATCTCCCTACTGCATATCTGGAGCTCAGCCACAGTGATCTTTGGGTTCTTATTTACCTCTCTCACCAAGGCTCTTCTCCCACGATTGCTCAGTTTGGCTGGACGGTCAGGTCTAGGAAGAGTTCTGGTCGTCCCAAACTTCTTCCATTTAAGGATTATGAAGGCCACTGTGCTCTTAGGAACCTTGAGTGCTGCAGAAATTCTTTTGTAACCTTGGCCAGATCTGTGCCTTGCCACAATTCTGTCTCTGAGCTCCTTGGGCAGTTCCTTTGACCTTATGATTCTCATTTGCTCTGACATGCACTGTGAGCTGTGAGGTCTTATATGGACAGGTGTGTGCCTTTCCTAATCAAGTCCAATCAGTTTAATTAAACACAACTGGACTCCAATGAAGGATGGGTTATCTTCCCCCCCCCCCCCCCGTAGAACCATCTCAAGGAGGATCAGAAGGAAATGGACAGCATGTGAATTAAATATGAGTGTCACAAATATGACCATGTTATATTTCAGTTTTTCTTTTTTTAATAAATTTGCAAAATTATCTACATTTCTGTTTTTTTCTGTCAAGATGGGGTGCTGAGCGTACATTAATGAGAAATAAAATGAACTTTTTTGCTTTTAGCAAATGGCTGCAATGAAACAAAGAGTGAAAAATTTAAAGGGGTCTGAATACTTTCTGTACCCACTGTAAATACAGTATTGTCAAAAATTCAATAATTCAACAATTCTTAGCAGTTATCACTTATTTAAAGGTGTTTATTGGTGTGGAAACCCATAAGGAGGACCATATTCGCCATTTTTTTCCCATTGTGCTGATGGAGCCGATACTGCTCCTCCCACCCCCACCCCGTCCCACAGCTGCCATGCCAGTGCAAGTTGAGCACTCAGAGCCCCCCCGGTCAGACATGCGAGAGGATGGACGATGGTGTAGATATTAAAAAAACCCCCATTTTTCCCCAGTAGCGAGGGTCTAACATGGTGGAGAGCCTGTAGTCATCCCTTTGCCGAATGGTGACAATTTGGCTGTCACTGCGCAAGGAAGTGAGCATGCATCGGGCCATTTGCATAAGTGACTCCGAGGGACTCCCTGTATCCTCTCCACTGCATATTGCCATGGTGTGTCTGGGTCATCTGCCTCATCCTCCTCATCTCCCTCTGGCTGTCCTGGTTGCTCCTGTTCCTCCTCTCCACCCATTTGGCTACACATTGTTTGTGCTCCAATGTCCTCCTCATCCTCCTCCTCCAGTTCAGCCCCCACAGGACTCATGTGGTCGTGAGATGCAGACGCCACATCTCCAGTCCCCTGACCAGCCAGATTGAAAAGCATCTTTTCCAGGATGTGAATCAGTGGAATGACGGTTCATCCATAGTCCTGGTGACTGACTAACAAAGTGGCCTCATCAAAGGGAACGAGCAAACGGCAGGTGTCACGCATGAGCTGCCACTGGCTAACGTTAAAGTTACAGTACACAGGGGAGTACCTCTGTCCGCTTGGATCATCAAGAAATCGTTTATGGCTTTTCTCTGTTCATATAGTCGATCCAGCATATGGAGGGTTGAATTCCAATGGGTGGTAACATCGCATATCAGCCAATGTTGTGGGAGGCCGTTCTGCCGCTGCAACTCAAGGAGGGTGTGCTTGGCGGTGTACGAGTGGCTGAAATGCATGCAAAGTTTCCTTGACATTTTTATGATGTCTTGCAGATGGGTGGAACACTTAAGCAAATGCTTGACAACCAGATTGAACACGTTCGCCATGCAGGGCGCATGGCTCAGCCCTCCTTCACACAGTGTCGACACCATGTTCTTCCTGTTGTCGTTCACCATTGTTCCGATTTTTAAGTTCTCTTGGAGAAAGCCAGGATTTGATTTCTTGATTGAGGACACAGAGCAGTTCCTCCTCTGTGTGACTTTGTTCGCTCAAGCAAACGAGGTGTAGAACAGTGTGACACCGCTGTGCCCTGCACATGTGGTATGCTGGAGGAGCACTGTGAATTGTCCCTGCAGTGGATGCTGAGGAGACAGTGGAGGATGAAGCGGACACTGCTGCAGGGCCAACAGCGTGAGAATGTGTAGGCAGAAGCTTCGTCACCTGTCCAAGTTGCTGGTGTGCCTGGGAAGGCACCACATTAACCCAGTGGGCCGTAAATGACATATATTGTCCTTGACCGGAGTTACAGCTCCACACGTCGGCGCTGCCATGCACTTTGGCAGACACGGACAGGCTCAAGGACTGGCCCACCTTCTGTTCTACATATTTGTGCAGGGCTGGTCCTGCCTTCTTGGCAAAGAAATGACGGCTTGGGACTCTACACCTCGGCTTGGCACAATCCATCAGTTCTCTGAAAGGTGCAGAGTCCACGAAGTGAAAAGAGAGTGACTGCAGCACCAGCAACTTGAACAGGAGCACGTTCAGCTTCTGCACTGTTGGATGAGTGCACGCATGCTGTTGTCTCTTAGATATAGATTCTGTGATTGATTGCTGATGCAATAACTGACTAGGAGGAGGAGGAGCAGGAGCATCACGACCAACAGATGATGGGAAGGACACACAGCTTCTTTTGGCTGAGGTGGTGGAGCCTTGACTGCCTGAAATGGGGTACATGCCACTGGGTGCTGCAGCGGTTGCTGTGGCTGGCTGGACCACCCCATTGGAGCCACGACTCTCCGAGGCCACTTTATGTTGAAGCTGAAAATGTTGACGCAGGGGTGTGGAGCCAACATTGGCACCCTGACCTCACTTCACCTTCTGCCCACAGATTGAACATATGGCCATGTTCACCTCCCCCGGTGGCTTTACAAAAAACTGCCATACCGCCGAGTAGGTGATTTTACCCCCAACACTTCGCACTAACTGATTGCTACCACTACTGCCTCCGTGAACCCCTGCACCACTGCTTTCCGGGCAGGTAGGCTGCTACGAAGCGGGTGGTCTACCCGGGCACGTTTAGCTCCCGACCTCACACTGCTGCCACCCTGCTGACTCCCCCGCTGCCTCATGCGCAAGCTGCAACCCTCTTCTGATGACGATGAAGCCCCTTTGTCACCCGGCTCCCAATTATGATCGGCTACATCGTCATTCACTATTGTCTGCAGGTCACTGATGTCCTCCTCAACACCAGCTCACACGCCACTCTCCTCATCACTACTGGCCCGCCTACTGGATTAAGTGGCAGATGTATCCTCCAGATCTTGGCTGAGCAGTAGCTGCTCACTGTCCTCTAGTACCTCCTCCCCACTGTACAGTTGATCTCAGCCCACAGCATAAAGTACTTCTCTAGCTGAGGGAGCGGAAAAGGACAAGGACAGAGGCAGGTTGAGGACAGGTGAGGGCACAGGGCCTGCTGTTGGGCCATGCCAACTAAGGGTTGTGTCTGACGAACCCACTGACACTTGGCTGGGGGTGTCTGATGTGACTTGGGATGAATTGGATGACCGAGTCAACCAGTCTACAACCGTTGGGTTGCTGGCCAAGGCAAAACCGCTAATTGACACTGGGAGCTCAGGCCTCTGTAACTGACCCCTGCTGCCATGCCCCCTTACTCTACTGCGACCTGTGCCTGTGCCAGAAACATTTAAGCCTGCGGCCTTCCCCTGTGCATGGCTTCTCGCTTCTCTGTCTGACATACTGTAATTTCTACTTTGAAGAGGACGGCAAATATGCCCTATATTTCTTTCCCCACTAATGAACACCTATAAAAAAAGCGTGATAAAGGCAGAGATTTGTGGCTCAGAATTATTAAATTATTGACAATACTGTATTGATAAATGGCCTGCAACTTTATACTGGGAACAAAATGGCGAATATGGTCCTCCTTATGGGTTTCCACACTAATAAACACCTTTAAGTAAGGTGTATGAACCTCCAGCATACCACATGTGCAGGACACATCAGTGTCACGCTGTTCTACACCTCATTTGCCTGGGCGAACAAAGTCACACAGGAGAGGAACTGGGTCACTTCTCCTCATGCTGCTTCCCACTGGGTCACTCTGTGTCCTCCTCATGCCGCTGCCACCGAGTCACTGTATGGCCTCCTCATGAGACTTCCACTGGGTCACTCTGTGTACTCCTCATGCCGCTGCCACTGGGTCACTGTATGTCCTCCTTGTGCTAAAACTGGTGGTATATCTTAAGCCAGTCTAAGTAAAGGAGATAGTTGGAGTAATTGGGGCCAAATTGTGTAAAGGATACAAGCGTCTTAATAAAACCTCTATTCCAAAAAAGTTGGGACGGTGTTTAAAATGTAAAGAAAATAAGAGGCAATGCTTTGAGATATCATATAGCCATATTTTATTCACAGTAGAACATAGAACACATATCAGAAGGTGAACGTTAGACATAACAGTGGAACAGGGTTAACAAAAGGCTGGAGAAGTCGTAGTAATGAACAGCCCGAGGGTCAATTTTCAATTAAGGCTAGGTTCACACTTGTGCCAGCTTCTCCATCGTTTGGATCCAACGGGGGATCCGAACATCAGAGAGCCCATCCTCAAAAACAGCTGTTACCCGCGGACTCCTGAAGACCCCATAAACTACAGAGGGATCCCACAAGGATGCTCAGGAGAGATGAGACAAGGTGAGTATAACAGTTTATAATTTTTGCTCGCCTTCCCTGGGCCTCCAGCTTGGGTGACAAATCCCAAATGTTTCAAGTTCAGGTCAAACACTAAATTTTTGGAATAATTGGATTGAATCCAGTTCTATACATATATATATAACACCATGCTTCAGAAGAGGCCAGGGCTCCAGAAGAAGCACATAACTTCACAGTATAGCTGTCAGTAAGTTATTCAATAACTGTTCACTACATACAGACTCACTTTCAAAATGGGGAGCCATTTGCACGATGGGCAACAGGCAACTGCCCAACAAGTATCGTGCATGGGTCCATTAAAGGGGTTATTCACCTTGCAGATATTGATGATCTATCCCCAGATTAGCTGTTTTGGGACACAGCAGCGTCCAGGAATGTTTATATGCCAGGAGCTGTGCTTCTCACCCATCATATGATGTGTAGCAGCGACTCCATTTTGTAAATGATTTGATATTTGTGTAATGGTGAAGGCTTCATGTTTTATATTCACTTACTTTCTATATTTTACTTTATTTCAGTCTCCCCTTCTATATATATCAGCATAGGACTGAGCAGCCTCCTCCACAGGTCTGAAGAGGTAAGTACCGGGGCCGGCGTCAGCACCCGGCATACCCGGGCAAGTGTCGGGGCCCCATGCTCCTGAAGGGGCCCACTCAGCTGCCGGGTGCTGACTGTTACGGCGTAACGATCGTGGTCACAGGGTGTGCGACTGAGACCGAACCCAGCAGGGTAAGGGGCCCGTGGCCAGCTGGAGATGGCCAGGGCCCCGGACCACTATGATAACGATCTGGAGAAAGCCTGGTTCCCCGACCGCTATACATACTGTTATTGAAAAGGGGCCCTGGCATATTGCCAAGCCCCTTTCCAATAGATGGCATCCCAGGGTTGGTGACTGAAAATAATAAATACGGTGGAAAACCGCAAGGGCATGCTGATGTTCTGCACCATGAGCCGGGGGCAGAATATAAAGAAGAATCTGAGGCATATGCTCACCTCTCTTGGGCACAGCGTTCTCTCTGGCGCTCTTCCGTCATGTGACTGAGGACTGTGATTAGGCCCCAGCAGTCACATGGGGTGCAGCAGCGTAATGACGTCAGTGCTCCCCCACGTGACCACTGAGGACCAATCACAGGCCTCTGAAGATGGACGAAGATGCTGAAGACAGCAGGACAGACCGAGGATGCCCAGGAAAGGTAATGCAAGGTGAGTATCAATGTTTGTTATTTTTATTCACCTTCCCTGGGCCTCTGATAATTATACTCTGGGGTCTGAGGAGACCCCAGAGTATAATAACAGCACCAAAGTGGGGGGAAGGGACTGTTGGGAGCATATAATACTGTGTGGGGGCCCCTGCTGAGCATATAATACTGTGTGGGAGACACTGCTGAGCATATCATACTGTGTGGGAGCCACTGTGTAGTATATAATACTGTGTGGGGGCCACTACTGGTCATATAATACTGTGAGGGGGACACTGTGAATCATATAATACTGTGTGGGGACCACTGTGGAGCATATAATACTGTGTGGGGACCACGTGGAGCAAAAACAGGGGATGTGGAGCATATAATACTGTGTGGGGGCCACTGTGGAGCCTATGATACAGTTTGGGGGTCACTGTGGAGCATATAATACTGCATGGGGGCCACTGTAAAGCATATAATACTGTGTGGGGGCCACTGTGGAGCATATAATACTGTGTGGGGGATACTGTGGAGTATATAATACTGCGTGGGGGCCACTGTGGAGCATATAATATTGTGTGGGAGTCACTGTGGAGCATATGATACTGTATGGGGGCCACTGTGGAACATATAATACTGTGTGGGGGGCTACTGTGGTGTGGCTCTATTACCAGTATCAGGCCCTGTTCACACAGTGGAATCTAGCACTGATTTTGAAGCAGATTCCTCCCTCATTCTGCCTCCTACTGAAACTAATTGGAGCAGGAAGCTGGAAAAAAAAAAGTGTCCTGCTGGATCTTGCCACAGATTCTGCAGCTGATTTGGAGGCCGCGGCTTGAGACTCCACACTGGTTAGACTCATTCATTTGGGTCTAATCAGCGGTGGAAAACCGCAAGGGCATACTGATGTTCTGCACCGTGAGCCAGGGGCAGAATATAAAGAAGAATCCGAGGCAGATGTCTGCTTCAGATTCCTCTTTACTTTCCGATGTCTGAACAGGTTGTATCTACTTGTATGGAATGGACTGTATTACAGTCCACTCCAGTAGGTCTACCTCAGCAAAAAACAACCAATTTCGATTGTCTTTTTGCTACATTGTGCATGAGTTACTCCAAAAGGGGCCCACTGAGGCTCTGTCGTCCAATGGCCCACACAAACCTGGAGCCGGCCTTGATTATATCCCACGCTTATACTCCACATGTATTATAGTGGCAGCCCCATGTAAATCAGACAGTGCACCAAGGCACAGAACAAATGTTCATTTGGCACAATAAATAATCACTTGTCAATTGTAAAGTTGTCATGAGTACCCCCTCATCATTTCCATGCCCTCCAATATTATAACATGGGAATGGCACAATCTACCTGAACTATGTGAGGGTTCAATACGTTGTGGGAGCTGAAGCCATTACACTGAGTGGGGGCTTGGGGCATTATGCTTTGTTGGGGCCAAAAATGGGCATTATATTGCACATGGAGCTCTAAACAGGACATTATACAATGTAGGGGACAATATTCTGCGTTGGACACCAAATTTGCCTAAACTCCCTTCCCCCGTGCAATTCTGTTTTAGACCCTTTCTACACCTTGACCACCTAGAGGTGGGGCTTGTTAAGGGGTGGGTTGTGAAGGGAGAGTGCATGGGCCTTACAATGGAAATACCAACAACTTCTAAAAGTAATATAAAACTAATAAAAATAATAATAATTATACTTGTGCTTTTCTGCTCCTTCACAAGTCACCAGGGTGGTAATAATTAGCATAATTATTAGCATCTGCAGGTGATGCCTCAGAGATCCTTCAGCCCTTCCAGCTTTAGAAACTGCACTGATGCAAAACTGGCATTATTAGTGCAGTTTCTGAATTGTGCAAATTCCCAGACTGGTGAGGATTCCTTCCTCACCCACACTGCAGCACAGCTATAGATAAAGGGCCCACTGACAGACTGGCCTACCTGGAATCTGTCTGACAGGGTAGATTACCTGCCTGCCAGTAAATATGCTATAAATCACAAGGGCTACACATTCTCATGAATCAGGCAAATCCTCCACCAACACAGGAATCATTAAAAGGCCAGAGAATAATATGCTGGTGTTGATGAATCACCCCCAATGACTCTGTCACTGCCAAACCAATTTTGCCTAGAAAGTTCCTTTTGAAAAAATTGTCAGTTCTCTGTCATTTGATCTTGTTGTGGCCTCTTTAGTACTTACCAAGCACAGCACCATACATTATATAGTGACTGTGCTTGGTATCGCAGCTTAGCCCATTCACCTGAAAGTGTCTGAATTGAGAACAGGCCATGTGACAGATGAAGATGATGCTGCTTCAAACCGCTGATCTGCACCGTCCAAAGGATGGGTCATCAATTAATAAGTCCCAGAAAACCCATTTAAGATATCACATAACTTATCCTAACCACATAAAACTTTGCATAGCTGATCTATGACCTTGATAAATTGCTTGAGTGGTGTAGGGTCACTTTTGGGGTGTGCCATTGTACTGATACCTCAGGGGCTCTGCAAATGAGACATGGCATCTGAAAACCATTCTATCAATATCGGTCTTCCAAGAGCCAAATATCACTCTTTCCTTTCCAAGGTTCGCCCCATATAGCCATACAGCAATTTATGACCACATATGGGGTATAGCCATGTTCAGGAGAAATTGAAATAGTATAATGAACTGTGGAGTGCTTTTTTTCATTTATCACCTTGTGAATGTGTAAATTTTAAGGGTAAATGAATATATTATTGAAAAAAATGAAATGTCTAAATTTCACATTCATTTTCATTTAATTCCAGCGAACGCTTAAAGCTTTAAAAAAAACTTCCCATATCCTATTTTGAATTATTTGAGGGTTGCGGTTTTGAAAATGTGGTGATATATGGAGGATTTCTAATATATAGGCCTTAAGTTCTCACTAAAATGGGTGGTTATTAAAGGTGGGCAAACATCTGAAGATTCATTTCGTCCCATGTTCGGATGAATCGTTCCTCCGGTTTGGTCCAAACTTGCCCATGTCCCAGCTGTGGCCCTTAGTGTTGAGACCAAGAACATGACATGATAGCAGAATACCGGACACCACAAGGAGGCAGAGACAGAGCGCCGGAAGCCTCGAGGAGGCCCAAAAGAGGTAATGGAAGGTGAGTATAAATGTTTTTTATTTGGTATGAATATCTATCTGAAAAGCAAAGAATTTCACATTTTATTTACTAAATTTCCTATTTTTTCTTTAAATAAATGCAAAAAATAGCAACCAAAGTTTATCACTAGTGTAAAGTACAATGTGTCACAAAAAAAAAATATAGAAATTTCTTGGGGTATATTAATGTGTCCCAAAGTTATTACCGCATAAAGGGATACATTGAAAAATGCAGTTGTGTTCTTTAAGCTGGATTTTGTCCTTGTCCTTAAGGGATTAAAACCTGCTAGAGGATCCCATGGTACTCTGGAGGACCAGTCTATTGTATGGCTATGGGAATGTTGACGTGTTCCTAATAAAACCTTCATCAATTCATCAACTGAAAACAATTTTACTAGGATGGAAAATGTTTCACATCTCAGACATTTTATGGCACACTATATATGTTCAGATTTTTCTGCTCTGACTACTCTTTTATTAGGGTGTTTATTAATTATAAAAAAAAAATCTGTTAATGTTAAATATTAAAAGGTCTATGTTCTGTATTTTGTAAGAAATTTCCACATTTTCATAGGAGGAGCAATTATATGTTCAAGTAAAGAAAGCATTATATTAGTTTGAGGATAAACTGGTTCCTTATCACTATTCTTTTGTTGTCAGCAGGGCCGGCGTTAGGGTGGGGCAAACTGGGTAATTGCCCCTAAGGGGCCCCCGGGATCCGGAGCCTGATGACTCTGGATCCAGGAGTCAGGCCCGGCCATATCAATAACAGAAAGGGACCCAGGGTCATGTGCCGCAGGGCCCCTTTCCGAGGTGAGTAAAAATAACACACATTTTTACTCACCTTTTCCTGGCGTCCGACGTCATCTTCTGGCATTGCGGACATCACCGCTGAGGCCAGGCCTCAGCCGTAGCGATCACGTGGGGCGTGCTGACAGCTTGCCTCACGTAATCGCTGAGACCCAATCACAGGCCTCAGCGATGACGTCAGCCGCAGAGAAGAGGAAGCGGTCGCCGGCGGGGATAGCGGAGCAGCACGAGGAGGCCCAGCAGAGGTAAGGCAAGGTGTGTATAACTGTTTGTTATTTTCCCTTACCTTCCCCGGGCCTTCGATAATTATACTCTGGGGTCTGAAGAGACCCCAGAGTATAATATAATAATAGCTTTGACGGAGTCTATACGGCCACTGTGGAGCATTATACTGGGGGGCCCCCTCTGGATAGCATATATATTGTTTTGGGCCACTGTGGAGCTTTATACTGGGGAGGGGACCCTCTGGAGAGCATGCTATATTCTGTGGAGCATTATAATGTGGGGGGGGGGGCTCTGGAGAGCATGATATATTCTGTGGGGTTACTTTTGAGCATTATGCTCTCCAGAGGGCCCCCAGTATAATGCTCCAGAGTGGCCCCACAGAATATAACATGCTCTCCAGAGGACCCCCTCCCCAGTATAATGCTCCACAGTGGCTCCACACAGTATAATATGCTATCCAGAAGGGCCCCCCAGTATAATGCTCCACAGTGGCCTAAAACAGTATAATATGCTCTCCAGAGCCATCCCCCCAGTATAATGCTCCACGGTGGCCCCACACAGTATAATATGCTCTCCAGAGGGGGCCCTTCAGTATATTATACTGTGTGGGGCCACCGTGGAGCATTATACTGGGGGGGGTTCTGGAGAGCATATTATACTGTTTTGGGCTACTGTGGAGCATTATACTGGGGGGCCTCTGGAGAGCATATTATACTGTTTTGGGCCACTGTGGAGCATTCTACTGGGGGGCCTCTGGAGAGCATATTATACTGTTTTGGGCCACTGTGGAGCATTATACTGGGGTAACCTCTCTGGGCAGTATATTATACTGTGTAGAGGCCATTCTGGAGTATGGTATACTGAGTGGGGTCACTGTGGAGCATTATTCTGGGGGTGGGGGCATCAGCAGAGCATATTATATTGCGTGGCGCCACTGTGGAACATTATACTGGGGGGACACTCTGGGGAGCATAATATATTGTGTGGGGCGACTGTAGAGCAAAATACTGGGGGGGCACTGTGGAGCATTATACTAGCGGGGCCCTCTGGGGAGCATATCATACTATGGGCCACTCTGGAGCTTTATATTGGGGGAAAGGGGCAGTGTGTGGAGCCTGTTATACTGTGTGGGGCCACTGTTGAGTGTATTATATTGTGTGGGGCTTTTCGGGATTATATTATACTCTGTGGGGCCATTGTAGACATTATACTGGGGGTGGCTGTGGGCAGCATATTATACTGTGGGGGACCACTGTGGAGCATTATACTGGGGTAACCCCTCTGGGGAGTATATTATACTGTGTGAAGGCCATTGTGGAGCATGTTATACTGTGTTAGGCCACTGTGGTGAAGCATTATACTGGGGGGCACTGTGGGGTGCATATTATACTGTATGGAGCATATTATATTGTGTAAGGCTGCTGTGGAACATATTGTACTATCTGGGGCCACTAAGGGGTAGTATACTATGTGGGCTACTGTGGAGTATTATACTGTGTGGAGCCTTATATACCATGTGGGGCCACTATGGGGGGGCTCAGGGGAGCATTTTATACTGTGTGGGGCCACTGTGGAGCATTATATACCATGTGGGGAAACTGTGGAGGGCTCAGGGGAGCATTTTATACTGTGGAGCATTATATACCATATGGAGCATTATACTGTGGGGGAGGGGCTCAAAATTCCTGCTGGCAGCCCAGTGTGCTATGTCTGCATCACAGCTCCCTCACTATAATCTTGCACATACGTGTAGTGCCCCATGGCCATGTCATTCCCCCTTCAGTCCGACACTGTATAACGGAGAACTATTTTATATAAAGGTGGGTTACTATATATAATTGGGAAACTTAAATATGAGGGGTCTATTTTAAAAAGGGGAACTATTATATATAAGATGGGCTATAATTTATAAGGGGGAACTATTATATATAAGGCATCCATTATAAGGGGGAGCTATTATTTATAAGAGGGGAACTGTTTATAAGGGGGGTATAATTGTTAAGTGGGCTTATTTATAAAGGGGCTTTTTAGTGATAATGGGGACTATTATTTATAAGGGTAACTATTATTTATGAGAGGGCTATTATTAATAAGGGAGCAGTATTATTTTTACGGGGTGACTGTTACAGATAAGAGGGAATATTACTGATACAGGGCGCTATTTATCATTTACAAGGGAGCTATTACTGATAAAGGTGTAATATTATTTATAAGCAGGAACTATTATTTATAAGCAGGCGCTATAATAACTGATGACTGGGTGCAAAAATCTATTAGGTGGTACAAAGGTGCTCACTTGAATTGTGTGTGGTAAAATGGGTCTTGTTATTACTTTCTTGTTGGCAGAAAGGAGGCGTTATTATAGGGGTTGCCACCGGAAGACGATGGTGTTGTTTGCATATCAGCATTTGGGGCCCCGCTTTTAATTTTGCCCAGGGCCCCACTTTGTCTAAAACCGGCCCTGGTTGTCAGCACATGCTATTTTTTTTACTTTATATCCACAGAATAGTATACATAATGTTGTAGCTCTCTATATACTGTAGCACATTAGTGAATGTATGATAAATATACATAGACATAGTGGTCACTGAAACTGTTCTACTGGTCATTTACAGAGAAAACAATGGAAGCACAATCATCCTATAGTTATAATTCCTCTGTATTATACTCATTTTCTGCTCCATAATTTCTAGTAGCATCTATTAAGTGCTTTTTGACTGCATGCCATTTTCAACCATTATATTAGATTAGAGTTTGACAAGCTGTCTCACTCATAAATTGCAGTGAACAGAAAATAAATGTATGTAGGTGTAAGACTGACAGGTAGTACAGTTGCATATGCCGCATCTCCTAAAACTTCAGGGAAAAAAACTATACTTTTTATTATGGAAGTTTTTCAAATCTTACTATAATGGATTTTAAAAAAAACTATAATCTTTGTGTATGTTAATGCAGCATCCCAGAGTGCTTCTGCTTTTATGTGTTTGTTTCTTGTGCCTCTGGGTTTTATGTTAGTATGTCCCATTCTATCTTAAATGTTATATGTGATATGTTCTGCAGCTTTTCCTTGTATTTCCCCCGCCGCGGTGTTCAAAACCCAGACTTGGTTCAGCCCTGGCCTATCACAGGCCACTGGGCGGGGTTGTAGGGAGAAAATTATCTCCCTGGCGACGGTTGGTCGCCTCAGTTCAGTGGAGTGCATGCTGTAGATCAGACTGGGTGTGCAGAGCTGACCTGCCACCAGGCTGGACTGAAGGCCAACCGCCACTTTTACAGCCTCAGGAGGGATATCATCAGCCCCAGGCTCAACTGAAGACAGCCCAGAGCAAGGGAGTAAAGCTGTCCAAGCTGCTGGACTCATTTGGTGCCGTGCCAGGAGGAGCAGGAGAGGACCCTGACAGGAAAGACGCATTCGGGCCTAGCATACAGGTAACCAGATCCCTGTCAGGGCTCCCTGTAACTCCATTCCCAGTGTACCTGGCTGGGAGAGGCAGAGAGGAGGAGTAGAGGAAAGCCATCCTGTGGAGCCTATATCATCCTAGAGCCAAGGCTGGGGGTTGGACACTGTAGGACTACTACCCCCATTTGAAAACTGCTGTTGCCTTATTGTTCCAGTTGCCTAATAAAAGGCTGTTTGGTTTACCTGCACGGCTGACTCCTGAGCCGTGCCTGCTTCACCAACAGGGCCCTTCCGAACACCACCACACCAGCTCAGGAAGGAGAGATCCCCTCTCCAACTGGAAGTGCCCCGGGGGAAAGAACTACTACCACCACCATCCAGTAGTGCTGCAGGACCCCCCTCGACTTTGTCCGGCCTAGGAATGGGACTGGAGTGGTTGGTGAGTGTGCTCAGCCTGCTAGGTGGCACAACATCCGCTACTACTACTCCCATCCTCCGGTCTCCTCTATCTGGGTTGCAGCATTAATATGGCCGAACATTTTTAGGAGTAAGGGATCTGATACTTATGCCTTTAATATTTTGTCTATTTGCATTCATACAAGACAGGTGATTGTGCTACATAAATATATTATAATAATAATTAAAGTTTGATCCATTATAGACAGTAGAAATGCTAGTAGTGAATTCAGTGCACTTTTTTTGCAGGTATTTATTCCAGTTACAAAGATCCGGTGTTTTTAGTTTCAGCAACCGATATCACTGTGCTGACAGAGGGACTGGCCTCATAGCTCAGCATCATCTCTATACATTGAGGAATGCCCCCCTTCACAGTACAAGAGTATAGAAGATATATGGTGCACTTTATAAAAAAAAAGTTGCTGTTTTTTTTGTGAAAAACCTTTCTAAAGTTCTGCCTCTAGGTGTTTACCTTCTTGCTAATTTGTTTTCCAGTCCCTGTAACTAGGGAAGATCTGTAGAAACCAGCAGGCTCAAGATGGGAACACAGTGAGTGGAGAAAGGTCTCTCCTCACAGTCTCTACATTTCTACACATGTACACTGCATAGAGAGGATTCTGGAGTTTCTCACAGATCAGAGTGAGTGTAAGGAGAGTCAATCTACTGTTGTATACTTCTGGCTGGCTCCTTGTGTTATTTATGATTGGATGTTCTCTTTTTCTGTGTTAGGGATCTTTTTAGCTGCATCATAAACTGGATTTAGAGTCCAATATCTCTTTATCAGTGCTTCTCCCGATCATTATGGAAACAATCAGGGGTTCAAACAGGGCTGGAACCTCCTGACTTCAGACTATAAAACGTAGCCACTTTTAGCAAAATTTTTTTGTTGCTAAAATGTCTTACAGTCCGTAAAATACGGTAGCTATGTTGCTAACCACTACTAAACCAAAGAATGTAGAACCTACAATATTCTATCCATTTTACATTGATAGAGGCATTTACTTTTCTCAGTTACACATTTTTTTATATATATTATTTATATTTATTTATATTATATATTTATAGAATTTTTTTCATATAACGCTTATTGTTACAGCACACATTTTTACATATTGTTTTTTATTTTCTACATCTCTCACATTGTCACACCATACACTTCATTTTCTTTTTTAAATATTTTTATTTCACTTTTATATTTTACTTTTTATTTATTATTTTGTATATTTTTTATTTATCCCTCTTTTTTTAATTTATTTTTACTTTTTTACAGTGACTTTCATTCACCCTCACATTATTTTTTTTTGTTCTTTATTGTATTTTTTTTTTTTATTTTAGTCTAATTACATGTCTTCAAATGTTTAAGCACATCCTTGTTATCACAACACGGATTTACCTATTCCTCACATGCACCAATGTTCATATTCCTTTTTATCTTCATTATATAAAAATAATCTTAAATATTATGCTATATCTTTGTGATTTGTTTATTTCATTTTTGAATATTATCGTTTATGATGAATTTTTTTATCTTTTAATTTTTTTTGTCATTTCATTTCTTTCTCTTCTTTATTCTACCCACATATACAAATACATTAGATATAACTGCATATATAGCTAACTCTTCAATCTAAAGGATTAACGCTTTTACCCTTTCCTTTGCTATTGCTCATATATCTTGTTATAGGGTTTGCCCTTTCTCAGTATGGCTGTATCTGACTTTATTCTTATTGCCCATGTGTGCGATGGCTGGAGCTATGACCCGGACTTCTCGTGATATTACAATATCGCAGTGGGCAGCCCCTCTCTGTCCTGTCAATTGGAGTGGTGCCACTGGGGGAATTATATGCATCTCTAAGTACCTTCAAATATTAAGCTGAAGCTGACCTCCACCTCACATCCCCCTAAGGTCACAGCCAACCTTGGCGTATTCTTTTTAAACATTTTGAATTTATGATTAGTATGCATATTTACTTTATTGCTTGACGCTATACTTCAAAATAGTTGCTATATGTCTGCACTGAGGATCTATTTCATACACATACATTATTACTGATTTATATCTCTTATATATATAAAAATGAGTTTCTGTCTGTCTGTCTGTTATTTATGCGCAACCAAATGACTGGACCGATCCTCACCAAATTTGGCACACATGTACATCAGGTGTCCTGGAATATTTTAGACTGGGTCTCAGCTCTCTTGGACGTACCGTTCCTAAGATACAGTAATCCCAAAAAATGACCAACATTAGCTAATACAAGCCTGCAAGTCTTTCACTCATATTCCGAACTGCCATACACACGGTCACATGTCCCTTATCAGCCAATAAGAGCTCGCAGGCGCTTACTCTCCTCAGGCACACAGGTTTCCATAGCAACCAAGCTATTTATGACCTGTATTAGTCAATGGCAGTTCGGAGGTCCTTAAATATTCAGTCATATCACTTGTATCAGCCAATATAAGTTCACATTTAATTTACCAGGGTTCCATAACAACACAGCCATAAATAGACTGTACCTATACTGGACTCAGTGGCGTAACTAGCAATGGCTGGGCCCCAAGGCGAACATTTAACATGGGACCCCCACAGCAACCCCCCCCCCCTACACAAACTACATTCCTACACATTATTATGCCCCATAGTGGCCCCTGCACACACTATTAGGCCCCATAGTGGCCCTTGCGCACAGTATTCTGCCCCATAGTGGCCCCTGCACACAGTATCATAGTGGTCCCTTCATATAGTATTATGCGCACTCCCCGCTACCTCTTCAATGTCTGACCAGATGTCACGTGAGCCAGGCATGCATCTCGACTCATAATGACGTCGGACTGGCCCACCGACGTCTGTGACGTCACCAAGGAGACCCGAAGCCTGCTGAAAAGACCCCAGAGTATAATGATAGCAGTGTTTGGGGGGTTCATGGCCCACAGGCCTTACTTACTGATCCCCGCTCCTGCTCACAGCCGCCTCTGTAGAAGGTGAAGCACAGACGGCCGTGAGCAGAAAGCGGGGATCAGTAAGTAAATAGGGCCCATTACCTGCTGCTGCTACACCAGCAGGTAACGGCCTATTAAAAAAAAAAAAAAAACATCAGGGACCCGCCAGGACCCCTAATGTCCCGGGCCCTGTGGCAGCCACTACCACTGCTACCCCGGTATTTACGACACTGACTGGACTGCCATACTGGATTTCAGCATTCTTATAAATTGAAACGTTTTTAAACTACTCATGCTCGAGCTAATGACAACTCTCAGCAGACCCAAGCCTGTCTATAATCTGACAAGGCGTTGTCAGTCACATGCACACAGCTACACTCTATGTTTCCATAACAACCCAGCCATTTTTCTTCACTGCTGTGGGTCAGCTTTAAAGGGGCAGGGCGCTGTGGATGACACTGTTACACAAGGTCACATACACACAGCTTTACTCCAGGTTTTCCATAACAACCGATCGCAGGTCTTTCACTTATATCCAAACTGAGATACACATGATCACATGACGCTTATGGACCAATGGAAAATCGCAGGTTCTTCAGTCTTGACATACACACAGCTTTAAATCAACTAAAGAGAAGAAAAAGGGGGTTTTACGCACCCAATAAATAATTTCAAAAAATATCGCAGGTGAGTCGCAACCTACCAATAGGGACGTATTTAAAATATAAACTTTATTAAATAATCTGAATAAAAAGGGAATCCACCCACAGGACAGAACAAACAGCTTTACACCAGGTTTCCATTGCAACCAAGCTATTTATGACCTGTATGAGTCAATAGCAGTTCGTAGGTCCTTAAATATTCAGTCATATGACGTGCATCAGCCAATATAAGTTCACATTTCATTTACCAGGTTTCCATAGCAACACTGCCATAAATAGACTATACCTATACTGGACTGCCATACTGGATGTCAAGTGCAAAACTGGCCAATTCTTATGGGGTCACTACACAAACAAAAAATGAAATATACCTGTGCGAAGCTGGGTCCTTCTGCTAGTATTATATATATTTGAGCCCTTGATACATTTGGACTTATGAATTCTAACCACTATTAGTATATATTTATATTCTTTCTTTCTTATTTATTTATTTATTTATTTATTCATTCATTCACATAGTATCTATTTATTTATGAGTTGGTAGCTTTCATCTATTATTTCTCATTAATTTAATTTAACCTAATATAGTAATTCCTTTAAATAATATTTTATTTATACTTTTCTATTTGGTTATATAGTTGCACATGCTTAATGCAGCATACATCTATTTATTCTTGTATTGTATCCTGAGATTTGCCACAACCTCCATCCCCTTTGTTTCTCACGCTATTTTTTAAGTGTTTCTAACTAGAAATTTTTGGCTTGGATAAATAAAGTAATTATTTTTGCTATTTTTTTGTTTGTGTTTATTTTATTTTATAGTCAGTATAGGTTATTGTTAAACCAAAGAATGGCCTGTGCAGCTTATGTTCACTTCTGTTACAGTTGACTATCCAGCTGTGCCCCACATAACAAGGGGGGTGCCTCACCAGTGAGGCTCACTTTCCAATTTGAGAAGTACAATATTGTTTTAGTAAGATAAAGCATAAAATCTAGTGTTTAAATTATGACACGACTTAAAGGCAGTCTAAAATTGCTCCCAACCCATGTACTGCTGCCAAAACCCTCATTACTCTCCATTGGAGGAAGACTTCTCCTCCCACTGGTCCAGAGCTTATTGCTCGAGTGAAAGACATCTGTAGTATGGAGTATTTGACGGCTTCTCTTAATCATACCATCAAAGCCTTTACTGCTGTGTGGTCATCCTGGGATACATAATGTATTTTACATGGTCTTTGACTCTTCCTCCCTTCCCTCTTTCTTCTTCCCCCCTTCCCCTCTCTCCTTTGTCATCACCCGCCCCCTCCTGCCTGTGTTCTTTGTGTTGCCATTGGACGACGGTTCATATATATACTTCCTTTTTTTTACGTTTCTTTTCTGCTTATTTCAATTTTGTTTCCCATATTATTATTATGTAACTTATAAAAATTTCAATAAAAATTACAGTTTAAAAAAAATATTTGCTCCCAAACCAATATTGCTGTTTAGGAACCTTTAATAGTAGTATAAAAATACCTGCAGTCTGCAAATGCATTGGTATGACCTGATTTGCCAGATTTGCTTACAAACAACCAAAAGTGCACTTGCAGGCTGATTTTCTTTTTTGGTTTGTGGCCTCAAATGTATGTTAATGAACCTATTAAAGGTCAAAATTTTTGGCTTGGCACACATTTTGAACATGATCAACACGCTTTAAAAACATTTTATATATCACTACTTGGAAAGGATTATACAACATGAACTTTATTTTATAGTCAGATGGCCCAGTCTGTTCAACTGAGAGCACAAAAGCACAAATTCATGAATTATACACATTACATTCTGGGAATCTGAAGAACAGCCATAGGGTATAATTTTTATAGAAAAATAATTGCATATTTTAGGGGCAATTTCAGGTGTCTGAAGTGAGTGAAAATTGTATTGAAGTCATCTGCTCATTTTATCGTAATACTTTTGTACATTTTCCCACACAAAATAAAGCACTCTATATCACAGGGAACACTTTTAAGCTTGTACATGAAGGACAAAAGGAAAAGAATTCAATGCTTGTTTTTGTTATGGAAAATTATCTGGCATCACAGCTTAATATTGTTATATAACACTATATCTTTGCAGGTAATCTAGTAGGAAACTACCACAACATATTATCCTTAGATAAATTTTTACAATAAAAACATTTCCAATTTGCCTGCATCTTCGGACATGATTGTAAATATTATGTACAAGGTTTGGACTCTGTTCACATCTGCATTGTGGTTCCATTTATAACACAAACCACATTGCTCATTAATTTACAGTGGGGTTCACTGGATTCCATTGAGGTTACTCTGATTTTGATGGAAAAGGTAACACTACATGCAGCGCCTGTGAATCTGTGATGTATAAGTGAACATAGACCTTGGTTTATGCTACAAAAAAAGGAGACCAAGCCTCAAAACAAAGAGGGACAGAATTACTGTTGTCATGAAAAATTAATCTCAAAATCACTTAGGTAAGTTAAAGTGTTGCAAAGTTGTTACCACATAAAGTGACACTTTATTTAATGAAGGAAAGCTGATTCATCTACTGACTTCTGATATAACAGGATAGTTTCATCTATAGCAGGGGTCGGCAACCCTCGCCACGCGTGCCACTCTTATTTCCCTGGCACGGCAGCGGAGTCCTCACCCAGCAGCTTTGATCGGACCAAACATGGCCGAAATGATACTGCTATTATTATACTGTGGGGTCTCTTCAGACCCCCGAGTATAATAAGCGGAGACTTAGGAGAAGTGATGAAACATAAAAAACAAACTCACCTTGCTCCCTGTGCTATGCGGCGGCTGTGTGATCTGCAGGCGCTTCTGACAGCTGACAGGGCCTCAGAGGTCACGTCCGGCGTCATTACACATAATGACGCGACGTGACCCCAGAGACCCAATCAGTGGTCGCTGACTACAGGCAGAAGTGCCGAAGAGAACAGAGCGGCTGCGGAGCGTGGAATGGTGAGTACATTGTTTTTTTATGTTTCTCACCTCTCTTGGTCCTGCACTTATTATACTCGGGGATCTGAAGAGAGCTATGGAATATAATACCATGTGCAGGGACCACTATGGGACCTAATACCGTGTGCAGGGACCGCTATGGAACCTAATACCGTGTGCTGGGGCCACTATATGACATAATACCATGTGCTGGGGTCACTATGTGACCTAATACCGTGTGCTGGGGCCACTATGTGACATAATACCATGTGCTAGGGTCACTATGTGACATAATACCGTGTGCTGGGGCCACTATTTGACATAATACCGTGTGTATGGGCCACTATGTGACATAATACGGTGTGCAGAGGCTGTTATAGTTACATAGTTACATATAGTTACATAGTAGATGAGGTTGGATGAAGACATCAGTCCATCAAGTCCATCCTATAACCCTACAGTCCCCTACAGTGTTGATCCAGAGGAAGGCAAAAAAACCCATTTCATGGGAAAAAATTCCTTCCCGACTCCAATCTGGCAATCAGTACAAAACCCTGGATCAATGTGCCCTTAAAATCTAAAACCCATAACCCATAATGTTGTTCTGTTCGAGAAAGGCATCCAGGCCCACTTTGAGCTTGTTCAATGAATCCACCATTACCACTTCCTGGGGCAGAGAGTTCCATAGCCTTGTTGTTATGGGATATAATACCTTGTGCAGGGGCCACTATGTGACATTATTCTGTATAACGGTGTGTTTTCTGCACAGAAAACACATGCATTTTTTTTGTGCAAAAATGCCCCATGTGAACGCAGTTTTACATTGAAGTAAAAGTTCCAGTGGCCTAAGACTATATCTGCATCCAGATACATAGTGTGTATTCACCATAAGGATGCTGCCATACTGTGCTCCTGGACACATTTACCACTAATTGGCGGCTGTACATGTACTTTCATTGCTTCTAATCGAAAAGTACAGGAGCGTCCCAGGAAATAGCAGTAAGCGCATGTGTCCTAAAGCATCTTGTGGCAGCACTTCTATGTTATGGTTTGTGGTATATGACTTTAGTTTAGGGGTCGTCAGACTTACAATTATTGACCGTCACTCCGAGTACCTCATCTTTGATTTTTTAATTAAAATCGCACACCGAACAAAAAAGGTTGCCTACCCCTGATCTATAGACTAGGATGAACTTACTCCTAGAATCACTATTACTCAAGCAGGTTTGTCCTTTAGTATAGATATAACCTTCGTTACCTCTCTTCTTGGCTGGATATGTCTTACTATGTGTGTCACAAGATGTGTGTCACCATCTTTTCACAACAATATGATTTTGAGATAGTTTGTTTCAAGGCACCTTACTAATATGTTTCTGTGAGTAGCTACCCAGTGGCTCTATTGTGAATTGAAGTCTGTGGATATTTTGCTGGAATTCTGCAATGTTGTATTGAAATTTTTTCATGAGAAATTAGAATCTTTTAAGAGAACCTGTTACATGCAAAATGCAGTTTAATCTGCAGACTCATGTTATAGATGATGAGGAATTGAGCAGATTGATATATAGTTTTGTGATAAACAGTAATAGATCCAGAATAACATGCATTTTACTCTTTGAAATCTCTGTTCTTTTTATAGTAAGAAGTCAAGGGGGTGGCCCAACCCAGAGATTGGCAGCCTACTCTCTGACTTGCATACAAAGATGTATCACTAATAGAACATTTCCCTTGATTTGTCAGCATAGAATGAGCAGAGATTTAAATGAATAAAATATAAGTTATTCTGAAACTTTTTCCACAAAACTATATAAACAGAGGCAGCAGAGTTAACTTGACTTTTTACAGTGTAATAATTTGCTGCAGCATGATAGCATAGAGGACAACAAAAGCCAATGGAAAATTGCATTAACACTCTGTGTCGCATTAACACTTTGCCTGCTATCTCTTCTTCTCAATTCTTGTATTCTTCAACTAACTAGTGGGAGAGCTTTGACTGTTTTTTGAACAGGACACTATGAAGTACCTCATTAGATATAGATATTGCCATTACCATGAGAGATGAATTATTATGATTATTTGAAATCTAATATAAATGTAGATCAAATATGCACAGTAAATGCATATTATATTAAACAGGTTTGAATAGCACACTTACCATGCTCCGTTCTTGCAGTAAACTCAATGATATCTTTGTGTTTATATAGAGAGATAACTTACACTGTCCGAGGCTTTATCAGCAAACTGCAATTTTCTGAACCAGTGGCGTAGCTAGCTAGGGGGCAACTGCCCTGGGCCCACTGACTCTGTGGGGGCTCACCTCAGGGCTACCATTAATACTTTCTTTACTTTGAACTAGAGTGGCGTCTGTATTAAAACATATCCTGTAACTAACTCTCTGTCTTGTAAACCACAAGCCACTTCAGGTCTGCGGTTTACAAGACACTGAGACCACAGACAGAAGACTACTCAGCACAGGCAGACATGATAACGTCACAGCATTTCCCCTCCTACACTGAAAGCAGATTTCCTATGCGTGGACATGTTGCATAGAGATCAGGTCCAGAAGAGGAGGCAGTGGCAGCTCCATTTCTATCCATAAAGGGATCGCAGGCAGGTGAGTATAACTTTTATTTTTTTAGCGTAGTTGTGTGTATTTTAATAGTATAAGGGGTCGTTAGGAGGGAGGATTCATTAGGGGGCATTATGATGATAGAGGGGTCATTTATATAAGGGTGGCATTATGAACATAAGGGGGTTATTTATATAAGGGCTATTGGGGACATTATGAATACAAGAGGGGTATTTATATAAGTGGGCATCATTTATATAAGGGTCCATTAGGGGTATTATGAAAACATAAACAATGGGAGGAATAATCTAACATAGCAGGCAAATGAAGCAGCATTGCTAAAGCAATGTATTTAGGAAAACTCTTGAATTTACATAAGCTAGCAGTATAGATAGGATTCTTGAGATGGGAATACCCCTTTAAGCCCTTCCCAACATCCACTATAATAGTATGGAGGATGTCGGGTATTTAAAATTTTGGCCGCTCAGCCACCAGGTCTCTGCTGTATTATAAATACATTCTGTTGCCATGACAGCTGGGAGGCAATTGAAGCCTCCCAGGCTTGTCTAGCACGCATTTGTATGACAGGCTGCTTTATGCATTACATACAGATGCCAATATTTTGCAATGCATTGCAATGCATTAGCAAAATATTTTTCCCATGGGGTGAACGCTGTAGTGTGGAAAAAAAATCAAAAGTGCCGAACCGCCATTTTTTCGCTGTTTTGCCTCTGATAAAAATTTGAATAAAAGGTGAACAACGCAATAAACATTCCCTAAAATGGTATAACTAAGTACACCTGGACCCACTAAAAGATGCCCTATGCATTCCTGTACATGGAAATATAAAAAAGTTTTGGGTGTCAGAATATGGCAACTTTCAGGAAAAAAATTTTTTTGATAATTTTTAGATTTTTGTTAAGGGGTTAAAATGTAAATAAAACTATATAAATTTGGTATCCCTGGAATTGTACTGAAAAATAGAATACAGGTGACATGTCATTTATGCTGCAAAGTGAACCTGTAAAAATGAAGCCTGTAAGAAAGTCGCACAAATGCACTTTTTCTCCAATTCCACCCCATTCTGATTTTTTTCCAGCTTCCCAGTACATTGTACATTGAACAATTTGTCCCGTAAACATTAAACCCTCATATGGCTCTGTGAATGGAAAAATAAAAAAGTTATGGGGTTTCAAAGGCGGAGACTCAAAAAACGAAAATTGAAAAATGTCAGCGGCAGGAAGGGGTTAATGGGGTTGCTTACTTTTAGAAAATGAATGTTATTTTACATAATATAAAGTTATGCAATTTTCCAATACACTTTCTGTATCCATTCCTTATGTTTTTACAGAGGTGACTCGTTACAAGACACAGCTTTGATTACAGTAGCGAGCTGTGCACCTGTGTGTCCATCACATGACCATAGACTGATTTTTATTCATTGAAAGTTAACAATGAAGAGCAAGCAGAGATCTAAAAAACCGTGAGGAATTGACACAGAAAGTGTATCAGAAAATTGTATAACTTTTCATTATACAAACAATAACATTTATTTGGACATCCACTTTCATTCATTGTATAACTGTATAGTTAAACTGTACTACATGTGTATCAGTAACTAACTAATATGAAAATGGACCAGCTGGAGACAGAAAGGTCAACTATCCTAAGAATAGTGGTTTTTAGTAAGGACTTGATTTCATAGAGGGCCAGAAGATGGACCTTACTGATAGGACAGTAGTTTTATCTTCAACACAGTTGAAGAAGTAAGATAAAGCTGTACATGCGAGTTGAACGTGTATTTCTAAATAAAAGTAATTTGTAATCGATAGAAGAAAAATAATATCAGGTTTATTTGGTTACTAGTACTGTAGAATACCCGCGGCTTCGCTCACGGAAAATATGTTAAATTGCTGGTTATGCTAGCTAAAGTAAAATTTTCAGTGTCACACTGAAATTGACATTTTCAGAGTGCTACCGTAAATCTTTTTTTTCCACTTGAAATTTTTCTTATTATTTTCGCATTTTACTTATTTGTTGTAACATTGATGGGAACAACAACTTTTTTTTTTTTTTTAACATTTTTATTGATTTTACATATTCAATACATATTATGTAGTATAAACTATTACAACTATTTTTTGAACTATTTTTTATCAAAAATTAAAATTTATGCACCGTACACAAACATTTAAACCATTTACACCCAATTAACAACATAGTGCAACCCTTCCCCCCTCCCTCCAGTGTAATCTATAAGTAGTTCATGGACAAAACAGTAAAATTGGTTTACAGTTAAACAACTATCTTTTGTAGTGCTTTTTGGTAAACAGTGTTTCTGGTTTTACCTTCAGGTGCATATACAGTGCTGGCCAAAAGTATTGGCACCCCTGCAATTCTGTCAGATAATACTCAATTTCTTCCAGAAAATGATTGCAATCACAAATGCTTTGGTAATAATATCTTCATTTAATTTGTCTTCAATGGAAAACCACAAAAAGAATTGTCAAAAAGCCAAATTGGATATAATCCCGCACCAAACATAAAAAAGGGGGTGGACAAAAGTATTGGCGCCCTTTGAAAAATCATGTGATGCTTCTCTAATTTGTGTAATTAACAGCACCTGTTACTTACCTGTGGCACATAACAGGTGGTGGCAATAACTAAATCACACTTGCAGCCAGTTGAAATAGATTAAAGTTGACTCAACCTCTGTCCTGTGTCCTTGTGTGTACCACATTGAGCATGGAGAAAAGAAAGAAGACCAAAGAACTGTCTGAGGACTTGAGAAGCAAAATTGTGAGGAAGCATGAGCAATCTCAAGGCTACAAGTCCATCTCCAAAGACCTGAATGTTGCTGTGTCTACCGTGTGCAGTGTCATCAAGAAGTTTAAAGCCCATGGCACTGTGGCTAACCTCCCTAGATGTGGACGGAAAAGAAAAATTGACGAGAGATTTCAACGAAAGATTGTGCGGATGGTGGCTAAAGAACCTCGACTAACATCCAAACAAGTTCTAGCTGCCCTGCAGTCCAAGGGTACAACAGTGTCAACCCGTACTATCCGTCGGCGTCTGAATGAAAAGGGACTCTATGGTAGGATACCCAGGAAGACCCCACATCTAACCCAGAGACATAAAAAAGCCAGGCTGGAGTTTGCCAAAACTTACCTGAGAAAGCCAAAAACTTTTTGGAAGAATGTTCTCTGGTCAGATGAGACAAAAGTAGAGCTTTTTGGGAAAAGGCATCAACATAGAGTTTACAGGAAAAAAAAGAGGCCTTCAAAGAAAAGAACACGGTCCCTACAGTCAAACATGGCAGAGGTTCCCTGATGTTTTGGGGTTGCTTTGCTGCCTCTGGCACTGGACTGCTTAACGGTGTGCATGGCATTATGAAGTCTGAAGACTACCAACAAATTTTGCAGCATAATGTAGGGCCCAGTGCGAGAAAGCTGGGTCTCCCTCAGAGGTCATGGGTCTTCCAGCAGGACAATGACCCAAAACACACTTCAAAAAGCACTCGAAAATGGTTTGAGAGAAAGCACTGGAGACTTCTAAAGTGGCCAGCAATGAGTCCAGACCTGAATCCCATAGAACACCTGTGAAGAGATCTCAAAACGGCAGTTTGGAGAAGGCACCCTTCAAATCTCAGGGACCTGGAGAAATTTGCCAAAGAAGAATGGTCTAAAATTCCAGCAGAGCATTGTAAGAAACTCATTGATGGTTACCGGAAGCGGTTGTTCGCAGTTATTTTGTCTAAAGGTTGTGCTACCAAGTATTAGGCTGAGGGTGCCAATACTTTTGTCCGGCCCATTTTTAGAGTTTTGTGTAAAATGATCAATGATTTGACTTTTTTTTTTCATTGCAAGCAAAATAAATGAAGATATTATTACCAAAGCATTTGTGATTGCAGTCATTTTCTGGAAGAAATTGAGTATTATCTGACAGAATTGCAGGGGTGCCAATACTTTTGGCCAGCACTGTATGAAAAGATTTTTGGGGTTACCCACTCTAGAGCAAGCAACGTACAACTGTCCATGTGAAAAACACGGGCTCTCCAAATAAATGCCGGCTACTTTAAGTGATTGATCTTGTGTTTTGTCATAGCAAATGCAAGTCGGATTGGGAATTGCAGACGCTTAAAATTGAAGGGCATGTCGCTTGGTAGCAAAGGAATACGCGGAATGAAAACATTTGCTCCCTTAGAGTTTCCCATAAGAATAGTGGCTTCAATAACATTGGGCATGAGACTTTTAATGCACAATCTTGTGCCGTTACACATTTTTGGTGGGTCAAGGTTCCGAAGTAAAATTATTGTGGCTCCTATTTTTAAAGTGAGCTTATGCGGTGGCATTCCAGGAGGCTCCAAAGAATTCAGGAACTCCAATGGATACATTACGGCTTGTTCACTCTCCATGACTGAATCAATGGACATGTATGTGGTCGCTAGACCAGGCAGCCTTCCCTGAATTAGTATATTTATGGAGCTGACACTATCATTTTTAGGCGCTAGGATTGCACGTTCACAAAGCCACTGATGGTTGTTAAAATTGTTACAAATATCAGGGAAAACTTGGTCAATAAGCTCCATTACCGAAGATGTCATTTCACAAAAATCTTCCGGAAAGGAAATGAGACCAGTAGTGGGATCAGTAGGGAACGTGTCATTTCCAAGGCATAGTAGCTGGTGTGTAAATTTGTCCGCAGTTGTATTTCCCATCAAATGAACCCGCATATTAGTAGTAAGAGTTTGCTTCTGAACATGTATCCACAGATAAGAAGATTTTAGACAGGCATTCAGCTCATCCACTGGTGTTGCTCTCTTAAGAACAGGTAATGTCTGGCAGAAGTCACCTGCAAAAATTACAATTCCCCCCATTAAACAATCGGTTCCCCGCAGATATTTCAAGGTGCGATCAAGGGCCTCGACAGCTTTCTTGTGCGCCATGGTATATTCATCCCAAACAATTACTTTGCAAGTTCGTAATACCTTAGCTTTCCCAGAGCCCTTAGTGATATTACAGACAGGAGTTTCTGACAGCACTATATTAAAGGGCAATCCTAGTGCTTAGTGCCTAGTGCTCCATCTAAAAGAGTGGCCGCAATCCCAGATGATGCAACAGCCAAGGCAATGTCATTGTTTGAGTGAATTTCTGCAAGCAGCAAGTTAATTAAAAATGTTTTACCAGTACCTCCTGGTGCATCTAGGAAAAATAGTCCCCCTTTTCCACTGGAAATCTGACCCATAATTGCCATATAGGCCGATCTTTGGTCATCAACCAAAAGAGGCTTATTTAATATGACAAATTCTTTACATTTTTCCATATCATAGCTTGTTTCTTGCAGAATATCTCTGTTCATAATATCAAAGTCTGGTCGATTTGGTGCTGGTAAACCTAATTCTATTAGAGTTTTACTATTGATAGATATGCACCTTTCTTCTAACATCAAGAGGGCTTTGTTGAATATGTCAGCAGTGAAATTTAAGTCTAAGTCTAGATTAACTCTCCTTTGCACTCTAAGAATATCTTCAGTAAGATATTCTTTGTATTTGTCCCAAAGCGCTCAGGAATTAGAAGGTGTGCAGATTGTAATTATTATAGGGAACAGGTCTCTTAGTTGAGGTGGAAAGTGAGTGACAGATGCTTCCTGCAATGTCATGTCCCAGTGTTGATCGTCTTCGATCAGACCACGCTTTTGGCATGCTTCCCTGTAAGTTTGAAGCAGCTCTCCATCAACTATTTTCAAATCTGTGAAAGAAGCTGGCCCATGGACAGTGTGAAGCAGTAATCGGAGGTAGAAACACTCTGCTTTGTTTGGATGCAGTGTATAGACACATCCAAGAGCATCACTGGAATGTCCGTCCCATCCTGGGACCCTTGTTATCTTGTTTCCTCTTGCAAAATACTTTTCTGGATTTATTCCATTTATAATATTTTGAAACATCTGAATATAATAAAGTCCTTGCAAATGGATCTGCTTGACATAGGAGAAAGAAAACTGTCAATGTTGTATTGGGTGGTCGAGCAGCTCTTTCCTCTGCATTCTTGGGAGTAAAATTAACTCGTTGTCCATTTTCAAGATGGACACTGAGATGAACTACAGTCGGATGTCTTTCATGGATGGGAAAATTTAGTAATCACCACACGGCTTCATTACTACTTATATATCTTCACATTTGATACAGCATAATCTCATCAGATGTACATTGTGGATTCTCTAGCTGGAAAACTGCCACATCACTGCCCTTGTTAACATATTTGCAAATGTATTTAATTGACTTAACAGAGTTACAATATTCTACGTTAATGTGCACATCAAACATTTTTGAAAGCAGTGGAGAGTAAGGTACAACCCATCGATTATCTATTTCAAGATCTGTGTTTTGTTTAACCTGTTTTAATCGGATTGTTGCAGTATATCCTCCCTGTTTAGGTTTCCGTCTTCTGTAAAGAGGATAACCATCATCTCCTGTTTGTGTTTCTACAATCAAGTTGCGAGGATACTTTTTAGTACATTTTCCTTCCTTCATACATGGCGATGTTGGGTTAAGTGGCCCACATGGCCCATGGATCATATTTTTAGAAATAGTTTCAAAAAGTACCAGATCCTCTTCTGGATTTGGAAGCTCAGCACTGTCAATTTGATCATGGAGTACGTTATCCTTTAGCCATATCAGTAAATGAGCATGTGAAAGACCTCTTTTTTGCCACGCAATTGAATACATCCAACACTGACTTTCACCAAAAATGTAACACTTTGTAATTACGTCCATGAGCTTGATCAGTTTTTGTTTAAAAACCATTGCTATTAAATCATGTCGATCAGAGGGGCCCTGACCATTCAGAAGCTCTTCCTTTATCTCTGGCCAAGTTGGATTACATGTAACTGTAATAAATAAATCAGGACGACCATATATCCGAACATACAGTATGTCATGGCATCCTGAGCATACTCATGCATATGTCCGGGACTTCCAGTAAATGTAGCCAGTAAAATAAACATACGCCCAATGTCAGCCACGTTGCCATCATTAGCAACAGCATCCCTTAAATGAATGTATTTATCCACTCTAAGTTTTTGTTGGTTCAATCGTATGTACAAAAGACGCTCATTTTCCACCTTGGCATACATATCAACTATAAATTGATGAAAAAGTTGCCTACATTGTAAAATGTGGTTAGAAGACCCATGTCTGATCATTATTTGGTAGGCATAAAAGTCCATAGCTGATATTTTTTTATTGGTTGGCCTTGCAGTCTTGGGATCAGTATGTGTTAGATTAAAGTGATAGCCATCTTGGCCATTCCAAAATATTATTGGATATTGCAGAGCATCATATGATCTATGTGTTTCTGCAATACGTTGAAGATTGTCGCTTCGTCGCTGAATAATTATATCTCGGCTTTGAAAGTCCTGTCCAACCAGTACAATAGCTACTTCGTTAACAGTGGGAGAATTAAATCGCCTTTCATGCTCACCAAACGGTGTCTTGTCTGCTCTTATTACAACTTGATATTCATGACGTGGCATTCTTTCTAAGGCTGTTTTGAAAAGGTTTACTAACTGATTGTGCTGATGGAAAAATCTTTGGAAATTCAACACAATCTCTTTTTTTGTCTCAAGTATAGCTTCACAATGTCTATCAGCTTGCATTTGTTTGTCTCCCAAAAAATAAATTTGTAAAAACTTTGGATCTTCATTTGCTACAGGAAGCATTGAACCGATTTTGTGATATATTTGGCCCTGGACTTTAAAAGTTGGCATAAATCCTGCTTCCTGGAGTCCAGCTGTCGTACCAAAGGATGTCATCTGGAAAGATGAATTATATCTCCTAATATTTTGCAGAAAATGCTTTGACTCGGGAGTTGTTCCTGACATGTATGAAGGAAGTGGTTCAGGAGGTAGATCTAAAGGTGGCAAACTGACTTTGCCATTTGAGGAGCACATACCAGGCGATTCCAAGTTAAACTTCTTTGCTTGACAATGTTTGCATATTATGTTCATTTTGCCAATTATGACTGTCTGATGTGACCTATAGTCTTGAATTGGGTTGTAGTGAAATGCTTCCAAACACAAATCAGCCTGCCTACATCTTTCCACACGTTGCATATGTCGTATGCGGTCATTTTCAGAACGTTCATCCTTTTGTTCAGATGTTTCCATATTCCTTGCTCAGTATGCCTTATCCGATTCTTGTGAAGACGACATTCCCGTTTCTCTGATGTCTCAGCTGCCTTACATTTAGCCTGTCTCATCCGTTTTTTTTCAAGCCACGAGTCACGTTTTTCACTTGTCTCAGCTCTTTAACACAATTTTGTGTTCTTAGCTTTTGGATGAACTTGTCCAATAGATGGTCATTTTTTGGGCGACATTTTAAAAAACAGTCCTTAGTATTATGACCCTTTAGTCTTCACCTGACACTGATAAGAGATGTAATAGGATGAATAGTAAATACAGAGCAGCCCTCACACAGTATTACTATGACCCGAAGGAGCTCACATCTCAGTAATGAAAACCGCCTCACAGGCAGACTTGTGTAGTTGTCCATAGCAACCAATCAGAGCTCAGCTTTCACTTTACCTCAGCAGCTTCAGTGATGAAAGCTCCCTGTATAGTAAGCAATAATGACAATCTTACTATGAGGCAGTTTTCGCCTGACCAATATTGCTGCTCAGTAAGGCTGCTTGCACACTACAGTATTTTTCACGGGTCTCCGGGCCATGGATTCTACAGCCCATAAATATTCTATGGTGCCTGCAAAATTCACAGCTTTGTGCACAAAGAAGTCTATGGAACCTCCAAATCCAGGCCCGGAGGCCCGTGAAAAATACTGTAGTGTGCAAGCAGCCAGTAAGGGTACCAGAGGTGTTTTGTCAGTGCGTGTGTGTATGTGTGTGGTCCGTGTATATGTATGCGTGTGTGTGCGCATGTGATCCATGTGTTTGTGTGTGTGCAGTGCAAGTGTCCATGCGTGCGGTAGGTGTGCGTGAGTACACATGTGCTTTGTTTGTCTGTGTGCGGAGGGTGCATCCATCTCTGTGTGTTTGCGTGCGTGTCTGGTCCTTTTGTCGTGTGTGTGTGTGTGTGGTGTGCATGTGGTATTTATGGAGTGGTGTTGTGGTATTTGTGGGGTGGTGTTTGTGTTGTGTGTGTCTAGCGTGGTCTGGTGTTTGTGTGGTGTGTTGTGGCATTTGTGTGGTGTTGTGCTTGTGGGTTGGTGTCTGTGTGCTGTCTGTGTGATGTTTGTATGGTGTTTGTGAAATGTTTATGTGTTGTGTTGTGTGTGATGGTGCGGCTCCTTTAGCAGCGACTCTTTGGCGCCGTCGCTATAATCCGTCCCTGTCAGTCACAACTGTTGTTTTCCCCTCAGCACTGTCACTTTCACCTTCACATTTCCCCATTATATGTATAGGGTCTAACTTCGGTCCCCAATCTGATGACTGGGGGACACTAGCAAGATTTAACGTGCACAGTATTCTGCTCCTGTGAGTGGAGAGGGGGCGTGCCAAATTTCACCCAAATCGGGCGAGAACTGTGGATTTGTATAGAGTGGGCTACTACAGATTTTGAGTTTTATATATATAGATTAGCATAGCAATTACTTCTGTACTGTCCAAGAAGTTTTAATGTTTGAGGCTACATCACCTCACCAAAATATATATTATACTGTATACATATATACTCATATAAGAGATAAATAGGCATACATATCAATACCATATATAGACACCAACTATATCCACATCAATTGTATTGGCATGCTCCTTGGATGGAAGAACAGATCTACAGACCGATCAATCAATTACAGCAGTATGATGAGTGTTCGGTGGCTAGCACTGTCGCCATACAGCAGTAGGGCCCTGGGTTTAAATCTGTCTAAGGACCACATATGTATGCCATTTATATGTTCTCCCTGTGTTTGTGTGGATTTTTCCCACACTCTAAGGACATACTGAGAGCCCTACTTGAGACAGTAAGCAATGACAATGTCTGTAAAGTGTTGCAGAATATATTGGCACTATATGAGCAAGAGGAATAGATTATATTTCATGAAGCAGTCACAGTTAGCCGGTAAAAATCTCCTTTTCTCTTACATGAGGCAATAATGGTTAATGCTACCACCCATCAGAATGCACTGAACAGGAAAACAGTTTATTTTGTACGTCCATTAGAAGAATAAATTCTCTATTTCTAAGCACATATATTAATTATTTGGAAGGTTGGATGCTATTGTCAGCATGGGAATTTAATCATTTTGTTTTTCTTCTAATCTCTGTAGGGATTGGTCAATTTGCAGTATTCCATTTTGAAAAAAAAGAACAAGAAGAACTACTTCCCCATGGCCAGACAGAGAAATATTACTAACAAAATGTGGATCTTTGACAGGCAATTGTTTGTTTGAGGATAATGAAGAAATTGTAATTCTGTTTTTGTTGTTATAGTAGAGATTTTTTTTTTCTCTATTTACACCATAAAATAAGATTAATCCAATTGTCTGGCAAATAAAAGTTTGCAACTGTTGATGTTCTATTATCCTATTAATAATTCTTTTTAACTGCAAGTATATCAGAGGACATTGACCAACAGCTACAGTTATATAATTTAAACGCAGAGAACAAAGAAATGTGCTAAACATAGCATAGCATTCAAATGCAACATTTTACCACTCAGACAGGGGCGCACCTCTAATGAGGAAAAGTGAGGAGGCCACCTCAGGTGGCACTATCCGTCACTGTCTGGGGGGGTAGCATTTTTACTATTTATTTAACGTAAACCAGCCCAGGACAGGCTGCTTTAAAAAAAAACAAAAAACAAAGCTGAGAGGGGCCTGTCCTGGGCTGGCTTACGAGACCTCTGTATCTCAGTGCAGGCGGCGATACAATGACGTCATCACGCCTCCTGCGCTGAGATGCAGACGTCGCGGACAAGAAGAGGAGGCGGCGGCTCCATCAAGGGATCGCAGATAGGTGAGGATAACTTTTTTTTTTTTTTTTATAAATAGGCCGTTACCTGCTGGAGTAACCCCAGCAGATAACGGCCTATTTACTTACCTACCCTCGTGCCTGCTCGGAGGCTGTGAGCAGGAGTGGGAATCGGTAAGTGAGGCCGCAGGCCTCAAATACAACAATTATTATACTCCGGGGTCTTTTAAGGCCCTGGAGTTTAATAATAGAAGGCCCAGGGGAGGTGAGGGAACATAAAACCAGTGTTACTCACTTCTACTGGGATCTGATGTTACTCCGAGCAGGCTTCAGCCCTCTTGTGACGTTATCAGGTCGCGACGCCAGCCTGATCCACGTGACGTCTGTGCGCAATTAAACAGGGCCGAAAGCTGCAGGGAGTGCACCAGTGTCCAGGATAGGTAAGTAACACTGGTTTTTATGTTTGTCACCACCTGGGTATCTGATCATTATACTGTGGGGTCTGAAAAGATCCCAGAGTATAATAATAGTTCATGGGCCACTATGGAGCATAATACCATGTGCAGGGGCCACTATGGGTTATGGGACATAATACCATGTGCAGGGGCCACTCTGGAGCATAATACCGTGTGCAGGGGCCACTATGGAGAATAATACTATGTGCAGGGGCCACTATGGAACATAATACCATGCGCAGGGGCCACTATGGAGCATAATACCTTGTACAGGGGCGACTATGGAGCATAATACTGTGTGCAGAGGCCACTATGGAGCATAATACCATGTGCAGGGGCCACAATGGAGCATAATATTGTGTGCAGGGGCCTCTATGGAGCATAATACTGTGTGCAGGGGCCACTGCGGGGGCATAATTCTGTGTGCAGGGGCCACTATGGAACATAATACCGTGTGCAGGGGCCTCTGTGGGGCATAATACAGTGTGCAGGGGCCACTATGGAGCATAATTCCGTGTGCAGGGGCCTCTGTGGGGCATAATACAGTGTGCAGGGGCCACTATGCAGCATAATATCATGTGCAGTGGCCACTGCGGGGCATAATACAGTGTGCAGGGGCTGCTGCGGGCCATAATATTGTGTAATACTGTGTGCAGGGGCTGCTCTGGAACATTATAGTTTGTGTAAATGGGGCATCATAAACAGGGTCTATGGCGCCTGTTTATATCATACGCTGTCTGTTGTGAGAAGGTGACAGGTAGAGTGATGGAATCACGGTATATCAGCCCCAGGTTTCTCACATATCTATGGTCCAGGGTGGGTCTTGAGTAGGCCTCAGCCCAAGGTGTAGGTCCTAATGCTCGTTACTGGTCCATAAAAGGCTTCAGAGTCTGCACTTCAGCGCAGATTCTGGGAGTGAGAGAAGGTGGCTGGGTCTTGACTGGGCATTGCTGATAACGGGGTCCCCATATGAACCTCACCACCACCTTTGATACACAAACTGCTGGGTCTAAATGCCTTCCCCCTCTTTTCCAGCCTCAACCCCTTCCCCCAGCTCTCAAAACCCCCCTCACCCCCCCGCCTCTTAGAAATAAACCGAGACCAAAGGGTTGGATTAAATCGGCCACAGCAGCCGTATTTATTAACAAACAACAAATAAATAACAACAAGTATAACTTATTATAATTTGCATAACGTAAAATAATTTAACAATAAACCCTTGGAGCTACAAAAAACTATCAATCCCCCGGCCTGGCGCTAACATAACCACACCATAAATTTACCACCAGCCGCGACCACCGGCTCGGCGGCACCATGAGTAAAGACGAACTCCTTCTTCCATGTACCAGCTCCCAGGGCCAATTTACCCTGTAACCGTTCACCGTGCGCCAGTCCATCCACCAAAATGTGCAATTACCACCAAATGTATAGGTGGAGCCTACCGTTGACTCCACCCTTTTAGCCAATTGACCACCAACTCCAAGGACCCCACCCGCCACTGCGAGCACGCCTTAATCCCTTAAGCGTGAGAGACCCGCCACACTTCCAGGGCCCTCTCAACACCCTCCTGGATACCTAGTGTCCACAAATCTATGCCCACCGCATTCAGGTGGACCCCGTCCCGCAACCAAAACTCCCCCTCCCCAGACTCCAACTCCTTGTGCCGCACGCACACACCGCCGTTCCTGGACACAAACCCCGCAACAGCCCAGTTAACCTTAATCCTGGCCTTGTTGAGCCTTTCAACAGACCTAGCCTCCCGCCATGTTTTTCTCGGTACAATATCGGACCACACGGTAACAATCCCCGGAAACATGGACCACAACCTCAACAGGTCATACTTTATGTCCCTCACTAAATCACGAAAGGGACGAACCCCCAGGTCATTGCCACCAGCATGTATCACGATAATGTCCGGAGACCGATCCAACCTCGTGCACCTGTGGATTTCGGGGCATGACCCGACTCCACACCATACCTCGGACTCCAATCCAATGTACAACGACCGCAGCCCTGTCGAACCCCAGCTGCCGACCATTCCGCCGCACGCCGGCCCTCTCCGCGCCCCAGAACACAAAAGAATGGCCGAAGATCCAGACTAACCGAGCAGGAGGGCCTACGAAAACAAGAAATAAAGTAGGGGGAGGGCGGAGAAAATACCCCAACAACACAATGATTCACATTTGGGCAAGGTGTGGACGTACGTATGATTTATACCTCTGCGATTCCCACCTACCGATACGTCAGACCACCTCCGAGCTCAACCCCCAACTAGCTGCTTCAGTCGCTGCGCCAATGCGAAAAGAGTGTGGAGCATATCGAGAGGCGTCAAGGCCCAGCGAGTCCAAACAACCCCTAAAAACAGCCGAGAACTGATAACGGGAAAGGAACGAACCATCCTCATGACGCAGGAGGGGACCGCCCGCCGAAGCTGAAGCCAACCCCCGAAAAACAAGCAAACAACGCACTGGGCACATATCTGACCCTACAACCGCACCCAGGCGCAGATACTTCCCTGCCCCCGCCTGATCCGTTTTAGACCTGCGAACCCTGACCACTAGGACCCCTTCCTCCATGTACACATCATCCACCTGTAAACCACCCGGCCGCTTAGTCGACATGGACACCAACTCACCCACCCTGAGAGCCCCGAAAAAAGCTAGAGAAAAAGCCAGGTGAAACAAAACGCATTCATAGTGCGAAGAACAAAAACGGCCCAGCTCCAAACCCAAACGCTCCAAGAGCTGAAATGTAACCGGGCACCGTGTGTCACTACTTCCCCTGCCCCTGCGGAACCCCTTAAGCACCCGTTGAACCAAGAAATGTTTGGTGAAGTCCGCCAAACCCCTCAGCTTGAAACCGAATGCCAATGCCGCTACCGCGCCATTAACTTTCGCCACGGACCATCCATCTGAAGACCAACGGCTTAACAAGAACAATAAAGCCCCAACCCTATCCTCATCAGTATGTTCCTGACCTAAATCTCCCACCCAATCCTCCCAAAGTTGCCAAACCCTTGAATACTTATCCCAGGTGCCGGGGACCAACGATGCCTGAATCAATGTCCCTGCTTTTCGCAAACCAAGTCCCATAATTCTGGAGGACATGGAATCCCTTCCACTTTCACCCCTGGAGCCAGGGCACGAAACCGCTCCCACTGGAAACGAGACAAAGAATCAGCAATGTCATTTTTAACCCCCGGAACATGCACTGCCACCACCCATGCATTCAGGCACAAGCAACGCAATACTAAACGCTGAAGCAACTTGATGACTGGAGGAGAAGACGCAGTCACATTATTAATGGCTGACACAACCGACATGTTATCACAATGAAATCTAACTTTTTTATCCTGGAACGCCCCACCCCATATGGACAGCGCGACTAAAATCGGGAATAACTCAAGTACAGTCAAATTCCACGTCAGACCTTGTTCACGCCACGACGCAGGCCAAGGGGCGGCGCACCACTGCCCCCTGTAATAGGCCCCAAAACCGTGGCCCCCTGCCGCATCCGTAAGGAGGTCACAATCGAACACATCGACCACAGCTGACTGGACCAGTGATCTACCATTGAACTGGTCTAAAAATGTGTCCCATGCTGCCAGGTCCTCCCGATGTTATCACCCCCAGCCGAATAAAGTGTCGTGGATTTGACACCCCTTTCATGGCCCCCGCCAGCCGGCGACAAAAAATCCTACCCATGGGGATAATGCGGCAGGCAAAATTTAAACTGCCTAACAATGACTGGAGGTCGCGCAAAGTAATTTTTCGCATGTGACGAGCACGCCTCACCCTCTCCCTAAGATCAACCAGCTTGTCACCAGGCAACCGGAATTCCATTGCCACAGTGTCAAGCTCTATGCCCAAGAAACTCAATCTAGTGCACGGACCCTCAGTCTTTTCCGGTGACAACGGTACCCCAAACTTACTGGCGACCCACTGCGTGGTTGCCAGCAAAACCGCACAGACATCGGAGCCCGCCGGACCTATACAGAGGAAATCATCAAGGTAGTATATCACTGACTCAACCCCCAACACATCCCGAATTACAGACTCCAAAAAGGTGCTGAAAGCCTCAAAGTACGCACACGATATTGAGCAACCCATAGGGAGGCAACAATCCACATAATACCCGCCGTCCCAGTAGCAGCCCAGTAACCTAACGCTGTCAGGGTGTACCGGCAGTAACCTGAACGCCGCCTCCACATCCATCTTAGCTAAGAGGGCCCCTGGACCACAACGCCGTACACAATGCACAGCTGCATCAAACGAGGTATATACTACCGAACAAAGAACGGGTGCAATACCATCGTTGACCAACGCTCCTTTGGGATAAGACAAATGATGTATGAGCCGAAACTGATTCGGCTCCTTCTTCGGCACCACCCCCAAAGGAGATACAATTAAACCTTCCAAAGGGGGTGATGCAAAGGGGCCCGCCATGCGCCCCAAGGCCACCTCCTTCCTCAGTTTTTTGGACACCACCCCCGAGTGTTCCGCTGCCGACTTCAAGTTAGTTATACAAAAGGGGACTGTGTGCGTCGGCAGGGGAATCCTAAAACCCTCCCTAAAACCTTCTACCAGGAACTTTGCACTCTCCCTGTTAACATAACTATTTAGGTACGGAAGCATGGCTTCCAGCTTCACCGGCGTCTGCCCCTTGTCCACTATTAGGCAAGGCCTTGGTCCTTTGTTTGCGCAAGCAACGTGCCGCACCATGGGACACCCCTCCGCAGAATGAACAGGCATGTTTGAATCTACAGTTGAAGCCAAATTTACATTGGGCTTCATTGAACTGCCAACACAGCCTGTAACGTTGCTGGGCCTGTGCACCTGCCCCCCCTGAGCCGTAACTGAGCCCACTATGGCCGGTTCCACCGGCCGCCCCGGGAAAGGACTGGCCAAAACAAGCTGGCGCCATAACCTGAAGCCACAAACCTATATCTTTCTGGTCCCACCGTATGCTGGGCCGAACCGCCTTACGCTGACGGAACTGCTCATCATACCACAGCCATGTCTGACCCCTATACACCCCATACGCCTCACCTATAGAGTCCTGATAGCAAAAAAGCCCCGAACAGTTGTCAGGAGCCTTTTCACCAATGACACTAGCTAAAATGGCAAAGGCCTGAAGCCAATTAGCAAAAGTCTGTGGAATCAGGCGCCACCTACGTTTTTCTTCCTCCTCTTTTTTGCTATCCTCCTTCTTACTCTTGTCTAAATTAAATTTAGCTAAAGGGAGCAAGGAGAAGATTTCGACGTACTCGTCCTTCCAAATCTTCTCCTTCACTTCCTTTTTAAATGCGCCCCTAGAGGACCCTCAAAACACACATAAACCTCCCCCCGAGCCCTGTCGTCTAGCCTCACCGAATCAACCTTCTCTTTATCTGTCTGGACAGACACTGTGACACCCGCCGGAGCCTCTACCACCGGCGCACTCTGTGACGCTACTGACTGGACCGCAGGAGGGACCCACGCCGCCACCGGGGAACCGCTAACACTCTGTTCGCAGCGCGACAGTAGCTCCCTCACGCTACCCAATAGCTCCCTAATCCCCTCAGAAGCTACACCACCACCCACTGGGGACTCCGGCCTATCTATCCCTAACCCCTGTGACATTAGAATAGGAGGAAACGGACACGACAATGAATGGTACTCATCAGACTGCGTAGGTGCTGTGGGCCCACCAGTCGACGGTCCTGCATCCTGCTGACCCGGGTCGCTGTACAGGAGAACGCTGGCGCCTGTCGATTGTTGAGAACCATCCCGCTGACAGCTGCAGCACGACCGACATCCCTGGGAAGGTTGACCTGCACCCGCGTATGCACTTGAAACCACTGGATGCACCTCGGACCGGGGCTGTGGTGCCGTGAAGGAGGGGCCAGCGCCGTGCTGCTTGTCGTTCAGAATTTCCCGCTGCTGTACCGAGGGCACTTGGAAAGCCGGAACCGACGGGACTTGAAGACCCAGTCCCCCTCCCGCTGGAGCATCACAGGAGGGGACCGCTGCACCACGTGCTGTAGCCATATGGAGACTGGATGTGGAGGTCCCCCCACTAAGGCCAGTGGCAGGGATCTCCACCTCCGCAGGGGCCTGGCGACTGGTAGGATTCCTCCCAGATCGGGACCTCCGCCCCTGAGCAGTGGAGCGGGGTGCCCGGCCCGGAGGGGCCCGAGAGGGACTCCTATGTCGCCGGGCCCTAGGGGCTCATCAGGGCTCAAACGTGCCGGCGGGCGAGTCCTGCGTGGCCGCCGCCGCTCAGGCACCTCCGGGGGTAGTGAAGGGTTAATGGGGGGGGCGGCAGGCTGCATAATGTCAGCCAGCCGCTCCTGCAGCCAGGCCTCCCCATGGACGCCGGCAGCAGCTCTGATCTGCTCCAGGATGGTATCAAGGGACGCCATGACTACAGTGAGAAGGTGGGGGGAGGGAGCTGAACCGCTCGTTAGTATGCCGCGCAGCTCCCGGAATGGCCGCTTCCCGGGCTGCGCGGCATAGTCAATTCCAACGGGGTTAAGCCCCGCCCCCAATTCTTCGTGCCCTAGCGCGTTATTGGTCCCCCTACAGCCCGCCCCCCAGTCAAGGTCCCTGCGCTTTAATGCGCAGCGCTCCAGTCTTCCCGTCCCTCTACTCTAAGCCTGGTGAGACCCTTTTGTGCAGTTCTGTTTGTCATGTGCTAGTAGTAGGACACACATATAGTTAGTTTTATACTGTTAGTTTAGAGCTTGGACGAGCAGGAGTTTGTTTTTTTTTTCCTTTGCCTGAAGTTAAGGCTGTATTTTATTTTGTACCTGACATGAAAGTTTATTTTTTTTTTTCTGTTTTTTTAAATAAACCTCTTTGCACCAAAGCTTTGTGTCCCTGTCTCTGACTGGTTGGGTCCGCACCTTTGCTGCTACCGAGCAACTTCCCCCACACTGTTTATAGTGAACGTGTGATGTAATTACAGCCTTGTCACATAGACGTGTATAGGACGAGGCTGTAGTTACATGGCCGCTATGAGATGAATGACACTATGTAAACAGAGAAGCGGTCACGGCGCTTACACAGGTACCATTCAAAGAGCTGATCAGTAGGGGTCCTGGGATTTTGAGCCTCGCTGATTAGTTTATTAATGACCTGGAAAACCTTTTAATTAGTTAACACCTGGGGCATTATTAATAAGGGACACTATTTATACAGGTTACACACGGATATTATTAATATAAAGATGCATTTGGGGGTATTATTCATTATGGGGGGGTTATATCATATATTTTATAATTGGGGTAGCAGCAGGATGGGTGTGCAGGTGAGGACAATGTGGGTTGGATGCCTGGAAAAGCGAGGAGCCAAAGATATCTGTGTTGCAAACTTTACAGAGACAAGTCACAGCTGGAAGAAGTGGTCATGGTGGAAGAGAAGAGAAATGTGAAGGATTAGTTAGAGATGTCACCTGTAAGTCACAAAATGTTACTGCACTGTATTCACCTAAATAATAGAGGATAAATACCTGATTGATGGGGGTCTGTCTGCTGAGACCCTCACTGAGCCTGAGAATTGGGTTTTTTCCCCACTGGGTGGGAATTCAGTCTGACCGCAGCCAGGCTGAATATAGGCGTGTCGCTTGGTGGATGGACGAACCTGCGTGGCTCTCATTCACTTCAATGGGAGTGCCAAAGATAGCCGAAGTCCAGTACTCAGCTATCTGCGGCGCTCCTATTATAGAGAATGGGGGCCACGTGGGCTCGTCCATCCACCAAGCAGAAGACGTGTGAAGTTACTTTCATTGTTAATGCTGTGTTGTTGATCTGATGCTGAAGTAATACAAGAAGAATTCTTAAAAACAGTTTTATAACTTTGTGTATTGTGTATATTGTACAATAACAGTGTGTGAAGCTAGTAGCATGGAAACTCAATTTTTTTTTTTTTTTTTTTTTTTTTTTGGGGGGGGGGGGTCTTTCTATAGTCCCCCTCAGGCAGCAAAGAGGCTAGGTTCACCAATGCACTCAGATGATCAGAAATGGTTCAGAAAATGTAGTTTCTTGTAGAGGATACTTTCCTCCAACACCTTTGCAAGTAGGTCTAAAGGAGGAATTTATTCCAGATGTAATGAACAATGGAGCAGACTCTGTATGGGGACTCTATATATTTTCTAAAGCCAGACTCCAATAACCACTAGGATTGCACAGTTACTGAAAATAACACAACATAGTCCAGTACAGCCAAACACTCTTTCCACAGAAACTCTCTAAAAAGATGCATATAAACATAAAATAATATAAACACTAAATCCGCTAAACTCTGAATTTGACCCTACTAGCTTTCTCTGGAACTTTCTGCCCATGCACTAAAACATTTGCATTAAGCAACCATTCATTATTTCAACTTTATTATTGCATATAACAATAACATAAAAATATGCAAATCCACTATTGGAATTCTGAATTTTACTTCAGATGAATATCCCATGTACTCTTTCTTCCAAACAGTCCATGTTGAAGGGGTTTTCCAGGTGAAAAATATTTATTTATTCAGGATAGGTCATCAATATCAGATTGGTCAGGGTCCAACACCCAGCACCCTCATGAGAGAATGGAGCAGAATGCAGACAGCTCTGTTCTCTGTACAGTGGACCTTCCAGGATATTGCAGATCAGATCCTATTCACTTGAATGGGAGCCAAGCTGCAGTTATTCACTTCAGTCACTACATAGAGAACAGCTGTCTGCTTTCTGCTGCTTTATCTGTATATCAACTACTAACAGCTGATTCATGAGGGTGCCAGATGTCCGACCCTCTCCGATCTAATATTGAAGACCTAATCATAGGATAGGTCATCAAAATTTTAGTTCAGAAAACCCATTAAGGCTAATCCCTCATGTAGCAAAAGGCAGCAAAAAATGCTGCGGAAATGCATCCCGTATTTTTCCACATTTTTCACTGCGTTTTCGCTGAGTTATTATATCTATACGGAAAACGCTAGCATTGATGCAGGTATAACTGACATGCTGCGATTTTCAGAACACAGGCGTTTTTGAAAACACAGCTTTTCAGCTGCAGATTTTTTCTGCAATGTGTGGATAGGATTGGCCAGAATACCATTCACTTTGCAGGTACTGTAAAACGCTGCATTTTCGCAATGTAGGGCTTCAGCCTAAAGGGGTTTTCTGGACTAAATATAGTATATTGAAGACCTATCGCTTGGATAGGTCATCCATATCAGATCAACAGAGGTCCAACACCCAGGATGCCTGCTAATCCAAACAAAGAGAATGGAGCCAGAAGCTCCTTTCTCTGTCTCAAGGCCAGAGAAGGTCACGGCAGATTAGCTCCAGTTCACTTGGATAGGAGTTGATCTATAGTATCTCATCTTGGTCATTGCACAGAGAATGGAGCTGTCTACTTCTAGCTTCATTTCCTTGTGTTGGGTGCTAGGAGCTGGTCATCATTGATGACTTATTCTAAATATAGGTCAGCAATTGATTTGCCCTAGAAAGCCCCTTTAAGCACATCTGTTTTATTAAGCACATCAATTTATTATGAATAAATATTTCAATCTTTATTAACTTCTACTAAGATCTACTAAGATTATGTTTAGCAGTCTAATGGGGCATAACTCAATATTTAACAATATTCTTTATTCATTTCATAGCAGTTGCTAAGAATATCATGCATGTCTACATTCATAATCTTGTACATACTTGAAATTACTGCCTGGGTTTCTGATAGGCTCAGACTCATCACATGTTTACCACCAACTATAGAGTTATTTCTTTATTTATATTTTAATAATAAACAACAGTTGTATCAGAAAAGATGCTGAGGTGGTGAATTATTAGGAGAATCAAAGTGGAACAATGCACACAAATCGAGAAATCAGGAAAGCAATAATAACAATTATAAATAAGTATACAAGACATATACTATAGTATTGGCTGCCACTTCAGCACCAATTACAAGCATATACCACACTCTTACCATTCACACTGCCCTGTGCCTTAACCTTCCCACACTTGTAAGTGAAGATAACTACTAAGCAGTGTCAAATATTTCTAACCAACGTGATCAAATATTTCCAATTTTATAGGGACGTTTTCTGTATAACAAACGATACAAGCGGATATATTTATTGACAAACTGAAGGTAATGTGAAATAGAGAGTTTCTCAGTTGGCTTCCAGGCCATAATAATAAGTTTCCTTGCACAAAACAGAGTAACTTGGAAAAATATCATAACTCAGAGGCTGTATCAAAGGTCCTAGATCCTACAGACTGTATGATAGCATAAGCTTGCATGAGAAGTTTGGTCATAGGTCCCAAGGAGATCCTCAAGTTTGAAGAAGCCCAACTGCAGAGCCAGGGAGCCGAACTGCACCAAAAAACAATGTTGTAGCTGGAGATAATGGAAGACATTGCTCAGGACCCTGTGACGATCCATGAGTTCAGAAAATGACAAGAGCCAGTATCCACAGAGAGGAGCTGTTCCAGAAATTTGACCTTGACAACACCCACAGAACCACCCCCTGGCAGAAAGGGGAAATGAGAAATGAGGATATTGGTTTAACCACAAGGGAGTCCTTGGAGAGTGAGGAAGACCAGAGTTCCGCTTCAGATTAAGAAGCATAGCCATTTCGGAGTGCGGTTCTAATTCCTTTCTTCCCCTTCAGTATAACTTGGGCAGCATGACAAATACACACAAGGGCACCCGCTAAGGCAGTGGCAGCATTACTCAGATCCAAGTCTATCCACAAGTAAGCAAAAACTAATTGGAAAGATATATATTAAAGATATAAATTAGGCGCTGCTATGCGACCCTGTAGCCAGGGCCGGCGTTAGGGGGGGGGCAAACTGGGCAATTGCCCAGGGCCCCGTCCCCAAAGGGGCCCCCGGGATCCGGAACCTGATGACTCCGGATCCCGGAGTCAGGCCCGGCCAAATCAATAACAGAAACATTTTTACTCACCTGTCCTTGCGTCCGACATCATCTTCTGGCGTTCCGGACATCACCGCTGAGGCCACGTGGTGACAGCCTGCCTCACGTAATCGCTGAGGCCCAATCACAGCCCTCAGCGGTGACGTCCACAACGCGTGACGTCAGCCGCAGAGAAGAAGAAGCCAGCGCCGGCGGAGATAACGGAGCAGCGCGAGGAGGCCCAGGAGAGGTAAGGCAAGGTGAGTATAACTGTTTGTTATTTTCCCTTACCTCCCCTGGGCCTTCGATTATTATACTCTGGGGTCTGAAGAGACCCCAGAATATAATATAATAATAGCACTGTAGGGCCCCTGTGGATAGCATATTATACTGTGTGGGGCCACTGTGGAGCATTATACTGGGGAAGGGGCCCTCTGGATAGCATGTTATATTCTGTGGGGTCTCTGTGGAAAATTATAATGTGGGGGGGGCTCTGGAGATAATGTTATATTATGTGGGGCCACTTTGGAGCATTATGCTCTAAAGAGGGGCCCCCAGTATAATGCTCCACAGTGGCCCCACAGAATATAACATGCTCTCCAGAGCCCCCCCACTTTATAATACTCCATTGAGGCCCCACAGAATATAACATGTTCTCCAGAGGGCCCCCTCCCCAGTATAATGCTCCAGAGGGGCCCCACACAGTATAATATGCTCTCCAGAGCCCCCCCCAGTATAATGCTCCACGGTTTCCCCACACAGTATAATATGCTCTCCAGAGGGCCCCCCCAGTATATTATACTGTGCGGGGCCACTGTGGAGCATTATACTGTGGGGGGGGGGCTCTGGAGAGCATGTTATACTGTTTTGGGCCACTGTGGAGCATTATACTGGGGGGGCTCTGGAGAGCATATTATACTGTTTTGGGCCGCTGTGGAGTATTATACTGGGGAAACCTCTCTGGGTAGTATATTATACTGTGTGGAGGCCATTTCTGGAGCATGTTATACTGAGTGGGGTCACTGTGGAGCATTATTCTGGGGGGGCCATCAGCAGAGCATATTATATTGTGTGGCGCCACTGTGGGGCATTATTCAGGGGGGGACTAATGAGCATTATACTAGGGGGCCCTCTGGGGAGCATATTATACTGCGTGGGTCCTACTGTGGAACATTATACTGGGGGGACGCTCTGGGGAGCATAATATATTGCGTGGGGCCACTGTGGAGCAAAATACTGGGGGGGGGGCACTGTGGAGCATTATACTAGCGGGGGCCCTCTGGGGAGCATATTATACTATGGACCACTGTGGAGCTTTATACTGGGGAAGGGACAGTTTGGGGAGCCTGTTATACTGTGTGGGGCCACTGTGGAGTGTATTATATTGTGTGGGGCTTTTTGAGAGCATATGATACTCTGTGGGGCCATTGTAGAGCATTATACTGGGGGAGACTGTGGGGAACATATTATACTGTGGGGGACCACTGTGGAGCATTATACTGGGGGAACCCCTCTGGGGAGTATATTATACTGTGTGGAGGTCATTATGGAGCATGTTATACTGTGTTAGGCCACTGGAGCATTATACTGGGGGGGGCATTGTGGGGTGCATATTATACTGTATGGAGCATATTATATTGTGTGGGGCTGCTGGGGAGCATATTGCACTGTCTGGGGCCACTAAGGGGTAGTATACTGTGTGGGCCACTGTGTAGTATTATACTGTGTGGAGCCTTACACACCATGTGGGGCCACTATGGGGGGCTCAGGGGAGCATTTTATACTGTGTGGGGTCACTGTGGAGCATTATATACCATGTGGGGAAACTGGAGGGCTCAGGAGAGCATTTTATACTGTGGCGCATTATATACCATGTGGAGCATTATACTGTGGGGGGGGGGCTCACAATTCCTGCTGGCAGCCCTGTGTGCTATGTCTGCATCACAGCTCCCTCACTATAATCTTGCACATACGTGTAGTGCCCCATGGCCATGTCATTCCCCATACAGTACTATGCATGAACCAGCCGTGGAGTTATTGGGGCCTGCACAGTACTATAGGGGCTGACTATACTGGGAACATACTCAGTAACACCAGATAGTCAGCAAATATGTAAGACTTCAGTGAAGGAGCCGTGGTGTAGGCTATTAGCAGGAAGCTGTTGGGTGGGGCCCCAGAACAAGATCCTCTGGTGGGCCTAAGGCCCTTCAGTCCGACACTGTATAACGGAGAACTATTATATATAAGGGGGCTCTTATTTATAAGGGAGGAACTATTATATATAAGGGTGGGTTACTATATATAATTGGGAAACTTAAGTATGAGGAGGCTATTATAAGGGGGAACTATTATTTATAAGATGGACTATTATTTATAAGGGGGGAACTATTATATATAAGGCATCCATTATAAGGGGGAGCTATTATTTATAAGAGGGGAACTTTTTATAAGGGAGGTATAACTGTTAAGTGGGCTTATTTATAAAGGGGGCTATTAGTGATAATGGGGACTATTATTTATAAGGGTAACTATTATTTATGAGGGGGCTATTATTTATAAGGGAGCAGTATTATTTTTACGGGGTGTCTGTTACTGATAAGGGGGAATATTACTGATACAGGGCACTATTTATCATTTATAAGGGAGCTATTACTGATAAAGGTGTAATATTATTTATAAGGAGGCGCTATAATAACTGATGACTGGGTGCAAAAATCTATTAGGTGGTACAAAGGTGCTCATTTGAATTGTGTGTGGTAAAATGGGGCTTGTTATTACTTTTTTGTTGGCAGAAAGGAGGCGTTATTATAGGGGTTGTCACTGGAAGACGATGGTATTGTTTGCATATCAGCATTTGGGGCCCCGCTTTTAATTTTGCCCAGGGCCCCACTTTGTCTAAAACCGGCCCTGCCTGTAGCTTAGGAGCCCGGAGGAAACAAAATAAATCTAACAGTACCGACCTGCCAGTAAAAGGAGCACAAAATACCATCTAAATGATGGAATAGCTTTTTTGGTAGTAGTAGTACTGAGCAGTTATGGAATAAATAAATAAATAAATTTAGGGAGATAAATAATTTCAAACATTGATCCTACCATGAAAAGAAAATGTAATAAATCTTGTCTCTCAGTGGAGGTCACCAAAGAGTCCAAGTTAAGTGCAGGTCGTTCATATATATCAAGAGATGCAAGAACCTCTAGAGACTTAAACTGAGATACTACTTGCGGAGGCACTGTGAGAGTCTGCTGGGTACAGTATCAACAGAAAAGTGGAAAAAAACACCAATTTACCCATCAGCCCTAAAAACACTAAATGTTTCAATAAGGTCTAATAAAGAAGCCAGGGAAGGACCATCATCAGGTACACAAGTGTGTCATCATCATAGAGGGGCTTTTTTTTCAAAAAGAGGACCTCTGGGAAAGCCACGTATGTCAGACGATTGTTTGATAACTAATGCAATGGATTCATATAGTGAGTGTAAATCACAATCGAAATACCGGCAACCTTCTCAAGTCTCCCTTTCCAAGATGTCAGAATTTGTTCAGATCCAAGACAGAGGTTTGTAAACAAGGGCCAAAGTTCAGTCTAGAAAGTAATGTCCACTGATAATGCCATTCACTGGAATCGAAGGCTTTGCAAGGGAGAGAACAAGCCCTGGAGATGGATCATGTCGAGCAACTGCAATATTGAAGAAAAAACTTTCAATGTTAATATTAGAGATAGGCGAATTGGCTTGAAACGATTCCAAATTGTTCGGTTTTTAACAAACTGAACAAATGGCGATTTGCTTCGAACAAACAAAAATGGCTGCAACACAAAAAATGGACACCACCACATATTAATCCTGGAAATATAGAGCAGACAATGTCATATGTGCAGTGACATATCACTTGACAGCAACATCTGGCAGCCTCTCAGCCAACAGACAGTGGCAGGTGGACCTTACAGTGCTAATGTCATATACAGTTGTGCTAAAAAGTTTACATACCCTGGCAGATTTTTTTGTTTTTTTTTGTCCTTTTTTCAGAGAATATGAATGATAACACAAAAACTTATTCTCCACTGATGGTTAGTGGTTGGTTGAAGCCATTTATTGTCAAACTTCTGTGTTTTCTCTTTAAATCATAATGACAACCAAAAACATCAAAATGACCCTGTTCAAAAGTTCACATACCCCAGTTCTTAATACCGTGTATTGCCCCCTCTAACATCAATGACAGCTTGAAGTCTTTTGTGGTAGTTGTGGACGAGGCTCTTTATTTTCTCAGATGGTAAAACTGCCCATTCTTTTTGGCAAAAAGTCTCCAGTTCCTTTAAATCACTGGGCTGTCTTGCATGTACTGCTCGCTTGAGATCTTCCCAGAGTGGCTCAATGATATTGAGGTCAGGAGACTGAGATGGCCACTCCAGAACCTTCACTTTCTTCTGCTGTAGCCAATGACAGGTCAACTTGGCCTTGTGTTTTGGATGGTTGTCATGTTGGAACGTCCAAGTATGTCCATTGCGTAGCTTCTGGCTGATGAATGCAAATTTTCCTCCAGTATTTGCTGATAATGTGCTGCATTCATCTTTCCTTCAACTTTGACCAAGTTTCCTGTGCTTTTGAAGCTCACACATTCCCACATCATCAGTGATCCACCTCCGTGCTTTACAGTAGGAATGGTGCTCCATTCATCATAGGCCTTGTTGACACCTCTCCAAATGTAACGTTTATGGTTGTGGCCAAAAAGTTCAATTTTTGTCTCATCACTCCAAAATACCTTGTTCCAGAAGTTTTGAGGCTTGTCTCTGTGCTGTTTGGCGTATTTGAAGGCAAGATTCTTTGTGGCATTTGTGCAGTAATGGCTTTCTTCTGGCAGCTTGACCATGCAGCCCATTTTTCTTCAAGTGCCTCCTTATTGTGCATCTTGAAACAGCCACACCAATAGTTTTCAGAGAGTCCTGTATTTCAGCTGATGTTATGTGTGGGTTTTTCTTTGCATCCTGATCGATTTTCCGGGAAGTTGTGGCCGAAATTTTGGTTGGTCTACCTGACCGTGGTTTGGTTTTTACAGAGCCCCTCAGTTTCCATTTGTTAACCACAGTTTGAACACTGATGACTGGCATTATCAATTCCTTGGATATCTTTTTGTATCCCATTCCTGTTTTATACAGTTCAACTACCTTTTCCCATAGATCTGTGGACAATTCTTTTGCTTCCCCATGACTCACAATCCAGAAATGTCAGTGACTGGAGGAAAGATGCAACAGTCTGTCTGGATCCCAGAAACTCACTCAACTTTTATGCACACACACTCATTACAAGCAAACAGGTCAGAGGTGAGGATGTTACCTTTAGTTGCCATTCAAACCCCTTTGTGTCAACTTCTGGGCATGTTATCAGGCCAAAATCACCAGGTGTGAAGGATCCGGGTTACCAGGGCCTCGCACCTAGCCTTACCTGCGATCACTTCTATTGCCTCACACCCACTTTCCGTGAGTGAGGCGGGTAACAGAGGATAATACACAAGACAAGCCTCCTAAATTTTATATATTTATTAACCCCTAAATGGGTCGATACTAGACACTCAACACATACATAGAATACATGCAGCGGTTAACAAGCAGATACAAGTGAAAATAACATAACACGGTACATAAAAATAAAAATGGGGATAAACGAAAGAAAAGAATATATATTACCAACACCAGCTTGTGCAGGTATCTCTGGCTTCCAATGGGTACCAGGGCACTTTCTTATGGGACGACCGGCAGCACAGCACCTTAACCAGGTCAAATGGCAGAAGACCTCTGGAACAAGCAGTTAGTCCATTTCTCTGACCCCATGTGGTAGGCTCAGAGCAGTCTTGGGCAAAGCATGTGTTGCTTACATGCAGTGACATCTCTGTTAGAGTCACCAAATGGCCTCCAGTTAGGCTCCCTAAGCCGCATGGCAGCCACATGTTGGTCACATGACTTCCCCCACAGCTGGCCTCCAAGAAGCGTGCATCTCCAAATTCACCAGCCAACAGAGAGTGGTTCAGCCTGGGCGGAGCCTTTTTGTCTCCCCTGGTCTCCTCCCTGAATGAGGTCACCAGGGGGAGAAGCCCCGCCCCCTCTCTACATCTCTCATAATAACTTTTCAGTATAAGTCTATGCATGATGTTTATAGAGTCTGGCTGGTAGTATAATGGGGTTCCTGGTGAGATCCCCAATACATAGACTCCAAGTTTGACACTCCAGCTCCCTTTGGGTAAGGAGATCAGTGCCTGGACCTCTTCTGGGCTTTGAACTGTAACATGTGTATATTCTGAGCGTGCGCCTTGACTGGACACATCTGGGGCATTTATCGGGGCGACTATAAGATGTTCCCCAGGCCAGATATTGTCATAAAACCATAACTCCCCAGAACTAGCACTGGCGTCACTGAGTCTCTCAGGGATATGCGGATCGTTTGCATAAAGCATCCTGTCTAAATGAACCCCCGCTGGGTTAGTGAGGATGGCAGTCTTATGCAGATGAAGGCTTTTGACCAAATGGCTGATTGCTTCAGGGACAGGACAATAGACCTGAACTAGAGAGTAGTTTGACCACTTTTCAGGTGCTCTGCTAAGCCTGATTCTAGGCACTAACCCCCGCTGTGCAGTAATATAGAGGGATATTGATATTCCAAGACTATCCCTGCACCTCATATCATCACACCAGGGTATGTGAACTTTTGAACAGGGACATTTTGATGTTTTTGGTTGTCATTATGATTTAATAAGAGAAAACACAGAAGTTTGACAATAAATGGCTTCAACCAACCACTAACCATGAGTGGAGAAAAAGTTTTTGTGTTATCATTCATATTCTCTGAAAAAAGGCCAAAAAACAAAAAATCTGCCAGGGTATGTAAACTTTTTAGCACAACTGTACATTATATAAAGCTTGTACATTCATAAGCAGCCTTTATTTGCTGCAATGGTGGAAATGCATACACATCTACTGTATCTCAATGCATCTCATAGCTAAAGCTATCCTATTAACTAGGCTATATGCTGCATAACTCAGAAGAATTGAAAACTGAACAATAGTTATAGGAGTACTTAAAGAGAATCAAGCAATATACACAGGCAGATTAGCGCAGTGCTAGAATAGAATTTAATAGACAAACTTAGATAGACAGTTCAGTAAGTGAGTCTGCAGAGCAGACCGTTAACCCATTCACTGCTAGACAATAATCTATATTGTCTGACATTATTTGTAATAGAACAATATCATCTCTTCTCTATACACATAACACATTCTTTCTAGCATTGTAAATCTGAACAAAATATTTTAAGCATTTCTCTATATGCGCAAATGCACTACGCATATTTAATTCTAGATATACATCACACACAATAATAAAGTAGTAGTGGAGGCCGTAGTACTACTAGTAGTAGTACATCCTTCGCTAATGTAAAAAAAAAAAATCTCTGTTATTTTAGCTGGGGGGTTTTGTGTATATTCACCCAATACAGCCTAGCCTGCTGTAATCTTAAAAAACACATTTAGGAATAGGAATTTCATATAGTTTTATATGATCTTGACTGTTGTGGTGTCTGATCCATAAATGTGAAGATGTGGTGTCTGATGTGGTGTCTGATCCATAAATGTGAAGATGGCAGCAGAGCATTGTTGTAAATCTGAACAAAATATTAAGCATTTCTACATGGAAGTAGTACATTCTTCGCTTATTTCAGTGTAATAATTAGGCACTTTGTGCATTAAAAAAAATGAGTGGAAAAAACAGAGCAGGTGACAAAAAAAAGGAGGGGGAGGAGGAAACACTTGTGCAAGTACCACTACTACTACTACTACTACTACTACTACTACTACTACTAGCAATAAGAATGTGGGTGGCAAGAGCAACACTGCTTCTGGTTTTGGTGGCACCGCCAGTAGCCACAGGATTGTTGTACCTCCTGAGAATGATGATGGCTCAGGAACTGTCTCTTTTCAGTCACAGGGGGATATTGCATCTGAGAGTGATGTAATCTCGAGTCAGGCTTCAGTGTAAAGTAGGCAGTCAGCATATGCAAACACATAGGCTCACATCCTCCGTTATGGGCAGGATCAACCAGGTATGTAGCAGGGCAGCGGTGGGGCAAACCTGGGGTCACTGATCAGAAACCCGGGCTACCAAATTAAAACATCGGCACTCTCCAAACACGTTGCGCGGAAGGGGGGGGGAGATCAGGGCCCCAATATATGGTAAAACACCTAGGAGGCTGTGGTTATGTTTGACTGCGGCATCTCAGGAGTTAACATCCCCGATCGGAGCTCAGCTCAAAGCATTGTATGCACACAGTTTCAGTTAGCGAGAAGTCCTTCCTGGCAGCACTGTGCTATAACAGCAGATGTCGGGAAGGGATTAACTAAAAGGCTTAATATCACATACCATAGAGGTAAAAACATAATTCTGTAAGTTTCTCCCTAAACAAAAAATATTCTATAACCCTTTTGATGGAAGAGAATATGATATCTGACAGTTTATAACTTGCTGCACATCTGGTGTGGTCTATGCAGCACAATGTGCATGCCCAAAGTTATATGTAGGCAAAACCACCCAACAATTGAGAAGACAGATATCTTAAAATCTTAGAATCTTGTCAGATCAGGTTAGGTCCAAGGAAAGGCGATTTAAATAGGAAGTTGTTTCAGAAAGAAGCTTGGTGGATAAAAAAAATTAAATAGTTTGAGTCCCAATGGACTAAATGAAGGCTTTACATTTGCTGTATTCCTGTAGAATTCTCTCTTTTTTCTTTTTCCGTTTTTTTCTTTGTTACTCGCTGTTTAGAAGTGCCATTTTGGAATCTTATACATTTAGATAAAAAACTGAAATAAAAATGTTAGAAGTAACCATCTACCAATAGAAAGTAGATTTTTGGTATCTGGATGCCATGTCATGTTTGCAGAACCTCTAAAGTACCATTAAAATGAAATTCCCTAGAGAGTGACATTTTGAAAACTGCACCCCTCAAACAATTTATCAAGAGATGTAATGAGCATTAGTATCCCAGACATGAATGCACATCGGATGGTGAAAAGTGAATATGTGAGCTGTGCGGAGTGAATTGGAAGCACCAAGTTCCCTACTATTTTCCCAGTAGCTCCTATTATTGGGGTGGTTAAATGAACACATGAAAGTCAGACATTGCTTTTCAACCATACTTCAACATAATTTTTTTTAAAAAGAAAACTCATAAAACAGGCCTGGACAGAAATGAGGGTTTCCTTAACTTAATATTTTGTTGCACAACCTTTTGAGGCAATCACTGCAATCAAACGATTCCTGTAACAGTCAATGAGACTTCTGCACCTCTCAACAGGTATTTTAGCCCACTCCTCATGAGCAAACTGCTCCAGTTGTCTTGGGTTTGAAGAGTGCCCTTACCAGATGTCATGTTTCAGCTTCTTCCAAAGATGCTCAATAGGATTTAGGTCAGGACTCATAGAAGGCCACTTCAGAATAGTCCAATGTTTTCCTCTTAGCCATTCTTGGATGTTTTTAGCTGTGTGTTTTGGGTCATTATCCTGTTGCAAGACCCATGACCTGCGACTGAGACCAAGCTTTCTGACACTGGGCAGCACATTTATCTCTAGAATTCCTTGATAGTCTTGAGATTTCATTGTACCCTGCACAAATTCAAGATACCTTGTGCCAGATGCAGCAAAGCAGCCCCAGAACATAACAGAGCCTCCTCCATGTTTCATAGTAGGGACAGTGTTCTTTTCAAGATATGCTTCATTTTTCCATCTGTGAACATAGAGCTGATGTGCCTTGCCAAAAATTTCGATTCTTGTCTCATCTGTCCATAGGACAGAAGCTTTGTGGCTTGTCAACATGTAGTTTGGCAAATTACTTTTGTCAGATTCAAGTTATTTCTGTCACCACTGTGGGTTTTTCTTTCATTAAATGAGGGGTACCAACAATTTTGTCCACGTTTGTATGTTGATTTATACATGTCTTACCCCCATATACTCTACTCCCATATGCCATTCCCCTTGTAAATCCGTTTGTATTTGCTGTAACATGCCATTGACTCTTCACCTTATTTCAATTTCACAGATTGGGCTTGAAAAAGGTCATTAAGTCGACTGAAACGTCGCCTGTATATACTACTTGCACAAAATGGGAAACTATGACCCTGTATATTGGTGGATGATCACATGTTTTGAGTATATGAAGTCTTAATAAAGCTTTCTCAGCACTTACAAGCGTGTGCCATGGTTTTGCAACATTTATAATTGGATTGGAGAATCCTACCATACTGCACCCCAACACAGAGGAGTGTTTGGTACCACTATTGTACTCTAACAGTGTAGGGGAACTGACTCAGGATATGTGCTATACATGTAGGAGGGTTATAAATGTCACTAGAATCGGGACATTTGTGGTAACTTATCCCTTCCATTGGAATAGCACTACTGACTAAGCCCCAGTACTCTTTACACAGACCACCGATGTTTGGCCATTAGATGGTTAGACAGCAAAACGTTATTTGTGCAATATACCCCAATAATAATGACCTCACCTCTGATTTTGCACAATGACTTATCTACCATTGCATCATGATACACTTTTATCAACAATGGTCTTAGTAGAATGAATTAAACACTAAGTCTTAGCTGTTTCACCACTTTATTTTGCTTTCAGTAGAGTATTTCCTTAGTTTCTGCATGTCATAACGAAATAAAGAATATCAAAATCCTACTGCAATTCATCTTACAGATCTGGCCAAGGTTACAAAAGAATTTCTGCAGCACTCAAGGTTCCTAAGAGCACAGTGGCTTCCATAATCCTTAAATGGAAGAAGTTTGGGACGACCAGAACTTTTCCTAGACCTGGCCGTCCAGCCAAACTGAGCAATCGTGGGAGAAAAGCCTTGGTGAGAGAGGTAAAGAAGAACCCAAAGATCACTGTGCTGAGCTCCAGAGATGCAGTAGGGAGATGGGAGAAAGTTCCACAAAGTCAACTATCACTCAAGCCCTTCATTAGTCTTGGATTTATATCAGAGTGGCTCGAAGGAAGCCTCTCCTCAGTGCAAGACATATGAAAGCCCTCATAGAGGTTGCCAAAAAACACATGAAGGACTCCCAGACTATGAGAAATAAGATTCTCTGGTCTGATGAGACGAAGATTGAACTATTTGGCGTTAATTCTAAGCGGTATGTGTGGAGAAAACCAGGCACTGCTCATCACCTGCCCAATACAATCCCAACAGTGAAACATGGTGGTGGCAGCATCATGCTATGGGGGTGTTTTTCAGCTACAGGGACAGGACGACTGGTTGCAATTGAAAGAAAGATGAATGCGGCCAAGTACAGAGATATCCTGGAAGAAAACCTCTTCCAGAGTACTCTGGACCTCAGACTGGGCCGAAGGTTCACCTTCCAACAAGACAATGACCCTAAGCACACAGCTATAATAACAAAGGAGTGACTTTGGAACAACTCTGTGACCATTCTTGACTAGCAAAGCCAGAGCTCTGACCTCAACCCAATTGAGCATCTCTGGAGAGACCTGAAAATGGCTGTCCACCAACGTTCACCATCCAACCTGACGGAACTGGAGAGGATCTGCAAGGAAGAATGGCAGAGGATCCCCAAATCCAGATGTGAAAAACTTGTTGCATCATTTCCAAGAAGACTCATGGCTGTACTAGCTCAAAAGGTTGTTTCTACTCAATACTGAGCAAAGGGTCTGAATACTTATGACCATGTTTCAGTTTTTCTTTTTTAATAAATTTTCAAAAATATCTACATTTCTGGGTTTTTTTCTGTCAAGATGGGGTGCTGAGTGTACATTAATGAGAAATAAAAATGAACTTTTTTTGCTTTTAGCAAATTGCTGCAATGAAAAGAGTGAACAATTTAAAGGGGTCTGAATACTTTTCATACCCACTGTATATAAAAAGTATTCATAAAACTCATTTACACAAGCCTACAAAACAGTATTAAAGACCATGAAGTAAAACTGAATGGTGTAAGATTAAGCTCAATCACGATGCTTTATGCCAAAATGCATTTTATATTTCAGGAGTAAAATGCCATCATTAAATAGAAGTTACCTGATGTGCTCCTAAGAAAGTCTGTGTACTTTGGCACAATATACTTTGATTGAGAAAACTAGCTGCATGCCTCCATTTATTTCAATGTCTGATCAAGTGCTGGTTTGCTGATGCTGCAGAACTTAGTCTTGTACTGTAAATTATAACTGCACCTGTGCAATATATATCATCTGGTAGTAGGTGTGCAGCATATTGTATGCAGCTAGTTAATCCAGTAAATGTTTATTGGAAGTTTTAGGTAAAAAAAAATGATTCTTGTAATCCAGCTAACATATGCTAACATTTAGCTATATTTACAACTATTCTGTTATTTATTTATTGTACCAAGAACTGAACTGAATTCTGAAAAATGATTTATCACATACAGTGCCTTGCGAAAGTATTCGGCCCCTTTGAACTTTTCAACCTTTTGCCACATTACAGGCTTCATACATAAGGATATAAAATTTTAATTTTTTGGTGAATAATCAACAACAAGTGGGACACAATTGTGAAGTGGAACGAAATTTATTGGTTATTTTAAACTTTTGTAAAAAATAAAAAACTGAAAACTGGGGCGTGCAATTTTATTCGGCCCCTTTACTTTCAGTGCAGCAAACTCACTCCAGAAGTTCAGTGAGGATCTCTGAATGATCCAATGTTGTTCTAAATGACTGATGATGATAAATATAATCCACCTGTGTGTAATCAAGTCTCCATATAAATGCACCTGCTCTGTGATAGTCTCAGGGTTCTGTTTAAAGCGCAGAGAGCATCATGAAGACCAAGGAACACACCAGGCAGGTCCGTGATACTGTTGTGGAGAAGTTTAAAGCTGGATTTGGATACAAAAAGATTTCCCAAACTTTAAACATCCCAAGGAGCACTGTGCAAGCGATCATATTGAAACGGAAGGAGTATCAGACCACTGCAAATCTACCAAGACCCAGCCGTCCCTCTAAACTTTCATCTCAAACAAGGAGAAGACTGATCAGAGATGCAGCCAAGAGGCCCATGATCACTCTGGATGAACGGCAGAGATCTACAGCTGAGGTGGGAGAGTCTGTCCATAGGACAACAATCAGTCGTACACTGCACAAATCTGGCCTTTATGGAAGAGTGGCAAGAAGAAAGCCATTTCTCAAAGATATCCATAAAAAGTCTAATTTAAAGTTTTCCACAAGCCACCTGGGAGACACACCAAACATGTGGAAGAAGGTGCTCTGGTCAGATGAAACCAAAATCAAACTTTTTGGCCACAATGCAAAACGATATGTTTGGCGTAAAAGCAACACAGTTCATCACCCTGAACACACCATCCCCACTGTCAAACATGGTGGTGGCAGCATCATGGTTTGGGCCTGCTTTTCTTCAGCAGGGACAGGGAAGATGGTTATAATTGATGGGAAGATGGATGGAGCCAAATACAGGACCATTCTGGAAGAAAACCTGTTGGAGTTTGCAAAAGACCTGAGACTGGGACGGAGATTTATCTTCCAACAAGACAATGATCCCAAACATAAAGCAAAATCTACAATGGAATGGTTCACAAATAAACATATCCAGGTGTTAGAATGGCCAACTCAAAGTCCAGACCTGAATCCAATCGAGAATCTATGGAAAGAGCTGAAAACTGCTGTTCACAAACGCTCTCCATCCAACCTAACTGAGCTCGAGCTGTTTTCCAAGGAAGAATGGGCAAGAATTTCATTCTCTCGATTTGCAAAACTGATAGAGACATACCCCAAGCGACTTGCAGCTGTAATCGCAGCAAAAGGTGGCGCTACAAAGTGTTAACTTAAGGGGGCCGAATAATTTGGCACGTCCCACTTTTCAGTTTTTTATTTTTTACAAAAGTTTAAAATATCCAATAAATTTTATTCCATTTCACGATTGTGTCCCACTTGTTGTTGATTCTTCACCAAAAATTAAAATTTTATATCCTTATATTTGAAGCCTGAAATGTGGCAAAAGGTTGAAAAGTTCAAGGGGGCCGAATACTTTCGCAAGGCACTGTACAAGATTAAGTACATGTATTATATTTTGTTAAAGGTTCGTCACCAGAATCCAGCATATCAACCCAGCCAAACAGTGTTTTCCCCTTATGAATCATTGCCTCTGTTGCCGAGATATTGCTGTTTCTAAATATGCAAATGAGCTCTTTAGAGTAATAGCAACAAAAACAGCGATATCTGGGCAGCAGAGGTACCGATTCACAAGAATAAACCCTATTGGATTTAGGTGACCTTAACCCTTAACCTATCTATTTGTGGGGCTTAGTTGATATGCTGGGTTCTGGTGGCACTCCTTTTAAAAACAATAACAGTACAGAGTAGTTACTACAGTAGGCTTACCTGCAAATGAGTTAAGTTCAGTTAGCTGACTCTAAATACCCTGGAAAAGGCAGAAATGCTTGTTAATTCACCTCACCACCTTACACACACTACCCATCATACATCCACTACCCAGAGTACATACATAATTTCAGTCCTCTACAAGTAACCCTAGGTAACTTCAGTGTGCTGTTGAAGGGTACCTGAGTTTTCATGAAAAGTTGAAATATGTGCAGTGTTTTGCAGTCTGTTCTATGACTGTATAAGGCTAGGTTCATATTTGTGCTGGGTTCTCCATCATTCGAATTCACCGAAGTGTTAAAACAGCGGTTTCACATGGACACCATCAGACCCCATTGACTATAATGGGGTCCGCCAGGTGTCCATCTTTCATACTGAAACCAGCAGAGACAAAAGTCCTCTGTTCAGGACTTGTCTCTCTAACAATTTTTGCCAGTTTCTTAGCCTAATCAGTTTTTCTGCTGCTAATAATCACATTATGGCTATAATATATTTTGCATTTGTCTTTGAGGCTGTGGGTGTGTACAATAAGGAAAATTCTGACCCCTCCACTATTCTTTATCACTAATTTGATTTGTTTACATGTAATTCGGCCAGGAGTAACTGCATAAGAGCAAACGAATAGCTGAGAAAACTCCAAGTGACCATCATATAAGAGATCCAAGAACACTGAACTGCAAATATAGGGCAAAAACATGCAGTTTTCTAGTATGTGAATAATATCCCATCTGTAACCACACAAGCAGCCAGAACAGGGGTGTAACTAGCAAAGACTGGGCCACATAGCATAGCGCCCCCTTTCCTGGCCTCCACACAGTATAACGCCCCATTTACACACACTATAATGTCCCAAAGTTACCTCCAGACAGTATAATATCCCATAGCCACCCCTCCTCACAGTATAATGTCCCATAGTGGCCCCTCTACACAGTATAATGTCCCATAGCAGCCCCTGCTCACAGTATAATGTCTCATAGCGGTCCCTGCAAACAGTATAATGTCATATAGAAGACCCTCCACGCAGTATAATGTTACATAATGGTCCCTCCACACATTATTATGTCCCATGATGGCCCCTATGGTGTTTGTTGCAAATATTGCAAACATTTTGGGTTCGTCAGAACCCCAAATTTTTGGGGCACACCACCCACAACCTATAATTATACTCTGGGGTCTTTTCAGAGTATAATAGCAGTATTTGTTGGGGTTCGCCCAACAAATACTCTTGCTGTAGGCCCGAAGCCTTACTTACTGATCCCCGTTCCTGCTCAGGTCCGCCTCCGCTTCCCCTTCTTCCCTCCAGAGGGCCCCAGCAACGTGATATGGGATGCATAGGGTGCCCTGGAGGGCAGAAGGGGAAGCGGATATGGCCTTGAGCAGGAGCGGGAATCGGTAAGTAAATAGGGCCTGTTACCTGCTGGGATTACTCCAGCAGGTAGTGGCCTATTTAAAAAAAGCAGCAGGGGCCTGCCGGGTCCCCTAAGGTCACAGGCCCCTTGGCGGCCGCTACAGCGGTACTTAAATCACTGAGCCAGAAGTGGTATAAAAGTACATTGAAAACTTTTCAGCAGGCCTCAGGAAGAGGACCCATGATGTCACAGGTAGTGACATTCAGGCCCTTCACTGATCAGCGGCTTCAGCACAAAGACGGAAGAGACCCGCCGGAGCAGATGAACCTGGAGGCGCGGGAGGACACCTGAACAATGGGGACAGGTGAGTATAAGTGTGGATTTTTTTATTTTTTTTTTCACTGCCCCCAGCTTATTTAAGCTTTAAAAGGGTTGTCTATTTTTGCTTGGACATCTCCTTTAATGTATATGTAAAGTTTTATTTTAATCACACCATAGACAAATGGAAAGGGGGATGATGGAATACCTGTAAAGAGTACTAAATGATATTTCTTTGCATTGAAAAGAAAAGACAGCATCAACTGATGAGCATTCCAACAAAATTTTCATAGGTATCAGAAAAAAGTGGGCATGGACCTTGAATTAGTCAGTAGTTGCACCACATTCCTCCATACACATGCAGAGTACTGTGGAATATGGTGTACACCACACTGTAACTACCTACAGATATATTGCTCAGTAATAAGAGCATCAGTGCTATGTAAAAAATACATTAGGAATTGTGGCTTTAGTAACTATATTACAGAAAACAGAATCTCATATTTCACAGCAAATAAATAGTCTAAAGTTACCCGTAACTTAAAAAGGTTATCCAAGAAGTAGTAAAGCGTACCAGTGCATTCCTTGTACTAGTTAAGTTTATTACTTATATATAATCTGGTCACTTTGAGCACTGAAGTTACCTGTGCAGAGGGCAGATGGGCAGGCCAGAACTCCCATGCTAATGCCCCGATTCACGTGAGTGGTGTCACTGAGAGTAGGAGCAGTCGCAGGGGGAGAAAAGGTACCATAGAGGTAACTTCGGCACCCTGGGGGATTGGGGTGTACATTAATAATAAAGTTTGGTAAGCTTTATTACTCCCTGGATAACCCCTTTAAGGTTTGACCTACAATATGGAGTCGGTTCCTTATGGCTCCTTGGATGCACAATTTTTGTGCTAGATGAAGTTGAAGAAATTTTAATTTTGATAAAACTTAGATACATAAAAAAAATAGTTGTGCAGGGAAAATTCATCAAGTTAGACATTGATTTGACCTCTGCATTCTTTGCAATTGCCAACCTTAGCTTCTTTGCTCTGACTTAAATAAAACAGTTGAAGCCAAGAGCAATGTATACTGTACCATCCTAGCACTTTATTATTTTACCATTTCCTCTGCATGTCGATTGTTGACATCCTATGAATAATAACAGTTGGAAACGACGCATAATACAGCATTTCTGGAGAGGAGAAGCCTAAATAAATCATTCACCACAAACTGTTCATTGTACACCAGAGAACCCAGGGTGCCGATTCATATTTTATGGAACTGTTGCTGAGTTCATTAAATATGTAAGTATTCTAATTTATTTCAGAAACAAATGAAACGATAGTTGTTCTTCAGCCAAAATGCGGTACTGCTGTCACATCTGTAACTGTAATGACATTGGTGTAGCTAACAGTGAGTCATTTGCAGCAGTGCTTTGAATAAAAAGGGGTTGGGGACACTGCCAAAAATACAAAAGAACAAAATTATTTCTTTTTCTATAGCTAGGAATACAATATCTGCAGCATTCAATGAGACACAACCATGTCCTTTATAAAATCTATCAGTCTGTTGCATAATGATAGGTTTAGCAAACTTTAACTTGACGTATAACAAATGAAATAAACAGTTGTAGCAGACCTTAACAAAATACATATAGTACACCACAAAAGTGGGGTAGAACCAGCTAAAAGTGTATTGCTGAGCATATTCTAATTATGTTAATGTATGTATAAGAATGGGTAACATCTGTTTTGCAGGGATGTTTCCTCCTCAACCTTGGTACATTATGGAACAGGGAATGAGTTTAGGTTATGAAAGTCCTTTCAGCAGTATTCCACCATGCTGCCATCTCATTCCTGGTAGAGCACTCTGAAACCTCCCCACATGCATTGAAAAGATAGGCAATATTTTTACATGGAAGTTACCCCAATCACTACTTCCACATTGGGCACCTGGAAAGGTATGAAGCCACAGTGGAAAACATTGGCTGAAAAAGAAGGGTTAGGAGGACCACATCTGGAGAACCCAATGAGGATCATCTAGCAGCTTGTTCGACCTCCTGTGGTCTCAGTGGCGCACCTCTAATGAGGCAAAGTGAGGCATCCGCCTCAGGCGGCACTACTGTCAATGCTTGGAGGGGCGGCATTTTTACAATTTTTTTTTAACCTAAACCAACCCAAGACAGGCCGCTCTGAAAACAAAGCTGAGCGGGACCTGTCCTGGGCTGGCTTAGGAGACGTTTGCATCTCGGCGCAGGCGGTGATGTTATGACGTCACTGCGCCTCCTGCGCTGAGATGTAGACATTCTATGCGCGGGTGAAGAAGAGAAGGCGCGGGTCCATCAACAGGTCACAGGTAGGTGAGGATAACTTTTTTTTTTTTTTTAATAGGCCATTGCCGGCTTGAGTAACCCCAGCAGGAAACAGGACCTATTTACTTACCTATCCCCGCTCCTGCTAATGGTCGACGCCGCTTCCCCTTCTGCTAAAGGACGCAGAAGGGGGAAGCAGAAGCGGCTGTGAGCAGGAGCAGGGATCGGTAAGTGAGGCCAAATACTACTATTATTATACTCTAGGGTCTTTTCAGACACCGGAGTATAATAATCGGAGACCCAGGGAAGGTGAGGGAACATAAAACCAGTGTTACTCACCTCTCCTGCGATCCAATGTCACTCCCAGCAGGCTTTGGGCGTTTATGGTGATGTCCCAGACATCATGCGACGCCGGCCTGGCCCAAGTGACGTCTGTGCCGATGCTGAAGAAGCTGCAGGGAGTGTGCCGGAGCCCAGGAGAGGTAAGTAACAGTGGTTTATATGTTTGCCACCTCCCTGAATCTCCGATAATTATACTCTGGGGTGGGCCACCGTGGAGCATAATAGAGTGTGCAGGGGCCACTGTGGGGCATAATACCACATGCAGGGCCACTGTGCAGCATAATACCGCGTGCAGGGGCCGCTGTGGGGCATAATACCGCATGCAGGGGCCGCTGTGGGGCATAATACCGCGTGCTGGGGCCACTGTGGGTCATAATACCACGTGCAGGGGCCGCTGTGGGTCATAATATCGTGTGCAAGGGCCTCTGTGGGCCATAATACCGCATGCAGGGGCCACTCTGGGCCATAATACCATGTACAGGGGCCGCTGTGGAACATTATAGTGTGTGTAAATGGGGCGCTATACTGTGTGGGGGCCAGGAAAGGTGGTGCTATACTGTGGGGGGGGGGGCCCAGTCTTTGCTAGTTATGCCCCTGATAAGGGGTTGCTAGGAAAGGACATATTATATAAGGGGGGCTTTATGAACTTAAGAGGTGTTATTTATATAAGGGCATTATTAATACAAGGGGAGTTATTTATATAAGGGGCCATTAAGGAGCATTATATATATAAGGGGGTGGTCATTTATAAAAGCGTTCATTAGGGGACATCAATTATATAAGGGGGCACTAGGGGACATTATGAATAGAAGGGGGCATCATTTATAATATTTTATATATATATATATATATATATATATATATATATATATGCAGCATCCCAGAGTGCTTCTGCATTTATGTGTTTGTCTTGTGTGCCTCTGGGTTTTATGTCTGTAAGTTCTGTTCTATGTTGAATGTAATGGTATGCAGCTTTCCCTTTGTATTTTTCCCCCTGCAGTGTTCAAACCCAGACTAGGTTCAGCCCTGGCCTATCACAGGCCACTGGGCGGGGTTGTGAGGAGATATAATCTCCCCTGGCGACGGTTGAGATTCAGTTCAGTGCATGCTGTAGACCAGACAAGGTGTGCAGAGCTGACCTGCCACCAGGCTGGACTGAAGGCCAACCGCCGCTACCACAGCCTCAGGAGGGATAACATCAGCCCCAGGCTCATCTCAAGACAGCTCAGAGCTAGAGAGTGGAGATTTCCAAGTGGCTGAACTTGATTCGTGTCGTGCCCGGAGGAGCAGGAGAGGACCCTGACAGGAGAGTCGCATTCGGGCCTAGTATCCAGGTATCCAGTTCCCTGTCAGGACTCCCTGCAACTCTATCCCCAGTATAGCAAGCTGGGAGAGGTACAGAGGTGGAGTAGAGGAAGCCATCTTGTGGAGCCGATACTGTCTTTGGGCACCCTCCTAGAACCAAGGCTGGGGTTAGGACACTGCAGGACTACTACCCCCATCTGGAAGCTGCCGTTGTCTTTTGTTCCAGTTGCCTAAATAAAAAGGCTGTTTGGTTTACCTGCAACGCTGACTCCTGAGTCGTGCCTGCATTACTATCAGGGCTCTTCCGACCAACACCACACCGGCTCAGGTAGGAGAGATTCCTCTGCAACTGGAAGTGCCCCGGGGGAAAGAACAACTACCACCACCATCCGGTAGTGCTGCAGGACCCCCCTTGACCTTGTCCGGCCTAGGAGTGGGACTGGAGCCGTTTGGGAGCGTGCTCGGCCTGCTAGGTGGCACAGCGCCCGCCACTACTGCTCCCATCCTCCGGTCTCATCCGACTGGGTTGCGGCATATATATAAAGGGTCATTAGGGAAGCAGTATTTACAGTGGGGAAAAAAAGTATTTAGTCAGCCAACAATTGTACAAGTTCTCCCACTTAAAAAGATGAGAGAGGCCTGTAATTGACATCATAGGTAGACCTCAACTATGAGAGACAAAATAAGAAAAAATATCTAGAAAATCACATTGTCTGATTTTTTAAGAATTTATTTGCAAATTATGGTGGAAAATAAGTATTTGGTCACCTACAAACAAGCAAGATTTCTGGCTCTCACAGACCTGTAACTTCTTCTTTAAGAGGTTCCTCTGCCCTCCACTCATTACCTGTAGTAATGGCACCTGTTTGAAATTGTTATCAGTATAAAAGACACCTGTCCACAAACTCAAACAGTCACACTCCAAACTCCACTATGGTGAAGACTAAAGAGCTGTGGAAGGACACCAGAAACTAAATTGTAGACCTGCACCAGGCTGGGAAGACTGAATCTGCAATAGGCAAGCAGTTTGTTGAAAATGGAAGACATACAAGACCGCTGATAATCTCCCTCGATCAGGGGCTCCACGCAAGATCTCACCCCATGGGGTCAAAATGATCACAAGAACGGTGAGCAAAAATCCCAAAACCACATGGCGGGACCTAGTGAATGACCTGCAGAAAGCTGGGACTAACGTAACAAAGGCTACCGTCATTAACACACTACGCCGCCAGGGACTCAGATCCTGCAGTGCCAGATGTGTCCACCTGCTTAAGCCAGTACATATCCGGGCCCGTCAGAAGCATTTGGATGTTCCAGAAGAGTATTGGGAGAATGTCATATGGTCAGATGAAACCTAAGTAGAACTGTTTGGTAGAAACACAACTAGTCGTGTTTGGAGGAAAGTGAATGCTGAGTTGCATCCAAAGAACACCATACCTACTGTGAAGCATGGGGTGGCAACATCATGCTTTGGGGCTGTTTCTCTGCAAAGGGACCAGGACGACTGATCCGTGTACATGAAAGAATGAATGGGGCCATGTATCGTGAGATTTTGAGTGCAAACCTTCTTCCATTAGCAAGGGCATTGAAGATGAAACGTGGCTGGGTCTTTCAGCATAACAATGTTCCCAAGCACACCGCCAGGGCAACAAAGGAGTGGCTTCGTAAGAAGCATTTCAAGGTCCTGGAGTGGCCTAACCAGTCTCCAGATCTCAACCCCATAGAAAACCTTTGGAGGGAGTTGAAAGTCCGTGTTGCCCAGCGACAGCCCCAAAACATCACTGCTTTAGAGGAGATCTGCATGGAGGAATGGGCCAACATACCAGAAACAGTGTGTGCCAACCTTGTGAAGACTTACAGAAAACATTTGACCTCTGTCTTTGTCAACAAAGGATATATAACAAAGTATTGAGATGAACTTTTGTTATTGACCAAATACTTATTTTCCACCATAATTTGCAAATAAATTCTTTAAAAATCAGACAATGTGATTTTCTGGATTTGTTTTCTCATTTTGTCTCTCATAGTTGAGGTCTACCTATGATGTCAATTACAGGCCTTTCTCATCTTTTTAAGTGGAAGAACTTGCACAATTGGTGGCTGACTAAATACTTTTTTTTCCCCAATGTATGTCAGGGGGAATCAGGGGCATAATAAAAGGGGGCAATTAATTAAAGGGCTTGTCCAGGATAACCACTATTTTAATATGAGACCGGGGACAGGGATTAAAAAAAAAAAAAACCCTACTCACCTGTTCCTTGTGCTTTGATGTCTTCCACCGCAGTCTGGTTCTGCTGCTCCGGTGTTTTCTTCTGACGGAAGTCCCCACCGCACATGACTGCTGTGGTCGCTCACATGGGATGTCACAGTGCTGTGGAGAAGAACACACCAGAGCAGCAGGACTGGAACGCGCTGGAAGACACTGGAGAATCTTCCCCAGCCTCATATTGAAAAGGTAGTTATCCTGGACAAACCCTTCAAGGTGGTCCTTGGGCTTTAATAAAGGGACTTTTCAGCTCATTTTTATTGATGATCTATCCTTAGGACAGATTATCAATAAGATATTAGTGCACCCCTCCTCTGATCAGCTGTATGAGGGGGCTATGGTGTCTGTTTATATCACACGCTGTCTGTTTATAGTGACCGTGTTATGTAATTACAGTCTTGTCACATAGACGTGTATAGGACGAGGCTGTATTTACATTACATGGCCACTATGAGATGAATGACACTATGTAAACAGAGAAGCGGTCACGGCGCTTACACAGATACCACAGTTCATTCAAACAGCTGATCAGTGGGGGTCCTGCGCCCCACTGATTATTTTATTAATGACTTGGAAAACCTTTTAATTAGGAAACCTATGGGCATTGATAAGGGGCACTATTTATACAGGGTACACACGGACATTATTAATATAAAGATGCACTTGGGGATATTATTCATTGTGGGGGGGGGTTATATCATATATTTTATAACTGGGGGTAGCAGCAGGATGGGGGCTTTGTGTAGGTGAGGGCAATGTGGGTCGGGTGCCTGGAAAGTGAGGAGCCAAAGATGTCTGTGCTGCAAACTTTACAGAGACAAGTCACAGCTGGAAGAAGTGGTCATGGCGGCCCAAAGCGAAGAGAAGGGAAATGTGAAGGATTAGTCAGAGATGTCACTTGTAAGTCACAAAATGTTACTGCACTGTATTCACCTAAAAGATAGAGGATAAATACTTGATTGATGGGGGTCTGTCTGCCCCACCTACCTCCGCCCACTGGGTGGAAATTCAGCCTGACCACAGCCAGGCTGAATATAGGCAGTGTCGGACTGGGATGTCTAGGGCCCACCAGTGGAATTGTTTCTAGGGGCCCACCATCAGGACCCCTGCAGATCAGCGGTACCGAGACAGGGCGGCTAAAGGTAATAACATGCCGGGAGCCATGCTGCTCAACCACTATACCATGTGCACTACTGCACTACCTAAACCTACTGCTACACCTTGTATGGCAAGGAAGCAGCGTGGCTCCAAGAATTGTTACCTTTACCTGTAGCCGCATTGTCCTGGAAAAGCTGATCTGCAGAGGTCCTGGCTGTTGTATCATCGCAGATGTAATATTGATGGCCTATCCTAAGGACAGGCCATCAATATTAGAAAGATGGATAAATCCTTTAAAGAGGTGGTCCAGGCATTGGAGCAATCCATGTAGCTGGCGGGAGGTGTAAAGTAAAAAATAAGTAAATTAAAAAGCATACTCACCTGTCCCCGGCGCTCCGTTGTCCGCTGTCAGTGTACATTCAGTCTTGTGCCGGCGACTCCTTGCTGGGAGTCCTGCACCTCATGTGATCGCTAAGACCAATTAGGTACAGGATTTCCAGAAATGAGGTGCCGCCATGAGACCGAACAGACACAGGCAGGGGACAACGGGGTGCTGGGGACAGGTGAGTATGCTTTTTTTTTTTTTAATTTTCTTATTTTTACACCTCCCTGGCGACCGACACAGTGGTCGCTCCAGTTTATGGACAACCTATTTTAAGGGGTTGTCTGGGCCAAATATTTCTATGGTCACTTCACTGGTTCCCCCACATAGTGGCCTCTTCACTGGTCCCCCCATACTGTATGGGGAACAGTGATGTGGTCATTATATTGTGTGGGAGCAGTGATGGGGGCTAACATCCTGTGGGGGGGGGACATTAAACTGTGTGGGGCATATTAAAGGGGTTGTCCAGGGTTAATCTTTTTTATGGCCTATGCTCAGGATAGGCCATAAATACCTGATCGGTAGGGGGCTGACACACGGCTCCATCAGCTGTTCAGATCCACTTCCGGAGCCCGTTCTGTACACAACACAGGGCCGGAAGCAGAAAGCTCCATCCGCTGTATAGCAGCCCGGCGCCTTCACTGCAGCTCAGCTCCTACTGACTTCAATAAGTGCTGAGATGCAGTGAAGGTGCCCGGCTAATACACAGTGGACAGAGCTTTCTGCTTCTGGCCCTGTATTGTGTACAGGGCGGGCATCAGAAGTGGCTCCATACAGCTGATCGGTCCGTGGTCAGCCCCCTACAGATCAGGTATCTATGGCCTATCCTGAGGATAAACCATAACAAATTATGCCTGGACAACCCCTTTAATATACTCCCAGGGCCCCCCTAATGCGCCACACTTTAAAGAGGTTGTCCAGTATAATTTTTTTTCTTTTTTAATAATTAGTCCGGGGGAGGTGAATCCCCCCTACCCCCCCCCCCCCCAAAAAAAAAAAAAAAAAAAACACACTAAACATATTCACCTGTCTCCAGTGCTCCGGTGTCCTACTAGCACGGTCCGGTCCTGCAGCTCCGCTGTCTTCTTTTTGCCAGAAGTCCTCACTGGCTGTGACGTCCCAGGTGCCTTCCCTTAGGCTGCTGATTGGCCTCAGGGGTGACATCACAGGTAGTCATATGCAGAGGGAACTTCAGCTGGAAGAAAAGAACAGAACTGCAGGACCGAACCGCGCTGGGAGACACTGGGGACAGGAGAGAAAGTTTGGGGGGTTTTTTTGTTTTGTTTTTTTCACCTGCCCCGGCGTAATTTAAAAAAAAAGAAGGAGCCACTGTATGGAGTATAAGCTCCACAGTGGCCCCCACCCAGTATTATATGCTCCACAGTGGCCCCCACCCAGTATTATAAGCTCTACAGTGGCCCCCACCCAGTATTATATGCTCTCTACAGTGGCCCCCACCCAGTATTATATGCCCTCAACAGGCCCACCGTGACAAGGCCCCCACCCAAAAACCAAAGCCCCCACCCAAGCCACTGGCCCCCACCCAGATATATGCTACAGTGGCCCCCATCCGAAAAGCTCTACAGTGGCCCCCACCCAGTATTATATGCGCCCAATAGCCCCCTCCGCTCCGCTTCAGTGCTATTATTATACTCTGGGGTCTCCTAAGACCCCAGAATATAATAATCGGAGGCCCAGGGGAAGTGATTAAAAATAACAAACATTCATACTCACCTTGCTTTACCTTTCCTTGGCATCCTCGCTCCATCCTGCCGTCTTCAGCGTCTTCAGGCCCTTTTCCGACGACGCTGCTGAGGCCTGTGATTGGGCCTCAGCGGTCACGTGGGGGCGCACTGACGTCATTACGCGGCCGCGCCCCATGTGACCGCTGGGGCCTAATCACAGGCCTCAGTCATGACGGAGGAGCGCCAGAGAGGACGCTGTGTCCCGGAGAGGTGAGAATATGTGTTTATTATTTTCAGTCACCTCCCCTGGGCTGCCATCTAGTGGAAAGGGGCCTGCAATATGCCAGGGCCCCTTTCCAATAACAGTATGTATAGCGGTCGGGGAACCAGGCTTTCCCCGACCGCTATCATAATGGTCCGGGGGCCCGGCCATCTCCAGCTGGCCGCGGGTCCCATAAACCCACTGAGCCCGGTCGCGGTCGCACCCTCTGCGACCGCGATCGTTACGCCTCTGGTCAGGGGCCCGATCGGTGGATTCACTGGTTCCCCGGTGGGCCAGTCCGACCCTGAATATAGGCATTTTGCTCGGTGGATGGACGAACCCACGCTCTCATTCACTTCGATGGGAGTGCCAAAGTACAGTACTCAGCTATCTGTGGCGCTCCTATTTTAGAGAATGGGGGCCATGTGGGCTCGTCCATCCACCAAGCAGAAGATGTGCGATGTTATTTTCATTGTTAATGCTGATACTGAAGAAATACAGGAAGAAGAATTCTTAAAAACTGTTTTATAACTTTGTGTTTATTGTGCGACGATAGCAGTGTGTGAAACTAGTAGCATGTAAACGCATTTTTTTTTTTGAGGGGGCAGTCTTTCTATAGACCGCCTCAGGCAGCAAAGAGGCTAGGTTCACCACTGTTTGGCCTTTAGAACTGCAGCAATTTGTTGTTACATACACAGGTATCATCCACAGGTATTATCGCATCCAAGGTGTGCAGAAAAAACATTCCGCCATGACTCTGCCTCCAACAGCCTGGGCTGTTGACACCTGACAGAAGGGGTTAATTAATTCATGCTGCTTGTGTTGACCCTCCAATCATTGTGGTACAACAGAAATCTGGATCTATCTGACCACGCATTGTAGATTTTGCATCAGGGCCCAGGAGCTTCAAGCAAGACCTCTGCAACTGGATTCTCACTCTGCTGTTGTAGCCCACCTGCGCTAAGGAATAATAAGTTTTAACTGGGAATAAATTTTTATAAAGTTTCGACTCTGGTTTTTAGTCAAAGGGGAACTCATTTATTTCATATGTACCATACTAGCCCAGTGTCCATTCTGCTCAATTCCTATTGCAAAAATTTATCTGATATATGAAGAAATACAGGGAGAGTAAAATACAGTTCTAAATGACATGGGTCACTTGCTTTCAAAGAGTTTCTTTGCATGGTTTGTAATTGCCTATTATGAAAAGCTGTTCCTCTGCCATTCTATTACATAGATTCTCCTGTGAGCATCACTTACTGTCTGGCCAAATACTGTTGGCCAGAATGCAAGAGCTGTAAATGTCCTAGTTGTCTCAAGCTTAGCCTAGATTAACACAATTGTAGTACAAAATGGCTGCAAAAAAATGTACATTTTTTTCAAAGCCAGTATGCACCCAAGGGGCATATGTTTTCATAGATCCTTCATATATTTTAGAAAAAATAGGACATGACCTATTTTTTTGATGGTCCATTAAAACAGGCCATCAAAAAATCAGGAATGTGCCCAGCCCCCCATTCACATACAGTGAATTTAATGCAACCATGTGACAGCCCATTTTCACACTGAACGTAGGCTTACTGATACTAGGTTTGCATACTTTCATTACTGTGTGTTTTCTCCAAAGTATTTTTAGAGTATAATAAACCTTTCATGAATTAAATCAGGTTGCCTATCATTTATAAATGACATTTGAGCTACAAATATGAGCTACTCGGCTCAGACATACACTGCTGTACAGACTATAGCAGTATAATAAAATACATGTTATAAAACATTTAGAGAGGTCTGTTCATGTCCTCAGAGATGTGTGGTATTATATACCACAGTGATGGAGATATCATTGCCGTTAATTTTGGTACTGATATCTCCCCACTGTCAGAAATTCAGGACTTGCAGCTTAGCGATGACCCTGGGCTGTAAGGAATGCACCCCCAGACAATGCAAGTCTATGGAAGAGTTCTGTCAGGGATAGCGTTCCTCACAGCTTAGCGATGACGCTGAGCTGTAAAGCCCGCCCTTCTGACAGTGTGGAGATATCAGTGATGAAATTAACGGCACCGATATCTTCAGCACCAGGGCACATACCGGGAAAGCCGACAGCGCGCTGAATTCAGTGCACTGCTGGCTTTCTAGCAGTATATAAAACCGCACATCTATGAAGACGTGAAAGGTCCTCTTTAAAAGGGGTTGTCTGGCATGTAAAAATGTTTTTTTTTTTTTAAATGACTCAGCAGGGGATCAGTGAGGTGAATATTACTTTTTTTTATTTTTGTAAAGCCTGTTGTGCCTTTAAAAAAAAAAATTACTGTCAGTCAGCCCCTTACATGTAAAAATGAAAAATATTTTGTCCTTATTCATTTTAGCTTAGATCTATCCATTTTAAATAAATACCTGCATCCTGGTGTCTATTTTAGAGCATATTTCTTCAGAAGCTTGTTAGGCATACCTTTATGAACCATGCATACTTTAAATCTATGCTTGCAAACCCTTTGCCATGGCAGATAGAGTCTCTAAAGACCCATAGGCAATGTGTCTGATATGATGACTCCATATAGCACCATATTAATCCCTAAAAGTAATGCCTCTAAGGTAGAATACCTCTGTAATATGACATGAGCTGTAAAAAAAACTTTGTGTGTTTTGGCATACACTCAGGTGGTACAAACTGGACCTATAGTATTGTATGGCCACTGTGTCATGTCTCCATAATAATTATATGGGCATATGAATTTGCCCTTACACTGTATTGGTCTAATTTTAAATAATAAATGAAAAATAAAATTTAAATGTTACTTTTCTTATAATAGGAGGCACAGAAAAACATGCAGTGCTTTTATATATATATATATATATATATATATTTAATTTACTATTCTATTTAATTATCCTGACTGGGGAAATGCATTTCATGCTACAGTATAATTTTTGGATTTGTTCTGTTGTACTTTGTGGTATCAGGCTTTAGGGCATAATTCATTGATTCACTCTTGATAAATAAAGCCAAAAAGATTGCCTAAATTATCGGCTAATCTAAACCGAAAAGATATAACTGAATATTAATATTTTATGTGCCATGTAAGAGAAATATCTACATGACTTTGTATAAAACATCTACCATAAAGGAATCTTAAATTTTGAGCAACAGCCATATTAAACGTGATGACAAGAGGAATGACATATATTTAATACACTTTCTGGCACTGCAGGGGAGCCTCCAGTACTACATATATCTGTGTCTGCGTAGAATTCATTGATCTCTACAGATATATTAGGGTAGATTTACTCATATTGTCTGAACGTTAGACAGGGCAAACTTAGGCTAGACAGTCTTAAACTATGCCAGATTTATAAACTTGTCTAATACAGATTGATAAATCTGTTGCATTATTAAACCAACTAGTCCAACTTTACACCTCCTATTAGCTGGCTTAGTTTATACCAGAAAATTTGCCAAAATCTGGCACATTGTTTGGAACACAGTGTCCCAACTTAGGCCACACCCCCTTTCCACAACACCATGCTCAAGCAAATCCATTCCCTTTTTCACTTGGAAAAGTGTCTAAAAAGTATCTTATTATTTCAAAATCACTGCACATATCGTATGGTTCTTTAGTGAAATAGTGCAAGTATTTATTTTCAGTTTTTACACATTTTAGGCAAGTTATTCCATATATCACAACGCCATGTTGGTTTTAGACACAAATTATTGTAGGATCAAAAGTAGCGTGCAATGTTTCTTCTGAAATATGAACTTCATCAGGCATGATCCTAAGTGCAATGATAAAATAAAAATAAGTACTATCTTATAATGTTATATGTAACATATGCGTGGTCAAAAATATATGTCTGATAATGGACATGGTAAGATGGCACATAAAAAATGAAAAATAACAGTTGAAAGTATATAGGCAATCTACAAAAGGGGGAGCGGGGGGGAAGAAGTCAAAAACAAGAAGTAAAAAAGAAGTAAAAAGCTAATAATTGTAAAGAAAAGTAAAGATGCAAGGTTAGAGGCATATAAGTAGGAACATGTATACATAACTTCTATCCTGCAATTGAATACTATACAGATTTTGGTTAGAGAAGGCTGATCATCTTTTAACATACTGTACATATCTGTACATGCCCAGTGAAGAGTAAATGCAAGCAAGAGAACATCTGTATATACTGGGGCACCAAACAATTTTTGGGTTTCTCTAGTAGTTACATAATAAACAAACTCTTGAGCTTTCTTGCTCGCTGCTTATGGTGGCATGGAAACATTTCATTATCTGACACTTATTACCGTCTGTTGTTTACCAGTATACAATGTTCCAAGAAATGCACAGACATGGCAGTGTAGAGATGATTGCTCCCCTGATGTAAACCTTGCTTTTCTCTCCAACTGTTAAATATCTTAACCTGAAGTCATTGATTGACGGCCAGTTTATTTGCATTACAGTAATGTGAATTATGTTTTACAACAACATAACAGTTTGTGCCAGCACAGTATAACATATACAAGAACCATAATTCAATGAAAAATGGAAATATTCACTGGAAAATAATCTAAGGTTACATTCACATACACATTTTTTTGCATCTGTTTAGTCATCTGTTTAACTGATATGCAAAATGGATGCCAAAGGAAGGGTATTCATATGAATAAGGTTTAATATTAAAGGGGTTGTCCAGGCAAAACTTTTAAAGTTTAAATCTGCTGGGGGCAGTGAAAAAACATTTAAAAAATGTATACTCACCTGTCCCTGTTGCTCCGGTGTCCTCCCACGCGTCCCGGCTTCATCTGCTCTCCCGGATCTCTTCCGGCATTGTGCTGAAACCGCTGATTGGCCTCAGCGGTCACGTGACCACTGAGGCCAATCAGCGGCCTTAGCAGGCCTCAAGAAGAGGACCCGTGATGTCATAGCTAGTTACATTCAGGCTCTTCGTTGATTGGCCAATTAGCAGCTTCAGCACAACGCCAGAAGACACCGCCAGAGCAGATGAGCTGGGATGCCCCCCAGCTTATTTAAACTTTAAAAGGGTTGTCCATTTTTGCCTGGACAACCCATTTAAAGAAAAGGAATCAGCTTAACCAATTGCAGCAGTTCAGGTTAAGTCTGCTACATCTGTATGTAAATGAATGCCCTTACATTGGCATCTGTTTTTAGGGGTTCCTTTGAACAGACTCAGTAAGCAAATGCAGAAAACATGATGTCAATACACAACAGGTACGAAATAGACAGTATGTAGGACAGTTGTGATCAAGCAGCAGATTGCAATGTACAGTTTGCCCATAATACAAGGACCCGTTTTTTTGACCATTTTCCAGTCAGTTGCTAAAAAGGAGTGAGTTTGTGTTTCAATGTTCCTGTCACCATTACTGAAAAAATGATTGATGAATCATATATGCATAGGTGCTTTTGAGATGTGTCAATATATGCCATAGCATAGGAAAGAGTAGATGTGAGTCACAGGATGGTCATGCTTGAAGAAGAAGAGTAATATAGTAATTGGTGTGGAGTAAGGTCAAAAGGCAAATAGCATTGACTGTGCTGTGTGGTCCATCTAGTCTGTCCTTATATTATTACCATTTTATCTTAGGCTAGACATGTTTATCCCAGGCATGTTTAACCCTTTCCCTCTGCAGCCATTTTTTGATTTTCATTTTTTACTCCCCTCCTTCCAAAAGTCATAACTTTTTTATTTTTCAGTTCGCAGATTGTACTTAAATGTGCTACCATTTAATATTCTATACTATGTACTGGAAAGCAGCAAGAAAAATTCAGAATGGATGCCATTTTCATGGGTTTTGTTTTTTAGGCATTCACTGTGCAGCCTAAATTATATATTACCTATAGTCTGCAAGTTATTATTCTTGTGGTGATACCAAATTTATATCATTTTTGCTATGACATCTATCCATAATAGCAGGAAGGTGTTAAATTCAGTTAAAGTAGATTTTGCAACAGCATCTGGTGAAACTTTTTTCCAAGTCTCAACTACTCTTTCAGTGAAATAATATTTCCTGACATTTCTTTTGATCCTCCCCATCAACTAATTTCATTAAAATCTGTTTTTATTAAATAGGAAGATCATCAAAGTACATCAAACCACATGTAGAAAACGAGTGAAAACATTACAGGGGTTGTCTCAGATAAAATGATACTTCTACACTAAGCTAAACACCCTCCCCCGCCTAACTTCTAACTTACTTACTTGTATATTTACCCAGATCACCGGGGCGGTCATGTGACCGCCCCAGGCACATTTTCAGATTTTCCTGTGACGTTCCATTTCCCTGTTTCTGGATACAGGGATGTATCTTGATGTCTGCTGGCCTCCCACACCTGCACAATAGAGTCGGAGTGCCGGCATGCCATATGCCATATCAAGACAAATTTGTAGTGGATACATAATACATAATTGGAGATTTCTTCCATACAAAACATATCCACAACTTTGCTCTATTGTGAAATAGATGGTGGCAAAGTTTAGTTTAGTTTTTTTTTATTAAAAATACTTCCCTCCTGCATTTTATATATACCTCTAACATAGTTAAAGGTTTTAATCATGTCCACCTTTTCCCTTCTTTCCTGAAGGGTATACAGCGACAGGGGACACCAGAGCACTGGGGACAAGTCAGTGTGGTATTTTTTACACCTTTCTTGCATAAAACTGCATATCCTGGACAACCCATTTAATACCTTCTACTAGTATAACATAGCCCACTTTGCATCCTCATCTGCAATGCGCTAATTGGCCTCATCGACCTAAGGAAAGAACATGTGGCATCATAGGTGACATTTGTGAGTGACGTCCCGGTTCCTTTCTTTAGGCTACGTGAGGCGAGGACTTCCACCGGAAGATGCAGCAGAGCACTGGGGACAGGTCAGTATGGGTTTTTTTTTTTACACTTTCCCTGGCCTCCTTGTGCAAAACTGTATATCCTGGACAACCCCCTTAATACCTTCTACTGGCACAACATAACTCACTCTACATCCACATCTGCAATGTGCTGTTGTCACCTTGTTCTGTCATAACTGGCTTTGTGATATTTAACAGCTGTGCTGTGAACGGATGCTTTGGGTAGCACACAATTTTTATTTAATATACAGTTAACATGTAAAAAGGCACATTTATTTTTAGAATAGTCCACACAGGGAGATGAAAGGCAGCCTGGGAAGCTGTGCTTCTGCTGTTACAGTTAGCGTTATGTGCAGTGTATCTGCTTCAACCTGCCACTTATTGGCTGAAGTGGTTACACCATGTGACCTCTGCAGCCAGAGAAAAGGTGAGTTGTAGCAACATGTCTTGCCTCTTATATATTAGTATGAAAAGCAGAGATGAGTAGAAATACAAAATGGAGTTGGATTTTTGGATCAGACTTTAAAACACTTTGCGCACACAAGCATATTACTAAAGACACTTCACGTATTAAATTGTTACATTATAAATTACATATTATTGCTGTACCCTTTTTTTTTTTTATAAATATTTATTTATATTGTACAATAAACAGGTAAACAAATATTCACAGTGAAATAACGACAACACGCCAATAGGATAAGTGAAAGGTCATTAGATTTGTAGACAAGGAACATTGTTATAGAACTGTACCATATAGCAAAATAACAATTGTCCATATGCAGTAACATTAGTACTTAAAGAGGACATTTCATGTCCTCATCAATGTGCGATATTATGTACCACTAGAAAGCTGACAGTGCCCCTTCATATGCCCGCTGCTGGAGATATTGGTGCCGTTACTTTTGGCACTGATATCTCCCAACCATTAGAAGAGCAGGCCTTACAGCTAGACAGCTAGAAAGTTAGGCAGTGCTGTTGGCTTTCCCAGTATGTGCCCGGGTGCTGGAGATATCGGTGCCGATGCCGTTAATTTCGGCACCGATATCTCCCCCACTGTCAGAAGGGCGGGTCTTACAGCCTAGCGTCATTGCTGGGGTGGGAGGAAGGCCCCCCTCACTGTACTCTAACATAGCCTTGTACTGTCAGAGGTGGCGTTTCTTACCGCCCAGCAATGACACTGAGCTGTGAGGAACGCCCCCTCTGAGAGTACAAGGCTATGTTAGAGTGCAGTCGGGTGGGGGGGTGCTCCTCACAGCCCAGCAATGACGCTAAGCTGTAAGGCCCGTTCTTCAGACAGTGGGGAGATATCGGTGGTTATGTGGTTTTTACCCTTGACCTCCTTGTGCATTTATCTTAACCTTTATTTACTAATAAAGATGTATGGTATTAAGTATACAATGTTTACGTGCTTTAGTTTTTGGTGTATGCTATACCTGACTGCCTCAGAACATTTATTGCTTCTGAATATTAGTATACCTTTTTTTCATATGTTCAACAGTAAAACAGTAAATCACACAGCACAATGCAAAACAATGACCCAGAATATGCTCTGCGTGCTCCTTAACCCCTTCACGCATTCTCACGTACATGTACGTGAGAGAATGTGATTAGTTACCGCATCCCCACGTACAGGTACGTGACGGTGATCGAGCGGGCTCAGAAGCAGAGCCCGTGCGATCACCGCGGGAGCCCGGCTGTATTTGACAGCCAGGCTCCCGCTGAAACAGTGGGGACCAGTGATAACACCGATCCCCGCTGTTTAACCCTTAAGATGCCGCGGTCAATAGCGACCGCGGCATTTTAAGTGTTTGCTAGCGGCACTGACTGCCGCGGGCGACATCGGGAGAGGGTGTCAGCTGTAACTGACAGCTAACACCCTGCTCCTTAACCCCGACGGCGCCCAGCGCCGGGCGGGGCCCACCCCCACCGCGGCATCCAAGGGGTTCCGCCATGTTGCTGCCCCCGGCACCCCCCCGGGGAGATCGGGGGGTGCCGACAATACACCCCCACCCGGGTCCTGCCGGGACCTCTGGAAATCGCCGTCTACAGGCTGTCCTAGTGGGACATATGAAAACCGGCGCGAAGACCGGTCCTAGTGGGACATATAAAAAAATAATATTTATTAACTTATTTGGGTGGTATGACTATCTGTTTGAAAAGCAGAGCATTTCACATTTTGAAAATTGCGATTTTTTTCCAAATTTCCATCAAATTTCCTATTTTTTTATAAATAAATACAAAAATATTGATCAATGTTTACCACTAACATGAAGTACAATGTCTCACGAAAAAACAGTCTCAAAATCACTTGTGCAAGTTAAAGCGTCTTAAAGTTATTGCCATATAAAGTGACATATGTCAGTTTTGAAAAATGAGGCCTGGTCTTTAATGCACTTTTGGGCTCAGACCTGAAGGGGTTAAAGGATTTTATTCATAAACATATTTACATTTTTAGACAATTAAACGTTAAACAATTTAAACAATATAAATTATTAAAAATGTTGCAGTTTTAGTTTTAAAAGTATTTATTGAAATATGGCAATAACATAAAATATAAAAACAACATCAAGACAATTTTTGAAAGTACATAAAAATGCAGGATAAAATAAGCATAAAATACAATAACTGTCATTCTAGCAAAATCGGAATATGTATAAAAATTTTGTAAAAAAAAAAAATTTAAAAATTTCGCAGAGTGTTAAAGATTTCTCTAACCATCTTAGTGCTAACAATCTTATGTCTTGATAGGTTATCAATGGGTTCTTCTTAACTCCTTTCCGCTGCAGGCATTTTTCAATGTTCATTTTTGACTCCCTGAATTCCAAAGGCTACAACGTTTTTATATTTTTCCTTTCATAGAGCCATATGAGGGCTTAAAGAGGACCTGCCACCAAGTAGAAAATCTTAAATAAAATACATCTTTTGATTCTTGTCGTTTCCCTGATTAATTTGGTGTTTTTCTTTTTAAAATTCATTCACTCATTCAAAAGATATGGGTGCTGGAAGGTTATATGTGAACTAACTCTGATTCTCCATGTGGGTGGTAATCTTATGTTTAAATATGCGAAAACAAAAGGTTCCTGCCCACATGAAGAATCTGAGTTAGTATACATGTAATCTTCCTGGGGCTGTATCCTTTGAATGGGTGGATAGATTTTAAAAAGAAAAAAGGCCAAAAAAAATGATGACTGATGCAGTGTTTTTTTTTCATTCGAAAGTTTTATTAACTTTTACAAAGAAAAGGCAGAACATCATAAACAAAAACTGTCACCGGAATATCCAGTCAAATAAGGGGGGAGGGGTAAATTTAGGAGTGGCTGGGAGGACAACAGCAGGAAAGTCCAGGGAAGATAAGGGTAAGGGTGGGTGAGGAGAGGGGATGAAAGTACTCCTGACACAGCAGGGCGTAAAGCTTAACACATATAACAATAAAACAGTATAACTATTACAAAGCATACGGGGAAAAAGGAGAGAACATTAAGGCGGGAAAGAGGTCAAAGGAGAAGTAGTACAAAAGGAGGTCTGAAAAGAGGGAGAATAATAAAATACATTCCAGAGTTGCCATACTTTCTGATGGGCACTGTCATCTGGTCTAAGAGCCGCAACCAAGTCCTCCATCCTCAGAATGTGCAGGATCTCCTGGAGCCAGTCTGACATGGATGGGGGAGTACTGGTCTTCCATCGTCGGGGGATGACCGATCTGGCCGCTATCAGCATAAAATCGATCAGTTTGAGAATATGTTTCTAAATCTTGCATGGAAAGATTGAAAGGAGAAGGGGGGATGCGTTATCCTCTAGAATCAGCCCCAGTATCCTCCCTGATGACTCTACGCACCTCATGCCAAAACGGTAGGAGAGTGAAGCAGTTCCACCAAACATGCAGCATCGTGCCTCATCCCGAGGAGCAACTCCAGCAGAGAGCAGGGGTCGGTAGAAACATGCTATGGAGGACAGAGAGGACCCTGTACCACCTAGAGAGGATTTTGAAGTTGGTTTCCTGTGCCTTACAAGACACAGAAAACTTATGGCAGGAGTGAAAGGCCGCACGCCACACGTCAGTTGAAAAGAGTCCGGGTGTAGTGGCATTGTGGGGCTCACACATAAGCAATCAAAAGGGTAGAGAGGCCAGTGTAGGTTATTCACTATCTTCAGAGAGGAGTAGAAGTAATGGAGCTGAAGGTACTGCCAGTGTACAACCTGAGACCTGCGCTCCAGAGGCAAAATTTCCAAGTAAGGGAGCAATGCGGTGGGGGACAGCACTTTGAGGAATGTAAGAGGGGGTTGGGAAATAGAGCAGGTCAGAAAGGTGGAATGTAGAGCTGCTGGAAAGTGTGGGTTGCCCGAGATGGAGGTCATTGGGCCATCATTGGTGAAGAGTCTAGCCATAATGTGGTATGAGCGACACATGCCAACCCCTTGCTGAGCTATAAATGGAAGTTCTAGAACAGAATTACCCGACCAATGGCGTTTATGAAGCCACAGAAAGGAGGTAAGAGGCAACGGGCTCAGCAAGCCCTCCAGGGCAACCCAGAGTTTGGTAGCAGGAAAGGGATGCCAGTCAAGAATGCGTGCCACAACAGCAGCCAGATAGTAAAGAGAGCAGTCAGGGACTGCCAGACGCCTGAGAGGTTTGGGTTTGGTAAGGAATCGTCCAGCTATTCTAGGCGGTTTCATGGCCCAGATAAATCTAGTGAAGGCTTTTTAGATAGATGAGAAGAACTTTTTCAGGAGAACCATAGGGACCCTCTGAAAGAAATATAGCAGTCTGGGGAGAACATTCATTTTCAGAAGGTTGATGTGTCCCAACATGAGAGCCCCTTGGCGTTTCACTTAGAGAGATCAGATTGGATTGTGCATAAAAGAGGTAGGAAGTTTAGTGAGTATGTGTCCGCTAGAGAATTAGGCAAAAGGACCCACGGGTATTTAATGGCCTTGGCCAACCAGGAGAAAGGGAAAAAGGAGCGAAGTGTACAGACCAGGGAATCTGGAAAGGAAATGTTTAGGGCAGTGCATTTAGACAAGTTAATCTTATATTTGCTGTAGAAACTGTAAGTGGGTATTAAAGAGCAAGACATCATCCGCAAAGGCTGATATTTTAAAATGTAGATCCCCTAACCTCAAACCCTGCACATCTGGATTGTGCCTAATTTCCACTAACAGGGGTTCCATGACAAGCACGTACAGGAGTGGGGGAGAGGGGACATCCCTGAAGGGTACCATTGCGGATGGTCAAGGGTGGGGAGAGGGAGCCGTTGACTCTTACTTGCGCTTTTTGGCTATTATAGAGGGCACGTATATGGGAGAGCATAACTGGGCCTATTCCTATTTGCTGAAGGGTGGAGAAAGGTCCAATCAACCCTCTCGAAGGCCTTCTCCGTGTCCAGCGATAGTAACATTAGGGGCGTCTTGGATCTACGAGCATAATGGACGGCAGAAAGGCCTTCAGAGTATTGTCGTGGGCCTCTCATAGTGGAATAAATCCGACCTGGTCTGGGTATATCAATGTCGGCATGTGAACGCTCAGTGATTCGCAATAAGTTTTGGGATGAGCTTAGCATCCGTGTTTATGAGAGATATAGGCCTATAGCTTGAACAGAGAATGGTGTCCTTGTCTGGTTTAGGCAGGACGGTGATGTGGGCTTGAAGAAAGGAGGGAGGAAAGGGAGTGACATTAGGTCATGGAGGAGAACCTTATAAAAACAGGCAGTGTAACCATCGGGTCCGGGGCTTTTACCAGTTGGAAGGCCTGAAACCCCTAGTTCTAGTTTGGATTGAAAGAAGGATGTCTCCAGTTGGGCCACATCATCTGTTGCTAAAGACGAAAGAGCTGTATCCCTAATGTATTGGGTCAAGCTACGAGGGGGGTCAGGTTGCGGGGTGGAGGATTGGGGGTTAGGTAAATTATAGAGTGATTCATAATAATCATTGAAAGTGGAGGCTATGTCAGATGTGAGATGAGAGAGATGGCCAGCAGAATTTTTAATAGACATGATGTGGGAGGCTGATTGCCTTTCTCGTACCGCACGGGCAAGAAGACGACCAACATTATTGCCCCACTTGTAGAAGGATCTTTGTCCGATTTGGCAGAGACATTGTTGTTTGTGGTCAAGGAGAGTCCTGATCTCATGGCGGGTCGCCGTCAAGGCTGTGAGAGTAGATGTAGTGTGTTTTAATCTTAATATTCACTGACCATTTCACCCTTTGAGTGCTTTGCTACTTTTCTTGATATAGTTTTTTGTAAAAAGAAAAAAAAAAATAAAGATATACACACAATGTCAGAATTAAGCAGTGTGCAGTACAATGACTTTAAAAAAAAAAAATAAAAGTATTAAAAAAAATGTAAAAAGAATTAAAAAATTATCCCCACTTTCCCTAGAACACATATAAAAGTAAATATATCAAGTTAAACACCTTAGGTATCCCTGTGTCTAAAAACACCTGATCTACAAACTTATAAAATATTTTTCCCATATGGTGAACGCCATACCGGGAAAAAAAGATATCAAAAGAACCAAACCATCATTTTTTCGCCTCCCATAAAAACATGAATAAAAGGTGATCAAAGCAATAGAAATCACCCAAATTGGTATAAATAAAGTACATCTAGCCAATCAAAAAAGACGCTTTATGCATCCCTGTATACAGAAATATAAAAAAGTTATCAGAATATGGCGACTCCAAGATATTTTTTTTTTTTTTTTGCAAAGTTTTGGATTTTTTTTAAAGGGGTAAAATGTAAGTTTGGTATTGCCGTAATTGTACTGACCCAAAGAATACAGGTGACATGTAATTTTGGCTGCACCGTGAACAACGTAATAATGAAGCCTGTAAGCAAGCCATGTAAATGCAGTTTTTCTTTAATTCCAGCCCATTTTCAATTTTTTTTTACATCATACAGAATATTAAATGCTACAAAAGTACAATTTTTTCCAGCAAAAATTAAGCCCTCACACTACTTTGTGAATGGAAAAATAAAGAAGTTATGGCTTTTGGAAGGCGTGGAGTCAAAAACAAAATTGAAAATAGAAAAATGGCTGTGGCAGGAAGGGGTTAATGGTTAAACTCCACATTTTACATTTGTCTCATACGGTATTTCCTTAAAAAAAAAAATAAGCTGAAGCAGTTATATTGTCTACATTTATGAACTGCATTTAGATTTATTTGTTGTCCTACATGATATGATTACTCAGGAAACTGGACAGTACATTATATTACAAATCTAATCTGATTAGGCATTTTACCTGCTGTTCTGCTTCCATACATGCCATGATAGAGCCTGAATCATGCCTCCATTCAGCACATTCATTCCCTTAAGTGACTACTAGTGACTGTATTTTAGATTTATGTTATGACAGGAAGATAAAATTTGCCTGACAAAAATCAGAAAAGTTCAAGAAATATAGGAATCCAAAAAGCAAGTAATTTTCTCTGAAAGCACATTAGATGCAAAAATGTAAATTATTTCAGGGGGAAGCCTAATACCAAGTGCAATCAAGTTCAATGAGGACATATGTATTAAATAAAACCATCGTGAACGTCAAGCACATTTTTCTAGTGAAAACATGTACAGTCATGGCCAAAAGTTTTGAGAATGATACAAATATTAATTTTTACAAAGTCTACTGCTTCAGTTTTTCTAATGGCAATTTGCATATACTCCAGAATGTTATAAAGAGTGATCAGCTTAACAGCAATTACTTGCAAAGTCAATATTTGCCTAGAAAATGAACTTTATCCCCCAAAACACATTTGAACATCATTGCATCCCTGCCTTAAAAAGACCACCTAACATCGTTTCAGTGATTGCTCCATTAACACAGGTGTGGGTGTTGATGAGGACAGGGCTGGAGATCAATCTGTCATGATTAAGTAAGAATGACACCACTGGACACTTTAAAAGGAGGCTGGTGCTTGCCATCATTGTTTCTCTTTTGTTAACCATGGTTATCTCTAAAGAAACACGTGCAGTCATCATTGCACTGCACAAAAATGGCCTAACTGGGAAGAGTATTGCAGCTAGAAAGATTGCACCTCAGTCAACAATCTATCGCATCATCAAGAACTTCAAGGAGAGAGGTTCCATTGGTGCCAAAAACCCAGAACCATAGGGACCCTCTGAAAGAGATATAGCAGTCTGGGGAGAACATTCATTTTCAGAAGGTTGATGTGTCCCAACATGAGAGCCCCTTGGCGTTTCACTTAGAGAGATCAGATTGGATTGTGCATAAAAGAGGTAGGAAGTTTAGTGAGTATGTGTCCGCTAGAGAATTAGGCAAAAGGACCCACGGGTATTTAATGGCCTTGGCCAACCAGGAGAAAGGGAAAAAGGAGCGAAGTGTACAGACCAGGGAATCTGGAAAGGAAATGTTTAGGGCAGTGCATTTAGACAAGTTAATCTTATATTTGCTGTAGAAACTGTAAGTGGGTATTAAAGAGCAAGACATCATCTGCAAAGGCTGATATTTTAAAATGTAGATCCCATAACCTCAAACCCTGCACATCTGGATTGTGCCTAATTTCCACTAACAGGGGTTCCATGACAAGCACGTACAGGAGTGGGGAGAGGGGACATCCCTGAAGGGTACCATTGCGGATGGTCAAGGGTGGGGAGAGGGAGCCGTTGACTCTTACTTGCGCTTTTTGGCTATTATAGAGGGCACGTATATGGGAGAGCATAACTGGGCCTATTCCTATTTGCTGAAGGGTGGAGAAAGGTCCAATCAACCCTCTCGAAGGCCTTCTCCGTGTCCAGCGATAGTAACATTAGGGGCGTCTTGGATCTACGAGCATAATGGACGGCAGAAAGGCCTTCAGCGTATTGTCGTGGGCCTCTCATAGTGGAATAAATCCGACCTGGTCTGGGTATATCAATGTCGGCATGTGAACGCTCAGTGATTCGCAATAAGTTTTGGGATGAGCTTAGCATCCGTGTTTATGAGAGATATAGGCCTATAGCTTGAACAGAGAATGGTGTCCTTGTCTGGTTTAGGCAGGACGGTGATGTGGGCTTGAAGAAAGGAGGGAGGAAAGGGAGTGACATTAGGTCATGGAGGAGAACCTTATAAAAACAGGCAGTGTAACCATCGGGTCCGGGGCTTTTACCAGTTGGAAGGCCTGAAACCCCTAGTTCTAGTTTGGATTGAAAGAAGGATGTCTCCAGTTGGGCCACATCATCTGTTGCTAAAGACGAAAGAGCTGTATCCCTAATGTATTGGGTCAAGCTACGAGGGGGGTCAGGTTGCGGGGTGGAGGATTGGGGGTTAGGTAAATTATAGAGTGATTCATAATAATCATTGAAAGTGGAGGCTATGTCAGATGTGAGATGAGAGAGATGGCCAGCAGAATTTTTAATAGACATGATGTGGGAGGCTGATTGCCTTTCTCGTACCGCACGGGCAAGAAGACGACCAACATTATTGCCCCACTTGTAGAAGGATCTTTGTCCGATTTGGCAGAGACATTGTTGTTTGTGGTCAAGGAGAGTCCTGATCTCATGGCGGGTCGCCGTCAAGGCTGTGAGAGTAGATGTAGTGTGTTTTAATCTTAATATTCACTGACCATTTCACCCTTTGAGTGCTTTGCTACTTTTCTTGATATAGTTTTTTGTAAAAAGAAAAAAAAAAATAAAGATATACACACAATGTCAGAATTAAGCAGTGTGCAGTACAATGACTTTAAAAAAAAAAATAAAAGTATTAAAAAAAATGTAAAAAGAATTAAAAAATCATCCCCACTTTCCCTAGAACACATATAAAAGTAAATATATCAAGTTAAACACCTTAGGTATCCCTGTGTCTAAAAACACCTGATCTACAAACTTATAAAATATTTTTCCCATATGGTGAACGCCATACCGGGAAAAAAAGATATCAAAAGAACCAAACCATCATTTTTTCGCCTCCCATAAAAACATGAATAAAAGGTGATCAAAGCAATAGAAATCACCCAAATTGGTATAAATAAAGTACATCTAGCCAATCAAAAAAGACGCTTTATGCATCCCTGTATACAGAAATATAAAAAAGTTATCAGAATATGGCGACTCCAAGATATTTTTTTTTTTTTTTGCAAAGTTTTGGATTTTTTTAAAGGGGTAAAATGTAAGTTTGGTATTGCCGTAATTGTACTGACCCAAAGAATACAGGTGACATGTAATTTTGGCTGCACCGTGAACAACGTAATAATGAAGCCTGTAAGCAAGCCATGTAAATGCAGTTTTTCTTTAATTCCAGCCCATTTTCAATTTTTTTTTACATCATACAGAATATTAAATGCTACAAAAGTACAATTTTTTCCAGCAAAAATTAAGCCCTCACACTACTTTGTGAATGGAAAAATAAAGAGGTTATGGCTTTTGGAAGGCGTGGAGTCAAAAACAAAATTGAAAATAGAAAAATGGCTGTGGCAGGAAGGGGTTAATGGTTAAACTCCACATTTTACATTTGTCTCATACGGTATTTCCTTAAAAAAAAAAAATAAGCTGAAGCAGTTATATTGTCTACATTTATGAACTGCATTTAGATTTATTTGTTGTCCTACATGATATGATTACTCAGGAAACTGGACAGTACATTATATTACAAATCTAATCTGATTAGGCATTTTACCTGCTGTTCTGCTTCCATACATGCCATGATAGAGCCTGAATCATGCCTCCATTCAGCACATTCATTCCCTTAAGTGACTACTAGTGACTGTATTTTAGATTTATGTTATGACAGGAAGATAAAATTTGCCTGACAAAAATCAGAAAAGTTCAAGAAATATAGGAATCCAAAAAGCAAGTAATTTTCTCTGAAAGCACATTAGATGCAAAAATGTAAATTATTTCAGGGGGAAGCCTAATACCAAGTGCAATCAAGTTCAATGAGGACATATGTATTAAATAAAACCATCGTGAACGTCAAGCACATTTTTCTAGTGAAAATATGTACAGTCATGGCCAAAAGTTTTGAGAATGATACAAATATTAATTTTTACAAAGTCTACTGCTTCAGTTTTTCTAATGGCAATTTGCATATACTCCAGAATGTTATAAAGAGTGATCAGCTTAACAGCAATTACTTGCAAAGTCAATATTTGCCTAGAAAATGAACTTTATCCCCCAAAACACATTTCAACATCATTGCAGCCCTGCCTTAAAAGGACCACCTAACATCGTTTCAGTGATTGCTCCATTAACACAGGTGTGGGTGTTGATGAGGACAGGGCTGGAGATCAATCTGTCATGATTAAGTAAGAATGACACCACTGGACACTTTAAAAGGAGGCTGGTGCTTGCCATCATTGTTTCTCTTCTGTTAACCATGGTTATCTCTAAAGAAACACGTGCAGTCATCATTGCACTGCACAAAAATGGCCTAACTGGGAAGAGTATTGCAGCTAGAAAGATTGCACCTCAGTCAACAATCTATCGCATCATCAAGAACTTCAAGGAAAGAGGTTCCATTGGTGCCAAAAAGGCTCCAGGGCACCCAAGAAAGACCAGCAAGCGGCAGGACCGTCTCTTAAAAGTGTTTCAGCTGCGGGATCGGGCTACCAGCAGTGCAGAGCTTGCTGAGGAATGGCAGCAGGCAGGTGTGAGTGCATCTGCACGCACTGTGAGGCGGAGACTCTTGGAGCAAGGCCTGGTCTCAAGGAGGGCAGCAAAGAAGCCACTTCTCTCCAGAAAAAACATCAGGGACAGACTGATATTCTGCAAAAGGTACAGGGAGTGGACTGCTGAGGACTGGGGTAAAGTCATTTTCTCTGATGAATCCCCTTTTCGATTGTTTGGAACATCTGGAAAACAGCTTATTCGGAGAAGAAGAGGTGAGCGCTACCACCAGTCTTGTCTCATGCCAACTGTAAAGCATCCTGAAACCATTCATGTGTGGGGTTGCTTCTCAGCCAAGGGAATCGGCTCTCTCACAGTCTTGCCTAAAAACACAGCCATGAATAAAGAATGGTACCAGAATGTCCTCCAAGAGCAACTTCTCCCAACCGTCCAAGAGCAGTTTGGAGCTCAACAATGCCTTTTCCAGCATGATGGAGCACCTTGCCATAAAGCAAAGGTGATAACTAAATGGCTCAGAGAACAAAACATAGAGATTTTGGGTCCATGGCCTGGAAACTCCCCAGATCTTAATCCCATTGAGAACTTGTGGTCAATCATCAAGAGACGGGTGGACAAACAAAAACCAACAAATTCAGACAAAATTAAAGCATTGATTCTGCAAGAATGGACTGCTATCAGTCAGGATTTGGTCCAGAAGTTGATTGAGAGCATGCCAGGGAGAATTGCAGAGGTCCTGAAGAAGAAGGGTCAACACTGCAAATATTGACTTGCTGCATTAACTCATTCTAAATGTCAATATAAGCTTCTGTTACTCATAATATGAATGCAATTATATTTCTGTATGTGATAAAAACATCTGACAAACACACATAAAAACCAGAGGGCAGCAGATCATGTGAAAATATAATATTTGTGTCATTCTCAAAACTTTTGGCCATAACTGTAAAGCATTAACGCGTTCTACATTCATACAGAATGATTCCTTTTATCAGTCTGCTAAAGTTTTTTTCAACATACATACCATGTCTATGCTGGTTTACAATGAACAGTAGTGTTATCCATCTGAAGACTTTGGGTATACAAATGGCTGTCGACCATCTGTACGCATATCATCTTGTAATGTTCTAGCCAGGTCCGGTTTAACACATTGGTGGACCCAGCACAAAGGTTTCATAAGTGCCCCCCACCACCACAACCACAGTTTCATATCCATATCCAACCTACAGTTGCCCCCACAGTATGTATTTTACCAATCTAGTTGCTCCCACAGTGTCTTGTCCCTCTCAGTATATATTATTCCCCTCCAGTTGCCCCATAGTTTCTTGTCCCCTCAGTATATTTTGTCCCCATCCAGTTGCCCCATAGTTTCTTGTCCCCCTCAGTATATTTTATCCCCCTCCAATTGCTCCCAGGTTTCTTGTTCCCCTTCAGTTTCCCCCATAGTATACTGTATTTGTCCCCCTCCAGTTGCCCCCACATATTCTTGTCCCCACCAGTTGCTCTAAAAGTTTCTTGTCCCTTTCCAGATGCCCCTACAGTTTCTTGTCTGCACAGTATACAATGTCCCCATCCAGTTGCCCCCAGTACAATGGATCAAAAAATAAAGAAAATAAAAATCACTCATACTCACCTTTCCCTGTCCATCCTGGAGTCTTCCTACAGTAACAGACATGATGTAAGTTACGTCACTACGTTATACCTATTGCTGTCAAGACACTAGAAGCAGAGACAGGGGGAAGAATAGTGAAGCAGGCTCCCTGCTTCACCATTGTACTCAATTCATCTGCACCCATAGGATGCGGATGAGCTGGAGTCGGGGCAGCCCGGGACAGCTCTCTAAATGCAGGGCTTTCCCATGGAGGCCCCCAATACCATAGGGCCTGTTGCATATACACTGTTGGTTAAAGCAGCCAGCTCAATGCCAGGCTAAAGGGGTTGTATATGGCAGTGCAATACTATGCTGCATTTGCACCCCTACCTGTCTGATACGAAGTGACGCCAAAGGAGATCTCCTGCCTCTGCCAACCCTCTTCCTAGCCCTGGAAAGTAATAATTTGTAAAACTTCGTATTATTATTTTTTTTGGTTTTGTTTAGTAGTCAATTTTGTGAAAAAAGTAGCAGCGGAAAAAAAAGCATGTCATGAAATACACTTCACTAAAACAACTATTTACCATTGATTTGCTTTCATTTCATTTTCATATTGTATTCACACAGAGCAGATATGTTACAGAAATTTCTGCAACTGTTTCTAGTCATCTAACTAGAACAAGGATCAGAAACCTTCAGCTCTCCAGTTGAGCAAGTGTGCATGCTGGGAGTAGCTGCTTACAGTTTGAGAGCCAAAGGTTGCTGACTCCTGAAAAAGAGTTTACAGAAATCCATTGTACTAGCTACCAAATCAACTCCTTTTAGATGAATGGATTTCATTTTCAGTTGAAGAATTTCCTTAACAAATCTACATCACCCTAAGAATAAGGCCACACATCGCGGAAAGGTCGGGCTAAGATGCTCCTGGGGGACAAGATGCCTCCGCACCAGCCCTCTACGTTCTCCACCCTACTCCACCCACATTCACACAATGTGACAAGTGATTCACAGGACATTAGTTGCAGCACACACTTGGCACAAAAAAGGGCCTTGCACCAAATGTGCATCACAATATTATCGGTGTAGAGAGATTGTTACATTTCCATCACTGCATCCAAATGTTACATGTTTGTCAAAATGAAATTATGAAATGTCATGTGTGTTTTGTACATGCTTACTGTATAGACTTCTCTGTAAGGAAAAAATGGCTATAAAAAGGCGTTTCAAAAGATTTGTGACTTAAAAATGCTTGCAAAAAAATATGGGTCCCAAAAAATTTCTCAAATCGACTTTGCGAAGGAAACCATTCAGTCTGACTGAACCAGAGTCATTATGACTAGGCCTGCTAAACAGGACTAGCGCAATGCAAATCAAGTATTTTGCCAATATCTAAAAAGGGGTCGAAAAGTGAACATGAAGACTACAGGCCTGTAAGATTAACTATTATAGGTAAAATGTTTGAAGGTTTTCTAAGAGATGCTATTCTGAAATATCTCAATGATAACAAACTCATAGCACAGCATCAATTCTTGAGGGATCAGTCTTGTCAAACTAATCTGGTTTAGGTTTTTAGATGACACTCAAATAAAATATGTCCTAGACAGGCATTGATGAATTTAGGTATTATTTTTTTTTCTCTTATTCCAGCTGCTACCAGGGATGGGTGAGGGTTATTTGAAAGGTATTTTTTTTTTTTTTTCTTGCTATTGTGTGTTTTCTTGTGTATGTAAATAAAATAAAGATTTGAAACTAATCTACTAACTTCCAAAGCCAAATGGCACTACTCTGTTCTCCTCCTCCACCTAGACCTTTTCTCCTCCTTCAACATAGTTGAACACTCCCTCTTGCTACAAACTCTTTTTTCGTTTGGCATCACAGACTTGGCCCCCTTCTGGATTTCTTCATACTTCATCAACTGCATATTCAGCATGTCCCTTTCACACACCACTTCCTCGCCACGCCCTCTTTCTGTAGGTGTTCCTCAAGGCTCTGTACTGGGACCCCTCTTGTTCTCCATCTACACCCTCGGCCAACTCATAGAATCCCATGGTTTGCATTACCCTCTTACACCAACGACAGAGATATAGCTCTCTGATCCAGACATTACCGCTTTGCTGTCCAGAGTTCCGGTGTCTACCAGCCATAGCCTCCTCCCCTCTTGCTTTCTCAAACATAGACAAAACTTAGTTCATCATCTTCCCCCCACCTCACACTGTCCCCCTATCTGACCCATCTATCAAAGTTAAGGGTGTAACATTTATCCCAGTTCCACAAGTCTGTTGCCTGGGGGTAACATTTAATTCTACCCTATCCTTCAAGCCTTACATCCAAGCGCTCAACACCTCCTGCCGCCTGCAACTCAAGAAAATTCATAGAGTCTGCTCCTTCCTCACCCCTTAAACTACAAAAATGCTAACGCACACCCTTTAAATTTTCCATTTAGACTATTATAACACCTTTCTCCATGGTCTCGTCCCCCTCCAGTCCTCCCTAATCTCTGCCGGCAGTTAGGTCCCCGTCGATCACATGCTTATCCCCTGTCTTGTGAATAGAGGGGAAGTGTCCATAATGGGTCACCCCCTTAAAGCCGTGATGCCATGTTCTTTTTAGAAATAAGAGACTTTATCCCAGCAGCCCTTCCAAACTAGACATACTTGTTCAGTTTTTTTCCTAATTGTACAGTCATGAACTTGAACATTTAACATACTAATTGATGCCTGTAGAGTCTTAGACATAGCTTTAGGGTTTTTTCCAATTTCTCTGTGCATTGTACTGTCTGACCTTGGGGTAAATTTGCTGCGATGTCCACTGCCTTGATTGTTTTCAACATGTGGATAATCTTTCTCACTGTAGAATGTTGGACTTCAATCTAGGAAAAGGTTATATGTCCATTCCCAATTTGAAGGGCAGCAACAAATGTTTCTCAGTTTTTGATGCAGTTTTTTTATGTCAAAGAAGTGAGTTCAGTAGAAAGGAGAAGAAAAGGTTCTTCATTTATATGTCCTATTCCTTTTCTATCTGCTTTTGCATTTTGCATTTTTGCAAGGTCAGAAGTCTGAGCCAAGGTCACAGGAGAAAGAGGTCAACGTTAATATATGAAATATCAGATTCAAACAAGATGAAAAGGTCACTGGAGTTAGATAAATATATCCACACAAAAATAGAAAAGCAGTAGCACTCTATTCCAGACAAATCCAACTTCTTTATTGTGAGGTAAAAAGCATAGGCATAGCCAAGTACAGAGCATAACAACAACGTGCTGTTTCACGCCTGTAGAAGTGCATATGTGCGAAAGGCACATTGCTGTTATGCTCTGTACCTGGCTATGCCTGTGCTTTTTACCTCACAATAAAGAAGTTGGATTTGTCTGGAATAGAGTGCCGCTGCTTTTTTCTTTTTGTGTGGATATTTGGACGTAAGTCATAGTGTGCCCCTGGACTTACTGCTTCAGCGTCTGTTCTGACAGATAAATATTCCCTCCGAATTTATTTGCAACATTGGATATATACAGTGTGTAGTGCCTGCCATTATTTCTTTTTGGGACTTAGATAAATATATACCCATAAATGGCAGCGAGAAATATGTGAATGTGATTAAATTGTCGTAATGATATTGACTTAGCTTAGTCTCACATTCATAATGTGTCATGTCCCTCTAAGCATTTAGGTAGGTATACTGAAGCATACAGTACTTTCCCACAAGTATCTGATTACAGTTTCCACTAATCTTCAGAAGCGAAGCTATCATTTACTGTGGTCAACTACATTATAACACTGGAATTAGGTGAACAATTTTTGTAAATTATTTTAGTAAAAGTATAGTATCTGACCTACAGTAGTTCCTATCCTGTGTTAAGTGGGCAAGCATACGTCAGTCTCTAATTTTTGTTTTCATCCCCAGTAGGAAGGTATGATGAGGATCACAGAGGAAAGTGCTCAAGCCATGACCTTATATTATGTAACAATTATGCTCCTGTGATGAATGCCTAAAGCCACAAACATATTATAATCTGTGGGGGACTCAGCAAGTGTATTATAATTATGTGATGAAAAGCCAGAAGCAAAGCATCTGACAATTCTGAGGAATTATTGTCTTAATTCCACTTAGGTTTCTTAACTGCTATGAAAGAAAATCTTAAAGAGGAGCTTTCACCAGCTCCAACAAGTCCAGCTTTTTATGTCAAACAATAGGTGCTGCTCCACTGATTCTGGCGCATTTGGAATTTTTTCTGTAGCCCTCACCATTCCCAAGCAAGCAATGCTAAATTTGGTACCTGATATGCTCTGTAGTCTCTGTACTGTCAGAAGGGCAGTGTCAGACAAGAGCAGGCAAGGAGTGTGATTCTGAGCTCTGACAATGGCTGCCTCTGATTGGAACTCTGAATCACATCCCCCTACCTGACACTGCCCTTCTGACAATACAGAGCTTAAATAGCACAGCAGACATCAAAACCAACTATGCCACAACCCAATGGAGGGAACCAAAGGAAGGGAGTAGTAGTGACTGTGGTGATGTCACAGGGTAGGCCAAGTACACTCAACCAAACTCCTCCAGCCCACCTCCCAGGCCAGACAATGATGAAGGGAGCCTGCATGGTAACTGATGGTGGTGGTAGTTGTTCCCCCGGAGCGCTATCAGTTGGAGAGGGTTCCTCTCTCACCCTGAGCTGTGTGATGATATTCAGAAGGCCCTGATGGTAAGCGCAGGAACGACTCAGAAGGCAATGGGGCAGTTGAACCAAAGTGAAACTTTACTCTGAGAACTTATATCACACAACTCATACAGTTTCCCGATGGGGGTAGTATCCACCTGGTTGGCTATTCCCAGGCTTGGGATGAGGTATGCCCAGTCTATGGTGGTAATGGTGTGCCTTTACTCTACTCCAGTTAATGTACAATACTCTGCCTCTCCCAGTATAGAATAAGGGGGCTGAATAAAGCGAAATTCCCAGGGGCCCCAGATACCTGGATGCAAATGGGTCCCGCTAATAGCTTCCTGAGAAGTGCGACTCCTTCACCTGTCAAGCACACTCGTGGTCTCTGTAGAGTTGACAGCTATATCTTCTCTGTCTCAGGGCTGTCTTAGAAAGTTGATGAGCTTCAATGATCACCTCTCCCTCAGAGGCTGCTTAGGACACACTCAGAGGTCCAGTCTCAATACTAGCGCACACTAGACTGGCACTCTAACAGTCCTCTGGAAACTTAGAGTCTCCACCCCAGCTCAGTGGCCTGTAATAGGCAAGAGCAGTACCAAGCCCTCTAAAACTGGGCTAGCCAAACAGTAGGTGATAACAAAAGGGAACACACATAAGGAAAGTTGCAAACACACAATACAGGGATAAACACATATAAAACAATATAAAACAATACATACAGCTAGTGGCACAGAAAATAATAACATAAAGACAGTTTCAGCAGTGTCCACTTGGAAGCTGTGTTTAGGAACTGTGGGGGCTAGAGAAAAAATTCCAACTGCGCTGGAATCAGTGGATCTGCATCAATTAACAGATGCTAAGCACTTGAACTGGTGGAGGTGGTGAAAGGTTCTTTTTAGATTAGACAAATACCAACCCCCCTAGGAATATATAAACTATTAAGTTGAACTATTGTAACATCCTTGCCCGTTCGGTCTTCAGCACCATTCTCTGGTCGCATGCTACGGCGCAGGAGACGTGTCCAGCAATGATTCCTTGCTTTAGGTTCTTGTCTGAACACTGCTCTATTCACTCACCTCTGTAATTGATTTTTCAACATACCCATCTCTTACACCTTTGTTCCCCTCTGATGCTCAAATAGTTAATCTCAGCCTTACTTGGGTGATTGACATCTTTTCTTCCAATCAAGTCTAGGGCAGGTTCTTTTTTCCTATTTATGGTTTTCCCACATTAAACTTAGTGCTCGCTGTTGCCTTTTCTGTGCGTGCTGGCTTTATACTGTACTGTTCCTGCTTGTATGTACATTTCTGACCTTTGGCTTTTCCTGTGGCTACTCTCTTGGATTCTGATTCTGTACTGCGTTGCTCAACTGGTTCCGACCCCTTGCCTAGCTGACCTCCCGTTTGTTGTTGTTTGTCTTGTCTGCGTTCTGTGTTATCACCTTATCATACGAAGAGACTGCTGCCTGCCGCCCAGTTGTCCTCTGCCACCTAGGGCATTGAGGCAAGTAGGCAGGGACAGGGGAGGGCTTCAGTTTAGGACTCACTGTCTTGTCGTTCCCCTCCTTCCAGGATTCACAAGCAGCTACTGGGGAATTGCTCTTCTAGCAATTTCCTTGCAATTATGTTGTTTTTAACCTATAATAATATGGCTACCCTTCCCAGCCCAGAGAGATATATCCACCCTTATCTTAGCTTAAATTTAGATAAAGAGGTAGGCCAAGTTGTAATGTTATACCCTATCCACAGGATATGTGAGGGTGCAACAACTGGGACCCCTACCCCTACAAGAACGGGGATAGGAGGCATGTGACTTATGAAGGACATTGAGATAAAGTATATTAGTATAATCTCTTACATATATAAAAATGAGTTCCTGTCTGTCTGTCTGTCTGTTCTTTATGCGCGACCAAACGACTGGACCGATCCTCACCAAATTTGGCACACATGTACTTCAGGTGTCCGGAAATATTTTAGACTGGGTCTCAGCTCTAAAGGATGTACCGTTCCTGAGATACAGTATTCCCAAAAAATGACCAGCACTATCTAATACAAGCCTGCAAGTCTTTCACTCATATTCCAACTGCCATACACACAGTCTCATGTCCCTTATCAGCCAATAGAAGCTTGCAGGTGCTTAGTCTCCTCAGGCACACAGGTTTCTATAGCAACCAAGCTATTTATGGCCTGTATTAGTCAATAGTAGTTCACAGGTCCTTAAATATTCAGTCATATCACGTGCATCAGCCAATATAAGTTCACATTTAATTTACCAGGTTTCCATAACAACACAGCCATAAATAGACTGTACCTATACTGGACTCAGTGGCGTAACTAGGAATGGCTGGGCCCCAAGGCGAACATTTGACATGGGACGTCTCTGGCAACCGCCCCCACCTGTACAAACTGCATTCCTGCACACACTAATTATGCCCCATAGTGGCCCCTACACACACTATTAGGCCCCATAGTGGCCCCTGCACACAGTATTCTGCCCCATAGTGGCCCCTTCATATAGTATAATGTGCACTTCCCGCTACCTCTTCAATGTTGGACCAGATGTCACGTGAGCCAGGCATGCATCGCGACGCATAATGACGTTGGACTGGCCCACCGACCTCTGGGACGTCACCAAGGAGGCCCAAAGCCTGCTGGAGCGCAGGAGAGGTAAGTAACAGTCTTTTTTGCTTTTCCTCAACTCCTCGGGGCCTCCAATCATTATACTCTGGCGTCTGAAAAGACCCCACAGTATAATGATAGCAGTGTTTGTGGGGTTCACATCCCACAGGCCTTACTTTCTGATCCCCGCTCCTGCTCACAGTCGCCTCCGCAGAAGCTGAAGAGCAGGCGGCCGTGAGCAGGAGCGGGGATCAGTAAGTAAATAGCAAGCTGCTGAAACAACCCAGAAGACCCAAGCCCGTCTCCAATCTAACAAGGCATTGTCAGCCACATGCACACAGCTGCACTCCATGTTTCCGTAACAACTCAGCCATTTTTCTTCACTGCTGTGGGTCAGCTTTAAAGGGGCAGGGCGCTGTGGATGACACTGTTACACAAGGTCACATACACACAGCTTTACTCCAGGTTTTCCACAACAACCGATGACATCCAACCGATATCCAAACTGAGATACACATGATCACATGACGCTTATGGACCAATGGAAAATCACAAGTTCTTCAGTCTTGACATACACACAGCTTTACACCAGGTTTCCATAGCAACCAAACTATTTATGATCTGTATGAGTCAATAGCAGTTCGCAGGTCCTTAAATATTCAGTCATATGACGTGCATCAGCCAATATAAGGTCACATTTCATTTACCAGGTTTCCACAGCAACACAGCCATAAATAGACTGTGCCTATACTAGACTGCCATACTGGATGTCAATTCTTATGATGCCACTACACAAACAAAAAATGAAATGTACCCGTGCGAAGCCGGGTCCATCTGCTAGTGTATTATAAAAACCTCACTATTCCATCAGAGGTATAAATGAAATCTAAAGAAACTGGAAGTTATTCGTTTTTGAAAAAAAAAAAAAGGACAGCTCGGAGATTATCTAATTTTTATACAAGTATATAAATGGACCATACAAAGATCTTTCTAATGATCTTTTAGATCTAGGAGTGTATCCATGACAAGGGGGCATCCTCTACGTCTAGAGGAAAGAAGGTTTCATCATTATAATAGATGAGTATTTTTTCCACTGTAAAAGCAGTAAAGACTAGGACTCTCTTCTATACAATGAAGAATACTTTTTCCTCTGATATCGGCTAACTGTTTCTTCGGAATTTTTGCCTCCCTCTGGATCAGCACTATAGGATTATAGGTTAGACTTGTTGAATCTGTATTTTTCTCAGTTGTATAAACTATGTAATTACTGTATGTAACTATATCATACAAATATCAAGTAAAAAAAAGTATATAATTCGAGAAAAGAAAGATGTTGAAGTGATATTAGCTGTGGTAACAGCAGTGATATTAGCTGCATTAGTAATGCTTATAACACCATAATTTACTATATGTACTTTTATTCAGTTGAGACCAGGGAAATAAATATGTATTACATATAGTATCATGCAACCACACATGATGTTTGTAAGTTACATGACCTTCATCTGAAACGTAAATGAAAGTAACATTACCTGAAGGACACTACGACGATGTGTCAATTCATCAAATCAAACTAAGATGACATCAAGCATTATCATTCACTATAATGGGATGGGAAAGTGAATCACCTTGACCTTGAGTCAATGTTTTGTAATCAGGAGTTACAGTAACAACAAGTTTCATTAATATTCTCTTTTAAAGAAAAAAAAATATTTCTAGAGCATAAAAAAATCTGCCTATCCCCCAGACTCTTTTTTTTTTAAGAATGGATATTACAGTTGAAACCAGAAGTTTATATACACTATATAAAAAGACACATATAGATGTTTTTCTCACTATCTGACATGAGATCAGAATAAACCTTTCCCGTTTTAGGTCAATTAGGATTACCAAAATTATTTATATTTGCCAAATGCCAGAATAATGAGAGAGATAATTTTTTAAACCATTTTTATTACTTTCTGCAAAGTCAAAAGTTTACATACAGTACATTTCATTAGTATTTGGTACCATTGCCCTTAAACTGTATGACTTGGGTCAAACGTTTGGATATCTTTCCACAAGCTTCTCACAATAGTTGTTAGGAAAGTGGGTCCATTCCTCCTGACAGAACTGGTGTAAGCTTTAACTTCATTATGGCTTGGCCATAATGACCATCGTTACGTTTGGAGGAAAAAGGGAGAAGCTTGCAAGCTTGAGAATACCATACCAACTGTGAAACATGGGGGTGGCAGCATCATGTTGTGGGGTTTTGCTGCAGGAGGGACTGGTTCACTTCACAAAATAGATGGTATCATGAGGAAAGAACATTAAGTGGCAATACTGAAGCAACATCTCAAGACATCAGCCAGGAAGTTAAAGCTTGGGACAAATGGGTCTTCCAAATTGACAATGACCTGAAGCATATTGCCAAACTGGTTACAAAGTGGCTTAAGGATAACAAAGTCAATGTTTTGGAGTGGCCATCACAAAACCCCGATCTCAATCCTATTGAAAATTTATGGGCAAAGCGGAAAAGGCAGGTGCGAGCAAGGCGGCCTACAAACATGGCTCAGTTACACCAGTTCTGTCAGGAGGTATGGGCCCAAATTCCTATCAACTATTGTGAGAAGCTTGTGGAAGGATATCCAAAACGTTTGACCCAAGTCGTACAGTTTAACCCCTTAACGACCCAGGGCGTAATAGTACGTCCTGAGTCACATGACGATGTATGGAGAGCGCTCAGGAGCTGAGCGCTCTCCATACACCGCGGGTGCCTGCTGTATAATACAGCCAGGACCCGCCGCTAACAGCAGTGATTGCTGCCCTCCAGAACGTCATCGGAGGGCGGCGCTTGGTTGCCATGACAGCCAGGAGCCTATTGAAGGCTCCCAGGCCTGTCATTACATTAGAGCTATTACACGATGCCAGAGGCATCGTCTAATACCAGTGAAGGCATTTTGCTATTCACTGCAGTGGATAGTATGGTCAATCAGACTCCCTAGGTTTCAAGGTCCCTAGGGAGTCTGATCATACAAGTAAAAGTATAAAAAAAAAAGTTTTTAAAAGTATGAAAAAAATTAAAAAAAAACACAAAAGTTCAAATCACCCCCCTTTCCCTAGATCAGATACAAATGTAAATAAACAAAAGTAAGCATAAACACTTTAGGTATCCCTGCACTCCAAAATGCCCAAACTATTCAAATATTTAAATATTTATCCCATACGGTGAAGCGGGGAAAAAAAATCAAAATGGCCAAATAGCAATTTTTTCAACACTTTGTCTCTTATAAAAAATTGAATAAAAAGTGATCAAACCATCAGATCTTTCCCCAAATGGTATCAATAAAAACATCATGTTGTCCCGCAAAAAAAGACGCCTTACCCAGCTCCATACATGTAAATATGAAAAAGTTACAGGTGACACAATATGGCGACGCTAAAATTTTTTAAGTTTTTAATTTTTTAAAAGGTATCAAAACATTACAAATACTATATAAATGTGGTATCGCCATGTTCGTACTGACCCGCAGAATACAGGTAACGTCATTTTTACCGCACAGTGAATGCTGTAAAAATTAAACCCATATGAATTTGGCGCAAATGCAGTTTTTCTCCAATTGCACCTTATTCTGAATTTTTTTCCAAGTTCCCAGTACATTGCACAGCATATTGAATGATGCCATTAAAAAGTACAATTTGTTTTGCAAACAATAAGCCATTACGTGACTCTATGAAATGAAAAATGAAAAAGTTATGGCTCTTGGAATGTGGGGAGGGAAAAACGAAAATGCAAAAACAAAAAATGGCCCGGTCATTAAGGGGTTAAGGGCAATGGTACCAAATACTAATGAAATGCATGTAAACTTTTTGACTTTGCAGAAAGTAATGAAAATGCCTTAAAAAATTCTCTCTCTCATTATTCTGGCATTTGACAAATATAAATAATTTTAGTAATTCTAATTGACCTAAAACAGGAAAGGTTTATTCTGATTTCATGTCAGATATTGAGAAAAAACATCCATATGTGTCTTTTTATATAGCTTATGTAAACTTCTGGTTTCAACTGTATCATTGTGAGCAAAGCATTAAACAATAACTGAAAAGCAGAACTGAATAATATTTTATTGTTTTAATATTCTAAACTAGAAGTGCATTACATGTGATAAAGGAAGAAATGTTTTGTCCAACCTATATATTTTAGATCTTTATTTCATCCCATTGTATGGCTCCTGTAGATGTATAACTTATCCAATATCCCTTCACTTCTGCTCCTTACTTCCATGTATACCAACTTTTGCTTGGAAAACAAGGGAACATTTAAGCCCTGCCTACAGAATTACCTCCAAATGCCCACTTTTGGGCAGGGTTTGCACAGGCTCTGACCTTCTACGGACTGGGATAAGCCAAATTTGCCAGGATTGTAACTGAAAATTTGGGACTGATTAACTATTAACTGTCTTACATCATGTAGTCTCACAAACACACAAGATAAAAGTTGTGATGCTGCATATTGATCGATGGTAGGATTGAACAATCCCAACATCACCATATCCAACTGAACTGCCCAATCAAAGTCACTGAAATTGCAAAAAATGCAAGTATTCAGCCAAATTTAGCCAATCATGCCATACACATTTTTTGGCTGACGTAGGCCAAGATTTTTCAGCAGGATGGATCTTTTTGTTGGCAGACAGAACAGTCATTTGCAGTAATTTTTAAATGCTTGTTTGCCAAAAATGAACATTTCAACTGACTTTCATCTCACATCTCTCACCTATGGTCTTCTTTAGAAAGAATGCAGCTGCATCTCTCTCTGCTCTCCCTGCTCCATATTTATTATTTACTATATGTCTATACCATTTTGGTGACTGTGGAGGCTTTTGAGCATGAAAGGAAGAATATCACTAGATTTGTCCATATGAAACAATTAGCAGTGGTATGTAGGGCAGTGTATAAGCTTTTGAATATACCTTTTTTTGCTTCAGCAATATGTTAGTTTTCAGAAATAAAGCTGTTGTGTTTTATGCAAATTAGCAAAATAGTGCACCAGGGACATGGCTTCTTGTTGCTCTAGGTGGTTACATAGTTATCTACATTGTAAACTCACCCAGTAGGTCCATTTAGGATATAACCTTACACTTATCAAGACTGCAGCTCATCTGCCATTTTTATGACTATTTGACAAGTTTATCCAGCTCAATCTCTAGGAATTTGACATACTGTACTGTATTTACAACACAGCATAGCTTTGTGTCATCTGTAAATACAGAGAAAGTGAAAGTGAAGAGAAAGTACTATAAAGTCCAATCTCTACATCACTATAAACAGATTAATCAGTTGTGGTCAGTGGCGTAACTAGGAATGGCTGGGCCCCAAGGCGAACATTTGACATGGAGCCCCCCCCCCCGAACCAGTTACGGGTCCCCAAACAGTAAAATATGCTCAACAGTGGCCGCAGATGGTATTATATGCTCAACAATGGCCCCCACACAGCATTATATGCTCTACATTGCTCCCCCCACACACAGTATAATATGCTCCCCACAGTGGCCCCCACCCTGTATTATATGCTCCCCGCAGTGGTCCCCACCCAGTATTATATGCCCCCCCACAGTGTGCCCCACCTGGTATTATATGCCCCCCACAGTGGCCCCCACTCATTATTTTATGCTCTACAGTGGACCCCACTCAGTAGTATATGCTCTACAGTGGCCCCACCCAGTATTATATGCTCTACAGTGGCCCCACCCAGTAGTATATGCTCTACAGTGCCCCCCACCCAGTGTTATATGCTGCACAGTGGCCCCCACCAAGTATTATATGCTCCCAACAGCCCCCCTCCGCTTCGGTGCTATGATTATACTCTGGGGTCTCCTCAGACCCCAGAGTATAATAATCGGAGGCCCAGGGAAGGTGATTAAAGATAACAAACATCCATACTCACCTTGCTTTACCTTTCCTTGGCATCCTCGCTCCATTCTGCGTCTTCAGCGTCTTCAGGCCCACTTACGCTGTCGCTGCTGAGGCCTGTGATTGGGCCTCAGCGGTCACATGGGGGCGCACTGACGTCATTACGCGACTGCGCCCCATATTGACCGCTGGGGCCTAATCACAGTCCTCAGTCACATGACGGAAGAGCATCGGAGAGGACGCTGTGTCCAGGAGAGGTGAGAATATGTATTTATTGTTTTCAGTCACCTCTCCTGGGTGCCCTGCCCATCTATTGGAAAGGGGCCTGCAATATGCCAGGGCCCCTTTCCAATAACAGTTTGTATAGCGGTCGGGGAACCAGGCGGGCCCTGTACCCTGCCGGGTCTGGTCGCAGTTGTACCCCCTGCGACCGCAATCGTTACGACACTGGTTTGTGGGGTTCACGGTAGTGGCTGCCACAGGGCTCCGGGCCCTGTAATGTCTCGGGCCCTGTGGCAGCCACTACCGCTGCTACCCCGGTATTTACGCCCCTGGTTGTGGTCCAAGTACAGACTCCTGGTGTACTCATGCCATAAATCTAGTTTGAATATGACCTATTTATGACTACTCTTTGTATACAACCTTTTGCCCAGTTTGGATATTGTCACAAGTGTTACTATCTAAACCAATGGATATAGAAATGGGTGAACTTCAAAAGATTTGTTTCTCCTTGGCTTCAGGTGGTTTGGTTCCAAGATCCAGTAACTTTGTCACAAATTGGAGCTTAAATTGACTTAAAACACAGTGTATGACACTGTCAGGGTTCCTAGGACTCTATCTAGGCGATTTCACATTGTCTAAAGCAAACACAACCAAAGTAATGTCAAAGTGACCATAAAATGTACTGTATGTCTTTGGGAAAACGGAGGGTGGATGCTTGTCTAACCATATACTACGCTGTCACTTTTTTATCCCTTTTAACATTAAGAATGCTAACCATTTGGGGTTAGATGCCTGCCTGTGTTTTTTGAATATCCACACAAAGATTATTTTGTAAAAATGCATGAATTTTACAAAAATGTTCAATGGGAATTTGTAAGTTCAATAGGGTTGCTATTTTGAAGCAAAGTGTGCAGCAGTGTGCCTGGTTGAAAAGTGATGAAAAACATGGCTTTAAAAAAAAAACAGCAAAAATGATACTTTTAAGGAAGCAGAATGCCACATGCAGATTGTCACTGACACACTGACAACTAACAGGACATATTGACAATGATGATCTAACAAAAACCTAATTTATTTTAGTGTCTTATGACAAAAAAAAAAAAGAAAAAAAAATCTCTCTTATATACTAAGAAATGGACAGGTCAGACACCGAGGATACAAAAACGGCAATAGGAGGTAACCAGAGTTTTATTATAGGTGTTTAGCTGTGAGGGGACAGACACATGGCACAGGCTCTGATCTCTTCTACTTCACTTTACCAACCGACAGAACAGAGCTTGTCACTGTTATTTTTGACCCACTCTAGCAGACTACAACACCATGTTTGGTGGGTCTGAACAGCTGCCGTACTACTTGGCCTCTGTGAGCAAATTGGGGCAATTCCTTCCACTGGTCCAATCTGTTACCCCAGAAGTCAATGGAATCACAAGACACAGTCTAGGCATGACTAAAGGGCTGTTCACATCACGTTTTGATAATTAGTTTAACTGATCAGTTTGGCGTATACAAAAAAAAATTGATGTGCAAATAATGGATTAAAGGAGATGGAAATTGATGACCATTAGTTTACATAGAGTCAATTTCTCTTATTATATAAAAATGAATTTCTGTCTGTCTGTCTGTTATTTATGGGCGACCAAACGACTGGACCGATCCTCACCAAATTTGGCACACAGGTACATCAGGTGTCCGGGAAAGTCTCTGCTCTCTAGGACGGACAGTTCCTGAGATACAGTATTCCCAAAAAATGACCTGCATTAGCCAATACAAGCCTTTAACTCTTTCACTCATATTCCAACTGCCATACACACGGTCACATTTCCCTTATAAGCCAATAGAAGCTCGCAGGCGCTTTATCCAGGTTTCCATAACAACCCAGACATTTTTTCTTCACTGCTGTAGGTCAGCTTTAAAGGGGCAGTGCGCTGTGGATGACACTGTTACAAAAGGTCACATACACACAGTTTTACTCCAGGTTTCCATAACAACCCAGCCATTTTTCTTCACTGCTGTAGGTCAGCTTTAAAGAGGCAGGGCGCTGTGCATGACACCGATCGCAGGTCTTTCACTGATATCCAAACTGAGATACACATGACAACTTGTCGTGTTTGGAGGAGAGTGAATGCCGAGTTGCATCCAAAGAACACCATACCTACTGTGAAGCATGGGGGTGGCAACATCATGCTTTGGGGATGTTTCTCTGCAAAGGGACCAGGACGACTGATCCGTGTACATGAAAGTATGAATGGGGCCATCTATCGTGACATTTTGAGTGCAAACCTCCTTCCATCAGCAAGGGCATTGAAGATGAATCGTGGCTGGGTCTTTCAGCATGACAATGATCCCAAGCACACCGCCAGGGCAACGAAGGAGTGGCTTTGTAACAAGCATTTCAAGGTCCTGGAGTGGCCTAGCCAGTCTCCAGATCTCAACCCCATAGAAAACCTTTGGAGGGAGTTGAAAGTCCGTGTTGCCCAGCGACAGCTCCAAAACATCACTGCTCTAGAGGAGATCTGCATGGAGGAATGGGCCAACATACCAGCAACAGTAAACAAATGTAGAATAACTAAACGTGCTCAAATATACTATCAAAGAGAAAAAAATAACAAACTAGAAAGATATTTCCTTGTTTTCCCGAAAATTGCGATGGGCAAAATTTATGGGTTCAGTTAACAAAAGACGATGTGCTGAATTAGGTATACCTTTTGAAGATCTAGATAACCTGAAGCTCCTGGAAGAACTTTGGGAAGAGGGACAAGGTATATCAGGACCGGCCCCCCTTACAGATCTTCACGTAAAAAGCACTGCTGCACAACCTGTCATGGATACTAGTGTAATAGATGTATTTGAATCCATGGTAGTACAGGCTCTTTCTCAATTGTCAAGGGAGAAATTAGCCAGGGGACATAATTTAAGTGGTGGCGAACTCCGTGCTTTACATGATCTTTCACGTGATGAGACGATTATTATAAAACCTTCAGATAAAGGGGGTAATCTGGTTATCATGGACAGATCACAATATGTAGCAATGTGTAATTCCCTTTTGTTGGATCCTGAGACATACAAAATTTTAGATCACGATCCTACCACTAAATTTAAGAGAGAACTTGATGTTATTCTATTGAGGGCCCATGAGGCGGGCCTAATTAGTAAGAAGGAATTAACATTCATGTCTACTCCATTTCCAACAACGGCTACTTTTTATAGTTTACCCAAGATACATAAAGGGTTTCCCCCTTTAAGGGGTCGTCCTATTGTCTCGGGCATAGGAAGCTTAACCCAAGGAGTGAGTGTTTACATTGACAAAATATTGCGACCATTTGTCTTAACGCTCCCTTCCTATGCCCGAGACACAATGGATATCTTGAAACGGTTGGAAAATATAACACTACCACCAGGTTCATTTTTGGCATCAATTGATGTCGAGGCCTTATACAGTTCAATACCACATGATAAGGGCTGTGAGGCCATTAGACATTTCCTTCAATCTCGTACCATTCAATTGGCCCCCCATGGCGAATTCATCCTAGAGCTCCTTGATTTCGTTTTAAAGAGGAATTTTTTTCTGTTTGACGGGCGCTTCTTCCATCAGCAACGCGGGACAGTTCAGCTGCGCCCACATATGCTAATTTATTTTTGGGCTGGTGGGAGGAGCGTCTGGTTTTTTCGGATCTCTTTGAGAGGTGGACTGGGATGATTTCGCTATGGATAAGGTACATGGATGATGTGCTTATCCTTTGGACAGGCCCCAAAGAAGAGTTCTGGGGCTTTGTTGAGGCCCTCAATGAAAATGACATCAATATGAAATTTACTGCGTCAATAGATTCTCACTCAATTACTTTTTTGGACCTTCGCATTATTATTAACGGACAGGGGGATTTGGAAACCTCTTTATACCGTAAAGAGACAGCTACAAATAACTTATTAAAATGGGATAGTTTCCATCCAGCCCCCCTCAGGCGGGGAATACCTAAGGGTCAATTCCTTCGTATACGTAGGAATTGTTCTAATTTGGATGATTTTCATGTCAAAGCTAAAGAGCTAGAGGGTAGGTTTTACGAACGAGGATATCCAACGTCTGTCCTCAAAGAAGCCAAAGAGATGGCAGTTCTTAGTGATCGTACCACTTTACTTACCCCTAAGATTAAACCAAAGGATATACATGCTATCCGCCTGATAGGGAATTATGACCGTGGAGCTAAGGGTGTCATGGAAATACTCAAATCCTATTGGAACATATTAACAATTGATCCAGATGTAAGAGAATTAATTAGTCAACATCCCTCTGTTACTTATCGCAGAGGTCAGAATTTGGGTAATTTGCTAACACATAGCCACTTTACACCCTGCTCTGCGGCTAGCACTTGGCTGGATAAGAGTGTCCCTGTTGGGACCTTCAAATGTGGCTCAAGCAAGGCATGTGACTACATCTTGAAAGGGGACACTATTCCTATTGTCTCTACTGGTAAGAAACATCTTACTAAACAGTTCATCAACTGTAGGACCACTGGTGTGATCTATGTGGCCACATGCCCCTGTCCGTTAAATTACGTAGGTAAAACTATACGAGAATTTAGACGCAGAATACTTGACCATGTAGGCTATATCACACGGAGAGAAGATCGCACCCTCTCTACCCATGTATGGGAATATCATGGAGGTGACCCTAAGTCTCTGACCTTTCAAGGTATAGAACGAGTATGTCCCCCAATGAGAGGTGGTAACTGGGATCGGTTGATCCTACAACATGAGACCAGGCGTATTTTTCAATTTCAGAGTGTGAAACCTAAAGGCCTGAATGATTCACTCTCTTTTGCATCATTTATATAATTATGGTTTCATCTGCATTTTACATCTATTTAGTCTGTTTATATAGCAATATTAGTTTTCATTTAACTCTATGGTTTATTATTATGCTTTACTCAAATATTTTTTGTTTATTTTACTGATGTTTTACATCCTTGGGTATTTTTCTATATGGATGGGATATAACAATTAAAACAGTACATAATTTTATGCACTGCTGTGGTGGCTGGTTTATCTTTGCCACTCTAGTACATATTAGTGTACATATCAATGTTTCCCTAGTCCAGTCATTTACCCGTTCTTACAGACTTATACTTGTATTTTGCATTTGTCATCTTAAGTAAATCTGATTGTGATCTTGAAAGGTTCTTTTCTATTTACTTTATTGCAGTCTTGTTTTCATTCACCATTTTCTCTTTTTTACATTTATTTGTTCAGCGTCTCCTCTCCATGGAAACCTGTTTTCCCCTGCATGACAAACCTCCGGACGAGGTGGGCGGAGCCTCGGTCCGATGACGTCATGGGGGAGTGTCATGGGGGCGGAGCTACGGGTTTATTAACCCGGCGGGACACAGTGAATGGCGTCGGCTCTCTTAGTACCAGTGTCCACCATCAGGTGATATTATCTTTATCTTTACCTTCTCCTGATGAACCCTGCTTATCTCTGGGGGAAACGCGTTGAGGATAGTTTTATACAAATAGGGGCTCTGTTTACATTGCTAAAGCCTCTTAGAGGATAGCTTTAACAAACAGGGGCTGTGTTTGTTTTGAGATAAGCCTCTTAGAGGATAGCTATATACAAACAGGGGCTGTGTGGACATTGTTATAAACCTCTTAGAGGATATCTTTATACAAACAAGGGCTGTGTTTACATTTTGTTAAGCCTCTTAAGATAGATCTATTCAAACAGGGGCTCTATTGACCTTGTGATAAAGCCACTCACATGCTGCTGATTATTGAACACTTAGTTTAGCTGTTTTTCAAACAGAGGCTTTATGGACATTGTGAAAGCTACTTATGTGCTGTTGTCTGCTTAATGCCATATGCAGCAACACTATAGACGTCATTTTCTTTTTAGTGCATTGTACACTTTTTAATCAGATTATTAAAGGTTATATTTTAGGTATTAATGCTAGTTTGTTATTTTTTTTTTTCTCTTTGATACCAGCAACAGTGTGTGCCAACCTTGTGAAGACTTACAGAAAACGTTTGACCTCTGTCATTGCCAACAAAGGATATATAACAAAGTATTGAGATGAACTTTTGTTATTGACCAAATACTTATTTTCCACCATAATTTGCAAATAAATTCTTTAAAAATCAGACAATGGGATTTTCTAGATATGTTTTCTCATTTTGTCTCTCATAGTTGAGGTCTACCTATGATGTCAATTACAGGCCTCTCTCATCTTTTTAAGTGGGAGAACTTGCACAATTGGTGGCTGACTAAATATATTTTTTTCCCTACCTTACATAAAAATGAGTTTTTTCTGTCTGTTCTTTATGTGCGACTAAACGACTGGACTGATCTTCACCAAATTTGGCACACAGGTACATCAGGTGTCCGGGAAGGTTTTAGACCAGGTCTCAGCTCTCTAGGACGTACTGTTCCTGAGATACGGTATTCCCAAAAAATGACCTGCATTAGCCAATAGAAGCCTGCAAGTCTTTCACTCATATTCCAGCTGCCATACACATGGTCACATGTCCCTGATCAGCCAATAGAAGCTCGCAGGCACTTAGTCTCCACATGCACACAGCTTTACTCCAGGTTTCCATAACAACCCAGCCATTTGTCTTCACTGCTGTAGGTCAGCTTTAAAGGTGCAGGGTGCTGTGGATGACACTGTTACACAAGGTAACATACACACAGCTTTAATCCAGGCTTCCGTAACAACCATTCACAGGTTTTTCACTGATATCCAAACTGAAATACACATGATCACATGACGCTTATGGAGCAATGGAAACTCACAGGTTCTTCAGTTTTGACATACACACAGCTTTACACCAGGATTCCATAGCAACCAAGCTATTTATGACCTGTATTAGTCAATAGCAGTTCATAGGTCCTTAAATATTCAGTTGTATGATGTGTATCAGCCAATATAACGTCACATTTAATGTATCAGGTTTCCATAACAATACAGCCATAAATAGACTGTACCTATACGGGACTGCCATACTGAATATCAGCATTCTTATAAATTGAAACGTATTTAAACTACACACAAATGACATACAAAATACACCAGTGCCAATTCTTATGGGGTCACTACACAAACAAAAAATGAAATATACCCATGCGAAGCCGGGTCTTTCTGCTAGTCTCTTATATATATAAAAATAAGTTTCTGTCTGTCTGTCTGTTCTTTATGCGCGACCAAATGACTGGACCGATCCTCACCATATTTGGCACACAGGTACATCAGGTGTCCGGGGAGATTTTAGACCAGGTCTCCGCTCTCTAGGACCTGGTCTGAAATCTCCCCGGACACCTGATGTACCTGTGTGCCAAATTTGATGAGGATCGGTCCAGTCGTACCTTTCCTGAGAAAGGTATTCCCAAAAAATGACCAGCATTAGTCAATACAAGCCTGCAAGTCTTTCACTCATATTCCAACTGCCATACACACGGTCACATGTCCCTTATCAGCCCATAGAAGCTCGCAGGCGCTTACTCTCCTCAGGCACACAAGTTTACACTAGGTTTCACACAGTATTATGCCCCATAGTGACCCCTTTACATAGTATTATACCCCATTGTGGACTACCCATGAACAATTATCGGATCGGAGACCCAGGGGAGGATATAAACATTAAAAAAAATGTTACTTACCTCTCCCTGGCTCTGGTGCACTCCCCACTACTTCTTCAATGTTGGACCAGATGTCACGTGAGCCAGGCAAGCATTGCGAAACATAATGACGTTGGACTGGTCTGGGATGTCACCAAGGAGGCCCGAAGCCTGCTGAAGCGCAAGAGAGGTAAGTAACATTGTTTTTATGTTCCCTCATCTCCCCTGGGCCTCCGATCATTATACTCTGGGGTCTGAAAAGACCCCAGAGTATAATGATAACAGTGTTTGTGGGATTTACAATCTGCGGCCTTACTTACCAACCCCCGCTCCAGCTCACAGCCGCCTCAACAGAAGGTGAAGCACAGGCAGCCATGAGCAGGAGCGGGTATCGGAAAGTAAATAGGGCCCGTAACCTACTGGTGTTACACCAGCAGGTAATGGCCTATTAAAAAAAAAAAAAACATCAGGGGCCCGCCGGGCCCCCTAATGTCCCGGCCCTGTGGCAGCCACTACCGCTGCTACCCCGGTATTTACGCCACTGACTGGACTGCCATACTGGATGTCAGCATTCTTATAAATTGAAACGATTTTAAACTACTCATGCCTCCTGCAGCAAAACGCAAGGTTGCTACTCGAGCTAATGAAAACTCTCAGCAACCCAAGCCTGTCTCCAATCTGACAAGGCATTGTCAGCCACATGCACACAGCTGCACTCCAGCCATTTTTCTTCACTGCTGTACGTCAGCTTTAATAGGGCAGGGCGCTGTGGTTGACACTGTTACACAAGGTCACATACACACAGCTTTACTCCAGGTTTTCCATAACAACCGATCTCAGGTTTTTCACTGATATCCAAACTGAGATACCCATGTTCACACGACGCTTATGGACCAATGGAAAATCGCAGGTTCTTCAGTCTTGACATACACACAGCTTTACACCACATTTCCATAGCAACCAAGCTATTTATGACCTGTATGAGTCAATAGCAGTTCATAGGTCCTTTAAATATTCAGTCATATGACGTGTACCAGCCAATAAGAGTTCACATTTCATTTACCAGATTTCTATAGCAACAAAGCCATAAATAGACTGTACTATACTGGACTGCCATACTGGATGTCAAGTGCAAAACTGGCCAATTCTTATGGGGCCACTACACAAACAAAAAATGAAATATACCCGTGCGAAGCTGGGTCATTCTGCTGGAGTTACATAAAAATTAGTCAGTTTCTTCTATGACCAACTTTTCTGTTCTATAGTAACAGATCAATTTTTGTTTAATATAAACGGTCATCAGTTTCCATCCAGTTTCATCCATTTTTCACATCATCATGTTCTGTGATTGGTTTCTATGGGCAACAAAGACAGTTTTTCTAAGTAAAGCAGATATCATGAAAACAATGAAGAGGCTGGGACACTTGCATGAGTGCTGTGACCCCTTTAAAAATCTGATCAGTGAGGGTCCTGACAGCCAGAAACCCCCCAATGTAACATGTATGGCTTATCTCAAAAGGGTTTTCCACAACAGACATCTATGGCATACTATAGATTATGCCATAATTGTCTGATAGATACGGGTTCCTAATAACTCTAGAATTAACTCCCCAGATCCTGTCCCACTGCCTTACCCCCATCCCCACTGATAGCCAAACCCAGGTTGCCAGTGGTGGTCAAGTTACAGAAACAGCCTAGCTCACTAAGCTACACAGACCCTATAGCTCCAGTAGATAAGAGCCAGAATTATGGGAACAGTGTCCAACAGTGAACTATGCTGTTTCTGCATCTGACAAGTTACAGAAAAGACAAAACTCTAAGTTCTACGCTATTCCTGTAACTTCCATTCACTTCCTATGGATATGCCATAAATATCTCTGGTGAGAAAACCACTTTAAAGATAGACCATCAGTTTTAAAAATCTGGACAACCCCTTTAATCCATGATTATCTAAAATATAACCACATATAACTACGGATATAACAGTACATTATGGAAGTTGGTCATTATAGTTTAAAAGTGAGGGTCCCTATATTTTTTATTTAAAAACATGTAAAGTATACTGTACAGTATATATAAGTTTATCAGTTTACTTGTGTGAAAGTAAAGGTTTTGTTATACTGCCATCTAATGATAGAATGATGAACTGCAGCAATAGAAGGAATACCAAAATAAGAGAACATATATATTTCTAACCTACACTGTTACATAGTTTCACAGTTACATAGTTAGTGCGGTTAAAAAAAGACCATGAACCATGTCCATTACGTTCAACCAAGGGATAGGAAAGGACATGACCGAAGGGACAAGTGAATGAAATAAGTATTCTATACCTTTCCACAAACATCAATACTATGTAACTGTAAAAAAGGCATCTAATTCTTACGTAGCCTGTAATAGAAGTGCCGATATTTTGCAATGCATTAGCATTTTAATGCATTGCATTAGTGATCAGACCCCCTAAGGTACAAGACCCTTAGGGGTCTATTAAATACAGTGTAAAAAAAAGTAAAAAAAAAAATATATAAAAAAGAAAAAAATTTGAATCAACCCCCTTTACCTAAAACACATATAAAAGTTAAAAAATACTGTAATAGACATACACATTAGGTATCCCTGTGTCTGAAAACGCACAGTCTACAAACTTCTAACAATATTTTTCCTGTACGGTGAATGCCATAGCGGGAAAAAAACTCAAAAGAGCCAAACCACCGTTTTTTTCTCTGTTTAGCCTCGAATAAAAATTTAAATAGAAAGTGATCAAAGCTATAGACATTCTCCAAAAAGTGAAAACTGCATCTGGCTCCACAAAAAAAAGACACCCTATACATCCCCGGACACAGAAATATAAAAAAAATTACGGGTGTCAGAATATGGCGAATAAAACCGACCCATAGAATGCAGGTGACATGACATTTTGGCTGCACAGTGAATGTCAGAAAAACAAAACCTGTGCACTTTTTCTCCAATTCCACCCCATTCTGGATTTATTTCGTTTCCCAGTACATTGTACATAATAATAAATGGTACTAATATAAAGAGAAATTTATATCACAAACATTAGGCCCTTATATGGCTCTGTGAACAGAAAAATTAAAAAGTTATGGGGTTTGGAAGCCGGAGAGTCAAAAACGAAAATCGAAAAATGCCTGCTGCGGGAAGGGATTAAACAATTCTCCAGAAATGCTGTGGTTTGGCCATGGTGGAAACACTGCAGCAAAAACTGCGGCGTTTTACAGTCCCTATAAAATGCATGGGAATCTAGCAAATCCCATCCACACATTGTGGAAAAATAGTGTTGCGATTTTGGAAATCGCAGCATAACAATAATACCTACGGAAAATCCGCAGAGTTTTCTGTGAAAAGTGCTGTTGGAAAAACCGCGAAGCGTTGCCGCCGCGGTTTTTCCCACAGCACTTTTATACTGCGTCCTGCTACATGGGGCCTTAGCCTTAATCACTTTTCAATCTAATTACAAGCTATATTTTCTAAACCAATGGACCTGATTTACCCATCAACCCCCTTAAGAACACAGCCTCATTTTTCAAAACCGACATGTCACTTTATGTGGCAATAACTTTGAGATGCTTTAACTTACCCAAGTGATTTTGAGATAGTTTTTTTCATGACACATTGTACTTAGTGGTTAACACTGATCAATACTTTTTTGTATTTATTTATTAAAAAAATAGTAAATTTGATGGAAATTTGGAAAAATTCACAATTTTCAAAATTTGTAATGTTCTGCTTTTCAGACAGATACTCATACGGCCCAAATTAGTTAATACATATTTTCTACCATATCATTACTTCTTTATATGTCTATCTTGGCGTCATCTTTTAATCATACGTTAATTTATTTTGGACTTAAGAAAACTTACAAGTCTAACAGCGATTTTCCAAATTTACAAGAAAATTTCCCAAACCGATTTGTTAGGGACCACTTCAGTTCTGAAGGGGATTTTAAAAGCCTGTATATAAATGTATAAATCACCCTATTTTCAAAACTGCACCCTTCATATAATTTAAAACAGCTTTGGGGAACTCTTTAAGCATTTCACTGGAATTAAAACAATATAGAGGTGAAATTAGACATTTAATTTTTTTTTAAAAAATATGTTAATTTAGCCCTACAATGTACACATTCACAAGGGAATGAGAAAATGCATCTCACAATTTGTTACGCAATTTCTCCCAAGCCCGGAAATACCCCACATGTGGATACAAACTGCTGTTTTGGCACACAGCAGAATGTCAAAGAGAGGGAGTGCCACTGGGCATTTGAGAAGCACATCTTGCTAGAATAGTTGTTTGGGTGTCATGTCTCATTTGCAGAGCCCCTAAAGTACCAGTACAATGGAAACCCTCCAAATTTTTGAAACTACACTCTTCAAAGAAATTATCAAGGGTTATAGTGAGCATTTTGAACCCACAGCTGTTCCCAAATTTTCATTTTCACAAGGGAATAAAGGAGAAAAATCACCCCACAGTTCTTTAAATGTCTCTAGAACATGACAATATTGCATATGTGATCATAAACTTGTATGGGTACATGGCGGGACTCGGGAACGGAAAGAGCGCTTTTGGAGTGCATATTTTGCTGGCATAGTTTTTGGGTGCTATGTGGCATTTAGACAGAAAAGACCAAAAACCAAGAGCAAGATACGTATGTGTATAAAATTGCAAATCTTTATTAGGTATAACAAAATATATATAGTTATCAAAATTGAGCAATACACATCAGTGCAAATATATAGATAGTGCAAATATATGACCTCCTGATGAAGTCTTCTATAGATGAAACGCGCGTCGGAGTTCCATAGTGGTGTGAGAGGGGGTTCTCCCACGTTTAACATGTCTGTGGGTCAGCTGATATCACTTTGTAATTGATCTTTATTACCAATAGAGCTGTTACCTCTGCAGACATATTTATATCTGTATTATCTGCCAGTTTACTTTAATACTTATCATCTGCTTTGTGTTATATATTTTCAGTTTGTCTGTTATAACTGGTATGACTCACTGGATTAAAGTTTAATGTTATTCTATGTAAATGTGGTAGCTAATCCCCTCATCACCGTTTGTTTTCTACCTGCAGTGTGGAGACAGGTTATATTTTATGCCTTTTTCCTATCTATATATTTGCACTGATGTGTATTGCTAAATTTTGATAACTATATATATTTTGCAGTTCATTTTAGGATATGTGGAGGTAGTTGTTGTACAGCTATGTGTCATTTGCATAACCCATAATGTACCAGTACAATGGAAACCCCTAAAAAATTACCACATTTTGGAAACTACAGCCTCCACAGAATATATCAATGGGGATAATGAGCAAATTAGAATTGAAATGTTCCCGATATATCATGTCCAACTTGTGGCACTGTGAAAAGTCAGCTCTCCAGTTATTATACTCTGTTTCCTGATTTTGGAAATACTCTACATGTGAAGGAGCACCATGCTCATTTGAGGCCATTGAGGACATGTACACTGCATTCATGGGCATTTGCAGAGGCTCTGAGATAAAATAATCAATTCACCCCCAAAATATGACCCCATTTTAAAAACTACACCCCTCATGAGAATTTCTTAAGAGGTATTATTATCACTATCATTGTGAGTCCAAAAATGTGCAAAGTGAAAAATGAATTCTGTGCTCTAAAAGGCACATAGCACTCTTTCAAAAATGCACCCTGCTGTGTGCCCAATTAGCAGTTTACGTCCACATAGTGACATTATTGTATCTAGTATAACATGTTTAATGGGGTTTTTTTATTTACTTTTTTATAAATAGCTTTTTTTTTACTTATTTTTCTGTCCCAACAGGAGAAGTGAACCAGCAATCTTCTGATCGGCTGACAGACCTAATTAATTGATCCTGGATCGGGACCTGAACTGAAGACCGCAGACCCAGGGCCACTGAACAGGCTTTGGGCTGGCAAATAAGCACCATGGCCCCTCTGGACACGGACGAGGAATGGGGGTGATCAGGTTATGACTGATCGTGGCATCTAAGGGGACAACACTCATGATCGGAGCTCAGCTCCGGCTGCAGGTGTTACATCCAGGTGTAAGCTGTTTGTTACAGCTGACACCTATTCTCAATGTCACTTGCTCAGCTTCTGACTCAGCTACCATGACATAATAGTATATCATGGTGCATTAAAACAGAAATTTCCATGATGTACTAGAACGTCATGGTGCAGGAAAGGGTTAAACATCTATGAGGCTTCTATTCACCTCTTCATAAAAACAAATCAGGTTTGTCTGACAACAAGCGTGCTGTCTGTCATTTTGAATATTATGTGCCACATACTCCTGTGAATAGTCCCTTAAAGGGGATGCCCAAGACCAGTGGTGTAACGATCGCAGTCGCAGGGGGTGTGACCGCGACCAGGCCCGGCGGGGTACAGGGCCCGCAGCTAGCTGGAGATGGCCAGGGCCCCTGGACCACTATGACAGCAGTTGGGGAAAGCCTGGTTCCCCGACCACTATACATATTGTTAATGGAAAGGGGCCCTGGCATGTCTCTGGGCCCCTTTTCAATAGATGCCAGCCCGGGGAGGTGACTTAAAATAATAAATACTTATAATCACCTCTCCTGGGCTCAGCATCCATTCCGGGGCTCTTCTGTCATGTGATTAGGCCCCAGCGGTCACATTGGGCGCGACGGCATAATGAAGTCAGTGCACCCCCACGTGACCGCTGAGGACCAATCACAGGCCTCAGCAGGGACATCTGAAGAGGGCCGAAGATGCCAAAGACAGCTGGACGGAGCCAGGATGCCCAGGAGAGGTGAGTATGAGTTTTTGCTATTTTTAATCACCTTCCATGGGCCTCCGATTATACTCTGGGATCTGAGGAGACCCCAGAATATAATAATAGCACCGGAGCGGAGGGGACTGTTGGGATCATATAATACTGTTTGGGGGCCACTGTGGAGCATATAATACTGTGTGGGGGACCACTGTGGAGCATATAATACTGTGTGGGGGACCACTGTGGAGCATATAATACTGTGTGGGAGCCTCTGTGGAGCATATAATACTGTGTGGGGCTACTGTGGGCATATAATACTGTGTGGGGGCCAATGTGGGCATATAATACTATGAGGGGGCTACTGTAGGCATATAATACTGTGTGGGGACAACTGTGGGCATATAATACTGTGCGGGGGCCACTGTGGGCATATAATACTGTGTGGGGGCTACTGTGGGCATATACTGAATGGGGGCCACTGTGTGCATATAATACTGTGTGGTAGCCACTGTGGGCATATAATACTGTGTGGGGGCCACTGTGGAGCATATACTAGTGTGTGGGGACCACTGTGGAGCATATAATACTGTGTGGGGGCTACTGTGGGCATATAATAATGTGCGGGGGCCACTGTGGGCATATAATACTGTGTGGTGACCACTGCGGAGCATATAATACTGTGTGGGGGCCACTGTGGGCATATAATATCGTGTGGTGGCTACTGTGGGCATATAATACTATGTGGCGACCACTGTGGAGAATACTGTGGGGGCCACTGTGGGCATATAATACTGTGTGTGTGTGGGGACCACTTTGGGCATATAATACCATGTGGGGGACCCTGTGGAGCATATAATACTGTGTGGAGAACACTGTGGAGCATATAATACTGTGGGAGCCACTGTGGGTATATAATACTGTGTGGGGGCCACTGTGGGCATATAATACTGTGTGGCGGCCACTGTGGAGCATATAATACTGTGTGGGGGCTACTGTGGAGTATATAATACTGTGTGGGGGTCAATGTGGAGCATATAATGATTGGGGGCCACTGTGGAGCATATAATGATGTGTGTGGGCTACTGTGGAGCATATAATACTGTGTGGGGCCCCTTCACTATTCACATCACATGCCACCTGTTTTATAGCAGCTGTGCACTATTGTTACAGGCTGTAATAACATTGATTGGTGATTAAAAAACTGATGCTTTGCAATGTAAATAGGGAAGGAGTGACGGCACTCACAAAAGCACCACAGTAACTTCAAAGAATTGATCAGTGGTTTCGATCTCTGCTCTCAGGAATATACAGGAAAAGCAGAGATCGGGCACATGCAGGCTAGACATTCACAGGCAGTGTCTACTACTCATTCGCCTGATCTCTGCACTGGCGTCAGCCCTCAGCAGCCAGAAGAGGTTCATCTACAGCTGGTGAAAGACAAGAGCCTGTTGCAGAAGGGATGGAGACATTCTGTATACAGAACAGCAGAGATCGGACAGATGCATTAGAAACCCACATCAAGAAACTCTGAAGCCACGCCTGGACAGTAAGGAGCTGGATGTAACATGGTATACAGTGGGGAAAAAAAGTATTTAGTCAGCCACCAATTGTGCAAGTTCTCCCACTTAAAGATGAGAGAGGCCTGTAATTGACATCATAGGTAGATCTCAACTATGAGAGACAAAATGAGAAAACAAATCCAGAAAATCACATTGTCTGATTTTTAAAGAATTTATTTGCAAATTATGGTGGAAAATAAGTATTTGGTCAATAACAAAAGTTCATCTCAATACTGTGTTATATATCCTTTGTTGGCAATGACAGAGGTCAAACGTTTTCTGTAAGTCTTCACAAGGTTGGCACACACTGTTGCTGGTATGTTGGCCCATTCCTCCATGCAGATCTCCTCTAGAGCAGTGATGTTTTGGGGCTGTCGCTGGGCAACATGGACTTTCAACTCCCTCCAAAGGTTTTCTATGGGGTTGAGATCTGGAGACTGGCTAGGCCACTCCAGGATCTTGAAATGCTTCATCATTGTCATGCTGAAAGACCCAGCCACGTTTCATCTTCAATGCCCTTGCTGATGGAAGGAGGTTTGCACTCAAAATCTCACAATACATGGCCCCATTCATTCTTTCATGTACATGGATCAGTCGTCCTGGGCCCTTTGCAGAGAAACAGTCCCAAAGCATGATGTTGCCACCCCCATGCTTCACAGTAGGTATGGTGTTCTTTGGATGTAACTCAGCATTCACTCTACCAAACAGTTCTTCTTTGGTTTCATCTGACCATATGACATTATCTTCTGGAACATCCAAATGCTCTCTAGCAAACTTCAGACGGGCCCAGATATGTACTGGCTTAAAAAGGGGGACACGTCTGGCACTGCAGGATCTGAGTCCCTGGCGGCGTAGTGTGTTACTGATGGTAGCCTTTGTTACGTTAGTACCAGCTTTCTTCAGGTCATTCACTATGTCCCCCTGTGTGGTTCTGGGATTTTTGCTCACCGTTCTTGTGATCATTTTGACCCCACTGGGTGAGATCTTGCGTGGAGCCCCTGATCGAGGGAGATTATCAGTGGTCTTGTATGTCTTCCATTTTCTAATTATTGCTCCCACAGTTGATTTCTTCACACCAAGCTACTTGCCTATTGCAGATTCAGTCTTCCCAGCCTGGTGCAGGTCTACAATTTTGTTTCTGGTGTTCTTCCACAGCTCTTTGGTCTTCACCATAGTGGAGTTTGGAGTGTGACTGTTTGAGGTTGTGGACAGGTGTCTTTTATACTGATAACAATTTCAAACAGGTGCCATTACTACAGGTAATGAGTGGAGGACAGAGGAGCCTCTTAACCCCTTCAAGACAGAGCCTAAAAGGACCAGGCCTCATTTTTCAAAACTGACATGTGTCACTTTATGTGTAACTTTAAGACGCTTTAACTTACACAAGTGATTTTGAGAAAGTTTTTTCGTGAGACATTGTACTTCATGTTAGTGGTAAACATTGATCAATATTTTTGTATTTATGTATAAAAAAAAATAGGAAATTTGGAAAAAAAAATCGCAATTTTCAAAAAGTGAAATGCTCTACTTTTCAAACAGATAGTCATACCACCAAAATACATTAATAAATATTATCTACCATATCTCTGCTATATATTCGCATCATCTTTTAATCGTCCTTTCATTTATTTTGGACAATAGAAGGCTTACAAGTGTAACAGCAATTTTCCACATTTACAAGAAAATTTCCCAAACTAATTTCTCATGGACCACTTCAGTTCTGAAGAGGATTATAAAGGCCTATATATTAGAAACTCCCCATAAATCACTCAATTTTCAAAACGGCACCCCTCAAATAATTCAAAACAGCATTTGGGAAGTTTGTTAACCCTTTAAGCATTTCACGGAAATTAAAACGATATGGAGGTGAAATTTAGACATTTCATTTTTTTTCAACAATACATTCATTTAGCCCTAAAATTAATACACTCACAAAGGTTTAAAGGAGAAAATGCATCTCACAGTTTGTTATACAATTTATCCTGAGCACAGAAATACCCCACATGTGGGTGTAAACTGATGTTTGGGAACACAGCAGCGCACAGAAAGGAAGGAGCGACACTGGACGCTTGAAAAGCAGATTTTGCTGGAATAGTTTTCGGTACCATGTCTCATTTGCAGAGCCCCTAGAGTACCAATACAAAGGAAATCCCCAAAAAGTGGCCCCAATTTGGAAACTACTTTCAGAATTTATCAAGGGGTATAGTGAGCATTTTGACCCAACAGCCTTTTCACAGATTTTATTAACATTGGGATATGTAAATGAAAAATTATTAAAATGTCACTTTATCCCCAAAGTTTTCATTTTCACAAGGGGTTAAAGGAGAAAAAGCACCTCACAGGTTGTTAAACAATTCCACATGAACACGGCAATACCCCATATGTGGTTGTAATCTGCTGTATGGGTACATGGTGGGCCTTGGAATGGAAAGAGCGCTATTTGGCTTTTGGAGGGCAGATTTTGCTGAAATAGTTTTCAGGTGCCATGTCACATTTGCAGACCCCTAAAGTACCAATACAATGGAGACCTCCAAAACTGACCCTGTTTTGGAAACTACACCCCTCACAGAACATATCAAAGGATATAGTGAGAAGTTTGACCCTACAGCTGTTTCAGAGATTTTATTAACATTGGGATGTGAAAATGAAAAATTACTTTTTTTCCAATAAACCATCAATTTAGTCCCAAATTTTTTATTTTCACAAGAGAATAAAGGAGATAAAGCTCCCCACAGTTTGTTACACAATTTCTCCTTAACACGGCAATACCCCATATGTGGTCATAATCTGCTGTATGGGTACATGGTGGGGCTCGGAATGGAAAGAGCGCTATTTGGCTTTTGGAGGGCAGATTTTGCTAGAATAGTTTGCAGGTGCCATGTCGCATTTGCAGAGCCCCTAAAGTATCAATACAATGGAAACTCCCAAAAATTGACCCCATTTTAGAAACTACACCCATCAAGGAATTTATCAAATGGTATTATCATTTTGAGCCCAAGAGTACTTCCCTATAATGTACCAAGTGAAAATTTAAATTTTTAAAGAAATATGCCATTTCGGTGCCCAATACGTTGCGCCCAGTTTGTGTCATCAGATACATACACTCCTAAAACTATTAAGTGGGCTATCCCAGGTAGAAAAAAGTTGTACAGTGCTGGCCAAAAGTATTGGCACCCCTGCAATTCTGTCAGATAATACTCAATTTCTTCCAGAAAATGATTGCAATCACAAATGATTTGGTAATAATACCTTCATTTAATTTGTCTTCAATGGAAAACAAACAAAAAGAATTGTCAAAAAGCCAAATTGGATATAATTCCACACCAAACATAAAAAAGGGGGTGGACAAAAGTATTGGCACCCTTTGAAAAATCATGTGATGCTTCTCTAATTTGTGTAATTAACAGCACCTGTTACTTACCTGTGGCACATAACAGGTGGTGGCAATAACTAAATCACACTTGCAGCCAGTTGAAATGGATTAAAGTTGACTCAACCTCTGTCCTGTGTCCTTGTGTGTACCACATTGAGCATGGAGAAAAGAAAGAAGACCAAAGAACTGTCTGAGGACTTGAGAAGCAAAATTGTGAGGAAGCATGAGCAATCTCAAGGCTACAAGTCCATCTCCAAAGACCTGAATGTTCCTGTGTCTACCGTGCGCAATGTCATCAAGAAGTTTAAAGCCCATGGCACTGTGGCTAACCTCCCTAGGTGTGGACAGAAAAGAAAAATTGACGAGAGATTTCAACGAAAGATTGTGCGGATGGTGGCTAAAGAACCTCGACTAACATCCAAACAAGTTCCAGCTGCCCTGCAGTCCGAGGGTACAACAGTGTCAACCCATACTATCCGTCGGCGTCTAATGAAAAGGGACTCTATGGTAGGATACCCAGGAAGACCCCACTTCTGACCCAGAGACATAAAAAAGCCAGGCTGGAGTTTGCCAAAACTTACCTGAGAAAGCCAAAAACTTTTTGGAAGAATGTTCTCTGGTCAGATGAGACAAAAGTAGAGCTTTTTGGGAAAAGGCATCAACATAGAGTTTACAGGAAAAAAAAAGAGGCCTTCAAAGAAAAGAACACGGTCCCTACAGTCAAACATGGCGGAGGTTCCCTGATGTTTTGGGGTTGCTTTGCTGCCTCTGGCACTGGACTGCTTGACCGTGTGCATGGCATTATGAAGTCTGAAGACTACCAACAAATTTTGCAGCATAATGTAGGGCTAGAAAATGGTTTGAGAGAAAGCACTGGAGACTTCTAAAGTGGCCAGCAATGAGTCCAGACCTGAATCCCATAGAACACCTGTGGAGAGATCTCAAAATGGCAGTTTGGAGAAGGCACCCTTCAAATCTCAGGGACCTGGAGAAATTTGCCAAAGAAGAATGGTCTAAAATTCCAGCAGAGCATTGTAAGGAACTCATTGATGGTTACCGGAAGCGGTTGTTCGCAGTTATTTTGTCTAAAGGTTGTGCTACCAAGTATTAGGCTGAGGGTGCCAATACTTTTGTCCGGCCCATTTTTGGAGTTTTGTGTAAAATGATCAATGATTTGACTTTTTTTTCATTCTCTTTTGTGTTTTTTCATTGCAAGCAAAATAAATGAAGATATTATTACCAAAGCATTTGTGATTGCAATCATTTTCTGGAAGAAATTGAGTATTATCTGACAGAATTGCAGGGGTGCCAATACTTTTCGCCAGCACTGTATGTGTGGGTGTAAACTGCTGCTTGGGCACACAGCAGGGCTCAGAAGGGAAGGAGCAGTGTGCTTTTTAGCTTTTGGAGTAGAGATTTAGAGGGATTTTCTGTACGCCATGTTGTTTTTGCAGAGCCCTGGTGGTGCCAGTAAACTGTAATTCCCCAAGAATTGACCCCATTTTGTAGGGGCAATTTTAGAGTCTCTACAAATGTGACATGGTGTCCAAAAAACCTACAATCTAAATCAGTGATCCAAAAGCACATAGCGCTCCTTCACATCTGCACCCTCCTGTGTGTCAAAGCGGCAGTTTATACCCACATGTATGACACTGTTGTACCCAGGATAATGTACTTAGCAACGCTTAGCAATATGTGGGTATAAACTGCTGTTTGGGCACAGCCAGGTACAGAAGGGAAGGAGCGCTATTATGTTTTTTGGAACACAGTTTGGTTCATGTTTGACCATGGCATCCAAGGGGTTAAAAAACCCCAATCGGAGGGCGGCTAATATCAGGGAGAGTTTGTTACTTCAACAAACTTTCCCTGATGTGGCGGCTACTTGATCAGGACCTGAACCTATCAGGTTCTGATCATGTCTCCATGAACACCAGCAGCTATTAGCGCTGTGTTCATGGAGTTCCTGACCCTTGGGAAGACCCAATCCCCAATTTAGCACGGTCCGTTTATAAACGTCGGCGTTGCACAAAGCCCAGCAAGAGCCGACGTTTATATACAGTGGGCGGTTGCGAAACGGTTAAAGAAGTTGTTACAGGTCTGTGAGAGCCTGAAATCTTGCTTGTTTGTAGGTGACCAATTACTTATTTTCCTCCATAATTTGCAAATAAATTCCTTAAAAATCAGACAATGTGATTTTCTAGATTTGTTTTCTCATTTTGTCTCTCATAGTTGAGGTCTACCTATGATGTCAATTACAGGCCTCTCATCTTTTTAAGTGGGAGAACTTGCACAATTGGTGGCTGACTAAATACTTTTTTCCCCCCCCCTGTATGTGATGTCAAAATAACCACTGTTGGTGACCACATGGAAAAATTGGCCTTTTTAAAATTGTGGGATTTTGCCCTCCCAACCTTTGTTTTTTACAATTTAGGTGGAATGTGATTATACTGCAGCTATTAGGTGGAAACGTTGCGGCTAAAAACGCTGCGTTTTACAGTACCTGCGAAAAGGATGGGATTCTGGCTATTCCCATCCACACATATTGCAGAAAAATTTGTCAGCAGAAAAGCTGCATTTTCAAAAATTCCCATGTTGCAGCATGTCGGTTATGCCTGCAGAAATGCTGACTTTTTCCGAATAGGTATAATAGGGGCAGAAAGTCTACAGAGGAAAATGTAATAACGAATATGCAATGAAAAATGATGCAGAAAAAAACGTGATGCGTTTCTGCCATGTTTTTTTTTTTCACAGCTTTTTTTGCTGCGTCTTCCTATGTGGGACCTTAACCTTACCAAGATTTTCACAAACAGTGACATTTGAAACAAGTTGTTAGTTGTTATGATCAGATTCAGTAGAGCCATACCACCATATGGCATCACCTGACTATCCTACCTGTATCTGGACCAATGCCTGATGAAGGGACGAGTTCCCGAAACGTTAACGTTGTGAATAAACACGTGAATAAAACACTTTTTGCAGAGAAAAAAAACGGAGTGCCGTCACATTTTTTTTTACATGGTTTCTACTTTGAAGTTGGTCAGTTCCCTAGTGATCTTGCACCTGAATTTATTTTGAGCCTTTCAGAGTCGAGTTCCGCCCTGTACCCCCATTTCACACAGATCCAGTAGGGCATCGCCTATAGTTGGATCTTCTACAAACTAGACCATCCATAAGATTGTCCTGCAATAAGTTGAAGAGTTTCTTCCCCATGACCCCAGTCAATGTCCGGGTAGTTAAAATATACCATGAAGACCATCATACCCACCTGTACTGCCCCAACCCTGGTTCTATTGTTGCTAGAGCAACAGTTGTGACTTGTAGGCCACAGGCGCACAAAACATTACAGCCATGAGCTCAGAGCAAAGGGAGAATGTGGCTATGAAGCAGGCAGAGAGGTAAGTACTTCATTAAAAAAACACTGTGTGGGGCCACTAAATGGGGAACGTTATTTTTTTTATTCAGGCCACTATATGGGAGACATTATATTTTATTGGGGCCAGGGCCACTTTAACCATAGGATCTCTGGTACACTTGCACCAGGCCCTATGGTAGCTGGGCCCCGTTGGTCCTGCAAATGCTGTTGCGCTGTCCAGGGCTGCCCCAACTGGCTGCCCCAGTTGCATACAATGATGAAGCAGGGAGCCCTTTGTTCCCTGCTTCACCATTCATCCCCTCTCTTTCCCGGAAGCTGCAGGCGCGATGTGATGATGTCACTTACATCACGCCTGCAACTACCTGAAGACTCGGGGCAGGGGACATTAAACTGTGGGGACAACTGTAGGGGGACTTTAACCTTTTCCCTGCCATCTGGCTAGGGTGAGACTTTAGTTGCAGAGGATGTATGTAATACATCCTTGCTACTAATGCCAATTTCTCAGGATCCGTTAGGGCTATGAAGATGAGGTCATCTTCATAGCCTAACAGATCCTGAGATATGGGGCTCTAAGTTGTCCTCCCCCTCCAGCTTTAGGCAGCATCTTAGAGCTTGTGAAGGAGGAAGTAAGGGGGAAGGAACAGCGCTTCAGGCTGCAGAGACAATCAGAGGGGTATTCTTATGTAATACTCCTCTGAACATAACCAGAAAGTTATTGGTGCTGTGACCCAGATGTTTACCATCGTCCAGATCCTAGCGCCAAAAGAGTTGCACCAAACACTTACACAACACATACACAAAGTCATCAATAAAATTTACATTTTTTCACTGTCCATATCCTGTCCATACCTGATCTTTGTAGAGTAAAATACGCCACCCTTCTCTCTAGCAATATCCGTTACATGCTAAAATAATAGCAATAATGATTATTACTAGAGATTAATGTATAAAACATTTCTGACAGGTGGAAACGTCCCATCAGTCAGATAACACATTGTCACCCATTGGATGTCACCATTTAAAATCCCAGTTTTTGGCAGCTTTCAGATGGATATAATAGCAGGTGGTGATGGGGGGGGCACTTATGAAACCTTTGCACCGGGCCCACCAATGTCTTAAAACAGCCTTGATTGGGGCCACTATGTGGAGGCCACTGTATGAGGTCCATTAAATTGCATTGGTGGGCCACTGGATAGGGGAACATTACATTGTATGGGTGCCATTATACTGTGAGGAGGGGGCATTAAACTATGTGAGACATTATGGTGTAATATAACGGTATGTTCACATGAGAAATCTGAAACTTTGCAAAGCAAAATTGAGGAATTGCGTATCAAGATTAAAAATATTGAAGAACAACTGGTGAACTCCTTGCTAAGTGAAGAGTGGTCCACACTCAAAAATAACATTGACACTACAATTAAGGATTTCAGGAGTTCCAACGAGAAGAAAAAGAGGGAAAAATTTCTTTGAGATACGGAAGATTACATTCAGAATCGGGTATACAGGTGGCAAGAACCAGGTCCCAGAGGTATTAGATTCCGTTCTACCAACAGAGAATTTCACTCCAGCTCCGGTAGTGATACATCACGAGGCTCTGAGAGAAGTTCTTTTTTAGAACAACGCCAACGCTATCCACGATACAAGCCCAGACCAGACAATTCAACAAGAAACCAGTCCGGAGAGGGAGACACAAGAGAAGGACGCGTCCAGTCTCGATCCCAGGTGAGTCGAAACTCATTATTAACATATCATCACAGACATTAACTTCAACACAGATGGCTGTTTTAAGCAAAGGTTTATCCTTTTGCCCAACACAACATTTTGACACATTTACATTAGAAGAAGACTGTTACCACTTCTTCAGACAACTGAGACTGTAGGCGCAATTCTTTGAAAACCCATCAAGTTCTCCTTCGGCTGACACTATACCCATTTTTTCTATTTTCAACATGGGCCTTCGAAATAAGAGTACATTTAACCCACCAAGATGTAATCATGCAGTGGAAGCCTACATTTCCTTGGTACAAAAAGAGATTAAAGAGTTACTTCACGAAATCTCTCTGGGACACTTTAGGTATCATTCTAATACATCAAATGAAGAAAGATGGGCGTTACAGGAACTCAAGAGCAACTCTGAGACTATCATTAAACCAGCAGACAAAGGGGGAACTCTGGTTGTAATGGATAGGCAAGACTATTTTGAGGAAATTACACGACAATTACAAGATGCCAACACCTATATGCCTCTCTCTAGAGATCCTACACCCAGTATTACCCAAACCATACAGGATACTCTCCTCCATTATTTGGTGGAGGGTGTCATTGACAAAAAAACGGTTCCTAACTAACCACCATCCAGTCACTCCTGCCTTCTATATTCTACCAAAGTTCACAAACAATTACACAAACCACCCGGTCGACCTATAGTAGCCTGTACTGACTCTTTACCCCGTTAGTACGTACAACTACTTCATTTCTTCTTGATACTACACAATTCATTGAGTCTATGAACAACATTTCACCTGATAGCATCTTAGTAACTTGGGACGTCACTAGCCTTTACACTTCAATACAACACTCCAAAGGTCTCAATGCTGTTAGCAGATTTCTTACCGCTCATGGTATAGTTGAAACGCAACAATGATTTTGTATGGATTTACATAACATCATACTACACAACAATTTTTTTTCTCTTTGGTGACAATCTATATCTACCAATACAAGGTACTGCAATGGGGTCAAATGTGGCCCCTCCGTATGCTAATATTTGTATGTCCATCTTTGAAGATGATTATGTGTATCAGAACCCTTTATTTTGCCAACATTCCATCTACTGGCGTCGCTATATCGACAACATCTTTTGCGTATGGTCGGGCCCCGTTGACTCCCTTTTGCAATTCCATAACTTCCTTAATAGTATATATCCTGAACTACAGTTTACTATTCATCATGACACTTACCGTATGAATTTTTTGGACACTTGGGTACTAAAAAACACGAATGGAGCGATACATTTTGACTTATATACCAAACCCACGGACAAGAATAGTCTACTCTTTTATAATAGCAATCATCCCCCCAACACTAAAAAATCTCTTTCTATTTCCCAATTCCAACGTGTAGAATGAATAGTTTCTGATCCTCAGACCAGGGATAACCGAATTTCTGAAATGTCTGCACGTTTCATTGAAAGGGGCTATCCATCCAATTTACTTGAGCAGGCAGTAAAGAGAAAAACTAACAAAGTTAACAGAGTCAAAGAACCTAAACGTATCCCTTTCTTTCAAAAATACCACCCTGTCTCTCCAAAGCTCAATCAAATAATAAAAAAACACTGGCCGATGCTACATCGAGCATTCCCTGAGATAGAGGAGTTCAAAAAGCCCTCACTAACCTGCTATAAAAGAGACAAAAACATCAGGGACACTTTGGTCAAGGCTGACATCAGCAGTCTACAGCGTAGATCTCAGCAAACTTTTCTGGCAACCCCTAGGAAGGGTACCTTCTCTTGTCTTCACTGTAAACACTCTCCCTATCCCGGCTCATTTCAATGGACACAGGCACAAAGTATCCTAATTGAGATTCCAGATAATTGAGCATATTGAACAACCAAGAAGGGGAGGAAATCATATCTCTCTCCTGAAACAAAGAGAATCATACTGGATTCATACCTTGGACACGATAGAACCAGCAGGTCTCAATAGAGCCTATGACAGAACATATATGCTATTAATCCGTTGCAAATTGTTCTCTTTGAACCTCTATATCAGGTTATTTGTTAACAATATTGCTGCTACTGCTCAAAATAACCTATGTATCTAATTCCCCTCCTCCTTTTGGGTCAGATAATGTTTGATATTAACCAATCTTTTTATTCCTTCTTACAGACAAAATGAAGTTACACACATCCTTGGTTTGGGTATAGTATAGTCTTAGTAATACATAGTATAAGATAGTTTTCCTCCTACCCATAACCTTGTATATTTTAATTTTGTTCTCTCCACTGTTTTCGTTATTGTTGTGATTTTTATTGTTAATTTTCTAGTTGCATTTTTCCTCATTAATCATCCCATGTGTGATGTAATTTAAATTTCTGATATTAATTTCGGTATTTTCCTTATTTGATGATATTCATTTATCTATTAATATCCTTTTTCTTTTCTCTCTCTTTTCTCTTCCTTTCTTCTTTTTCTTTTATGTTTTGCCCTTTACTCCACTCTTTCCTCCCTCTTTCCCCTTCTTTTCCCAGTTCCTATTACATATTTCTCTTATTACATACCTATATTTCTCCACAGTGCTCATTTCCTGTTTTTTCCTCCATTTTGCTTTCCACTATGCGTTCCACGGTGGAATGCACCGTTGGAACGCATGTACTACAATGACACTTTCTGTCATGTGACCTCCACTTCCTTTAACGCTTGTTATATGGGCACTATAGTATCAAGCCTTCGTTTCCTCATATACATTATTGACGCTTCACCATGACGTCACTTCCGGTGTCCGGTACTAGCGTTTTCCATGCCTTCATACACATGATCCACGTGACACTATGACATCATTTCCGGCACCGCGGTGCCCGCACTTTTTTCAATTAGTACCCATCTACATTATTTATAGCATTCCCATGCCCCATGATGTAACCAACGCCTTATGTGTTCCTCCTACATGCTGTGGATAGGTATGTCTGTTTCTATCTTTATTATATATACACTCTGCATTATGTTATACTGTTTGCCTCTCCCATAAGTCTCCTTCTTTTGCCAATGCCTTATGTGTTCCTCCTACATGCTGTGGATAGGTATGTTTGTCTGTATTTTTATTATATACACACTCTGCATTATGTTATGCTGTTGCTCCTCTCATAAGTCTCCTTCTTTTACTTTTGTTATTTTCTTTCCCCTTTCTGTTCTTGTTGGCTTTTTCTTATATTATATGCTAGGTTTCCTCTTGCTCCCATTTTTTTCTTGTGTTTCTCTCTTGGAATCTGTATCTTTTTAATATGTATGTTTGCCTCTTATTCACTTACATGCTTCCCCCTTGTATATATTTCTATATGTATTATTTTTATCTTTAGTGCATTGTATCTTTATGTATAGCTGCTTTCCCTTCTTTTGTAATACTATATGTACCTTATTCTTCGCCACAATTTGCCTATAATATATTTTTATATATGTTCATCTTAGATCTAGCCGGAAGAAGGTCAGAAGACCGAAACGTTGCATTTTTTTGCTCTACATCCCTATTTCATCATATTCTATATAAATATGGCGTTGTTATTGCATCTGTAAAGCACCTTTTACATGGCGTTGCTATTGCATCTGTAAAGCACCTGTTACACAAATTATTGTGCTAATAATTTTTTTCACTTGGTTCATCACAAAGAAACTTTCGTGTGTGCACCAAAATTCATTCTCTGGATATGGGTTGGAGAACCCTTTCTGCTTAGCATCACAACTATTGAGTGTGCGGTACCAGTGATACTCTCTCTTATGTCTTTGGAAAGTCTGAACGGATTTGGATAAACAAGAAACCAAAATCCTCAGGGTGTCATTGCGCTTTTGGTGACAGGTCCTCTTTAAAGAGAGTCTATCATTCGCAAAACCACTTTTAAGCTAATGGCATGTTGGAATGGCCTTTAACAAGGCCATTCTTCTCCTACAGTTTCTTGTTTTCTTCTCCCAGCCGATTCCAAGATAATTTGTTTCTTCATGTATGTAAATGAGCACCACGGAGCACCCGACTCGTTCCCCCTCTTCTGCGAGCACCCACCTCGTCATCGCTTATCACCGCCCCTTCGTCCATTGCGGTGACTTCCCTCCTGGTCTTCTCTGCATCTTCTTTCTTTTAAGTCCTCGTATGCAGCGCTGTGCGCATGCGCAATCGGCTCTGCCACAGTACGCTCTTGTGACAGACCACCGGAAAATGGTGGCCAATCATGCGACATCAGCTCTGCCCGAAACCGAAGTGGCAGAGCCGATTGCACATGCGCGAGAATTCGCTGTTGTACATCGCTGCCGCCAGAACTGAGAAGAAAGAAGACCAAGAGGGGAGTCACCGCAACGGACGAAGGGACGGTGATAAGCGATGACAAGGTGGGTGCTCGCAGAAGAGGAGGAACACCACGGGTGCTTCGTGGTGATCATTTACATACATGAAGAAACAAATTATCTTGGAATCGGCTGGGAGAAGAAAACAAGGAAAGGTAGGAGAAGAATGGCCTTTTTAAAGACCATTACAATGTGCCATTAGCTTAAAAGTGGTTTTGCGAATGATAGACTCCCTTTAAATGCCTCTTCCCTGTAGATACAGGGTGACCTTGGTCCAAAAACTGTTGAGTGGGCAGCCTTCACTGGCACTGGAGGTACGCTACTGGCTGAAGAATGTAAGAAGGTACTGCAATGACTTGATTATCGTTTTGTGAAGCCAAAGTATGTATTCTGAACTGCAATACAGTCATTGTTAGTCTGCCATTGTACGGTAAGGAACAAAACACATTGAAACACTATCCAATGCTGCTCATTTCTGTTTACTTGTCCCTTAAAGGTAGACTCCAGTGTATAAACCTGCATAGCAATATAGAGAATGATATAGTCAAAGTGGATAAATTGGCCTAAGCTATGAAGGACACAAATACCGCCTTTAATAAATAATAACTCACATATTTGTCTGTTACAACAGCAGCAAAAAGCACATTCTGTAAGGAAAACAAGAGCAATATGTAGTTACGCTACTTTTATATTAAGGTGAGGGCTACATGACGAATTTGGCCAAAACTCCTGTCGCGCGACCAAAGTTCACTAGGTTGCATTACGGTTTCTTCACTCATGTTAGTGAATTCAGTAACATTGCAACCCGAATAGTGCTGCAGCTGCAACTTTTAGTTGAACAATGTTTGACTGAAAATTGCAGTACTCTCATGGTCTTTGGTCGACAGGGGTTGCAGCCAAAATAGCTGTGTAGCCCCACCTTAATTGTTTAGATACAAGGGGAAGGGAAATCTTGCAATATTAGACAACTAGTGCTGTTCAGCAAACAATAGAACTGTTGAAAGGGATGAAAAGAGGACGGCGACTACATACAGTATGTTAACTTTTAGAAAGTCTGCCACTAGAACCCAGCATATTAACTCAGTATGCAGATAATTAGGGTCACCTGAATAAGATGCTGTTTTCTTGTTATGAATCGGTGCCTCTGTAACCAATATATCATTGCTTTTGTCAATATACAAACAAGCTCTTTGGAGCAGTTAGGGTGTTGCCACTTACCTCTTTGGATCAACAGCAACATCCTCATTGTGCAAAACAGCTCATTTGCATATTGACAAAAATAGTCTTATCTCAGCAACAGAGACTCCAATTCACATAATGAAAATGCTATTTGATTCAGGTGACCATAATTTATCTTTATGTGTGTAAAATAAAAGAAAAATCATTCACCAGTCCTCTGCACCACATGACCACTGAGACCAATCATTGGCCGGAGTGGTCACTGGAAAGGAAACTAAGGGGCTCAAGACAGGGCACTGAGTGCAGGGGAGAGGGGCAGGTCTCCCTTCACTGCCTCCACATGTTTGCACACGGCTTTCCCATACACTGCAGAGACAAAAAGCTCCCACCTAGGCACCATAAAAACCCCTCCCATAAAACACTCGTACACAAGAGTTAACCTTTTAGGTGAATGGGGGTCGGCCACAGCTTTATTAATTAATTATTAATTACTTTAAAACGTAATTGAACAAACGGTGATGTAACATACGTCATAACCTGTAAACACATACGTCATCTGACGTTAACCAATCAGGTAAGGTATGATGGGGTGTGCCAGCCACTGAACTCCCAGTGGGCACGTCCACCTTCAACCCAGTCTCCTCATCTTCCATGAACCGCCACGGAGGATACTGTGTCCTCACACGGTACTCCGACCCCCACCAAACAAAAACAACGCTTTCTCAACACCATCTTGCAGACCAGAGAGAAAGATGTCAAGCCCAATATCATTCAAATGTACCCCATCTGGCCTATTAAGCCTCTTGTTATCACTAGAGATGAGCAAATTTATAAAAAAATTCAATTCAACCGAGTCTCCAAAGTTTCCAAAAAGTTTTGCTTCGATCCAAATAGATTTGCAACAAATATCATTTAAAAACAGCTCTTTCCTGGCTTCAGAGGGTCTGCATAGTGGTGTAGAACACTGTGCCTTGCAGTAACACGCATAGGGAGCCTGCTGTGGTAGTGAAACAATACTGTGTGTCAGTAATACACGCACATGACAGGCATCACTCTTAGAACCACTGCACACTTCACTTATTTGGCCAGTTACGGGGCCAAAACTGACCAACTAACTCATGTGTGAACTCAGCCTTACAGGTCCATGTTAGTGCCTGGTATAAAGAACCTTACAGAGGACCAACATCCTACTGTAGCGTGAAAGAGCGTACTCCTTTTACACCGTCATCTGCTGATTCCACATAGATGTCTACAGAGTGGTAAGGCGACATAATGTGGAGTTGGCAGCAGCATGAGGAGGCCATACAGTGACCCGGTGGCAGCAGCATGAGGAAGACATACAGTGACCCAGTGGCAGCAGCATGAGGTGGCCATACAGTGACCCAGTGGCAGCAGCATTAGGAGGAGATACAGTGACCCAGTGGCAGCAGCATGAGGACATACAGTGACCCAGTGGCAGCAGCATGAGGAGGCCATACAGTGACCCAGTGGCAGCAGCATGAGGAGGCCATACAGTGACTCGGTGGCAGCAGCATGAGGAGGCCATACAGTGAACCAGTGGCAGCAGCATGAGGAGGACATACAGTGACCCAGTGGCAGCAGCATTAGGAAGAGATACAGTGACCCAGAGGAAGCAGCATAAGGAGGCCATACAGTGACCCAGTGGCAGCAGCATGAGGAGGCCATACAGTGACCCAGTGGAAGCAGCATTAGGAGGACATACAGTGACCCAGTGACAGCAGCATGAGGAGGCCGTAAAATGGCAAGACGACATAATGTGGAGTTGACAGCAGTATGAGGAAGACATACAGTGACCCATTGACAGAGTGGAAAGGTGGGTGGCACAAGCAGTACCCACTGACGGTGGCTCTAAGAAGGAGCACTTGGCATCAGATGTGTGGCATCAGGCAGTTGGCAGCATCAGAATAGTAGCTAAGGCAAGTATCCAGAAGAAACCGGTCTCTTTTGACAAGGTTTGGGTGAGGCAGCATGGATGATTTAATCTGATGTATCAGGCATTGGTTGTTTGGAAATCCTGGCTGATCCACACCCGATTCATCTTGACAAATGTCAGTCTTTCCACATTTTGGGTGGACAGGCGAGTTCTCCTTGGGGTAACTATGGACCCCGCCGTACTAAACACCCACTCTGATGCCACACTGCTGGCTGGGCAGGACAGCTTTTCCAGGGCAAAGTTGGCCAGTTGAGGCCACAAATCCAGTTTGGCTGCCCAGTAGTCAAGTGGATCTTGACTACTTGACTGGTGGCAGGGTGCACTCTAAGTATGCCACCACCTGCTGGTTCAGGTTCTGCTCTGTGTCTAGCTGCTGATGAGCAGTTTCTTCACTATGCAGGTGAAGAAAGCTGCTCATCAGCGACTCTAGGCTCAGGCTGCTGCTGATGAAGCTGATACTGTTCCTGCCACCCCCACCCCACAGCTGCCATGGCAGTGCAAAGTGAGCATTCAGAGCCCCCCCGGTCAGACATGCGAGAGGATGGACGATGGCGCAGATAGGCAGTGGCCAACTTGCTACATAGGATGTCTCTATAGTAGTTCAGTTTGTCCTCCCTCTCAGCGGGTGTAAAAAAGGCCCACATTTTTGACCTGTAGCGAGGGTGACAATTTGGCTGTCACTACGCAAGCAAGTGAGCATGATTCGGGCCATTTGCGCAAGTGACTCGGAGGGACTCCCTGCATCCATCTCCACTGCATAACGCTACGGTGTGTCTAGGTCATCGGCCTTGTCTTCCTCATCTCCCTCTTGCTCTTCCGGCTGCTCCTGCTCCTCCTCTGCTGTCACCCGTGTGGAAAAAAAAACACCCATTTCGCTACACATTGCTTGTGCTCCAATGCCTGCCTCCTCCTCCAGTTCAGGCCCCACAGGGCTCATGTGGCTGTGAGATTTAGGCGCCATGTCTCCAGTCCCCTGACCAGCCAGATTTACAAGCATCTTTTCCAGGATATGAATCAGTGGAATGACGTTGTTCATCCTCCTCAAAAGGAACGAGTAAACGGCAGGTGTCACGCATGAGCTGCCACTGGCTAACATTGACATTACACAGGGGAGTACCTCTGTCCGCTTGGATCATCAAGAAATTGTTTATGGCCTTTCTCTGTTTGTACAGTCGGTCCAACATATGGAGGGTTGAATTCCAATGGTTGGGAATATCGCGTATCAGCCTATTTTGTGGGAGGCCGTTCTGCTGCTGCAGCTCAAGGAGGGTGTGCTTGGCGGTGCATGCAAAGTTTCCTTGCCATTTTTAGGATGTCTTGCAGATGGGTGGAACACTTAAGAAAACACTTGACAACCATATTGAACACGTGCGCCATGCAGGGCACATGGCTCAACCCTCCTTGACGCAGCGCCGAGACCATGTTCTTCCCGTTGCCGGTCACCATGGTTCCGATTTTAAGTTGTCTTGGAGAAAGCCAGGATTCGATTTCTTGATTGGGGACAGGGAGCAGTTCCTCGCTGTAAAATAATATCTGTCCGTAAACTATAAAATAGTCTACAATTGAATGAAATCCTTACTCACATGTTGACCCCTAAGGTAACATTATTGGAGGACTCGGCTTCATATAAAACATGGAGATTTATTGAAGTCTTAATGGAAAACAGATACATGGAAACCTTCCAGCATAACAGAAATATCAGTCAATGTCTTACATTTCTTAGGAGAAGTGTAGCGTTAGGATTCTTCAAGGTGGTTCTCTTGCATCATCTTGGCTCAAGCTTATTCATCAATGTGTGTTGGTCTTCTGCAGGACGATTCTGCCATATGTTCTTCCAGGGTCAGAGGGAGTAGACAGGTCGGAAGAGGGAGACACCCAAAGTGAGAGACACGGACAGATCCCCACAGGGAGAGGGAGACCCCCACCGAGAGTGAGACCCAAAAATAGTCATACTCTATCCACACCCATGCACCATAAGTTACAAGAGCTTTGTCAGCAAAATACAATTAACCTTTAAAGGTCTTGAATATTGCATGTCAAATATTATTTAACACTCCCCTGTGTGACTTCGTTTGCCCAGGCAAACGAAGTGTAGAGCAGCGTGACACCACTGTGCCCTGCACATGTGGTATATGTAGTATGCTGGAGGAGCACTGTGAATAGTCCCTGCAGTTGAGGCTGAGGACACAGTGGCGGATGAGGCAGACATTGTAACAGGACCAACGGCGTGAGAACGTGTAGGCAGAGGCTGCGTCACCTATCCAAGTTGCTGGTGTGTATGGGCAGCAACCACATTAACTCAGTGGGCTGTAAAGGACATATATTGTCCTTGACCATAGTTACAGCTCCACACATCGGCGCTGCTGTGCACTTTGGCAGACACTGACAAGCTCAAGGACTGGCCCACCTTCTGTTCTACATATTTGTGCAGGGCTGGTACTGCCTTTTTGGAAAATGACGGCTTGGGACTCTCCACCTGGGCTCGGCACAAGCAATCAGTTCTCTGAAAGGTGCAGAGTCCACCAATTGGAAAGGGAGGGACTGCAGCATCAGCAACTTGGACAGGAGCATGTTCAGCTTCTGCACCGTTGGATGAGTGCACGCATACTGTTGTCTCTTTGAAATGATGATGGATTGCTGATGCAATGACTGACTAGGAGGAGGAGCAGGAGCATCCCGACCTTCGGCTGAGGTGGTGGAGCCTTGACTGGCTGAAATTGGTTGCGTGCCACTGGGTGATGCAGCAGTTTCTGCGGCAGGCTGGACTACCACATTGGAGCCACGGTTCTCCCAGTCCACTTTATGGTGACGCTGCATATGTTGACGAAGGGCTGTGATGCCAACATTGGCACCCTGGCCACGCTTCACCTTCTGCCCACAGATTACACATATGGCCATGTTCAACTCCCCCAGCGGCTTAACAAAAAACTGACATACCACCAAGTAGGTGATTTTACCCCCAACACTCCGCACTAACTGACTGCTACCGCCACTGCCTCTGTGAACCCCTGCACCACTGCTTTCTGAGCAGGTAGGCTCCTGCGAAGCGGGTGGTCTACCCTGGGCACGTTTGGCTCCAAACCTCCCACTGCTGCCTCCCTGCTGACTCCTCCACTGCCTCTTTCGCAAGCTGCCACTCCTTCGTCACCCGGCTCCCAATTGCGATCGGCTACATCGTCACCCACTACTGTCTGCAAGTCACTGATGTCCTCCTCAACGGTCTCTGACCCAGCTTGCAACACAAGCTCCCATGCCACTCTCCTCATCACTACTTGCCCGCCTACCGGAGGAAGTGGCAGATGTCTCCTTCACATCTTGGCTGGGCAATAGCTGCTGACTGTCCTCTAGTAGCTCCTCCTCACTGTATAGTGGATCTGAGCCCACTGCATAGAGTACTTCTCTGGCTGAGGAAACAGAAAAGGACAGAGGCAGGTTGAGGACACATGAGGGCACAGGGCCTGCTCCCTGGCTATGCCAACTAAGGGTTGTGTCTGACGAACCCACCGACTCTTGGCTGGGGGTGTCTAATGTGAGTTGGGATGAAGTGGATGACCGAGTCAACCATTCTACAACCGTTGGGTTGCTGGTCAAGACACGACCGCTAGCTGACACTGGGAGCTCAGGCCTCTGTAAGTGACCTCTGCTGCCATACCCCCTTACTTCACTGCGACCTGTGCCTGCGCCAGAAACATTTAGGCCTGTGCCCCTCCCCTGTGGTTGGCCTGTCGCTTCTCTGTCTGACAAACTGTTAGATCAAAAAAGTAATTGAAAAGGAAATTAATACAGGGCAAAATGGCCTGTAATTTTCTACTTTCAAGAGAACAACAAATAAGCCTCTTATTTGTTTCCTCACTAATAAACATCTTTAAAAAAGCGTTATAACAGATTACTGTATACGAATTATGTTTTTTTGACACTACTGTACTGCAAAATGGCCTGTAATTTTCTACTTTCAAGAGAACGGCGAATAAGCCCCTTATTTGTTTCACCACTAATAAACTCCTTTAAAAAGGCGTTATAACAGATTACTGCAGAGATTACTGTATAAGAATTCTGCTTTTTTGCACTACTGCACTTCAAAAGGCTTGTAATGTTCTATCTTGAACACACAGGTATGATCTATTGCAAACCTGCAATGAGCAGCAGTATAATGGCAGTGAGTGCTGCAATGTATAGTATGATTGTTGCTATTACCGATGCTGCAACCACCCCAAATGAACCCTGTTCTGCTTCAATATTTTTCTGTAAATTCCTAACTATCTTTTCCCTACACTTCTAAGGCTCTTTCCCTGAACTTCTTGCAGTTTTGAATTGTTATCTACCACTTTCCCTAGCGCCTGCTGACCTCTCTCCTTGCACTAAGTACGATGTGAAATGACTGAACCTAAAATGGCAGAGGGTAGTTATAGGGCTGTGACATCACAGGGCTGGCTATTGATTATCTGCAAGCAGGGCATTGTGGGTAATCCTGTGTTCCCAGAGTCCCTTGCCCCTTGTCCTAACATGTGCAGCAGCCATTTTATTAAAAAATGCGATTCGATACATCGAAGCGTGAGGAAATCCGGAATCCGAATCAAAGACTTCCTGAAATTGAGATCGAATTCCACTCCGTCAGCTTTGATTCGCTCATCTCTAGCTATCACCTTTGAGCTGCTGCTGGTGAACCACCACACCACCCAAGGACCTAACAAAATGAGACAGGCGGGCATTCACCGAGCGGCACACTATGTCAACTACATCAGCGTCTCTGGCTCCCTGCCATGTAACCCTCAGTATAATCTCCGACCAAACCAAGATCACCTCAGAGAGTAAACCACAGATTCGTTTCAGGTCCGCTTGCATGAGAGTGAAGAGCTCTGTCACCCACATGAAACATGGGTAATTTCCACCCGCATGCCGGACCAGAATAACTGGTGAGAGGGATGACCTACTTACTTCCATAGCTTCCAGAACTACCTGAGACCATTTGAAACCCCGACTCCCTCTCCAGTCAACTGCAACCTGTCGAAATCCAACAACTTGCCACCGGGCCTGGACTCTGCACGTTGAGCTGCCCAAAACCTTGTAACTATGTCCCAGGAAACAAACACTGGGCCGTCGAACCTCTGAAAGAAAAACAAAGTCATCACAGCAATTCAAGACGAACACAACCAACAAAACAAGCAGACCTCCACCTCCCAATGCATTGCACCGCATCATTGGACAACCCTCGCAGCCTCTGTCGTCGTACCAATACGGCACCAGTGGGTACCATAATCTGACTGGTCAACACCCACCGTGGTTAAACATCACCTAAAAAACTGTCTGAAATTGGAAACGAGTAAGTTGGGGGGGGGAGAGAGACATCGCCATGGCACAAAAAAAAAAAATAAAAAATTTTTGCCTCCTATTTCTAAGTTCATCTACCCATAGCACAACTGCCACAGCAAAGGGGAACAACTCCAGTAGGGTAAGGATCCTGCACAAACCCAAACTTTGCCACTCCATTGGCATGCTGAGCGCACGCCAGGCATTACCAAGAATTGCCTCGAAATCCGTGAACAGGGACAGCTCCGCGTTTGAAACTTCAAACAATTGAATTTGAGTTTGAACACACAAACAGGTCAGCCTTAAGGGCGCGGGTCAAACGAATTCTATGCCCAGGGCTGCGGACACCCCTAGTAGCCCAAGACAAGCCCGATAAGGATTGCATCTGTTTTAACGTGACCTTATTAACCAAACAAAAAACCTTCAATCATGGAAAGTAAATGCTGCAACTTTTCCGGAGGGAGTCGAAATTCCATAGCCATAGAGTCAGGGCCAGTTTTAGACAAAGTGGGGCCCCGGGCAAAATTAAAAGTGGGGCCCCAAATGTTGAAATATTGTACCTACTACATAGTCACATTTTGTTAATTTGATGTACTGCAGTGCTTACAGGGGTGTTCCTAAGGTCTTTAAGGCCGAGCCCCCCACGTTGTGAAAACGCAACGTTTTACAGTACCTGCAAAGTGGAGGGGATTCTGACTAATCCCATACACACATTGCAGAAAAAAAAATCTGCAGAGGAAAATCTGCGTTTTCACAGCATGTCCACTATACCTTCATAAATGCTGGTGTTTTCCATAAAGGTATAATAGGTACAGAAAGTCCACAGAGGAAAACTCTGAGATCACAATGAAGAACGCTGCTGTATACCAGGACTGAATACTCTCACGTCACCCACTGACCACTATACCAGGACTAAATACTCTCACGTCACCCGCTGACCGCTATACCAGGACTAAATACTCTCACGTCACCCGCTGACCGCTATACCAGGACTAAATACTCTCACGTCACCCGCTGACCGCTATACCAGGACTAAATACTCTCACGTCACCCGCTGACCGCTATACCAGGACTAAATACTGTCACATCAGTCACTGACCGCTATACCAGGACTAAATACTCTCACGTCACCCGCTGACCGCTATACCAGGACTAAATACTCTCACGTCACCCGCTGACCGCTATACCAGGACTAAATACTGTCACATCAGTCACTGACCGCTATACCTGCACTAAATACTCTTACGTCACCTGCTGACCGCTATACCAGGACTAAATACTGTCACGTCAGCCACTTACCACCAGATTCCCCTCTGCCCTCACAGTATAATCCACAAATAGTGGCTTTTACTGTATAATGTTCCCCTCGTAGCACCAAACACTTCACTACGATCAGAGTTATTCCATTCCCCATCTTGAGAACACAACTAACCCCTTTTATTTGCAGATGCCCCCTCATATTGCCAGCCAGCAATTAACCTCTTCCTGCCTGCACTGTAATAGTATGCTGCAGTAAGCAGGTTGTTCCTAGGACTACACTTTGCAGAGACTGTAAAATGACCGTTTATGCCATGTGGGGCCCCGGCCTTAAGGCTGAGGCCCCACTTTGTGAAAAAGCAGCTTTTTTTGTTGCAGATTTTGCTTTTTTGAGTCAAAGCCAAGCAGGGCTACAACAGGATTGTGAAATATCTAGGAAGCTTCTTGCACTCCCTGCTCAATCCACTCCTGGCTTTGGCTCAAAAAACAGTAACAAAATCTGCAACAAAAAAATCCGCTTTTCTGTAGCGTGAAACACAGCGATTATGGCGGCTGCAGAAATATGCGAGGAAACTGAATAAAATGTCATCATTTAATCTCATCTACAGCAGGTTAATTTTGGCTGTGGAGATGCGAGAAATTCCACATATATTTACCGTAATAGGGGAAGAAAGTGCAGAGCAAAATGCATCAAAAGCTCAATGAAAAACGCTGTGGAAAAAACAAAGTGTTTTTGCTGCTTTTTATCTCCTGTGCTTTTTAGCTGCGTTTCACTGTGTTGGGCCTAATTCTTAAAGGGGTTGTCCAGGAATTACAGGTTTCTGCAAGGAGGCCGGGGAAGATGAAAAATAAATTCCACACACACCTGCCCCTGGTCCTCCCACCCCTGTCTGGTCCAGCGGCGCCCCGGGGCTTGTTCCAGCGGCAGTCCTCACCACACATAACCGCTGAGGCCTATCATCCGCCTCAGCAGCCTAAGGAAAGGAACCAGGATGACACTTACATAAGTCACCTGTGATGTCCCGTGTCCTTTCCTTAGGCCACTGATTGGCCTCAGCAGTTACATGCGGCGAAGACTTCTACCAGAACAAGCCCCCGGGTGCCACAGGACCAGACAGCTGTGGTCGACACCGTGGACAGGTGAGTGTGGGTTTTCTTATTTTTCACCTTCCCCAGCCTCCTTGCAGAAAACAGTAATTCCTGGACAACCTGTTTAACATCTCAATATACTGAGCATCACACTATACAATACAATTCTAGTATGTATAATGGTACACATGTACAGAAGAAAACATAGATAGATAGACAATAATATGCTGTATATATCTACATATATACCATATATTTACACTCATACATTCATATACACACACACACACACACACATACCTACAATCATACAGTACTCACACAGTAGCTAACACACATACTGTAAACAAATATACACATATATACATATTATATATACATATTTTACACAAAACATACGCTTACATTTGGCTGAATTGCTGGGTGCACTGGAAATGGAGGAAGCTCATGTGCAGCTCTGTCTGGCAATAGTGAAAGCATCGCAGCAGACTCCCCCCTGCACACTACGATGTCCTGCATGGGGGGGGGAGGTCGGAAGCTAGTAGCTGCTTCTAAGTGCCGGCAAACTGTAGAAGCAGCGATCAGCAGAATCTGCCTCTGCCGATGCTTTCATCTACTGTCGATTAAAAGTCCTAATAGTAGGGAAATTATGGGGCCCCTATGGGTGTTGGGGCCCTGGGCAATTGCCCAGTTTGCCCCCCCCTAACGCCGGCCCTGCATAGAGTCCAACTCAATACCGAAAAGGCAACACACATACCTGGCCCACAGTCTTCTCCTCAGATAGCGGCACACCAAATTTAGTCATGAAAAAACGAAAAGTATCCAAGTGGAAACGGCAGCAATACTTATTTTCCACCATAATTTGCAAATAAATTCTTTAAAAATCCGACAGTGTGATTTTCTGGATTTGTTTTCTCATTTTGTCTCTCATAGTTGAGGTCTACCTCTCTCATCTTTTTAAGTGGGAGAACTTGGTGGCTGACTAAATACTTTTTTCCCCACTGTATTTATTTCAGTAATTAAATTCTTCCTTTTGGAGAAGATGTTCTGGTTTGGTACCTCCCCTTTTTTACCTTGGGATTATGGCTGGTGGTTTGTTCCTGGTTAAACCAGCCCCTATTCCTCTCCTGTTCCTTCCGCTTTGTAGCGGAATAGTCTGGCCCATGGGCTCATTAAGTTACCCTTCTCTGCTTCTTTCTGGGTGCTGGTGCTGTGAGCTTCTCACTCAGTATGGTGACTAGCGCTTACTGGAGACATGGACAGTTAACACCTATTCCCTAATTGATATACTAGGATCCTGGTCTCTATACAGGGAACAGTTATCTGCTTCCAGCTCCATGTTGTGTGTAGTACGGGCATTAGAAGTGACCTGGTCCAGCTAATCGTTGCAGGGATTAGCTATTGGTCCCCCACTGATCAGATATTTATGGCCTACCCTAAATCCTAGACAACTGCTTTATTAACCTGTCGTCTTCTTTCCTTCCAGTTTGGGCTTTTTTCTGGCATTTATTGTTGCATTGCTTGAAGTTTAATATCTGGTTTAGAACTAGTCATATTCCAGGGGTGGAGAATAGGATAAATTACTCTCTCGATTCTGTTGGCAAGAATCCTGGGATCTGGTGCCAGAAGTGGATTTGGAGGGTGTTTTATGCCCCCAGTACCTGTTGGAGTTGGTGAGGAATTTTTAATGCAACTGATGCGGTCATAGGTGACCCCATCTCCTTGGACCAGCTATGGTGAGATAAGGCATGAGTGATGTAGCCTTGTGGGGAATTAGCATGTGACAAAGAGCAATTTGTCACACATTTATGACAGTTAATTCTGAGAAGTTGTGATGGTTTATAAGTTGACTGATGCAAGGTTCACATTTGTGCCTGGTATCCGTCTGCTGCCAAGCCAAATAAAAAAAAAATAATGGATTGGTCAAAAAATGTATTCAAATGGTTACACAGCGCATACCATAGTCCATCTTTTTTCACAGATTAGTCAGTGGGTGTCTGTCAAAAAATCTGTCCATTTCTGACAAATCCGTTTTTTGTTTTTTTTTCCCTTCTTCATTCATGAGCAGAGGGAAAAATTTTTGCAAAATGGACGCAAACTGATTACTATCCATTGGTAATCAGTTTGTGTCTGTCTTACATAGACCGATATGTAAAAAAAATGGATTTGTTGCTGCCCATATGGTATCATTATTTTTTGACCGAGAAAAAGTCCTGCAAGTCTAAATTTTTTTCTTCGTCCAAAAGAGTGGATACTGGACAGAAATGGTACAAAGAGAAACCGGCAAATGGTTTTTACAACCCATTGAAATCAATGGGTTTTAAAATAAACCGTTCAAAATTATTTTTTGCAGATTTTGAAACGGTTTCAAAAACTGATTTCGCATGGAGAGCCAAACACTGATGTGAACCCAGCCTGAAAAATAATGAAGCTGTGGCTGACCCCTGTTCATAACAGTATAATGTTGTCATGTATGTGTATTAGTTGAGGCAGCAAGGTGAACCAATGTGGGTAGGAATGTTAAAGGGGATCTCTGCAGTCTGAGGGATACCATACCACCTAGGGAAGTGGGCTGTGACTACAGAGGTCGATTTGGTAAGGATTAAGGAGAGGATGTGGGGGAAACATCATTTTATATAAAAATGCAGGCTTTTTGTGTAAAGGGTTAAAAGGTTAACTATCCTGCTGTCACCCTTCCCTCCCCCTTTTTCTACTTCAGGGGTGTGGCTAGTGGTTTGTTCATAAGCTCAAGAAGTAAGGCGTTACATACCTCTGCATCTTTCCCAATACCCCCCAAGCCCCTGGTGCTGCTATCTTTTGCAGGTGGTATTAGTGGTTCTAATTCTTTTTTTCTTTTTGGGGAGTCTCTTTGGACCATTGTTTGTGTATATCATGAGCTCTGCAGGGTTCTCTGCAGTACGCTCGTGTAGCAGACCACTGGAAAATGGACGCCCAGAAATGCGCAGTCCGATGCCTGTGAAAGGCAGAAGTTACGGCGAAGAGGAGGAGGGGAGTGAACATAAGCAGCTAAGGGGCAGTGGAGAATTATGACACAGAGGGGGCTCGGAACTAAGAGGGGGAATGACTGATTGTAATTTGCATAACAGAAGAAACGGATTTTATCAGAAACGGTGGGGAGAAGCTTAGAATGAAAGGTAGGAGTAGAATAGCCTTTTTAAAGGCTATTCCAACATGCCATTAGCTAAAAATGTGTTTTTCTAATGATAGACTCCCTTTAAAAAAAAAAGAAAAATGCTGGCATTGGGAATAGGATGTCCTAAAAACTCCTGTATGTGTAATGTATAGGTCTCCCAATACCTTTGTCCATATAATGTAGTTTTCTCTTCAGTATGACAACTCTTGCCTGACTTACTTTACACTAATATCTGTGCCAAAAGAATGCAAACGGAATTAATATATCTGGACTGGAGGATTTTAGGCTAAGGCTCCACATTGTGGAAATGCAGTGTTTTCTGTTGCAAATTTTGCTGTGTTTTTTTTCAAGTCAGGAGTGACTTGAAACGGAATGGAAAATGTAAAGGAAGCTCTTAGACATTTCCCTTCTGTTAAATTCCCTCCTGAATTTGGCTTAAAAAACCGCAGCAAACTCTGCAACAAAAAATACTGTGTTTCGCAATGTTGGGCCTTAGCCTTATAACTACCCTTAGCTACACACTTTTTTAAGACACCTTTTAAAACTGTTTAGTGAGGTGTAAGAGGACCTAGAGCAATATAGAGTAGATTTACTATTGAAAATGTACCACAATTCTGAAAAAAAAACCCTATCATACATGTAAAAAGCAGTTTTTCCGCAATGTGAGGTCCTCAGCATAAGGCACTTTATGACAGTTTCTCAGCTTCTTAGAAAGGGGCGCGGCTTAACATGCAATACTGTCTGCCAAAATATTTTTTTGGCAGAAACTAAGCCAACTCATAGGTGGTGTAAATTTAGACTAGACCAGGGGTTGGCAACCCCCGGCACGCGTGCCAAGAGTGGCACACGAGTCTTATTTCCCTGGCACGGCGACCCGAGTCCTCACCCAGCAGTTTCGATCGGACCAAACACAGCCGAAACGAAACTGCTATTATTATACTCTGGGGTCTCTTCAGACCCCAGAGTATAATAAGCGGAGACCCGGGGAGGTGATCAAACATAAAAAATAATGTTAACTCGCCTTACCTGGATCCGCAGCCGCTCTGTGCTCTTCGGGCACTTCTGCCTGACGTAAGAGACCGCTGACAGGGCCTCAGGGGTCACTTCCAACGTCATTACGCATAATGGTGCGACATGACCCCTGAGACTCAATCAGCGGTCACTGACTACAGGCAGAAGCTCCCGAAGAGAACAGTGCGGCTGCAAAGCGCAGGAAAAGGTAAGTAACCTTGTTTTTTATATTTCTCACCTCTTTTGGTCTGAAGAGACCCCACCGTATAATAATAGCTAGTGAGTGGTGACAATTGGAATATTATAAAAGTTAGAATATTATACTGTGTGCAGGGGCCACTATGGGACAATATCGTGTGCAGGGACCACTATGGAGGATATTACTGTGTACAGGGGCCACTATGGGGAATAATATTGTGTGCAGGGGCCACTATGGAACATAATACCGTGTGCAGGGGCCGTTATGGGACATACTACCTTGTGTAAGGGCCACTATGGGACATATACCGTGTGCAGGGACCACTATGGGACATAATACCATGTGCAGGGTCCACTATGGGACATAATACGGTGTGCAGGGATCGCTATAGGACATAATACCGTGTGCAGGGGCCATTATGGGACATAATACCATGTGCAGGAGCTGCTATGGGACATAATACCATGTGCAGGGGCCGCTAAGGAACATAATACCGTGTGCAGAGGCCACTATGGAACATAACACCGTGTGCAGGGGCCGTTATGGGACATAATACCGTGTGCATGGACCACTATGGGACATAATACCATGTGCAGGGGCCGCTATGGGAGATAATACCGTGTGCAGGGGTCGTCAGACTTACAATTATTGACCGGCACTCCGAGTACCTCAACTTTGATTTTTTAATCGAAATCGGCAAGCCCAATGTTAGACAGGATGGTTCAATAATTCATATAATTTATTTAGTCAAAACTAAATTTTTAAAAAAAATTTCTTATTTTACAGTTGTGCTAAAAAGTTTACATACCCCGGCACATTTTTTGTTTTTTTTTACCTCTTTTCAGAGAATATGAATGATAACACAAACTTTTTCTCCACTCATGGTTAGTGGTTGGTTGAAGCCATTTATTGTCAAAATTCTGTGTTTTCTCTTTTTTTAAATCATAATGACAACCAAAAACATCAAAATGACCCTGTTCAAAAGTTCACATACCCCAGTTCTTAATACCGTGTATTGCCCCCTCTAACATCAATGACAGCTTGAAGTCTTTTGTGGTAGTTGTGGATGAGGCTCTTTATTTTCTCAGATGGTAAAACTGACCATTCTTCTTGGCAAAAAGTCTCCTGTTCCTGTAAATTCCTGGGCTGTTTTGCGCGCTTGAGCTCAGGAGACTGAGATGGCCACTCCAGAACCTTCACTTTCTTCTGCTGTAGCCAATGACAGGTTGACTTGGCCTTGTGTATTGGATCATTGCCATGTTGGAACGTCCAAGTACGTCCCATGTGCAGCTTCCTGACTGATGAGTGCAAATTTCCCTCCAGTATTTGCTGATAATGTGCTGCATTCATCTTTCCTTAAACTTTGACCAAGTTTCTTGTGCCTTTGAAGCTTACACATCCCCACATCATCAGTGATTCACCTCCATGCTTTACAGTAGGAATGGTGTTCCTTTCATCATAGGCCTTGTTGACACCTCTCCAAATGTAATGTTTATGGTTGTGGACAAAAAGTTTGATTTTTGTCTCATCACTCCAAATGACCTTGTTCCAGAAATTTTGAGGCTTGTCTCTGTGCTGTTTGGCGTATTGAAGGTGAGATTCTTTGTGGCATTTGCGCAGTAATGGCTTTCTTCTGGCAACTCCACCATGCAGCCCATTTTTCTTCAAGTGCCTCCTTATTGTGCATCTTGAAACAGCCACACCGATAGTTTTCAGAGAGTCCTGTATTTCAGCTGATGTTATGTGTGGGTTTTTCTTTGCATCCCGAACAATTTTCCGTGCAGTTGTGGCCAAAATTTTGGTTGGTCTACCTGACCGTGGTTTGGTTACTGGGCATGTCATCAGGCCAAAATCACCAGGGTATGTGAACTTTTGAACAGGGTCATTTTGATGTTTTTGGTTGTCATTATGATTTAAAAAGAGAAAACACAGAAGTTTGACAATAAATGGCTTCAACCAACCACTAACCATGAGTAGAGAAAAAGTTTTTGTGTTATCATTCATATTCTCTGAAAAAAGGCCAAAAAATCGGCCGGGGTATGTAAACTTTTTAGCACAACTGTATATTTTGTTACTGTATGATAGACTAAACAGTACACACATTCACCCCTAGATGGTAGCAAAACTCAGCTACAAAAAAAAATAAAACTGATTTGTCCACATTTTGTTAAATTGGCTGTAATTAGTATTAATAATATTAATTAGCAGCAATCCAGCTTCAGTTGGCCACTGGTTGCACAACAATATGGTGGTAGTAGAAATTTACAGTTCAGAGTATTCTATTGTAGCCTTTACTCAAGATAAAACATGAATGGTATGCATATACAACAAGATTTGGGGCGGATTTACTAAGTTTTAGACCAGAGCTTCTTAAACTGTGAGGTGTGGTGCAGCTCACTGGCTATTAAGGCACATATCCCCTGACAGTGTTAGTCTCTGCATAAAGAAGGGACTCTAACAAGCAGAAACTGCATTGATAACGCCAGGTTTCTCTGCCTAGTTAGAAGTGCTGAAGGACCTACTAATACATCTTCAGCAAGAGTCCTTAACCCGGGAACAATTAAGACTAAGGGTTCACACTTGCGCCCGGACTCCATCCGCCGTGAATTCGACCTAAATGTCGGAAAAAAGGATTGGGAAAGGATAGGGAAAGGTTTGAGACGGTTTGCTTAAAAACCCATTCACTTCAATGGGTTTTTAAAGCAATGTGTGGGTGTGCATTTGCACCCTATGCACCGCGAAGCCGTTTTTTTTCGTCGGACACAAAGTCCTGCATAGCGAACTCTCTGGAACTTTCCAGGTCTTCTCCTGGGGATGGAGGCTGGTGGGCGGTGCTACTATGCATAGGACAGGTCTGGTGTTGGACTCACCCAAGATGGCGGTGCCCAGGAGGCTCCGATGACGCTGTTCTATAGGAGGGGCTGTCCCGCTGATGTCAGCGGACGCTGATTCATCATTTTCAAACAGGAGGGTGGAGCTTGGCTGATGCACCTCTGACGTCAGTCCCTTGCCCCCCCCCCCCCCTTTGTCTCCAGTTTAATGACCCCCATCTTTCTTTCTTTCTTTCTTTCTTTCTTTCTTTCTTTCTTTCTTTCTTTCTTTCTTTCTTTCTTCTTGCCCCCCCTCCATTTGCCCCCAAAGTTTAACATAAAATAATAAAAACACTGAAACTCACCTCTCCTCATTCCCCTGCTGCTCTGTCTGAGGTCTCTCCTCCCGGAGTGTTCAGGCAGTGTTATGTACAAATGCAGTTCACACTCAGCTTACAGGAAGAGGTCACAAAACCAGGACTACCAACTACTATGGCAAAAGCTGCTACCAGAGATACTGCACACCTCAATTGATCCAAAACCAGCCTCTGGACTTCTTCACCAGAGCTCCTAGTGGTGGAGTTGGAATTTGCAGGTTCCTTTGGCTGGAGTTAGCAACAACCAAACAGTGTATCGTAAATTGGCGCACCACAGATAGCAGCAGTCCCAGAATCTCAGGCTACTCACCATAGGAACGTAGGACCTGGCAGACAATCAGAGGGTTTGTCAGATGTCCAGAGATTTCGTAGTAGACGAGGATAAGGTGACTTCCGTTGCAGCAGAGCAACCGTGAGAGCTGTAGGGCCTGGAGCAGTAATGAAGTAGGATGGCCGTCTATCCAGTCGGCAGCAGAGATGGCGGTGAAGTACAAACGGGCGTAGCAGTGGAGTAGTCGTCTATCCGGTTGGCAGTGAGGTACAGAGCAAAAGGCAAAGGCATGTCCAGGAGGCAAACAACGGTCAAAACCAAACAGGTACGTGGGAGCCTAATCAGTAGACAGAAGCAAAGTCAAACAGCGAAGCCAGGGGTCAGAAACACAAGAGCTAGGTGCAGAGATAAAAGCCAAACCAACAGGACAAAAACTGAATAGCCAGTAACCAGGTTCAAACAGGAGTGGCCTTTTAAAGACCCGGGAAACAGACAGGTGATCAAGCCTTAAAGGGGAACACACACCAAATAGATAAGACATGGAGCTGTAGGCGCGATGTGAGTGATGTCATAACATCACGCCTACAGCTCACGGGGTTGGAGAGGCACAGTGGTATAATTGTATTCAACGTCATCTGCGTCTGGACATGTTGTGCCCAGTTGAAACCGGGACATACTTCCCACCGACCAAGACAGCGAGACAGGACCTGTAATCCGGGATGGTTGGGAGGTATGCTGTATAGAGTGAGTACTGTATAATGGTGTATGTATACTCTATTCGGCACTTGCTGTGCATATGATGTGCACTAGTGCAGTTTAAATAATAATAACTTTATATAACGCCAACATATTCCCCAGCACTTTAAAAATCAGAGGACACATGAAAAGACAGTATTAGACATTACAATGTGACAGAAATTAACATATCAAACAATAGCAGTGAGGGCCCTGCTTGCAAGAGCTTACAATCTATGAGGAAATAGGGAGACGTAAGAGGTAAGAGGGCTTGTTTGGCACACCACCAAAACGGCCACTGCTAATTGTAAACTGCTGTTATTAAGGTGTAAGATGTTTTATAATGTTTTACACTATTTTATTACTGGTTTTACACTTTTCCAGCTTTATGTTGGTTGCTCAGGAGTTAAGTAGCCATTCATATACTGCTGTGTAAAGGGGAGTGGCTCACTGGCTCCAAGTGGTCGGTAACCTTAAAATAAATAAAAGATTCCCGCCCACATGGAGAATCAGAGCTGGTTTATATATAATCTTCCAGGGGCCATATCTTCTGAATGGGTTGATGGATTTTAAAAAGAGGAACACCAAATTGCTCAGAGGAACAACAAAGATAAAGTGATTCATGTTATTTAGCATTTTCTACTTGGTGAGAGGTCCTTTTTAATTTGGTCACTCACACTCTATTGGCAGGCAATTGCAGAGGTTCTGAAATGCAATAAAAAAAAAAAAAAAAATTAACCCCAGTGGTATGACACCATTTTAGAAAATACACCTTTCAAGGAATTTCGTAGGAGGTACAGCAATCATTTTGACCCCAGGGGATCTTCCCAAAACATAATGCCCAGCAGATGTTGCAAAGTAAAAATTAAAATCTTTAAATAAATACACCATTTCAGCACCCCAACATGTTGTGCCAAGTTTTTTCAACAGTGTGTCAACACTGTCAACAGTGTCACACACTCCTAAAACGTTTAAGTGGGTTTTCTAATGTACAGCAGGTTAATACATGTCGGCATAAATTGCTGTTTGGTGATACAACATGGCTCAGAAGGGAAGGTGAGGGGCTTTTTGCCTTCTGGAGCACAGATTTAGAGAGACCAGTTATGTGATATCATGCCACTATTGCAGAGCCCATGAGGTGCCAGTAAAGTGAAATTTCTCAAGATGTGATCCCATATTGTAAATTACATCCCACAAGGAATTTATCAATAGGTGTAGTGAGCATTTTTATCTTTCGAATGTTGCTGTAATTTATTTACCAGAAATAAATTTTCCCCAGAAAATTGCAATTTTTCCATAAATACACTATTTCAGTGATCAATATGTTGTGCTCAGCTTGTGTCAGCAGAGACACATTCCAAAAACTGTTAAGCAAGTTATCCTAGGTACATGATTTCTGTTGACATAAAGTGGGCAGAACATATTGGGGGTAAAACAAAACAAGCATTGCTTTTTTAACTCCTTAGCGACACAGGATGTACTATTACGTCCTGGCTGCCTGGGCATTAACGCAAATGGACGTACTAGCATGTCCTGTGTCAACTTCTGACAGCTAACATCTGCTCCATCACCCTGCCCCCCCCCCTCCCGGGTCGGAGATCAGCTACGATTGGGGTTTCTTAACCCCTTACATGTCCCCTTAGTAATGAATCCCTTCATCTCCCCCTTGGCATGATGGGGGGGTGCCGATATGTATTTTTGACAGCTCTGGATCTGACCATTAACCCCAGGCTGCCAGGAGCCCGACATACCTGGTTGATCCTGCCGCGATGGTAGAAAGTCAGCCTATGCATCTGCATAGGCTGACTTCCTCTATACACTGCAATACACATGTATACACATGTATTGCAGTGTATAGTACTGAACCAGCATTCAGAGCATCGCTGGTTTAGGTCCCCGAGTGGGACATAAAAAAAAAAAAAAGAAGTTTAAAAAAGTGTAAAAAAATTTAAAAAAAAGAATAAAACCCCAAAAATGCCCCTTTCCTATATAAAATTATATAAAAAAAAAACAAAAAAATGTAAACAAGCAATACATACTTGGTATTGCTGCATCAGTAACAACCCGTGCAATAAAAATTAAACATTATTTAACCTACAAGGTGAACGTCGGAAAAGAAAAAACTGAAAAAAAAAATGTCGGAAGTAATGATTTTTCACAATTTCAACTTACAAAATATGCTATAAAAAGTGAACAAAAAGTCATATGTACCCCAAAACAATACCAATAAAAATCACAGGTTGTCCCACAAAAAATAAACCCTCAACCAACTGTCAACCGAAAAATATAAATGTTACGCCTCTCAGAAGATGGCAATGCAAAAATAATTGATTTATGTTCCCAATTGGGTTTTTATTCAGCAAAATTAGTAACACATAAAAAAACAATATAAATTTGGTATCGGCATAATCTTACTTATGTTCCATGCTGCTTGGGAAAAAAACTTTAAAAGATAAAACGCAATGCCAGAATTAAATTCACCAAAAAAAAAGTTAATAAAATGTATTCAATAAGTTATAGGCACCCAAAAATGGTGTCATTACAAAATGCATCTCATCCTACAAAAAAAACAGCCTTCATATGGCTATTTCACCAGAAAAATTAAAAAAAAAAAAACCATATAGCTTGTACAATGTAAAGACAAAATGGCCAAAAATCTCCAAATCATTAGAACAAAAATGACTGCGGCAGGAAGGGAATGTATAAGCTGTGCGAGCGTATATCAGGGTATACGCCAGATTCAGGGACTACTGGGAAAATAAGGAATTTGGTGTTCCCAATTTACTCCACACAGCTTACATATTCACTTTTCACCATCTGCTGTGCATTTCATGTCTGGGATACTAATTCTTTGAGGGGTGCAGTTTTCAAAATGGGGTCACTCAGTAGGGGATTCCACTTTACTGGCACCTTAGGGACTCTACAAACATGACATGGCATCTAGATACCAAACATCTAAATCTGCACTCCAAAAGCCACATAACGCTCCTTCTCTTCTGTGCCCTGCTGTGTGTACAAACTGCAGTTTATGCCCACATGTATGACACTGTTGTACCCAGGATAACATAATTAATGTCATATCTGGGTATAAACTGCTGTTTGGGCACAGCTGGGCACAGAAGGGAATGAGCACCATGTGGTTTTTGGAGCACATATATAGACTGTTTGGTTTTTGGACATCATGACACTTTTGCAGAGCTCCTGAAGTGCCAGTTAAGTGGAATTCCCTGACACATGACCCCATTTTGGAAAATACACCCCTGAAGGAATTTATCCAGGGTACAGTGAGCATTTTTAACCCTGCAGTGTTAATTTATTTTCCATAAATTAATATGCAACTGATGGTGAAAGATGAAAAGGGCAATTTTTCCAGGAATACATAATTTCAGTGTGTAATATGTTGTGCCCAGCTTGTATCAGAGATTAATGCTCCAAAAGCTGTTGTGCCCGGGATACCCACTTAACAGTTTTTTGAATTGTGTGTCACTGCTGACACAAGCAGGGTACAACATATCGGGCACTGAAATGGCGTATCTCTGGAAAAATTGCAATTTTCACTTTCCATTATCAGCTGCACATTTATTAATGGAAATTAAACTAATGCAACACTCAAGGGTTAAATGGAATCTGTCAGGTCAATCTGGGATACTAAACCACCCACAGGTCTTTATAGACCTGGGTTTTAGTGTCCCAAATCGCCCTGTTGTAATGCAATCCGCAGGTGCATTAAAAATAAAAACCTTTATACTTACCTAGACAAGGGTCTGATCGACACTGTTTTGTGAGAATGGTCCGGCTTATTCATGAGGCACACCTCCCGGCGCCTGCGCTGTTCTTCAGTGAAGCCAAAGATGGACACCCCGGCTTCACTGCTTTAATTGCGAGGCATGCTCGCTGAAGCCGAGGAGTACTCCTCTGGCTTCAATGAAGAACTGCGCAGGCACGGAGAGTACAGCGGCAGGGTGAGTATAAAGCTTTTTTATTTTTAATGCGGCCATGGATGGCCATGCGTTATAACAGGGTGATTTGGGACACTAAACCCCAGGTGTGGGTGGTTTAGTGTCCCAAATTGCCCCAACAGATTCCCTTTAAGAATGCTTGCTACAGCATGGCCAAAAGTTTTGAGAATGATACAAATATTAATTTTACAAAGTCTACTGCTCAGTTTTCTAATGGCAATTTGCATATACTCCAGAATGTTATAAAGAATGATCAGCTTAACAGCAATTACTTGCAAAGTCAATATTTGCCTAGAAAATGAACTTATCCCCCAAAACACATTTCAACATCATTGCAGCCCTGTCTTAAAAGGACCACCAGCATCGTTTCAGTGATTGCTCCATTAACACAGGTGTGGGTGTTGATGAGGACAGGGCTGGAGATCAATCTGTCATGATTAAGTAAGAATGACACCACTGGACACTTTAAAAGGAGGCTGGTGCTTGCCATCATTGTTTCTCTTCTGTTAACCATGGTTATCTCTAAAGAAACACGTGCAGCATCATTGCACTGCACAAAAATGGCCTAACTGGGAAGAGTATTGCAGCTAGAAAGATTGCACCTCAGTCAACAACTATCGCATCATCAAGAACTTCAAGGAGAGAGGTTCCATTGGTGCCAAAAAGGCTCCAGGGCGCCCAAGAAAGACCAGCAAGCGGCAGGACCGCTCTTAAAAGTGTTTCAGCTGCGGGACGGGCACCAGCAGTGCAGAGCTTGCTGAGGAATGGCAGCAGGCAGGTGTGAGTGCATCTGCACGCACTGTGAGGCGGAGACCTTGGAGCAAGGCCTGGTCTCAAGGAGGGCAGCAAAGAAGCCACTTCTCTCCAGAAAAAACACAGGGACAGACTGATATTCTGCAAAAGGTACAGGGAGTGGACTGCTGAGGACTGGGGTAAAGTCATTTTCTCTGATGAATCCCCTTTTCGATTGTTTGGAACATCTGGAAAACAGCTATTCGGAGAAGAAGAGGTGAGCGCTACCACCAGTCTTGTCTCATGCCAACTGTAAAGCATCCTGAAACCATTCATGTGTGGGGTTGCTCTCAGCCAAGGGAATCGGCTCTCTCACAGCTTGCCTAAAAACACAGCCATGAATAAAGAATGGTACCAGAATGTCCTCCAAGAGCAACTTCTCCCAACCGCCAAGAGCAGTTTGGCGCTCAACAATGCCTTTTCCAGCATGATGGAGCACCGCCAAAAGCAAAGGTGATAACTAAATGGCTCAGGGAACAAAACATAGAGATTTTGGGCCATGGCCTGGAAACTCCCCAGATCTTAATCCCATTGAGAACTTGTGGCAATCATCAAGAGACGGGTGGACAAACAAAAACCAACAAATCAGACAAAATGAAAGAATTGATTCTGCAAGAATGGACGCATCAGTCAGGATTTGGTCCAGAAGTTGATTGAGAGCATGCCAGGGAGAATTGCAGAGGTCCTGAAGAAGAAGGGTCAACCTGCAAATATTGACTTGCTGCATTAACCATCTAACGTCAATATAAGCTTCTGTTACTCATAATATGAATGCAATTCTATTTCTGTATGTGATAAAAACATCTGACAACACACATAAAAACCAGAGGGCAGCAGATCATGTGAAAATATAATATTTGTGTCATTCTCAAAACTTTTGGCCATGACTGTACGCATATTTCTTTAAAAATTTAAATGTTCACTTTGTACATTAATTTTTGAGAAGCACTCTTGAGCTCAAAATGATAATACCCCTTGAGAAATTCATTGAGGGGTGTAGTTTCTAAAATGAGGTAACTTATGATGGGTTTCCATAGTATTAGTACTTTTGGGGCTCTGTAAATGTAATATGGTACCTGAAAACTATTCCAGCAAAATCTGCCCACCAAAAGCCAAATAGTGCTCTTTCCATTCTGAGCTCACCAAGTACCCATACAGCAGTTTAAGACCACATATGAGGTATTTCTGTACTTAGGAAAAATGTAACAAACTGTGGTGTAATTTTTCTTATTTAACCCCTTGTTAAAAATGAAAAATTTGGTGCTGAATGGACAGTTTATTGGAAAAATAAGTAATTTTTAATTGTAACGTCCCAATGTCAATAAAATCTGTGAAACAGCTGTGAGGTCAAAATGCTCACTATACCCCTTAATAAATTCTATGAGGGGTGTAGTTTCCAAATTGGAGTCATTCTTTGGGGTTTTAAATTGTAATGGTACTTTAGGGGCTCTGAAAATATGACATGGCACGAGAAAACTATTCCAGCAAAATCTGCCTTCCAAAAGCCAAATAGCGCTTTTTCCATTCTTAGCCCCGTCATGTACCCATACAGCAGTTTACAACCATATATGGGTTATTCCTGTGTTCAGGAGAAATTGTGTAACGTACTTAGTGGAGCTTTTTCTCCTTTAACCCCTTGTGAAAATGAAAACTTTGAAAATAAAGTGATGTATTTTTCATTTACACATCTCAATCTAGAATATATGAAACATCTGTGGGGTCAAAATGCTCACTATACCCCTTGATAAATTCTGTCTGGGGTGTAGTTTCCAAAATGGGGTCACTTTTTGGGGGTTTCCATTGTATTAGTACTCTAGGGGCTCTGCAAATGAGACATGGTACCTGAAAACTATTCCAGCAAAATCTGCTTTTCAAATGTCCAGTGACGCTGTCCAAGTTCCCTTCCATGTGCTGCCGTGTGCCCAAACATCAATTTACAACCACATGTGGGGTATTTTTGTGCTCGAAAGAAATTTCATAAATGTGAGATGGATTTTCTCCATTAACCCCTTGTGAATGTTTTCAAGGGGACTTGAAGCTGAGATCTAAGATCCCCTGTGCAATGTCCTGCAATACTAGATCCCATGGAAACTATGCATAGGCAGTCAGCAGGCCATCACCAGGCCTCCTGACTGACATGGGAACCCCTCTTAACCGCAATCTTATTGCGGGGGGTCTCTGAGGGGAGACGGGGGGGGCGATCCAGGGTTAATCGGAAGATACTCCAACTCCAGCAGTTTGTCCCAGTCCTTGGCTGTGCTACACAGCTGAGAGCAGGATGAAATGCCGCAGGAACAGCTTCTGTGCCCATAGCATTACAACACCGTACTATTACTGAGCTGAATATTAACTATATGCTCAGCACAACGTAATAATACGGCGAAAAGCGGGAAAGGATTAAGGTACTTTTGCGCTGCTTCCCCAAGGGGTTAAAGGGGTTTTTTAAGTTATTGTTGTTTTTTGTTTGTTTTTTTTTTTTTCAGACTTTACATTTTCAAAACAACAAAAAATGAAAATGGCAAATGTACCTAGTAACAAGTATCACAGCTTGTAAACGCTTTTTGTAGCCAGTCAAGAGTCTTTCAGTTCTGGCTTGAGGGATTTTCATCCATTCTTCCTTGGAAAAGTCTTCCAGTTTCTGAGATTCCTGGGTCGTCTTGTATGCACTGCTCTTTTGAGGTCTAGCCACAGATTTTCAATGATGTTTAGAGCAGAAGACTGTGAGGGCCATGGTAAAGCCTTCAGTTTGCGCCTTTTTAGGTAGTCTATGGTGGATTTTGACCTGTGTTTAGGATCATTATCCATTTGTAGAAGCCATCCTCTTTTCAATTTCAGGTTTTTTACAGATGGTATCAAAAAAGAAAAAATGAAATGTGGACACTACAAAACTGCACAATGTGAATATGGGAATAAACAGGATACTTACAGATAGTGTTATGTTTGCTTCAATAATTTGCTGAAATTTCATTGAATCCATTCTTCGCTCTACCTGTGAAATGTTCCTCGTGTCATTGGCTGCAACACAACCCCAAAGCATGATTGATCCACCACCATGATTAATGGTTGGAGAGATGTTCTTTTCCTGAAAATCTATGCCCTTTTTTCTCCAAACATACCTTTGATCATTGTAGCCAAAAAGTTCTATTTTAACTTCATTAGTCCACAGGACTTGTTTCCAAAATACATGAGACTTGTTTAGATGTTCTTTTGCAAACCTCTGATGCTGAATTTTATGGTGAGGACGCAGGAGAGGTTTTCTTCTGATGACTCCATGAAGGCTATATTTGTGCAGGTATTGCTGAACAATAGAACAATGTACCACAACTCCAGAGTGTGCTAAATCTTCCTGACGGTCTTTTGCAGTCAAGCGGGGATTCTGATTTGCCACTCCTGCAAACCTATGAGCAGCTGTCTCTGAGATTTTCCTTGACCTCCACTGTTCCTGGTAAGTGTCATTTCTTAATTACAATTCAAACTGAGGAAAGGGCAACTTGAAAACGCTTTGCTATCTTTTTTTAGCCTTCCCCTGCTTTGTGGGCCTCCACCATTTTCATTTTCAGAGTGCTAGGCAGCTGCTTAGAAGAACCCATGGATGCTGTTTTTTAGCACAAGGTTAGAGGAGGCTAGGTATTTATAAAGCTGTAAAATTTGCATCACTTGGCCTTTCCTAATGATGATAGTGAACAAGCCATAACCCTAACTGGCTAATTAAGGTCTGAGACCTTGGTCAAAGTTATCTGAGCACACAAATCTACAAGGGTTCCCAAACTTTTGCAAGGTACTCCTTTCCCTTTTTCACTCTAAAATTGTACTCAGACATAACAATACACTGATATTGCTTAAAATTATAGACAAGTGTGTTTAATCTTTAACTTTATTCCTTTCAAAGATCATTTAATCTTCAACTTGCTTAACTGTTCACAATAAGGGCCGGTTCACATCTGTCTTCGGTTTCCGTTCAGGGAGTCCGCTTGGGGACCCCCCGAACGGAAACCTATACGCATAGAAAAGCGGTTTACCTAAGGAAACCTGCAAACCCCATAAACTATAAGGGGGTCCGTGTTGTTACTGCTTGGTTTCCACACGAAATATGCGGAAACCAAGATGTGAACTGGCCCTATCAGTCATTTTGATCAGGGGTGTCCAAACTTTTGCATGCCACTGTATATAATGTGCGTATATATATACTGTCATGGCCAAAAGTTTTGAGAATGATACAAATATTAATTTTTACAAAGTCTACTGCTTCAGTTTTTCTAATGGCAATTTGCATATACTCCAGAATGTTATAAAGAGTGATCAGCTTAACAGCAATTACTTGCAAAGTCAATATTTGCCTAGAAAATGAACTTTATCCCCCAAAACACATTTCAACATCATTGCAGCCCTGCCTTAAAGGACCACCTAACATCGTTTCAGTGATTGCTCCATTAACACAGGTGTGGGTGTTGATGAGGACAGGGCTGGAGATCAATCTGTCATGATTAAGTAAGAATGACACCACTGGACACTTTAAAAGGAGGCTGGTGCTTGCCATCATTGTTTCTCTTCTGTTAACCATGGTTATCTCTAAAGAAACACGGGCAGTCATCATTGCACTGCACAAAAATGGCCTAACTGGGAAGAGTATTGCAGCTAGAAAGATTGCACCTCAGTCAACAATCTATCGCATCATCAAGAACTTCAAGGAGAAAGGTTCCATTGGTGCCAAAAAGACTCCAGGGCGCCCAAGAAAGACCAGCAAGCGGCAGGACCGTCTCTTAAAAGTGTTTCAGCTGCGGGATCGGGCTACCAGCAGTGCAGAGCTTGCTGAGGAATGGCAGCAGGCAGGTGAGAGTGCATCTGCACGCACTGTGAGGCGGAGACTCTTGGAGCAAGGCCTGGTCTCAAGGAGGGCAGCAAAGAAGCCACTTCTCTCCAGAAAAAACATCAGGGACAGACTGATATTCTGCAAAAGGTACAGGGAGTGGACTGCTGAGGACTGGGGTAAAGTCATTTTCTCTGATGAATTCCCTTTTCCATTGTTTGGAACATCTGGAAAACAGCTTATTCGGAGAAGAGGTGAGCGCTACCACCAGTCTTGTCTCATGCCAACTGTAAAGCATCCTGAAACCATTCATGTGTGGGGTTGCTTCTCAGCCAAGGGAATCGGCTCTCTCACAGTCTTGCCTAAAAACACAGCCATGAATAAAGAATGGTACCAGAATGTCCTCCAAGAGCAACTTCTCCCAACCGTCCAAGAGCAGTTTGGAGCTCAACAATGCCTTTTCCAGCATGATGGAGCACCTTGCCATAAAGCAAAGGTGATAACTAAATGGCTCAGGGAACAAAACATAGAGATTTTGGGTCCATGGCCTGGAAACTCCCCAGATCTTAATCCCATTGAGAACTTGTGGTCAATCATCAAGAGACGGGTGGACAAACAAAAACCAACAAATTCAGACAAAATTAAAGCATTGATTCTGCAAGAATGGACTGCTATCAGTCAGGGTTTGGTCCAGAAGTTGATTGAGAGCATGCCAGGGAGAATTGCAGAGGTCCTGAAGAAGAAGGGTCAACACTGCAAATATTGACTTGCTGCATTAACTCATTCTAACTGTCAATATAAGCTTCTGTTACTCATAATATGAATGCAATTCTATTTCTGTATGTGATAAAAACATCTGACAAACACACATAAAAACCAGAGGGCAGCAGATCATGTGAAAATATAATATTTGTGTCATTCTCAAAACTTTTGGCCATGACTGTATATATATATATATATGAACAGTGTTGTCACAGATACTTCTCCTGATCTCTAGTGGGATCGAAAAACTGGTGCACATAGCTCACCAAGTGACTCCTTTTACTTGTCGAGGCACTTGTGGCAGACACACCAAAAGTTCTAAGGCCCTTTTAGCTCTTCACTCACAGATTATAGATCAGAAGCTAGTTGTCCATTCAGCATAGACTACCCACTTCTGTAGAGGAGACACACCCCTTTAACCCTGAATTGACATCTGGTGCCTGCCTCTGCTTACTATCTACTGTGCCTCAGTATTTGACAATGGTGGGGGGTTTGGGTGGCACTAGCCCCCTGGAGCCTCAGAACCTCAGCACTCACCAAATCTACTACTTCTAGAGCAGTGTTTCCCAGCCATGGTTCTTACCCCGAGACTGTGTACCATTGCCCCTGGGGTACACGTACCACAAGTTGAGAACCACTGCTCTGGCAAAGCAGCAACTCTACTCAGACCTACGAGAGCCAGTGCTCACACAGAACACTTCTGCGCTAAAGAGCAAAAAGATTAGGCAGCAGGGTACATCCCACCTAGGAAAGAATTAAAAAAAAACATGCCTCTTCCTTGTTTCTAGGGGCAGTGCGACATTAATTGATTATTAATTGTATATTTTCTTCTGAATTAATTCCTAACCCATCAGAGCTGCTTGAGGATGACAGGAAAGCAGTTTTTCCTAAACCAAAAAGCACTGGCCACTGAGGTAGTTGGCTATTTGAAAGCTCATATTTCTATCAGTAAATGAGGATTTGGAAGTTTTAATTAGCAGTTGCATTCCAAGAAATGATTAATGTATGTACTAGAACACAAACCATTCTAGTTTTTTTTCTCAGTGGTAACCTAAATAGTTTTCAGGAACGCAGTGTTCTAATATTATGAAAAATAACTGTTATGATAAACCGATATATATCATCAGCAAATAAGCTGTCATGGTCATATTTGGTCATTTATTAAAACATGCATCTATGCTTAAATAGTGCTGCATGAGCTGTAAGAGAGCAAGATATATTCAAGGCTATATAGAGGCATTCCATCTATGGCCAAGGATTTGGCACACAAGGAATGTTATTTAGAAAGTACGGAAAGGCTACAGAACAAATCTTGCTATTTTGCAATTTTGAATGTAAATGGCTCAATAATTGCCTGCATGCATTCACAGTATGCAAACACCTAAGAAGAATCTTTATATAAAGGAGGAGGTAGAAAATGTGAAAATGTAGAACCTGTAGCAGTGCATCATCTTCAAAATGGCAACCAAGCGTAAATTGTATCACTACTATACTAAAGAGATGATTAATAGAAGCTAGCTAGTCAGAGGATAATGGAAAGCCAAGAGAAAATCCTAGCTAAGGTTTTGTTCACATGACTCTTTGGTACAAAGGACAGAATCTAATATTGCCTAGGGAGGCAAGGAAAGCCTGTCTTATATCTGTTCGTGGGAATAACTTTCTTGATAATATAAGTGCTATAACAAAAACCATGTGCACAGAGCCTTTGATTTCATACTATTTTACACAATGTTCAACACCTTTATATGTACCATGACCCTCTCAGAAATGCATTATTCCACCCTTTATCAACCCGAAATGATTCAAACAAAACATAGAAGCAACATAGATTTTCTATTTTTATTATGAACAAAACACCCAACTGCAGGACAGGGCTAAAAGACAATAGGGGATATTTACCTAGCAAAATGAATTCTGGTTTATTTTGCACCAAAAAAACTTTCTAATATTCCCTGCACCACCTTTATCAAGTGTTTTAGATACTTTTTAGACACTTTTACGACTTGCATGAAAAGGGACTGTAACTTTGTTGGAAAAGGTCTGAGCCTTACAGAAATTGACCATGGCCTTAATTGTGCAACCATGTGCCTACAAATGTGCCAAAATTTGGCACATTTTTCTGACCTAAACTAAGTTAAATAATAGGAAGTGTAAAGTTAGAATATACAGTATAAGAATGCAACATATTTATCAAACAGCATCAGACATTTTGATAAATCTGGCACAGTTTAAGATTCTTTAGTCTAAGTTTGCACCTTTTTTTTTGGACAGTATTACTAAATTTGTCCCACTGGGTAAGCTTAAACTATACAATCTTGAACTGCGCCAGACAACAATGACATCACAGTTAATAAACATAATGTTATCTCATGGGTGCTATTCAACACCAAAATATGAACTGTAATATCACATTAGAGCCTATCATGATGTCTCAAGGACCTATGATATCACAGTGGGGTATTTTGACATCAAAATGAGCATTGTAACATCAGAAGAGCATTGTCAAATCACAATGGGCTTTGTGACATTGCAATGCTCTGTGACACACCAGTTAGACTTTTTAACATAACATAAGAATAGGCATTGCAAAATCACACTAAGTCATTTCAACGTCAGAAAGGCCATTAGGAAATCACCATGTGGCATTGTGAAATGGCTATGGGCCATTATGATATTAAGATGAATCTCTGTGACATCACAGTATGACATTTTGACATCACAATAGGTATTATGACATCACATTGGTATATTGCGATATGACAATGGTACATTGGGACTACATATTGACTATATGGTATCACATCAATGCTACTTACATAAATATGTGTTTTTAAAGAAAATAAAAACAATGCGATAACACAAAGCTACCATGATGTGTTTTGAAAGTGGTTCATTTTCTTCTTCAGGCAAAATAGATATGAAGAGAAAACAGGTTGGCTCTCATATAAGTTATTTGTGCTAGCATACACAACCCTACATTAAACATGAGGATTGTTCACACTACCATTATTGACCGTTAGTAGTGTCTGTTGCTAGCACGTTACAAAATGTTAAAGGGGTTTCCGTGCAAAAAATAATTTTTCAAAAAAGGTCTGTTAGTGCTATTAATAGGTTAATAAGTGCACCCTAATACCTTTAGCAGTGTTTTGAGTGATTTCTAGGTTTCTCTGTGAGCTCCTGGCATCTTCTGCATTTGTTTACAGGGGTATCTTCCCGTTCTGTTTTCCTACAACTACCATGATGCCTTGGGCCTCGCAGAGCTGACTCCCTCCGCCTTCCTGTCTCACTCCCTTCCCCCCTCTCTCACTCACCCCCCTCCCTTCCTCAGTCACACCCCCTGCTTCCCAAGCTAGCCAGCCCACTACTAGCCCTTCCAAACTAACTCAACCCCCCCCACCTCTTCATACTTACCTGTCTTCCGGTAGGATCTTCTGTGCATGGGATGTCACTTGTTCTGGGTGGCCAGAACCTCCTCTTCTTGATGTTCCATGCCCAGAAGATCCTGCCCAGAAGCCAGATAAGTATGATGGGGTGGGGGGGTGGGTGAGTATAGGTGATGTTCCGTTTCCAGAAATGGTAAAACGTAACGTCACCAGAAAAATCGTAAAATGTACCTGGGGTGGTCACATGACCACCCCAGCGATCTAAGTAAATATAGATTTTTGGTATAGCAAGTAATTTAGAAGGTAGGTGGGGGAGGGGTAACTTAGATTACAGAGATCAATTTATCCCGGACAACCCCTTTAACAATGGACACTAACAGAACAATCATAAATCCGTTAAAAATCCCATTGATTTCAATGGGATTTTATCTGCTGTCTGTTAGTGACTGTTAGTGTCCGTTTACACCAAATCCATCACCTTATTTTTTAACATTAATGTCTCCAACAGATGTATACCAGACGGTAACAGACAGTCGTCATTTATCGACCGTTATTTTGTGTCTGTTTTTTTCTGAGCATGCTCAGAAAGGGCAAGACAACTCTGAGGATACATGTATAAATTTATTTTAAAATGTATACTGCAATTTATGCAAAAACTTATGGTTTATGCACAAAAATAGATACACAATAAAAATCATTAAAATAAAGGTTATTAAAAATAAATGAGATTTTTTTCTCATTAACAACCGAACAAGAGAAGCAGAGGCAAAGGTGACTATAAATGGTTTCTTTAAAGATAGTGTCAGGGGAGGCCTCCTCAGTGGATAAAGTGTTGACGTATACTGTACTTTGTTCACTGAGGATCCCTCCCCTGACAACACCTTTAAAGGAACCATGTACACAAGACAAGCAATGGTTTTAAAAATGCTGTGGCAGTTGAAAACATAAAAAAAATGGAGCAGTGCATGCTAAGAAATAAAGTCTCTAATCTTCAGTGCATTCAGGACTATAATCATTGAAAATTTTACAGCACATTTGACTGTCCACCCAATCTATGTTGGAAAGAAAATATGCTGCAAAATAGTCCCTTATGCGGCTTACAGTAACTGTTGATCTTGGGCCAGATGAGTCGAGGCCATATAACCTAGACTCCAGTTCCTGGGTGTCAACTAGCAATGGTTCTCTTGTCAGCAGAAAATTATGCAGGACCACGCAGCTTTTCACCACATCATCCACAGCTTCTGGGTTCAACTGGATTACAGTGTTGAAAATACTCCATTTTGAAGTGAGGATCCCAAATGCATATTCCAAAAGTCGCCTGGCTGTTAACAGTCTGTAATTGAAGATATGTTTCTGATAGTTGAGTCTATGACTTGAGTATGGTTTAAAAAGGTTTCCGCACATCTGGAAGGCCTCATCGCCAAGAACTACAAACGGCATAGGAGATTCATCAGGTCCAGGACATAGCTTTGGTATTGGCAATCCAAAATTTCCAGAATACAGACTACATCCCATTGCAGAGTCTTTGAAAATTCTGGAGTCAGTGTGGCCGTATACCCCAATGTCCACAGCCACAAATCGATACTGGGCATCAGCAATGGCTATCAGCACAATCGAAAAGTACTTCTTGTAACTGTAGAACAGGGAACCACTCCTTGCAGATTTCTGGATATGGATTTGCTTTCCATCAACTGCTCCTACACAATTTGGAAACTGCATCTCATCCCAGAACTTTTCTGCAATGCCATTCCAGTGTTTTGTTGTTGAATGTGGGATAAATACATCATAAAGCAAATCCCACAGGGCCTGGCAAGTATCCCTGATAATGTAGGAGATTATTGATTTGCCAAGACGGAAGTGGAAGTGCATGGAGAAGAAGCTCTCGTCTGTTGCCAGATACCTTGAAATAAAAAGAAATAAATATATACAGTCATGGCCATAAGTGTTGGAGCCCCTAAAATTCTTGCAGAAAATTAAGTATTTCTCCCAGAAAATTACTGCAATTACACGTTTTGTTATACACATGTTTATTGCCTTTGTGTGTATTGGAACAACACAAAAAAAAACTGGAAAAATTGGACACAATTATAAACAAAGCTTCAAAAATGGGCGAACAAAATTGTAGCCACTTTTTCACAATTGTAGGTAAATAACTTTGTTTCAAGCATGTGATGCTCGTTCAAACTCATCTTTGGTAAGTAACAGGTGTGGGTAATATAGAAATCACACCTGAAACAAGATAAAAGGGAGAGAGTTGACTCAGTCTTTCCATTGTGTGTCTATGTGTGCCACACTAAGTATGGAGAACAGAAAGAGGAGAAGGGAACTATCTGAGGACTTGAGAACCAAAATTGGGGAAAAATATCAATAATCTCAAGGTTACAAGTCCATCTCCAGAGATCTTGATGTTCCTTTGTCCATGGTGCACAACATAATCAAGAAGTTTACAACCCATGGCACTGTAGCTAATCTTCCTGGACGTGGACAGAAGAGAAAAATTGATGAAAGGATTCAATGCAGGGTAGTCCGGATGGTGGATAAGTAGCCCCAATCAAGTTCCAAAAAAATTCAAGCTGTCCTGCAGGATCAGGGTGCATCAGTGTAAATGCGAACTATCCGCTGACATTTGAATTAAATAAATACTATGGCAGGAGACCCAGAAGAACCTCACTGCTGACACAGAGACTTAAAAAAGCTAGATTGTAGTCTGCCAAAATGAACGTGAGTGAGCCAAAATCCTACTGGGAAAACGTCTTGTGGACAGATGAGACCAAGATAAAGCTTTTTGGTAAAGCACATCATTCTACTGTTTACTGAAAATGGAATGAAGCCTACAAAAAAACGAAGACAGTGCCAACAGTCAAATATGGTGGAGGTTCAAACATGTTTTGGGGTTGTTTTGCTGCCTCTGTCACTGGATACCTTGACTGTGTGCAAGGCATGTTGAAATCTGAAGATTAACAAATGATTTTGGGTCGTAATGTAGGGCCCAGTGTCAGAAAGCTGGGTTTTCATCCTAGATTATGGGTCTTCCAGCAAGACAACCCCCAAACATACTTAAAAAAGCACCCAGAAATGGATGGAAATAAAGCGCTAGAGAGTTCTGAAGTGGACAGCAATGAGTTTGGATCTAAATCCCATTGGATCCCTGTGGAGAGATCTTAAAATCACTGTTGTGAGAAGGCACCCTTCAAATATGAGAGACCTGTAGAAGTTTGCAAAAGAAGAGTGGTCTAAAATTCCAGGTGAGAGGTGTACGATAGCTTGTTGATGGTTATAGGAAGTGATTGATTTCAGTTATTTTTTCTAAAGGGTGTGCAACCAAATATGAAGTTGAGGGTTCCGGTAATTTTGTAAAGCCCATCTTTAGAGTTTTACATGAAATTATACAACCCCAATTCCAATGAAGTTGGGACGTTGTGTAAAACATGAATAAAAACAGAATATGATGATTTGCAAATCCTTTTCAACCTATATTCAATTGAATACACTACAAAGACAAGATATTTAATGTTCAAACAGATAAACTTTATTGTTTTTTTGCAAATATTCACTCATTTTGAATTTGATGCCTGCAACACGTTCCAAAAAAGCTGGGACAGGGGCATGTTTACCACTGTGTTACATCACCTTTCCTTTTAACAACACTCAATAAGCATTTGGGAACTGAGGACACGAATTGTTGAAGCTTGGTAGGTGGAATTCTTTCCCATTCTTGCTTGATGTACAACTTTAGTTGCTCAACAGTCCAGGGTCTCCGTTGTTGTATTTTGCGCTTCATAATGTGCCACACATTTTCAGTGGGAGACAGATCTGGACTGCAGGCAGCTCAGTCTAGTACCCGCACTCTTTTACTATGAAGCCACGCTGTGGTAAAACGCGCAGAATGTGGCTTGGCATTGTCTTGCTGAAATAAGCAGGGACATCCCTAAAAAGACATCGCTTGGATGGCAGCATATGTTGCTCCAAAACCTGTATGTACCTTTCAGCATTAATGGTGCCTTCACACATGTGCAAGTTACCCATGCCATGGGCACTAACATTAACCCCCATACCATCAGAGATGCTGGCTTTTGAACTTTGCACTGATAACAATCCGGACAGTCCTTTTCCTCTTTGATCTGGAGGACACGACATCCATGATTTCCAAAAACAATTTGAAATGTGGACTGTTCAGACCACAGGACACTTTTCCACTTTGCGCCAGTCCATTCCAGATGAGCTCAGGCCCAGAGAAGCCAGCAGCCTTGATATATGGCTTTCGCTTTGCATGGTAGAGTTTTAACTTGCACTTGTAGATGTAGCGACGGCCTGTGTTCACTGACAATGGTTTTCTGAAAAATATATGTGGTAATATCCGTTGCATGTGGTAATATCCATTACAGAATGATGTCGGTTTTAAATGCAGTGCCGCCTGTGGGATCAAAGGTCATGGGCATTCAATGTTGGTTTTCGGCCTTGCCACTTACAGTACTTGCAGAGATTTGTCCAGATTCTCTGAATCTTTTGATGATATTATGGACTGTAGATGATGAAATCCCTAAATTCCTTGCAATTGTATGTTGAGAAACGTTATTCTTAAACTGTTGGACTATTTACATATGCAGTTGTTCACAAAGTGGTGAGCCTCGCCCTATACTTTCTTGTAAACGTCTGAGCCTTTCGGGGATGTTCCCTTTATACCCAATCATGACACTCAACAATTTCCAATTAACCTGTTCACTTGTGGAATGCTCCAAAGAGGTTTTTTATGAGGATTCCTCAACTTTCTCAGTCCTTTGTTGCCCCTGTCCCAGCTTTTTGGAAAGTGTTGAAGGCATCAAACTCAAACTGAGTGAATATTTGCAAAAAACAAAGTTTATCAGTTTGAACAATAAATAGCTTGTCTTTGTAGTGTATTCAATTGAATATAGGCTGAAAAGCATTTGCAAATCATCGTATTTTGTTTTTATTTATGTTTTACACAACGTCCCAACTTCATTGGAATTGGGGTTGCATAATTTTTGCATTTTTTTCTCTGTTTTTTATGTTGTTCCAATACACACAAAGGAAATAAACGTGTATAACAAAACATTTAATTGCAATAATTTTGTGGGAGAAATACTTAATTTTCTGGAAAAAATTCAGATGTGCCAATACGGTCATGACTGTACATATATATTTAGTGGAAATACAATGTTGATATTCACAGAAGGGTCACTATCAAGCGCTCCTCTGGTGATACACTTCTGCACAAGTGGATTTCCTGTCTCTGAAGGCTGGATGACAGCCGTTGAAGATGTTCATCAAAGGTGGAAATACTCATATGCAGGTAGTCATAGAACTTCTCTGGATGTTGGCACAGTTCTCCATACAGACTGGAATAGATTCACCTTGTCATGCGGGCTGATGTTATTGGATGAAGCCAGAAGCGTCGCTGTTGCCATCGTCTCTGCCTGGCAATTCTTCTCCACTTCATCCACAGTCTGATCATCTCTAGATCAAAAGGCAAAGATGGAGGAATCATTTTCAAAAATGACAGCAGCACAAGTAGAACTGGAACACAGGAACAATACTCTCCTCTCCAAAGTTGGCACTAGACTGAATTGTCAGCTCTTCTTCCTGCTTTTATATTCTCTGTCATCAATTTGGTGCTATCGCAACCAAATAAACAAAAAACGGACAATAATGAACAAAAACAGACTTTAACTGATGATATTGTCCATTTTTGAAACGGACACCTGAGCATCCATTAATGTCTGTTACTGTCTGTTATTATAGGAGTCTTATAGGAGTCTTATAGGGGTGCTTGTACAATGAATAATTAAAAACATGATCATAGTGACAACACAAATGGGATCCATATCATCGCAAAATGGGGCACTGTGTCATCACCATGGGGCTTTGTGACTTCACAACAGGGCATTGTGCTATCACAATGGAACATTGCGAAATCACAGTGAGGCACTATGACATCACAATGAGGCTTTAAGACATCATAATGGGTCATGTTAACCAACAGACATAATAACTGGGCATTGTGCTATCACAGTGGGAATTGTGACATGACAATGGGGCATTATCACATCACACTGGGTCTCTATGACATTGGAATCCTGTAAAAAGATTAAAACACAAAGAGATGTTCCCTAGTGAAACTTTGCTACAATAAGTGTGTGACATTGGAATGGATCTCTATGAACCTAATGCAGAACAAGACAGATAGTTAGTCCTAGAAAACCAGACACCCCCCGCACACTATGGTAAACAGCTCCGGATCTCCGGCCCCCCCGAGCGGGCCAAAACCAGCCTCCAGAGGTTTTCACCAGAGCTCCTGATGGTGGAGATGGACTTGGCTGCTTCTTTCGGCCAGAATCGTGCCCCCCCCCCACAGGGGGCGTGGGACGCACGGTGCACTACAAGTCACAGCTGGCCCAGAAATCTGAAAAACACTCACCTGAGCAAGTGTAGAGGCTGATGGAAAGGAGCAGGGGAAGATGCAATAGCAGGTATTTTCCAGGAGGTGGCAGAGGTCCCATAAACGTACTGTAGTTGTACGGTCCAAGTCGGCAACAGGAGATAGCGCAGTACAAGGGAGTCAGAAGAGAGAGTAGTCAGCAAGCCGGGTCGTTATCAGGAGGTCACGCAGTAGCAAAATCAGAGATCAAGGAGAGGAGGTCTAGGAGGCAAGCGGTGGTCACAACAGGAGGGAATAAAGGTACAGAATAGACAGGCAGAGAACGTAGGTCAGGAAACAGGAGGTCAGAACAGCCAAACGGTAACAGAACGCAGAGTATGGAGCTAACGCCCAGAAACACTGAATTGCCAGCGGGGACGAAGCATCGGAAGTGCAAAGATATAGAATCGAGAGTGCAGGACAGTTAACCCCTTGAGGAACTAGCGCTCCGGCATGTGTGAGGACCGGAGCGGCATCTCACAGCGCTACTGCAGGCTCCGGTTCTAACGAGTATTGTGACGTCAGTTGCATATTATGACATGAGAAAGAGACTTTGTGACAACACAATGCACTTTTTGACATCACAATATGGAATTATGAATTCACAAAGGGGCATTATGGCAAAACAATAGGACTTTGTGACATCAGAAAGCAGCCCCGAGGGAATTGCAACATCAAAATAGGACGTTTTAACATCACAACGGGACATTACATCACAATGGGCACAGTATCATCACAATGGATCTACACATACGGTATTTCCTGGTTTTATTACCATGGGTTCTAAGGACAGTGAGAATCAAGGATGTCACATATCACTGATGTAAGTGATTTAATAAATGAATAAAGCAAGTAAAAGACAATAAACAAGAATTTAAACACTGTAAACGCGAGACCCTCTGGTGAGTCTTGTCACCACAGAAGACAGGCACACATAGCATAAGTACCAGTTCAAATGTCCAGGTTTATTGGTCACCGTTCACACATGGCAACTTAAACAGCTTACTTCAGCAGAAAAAAACGGTAAAATAAAACATCCTTAACTTCAGGTGCACAGAAACAGCTCAACTTTTAGTGCTCCTCACCAGTGCAGTGGTTCAGTCCCGGCTTGTCCTTCAGACAGCACAATGTCCCCGGAGGTTCTAGCAGCTAAGTAGGCTAGTTGTGTTCCAGCAGTCAGCCACACACTTTTCTAGCAGCTTTTAACCCCTTAATGACCCTGAACGTACTATTACGTCTCTGGGTTGAGGTAGTTGGCACACACAGGTGTACTATTACGCTCGTGGCCGGCCGCCCTCTCACTATCTGAGCGGGCGGCATCGGAATCGGGTGTTAGCTGTAACTGACAGCTAACACCTTACTCCATAACCCCCGGTAGGAGCTGACCCCATCTCTACAGCGCATGTGTCACAGGCACCTCCAGACTGCGCAAACGCCGGCAGACAGGAATAGGGGAGGAGCATTTCCAGGAGAGGAAGATGCATAAGTATGATAGGGTTGGGGTGGGGAGAGTAAAGGTGAGGTTCCATTTCGGAAACAGTTAAAGGGAATATCACCGGATTATCAAAAATTAGAAGTTAGGAGAGATGGGGGGGGGTTTAGTTTAGGGGTTAATTTTTATTTCATCCTGGACAAGCCTTTTAATCTTTGGGAATCATTTTTTGGCTCAAAATGATAATATCCCTTGATACATTCCTGAGGGATTTAGTTTCTAAAATGGGGTCACTTTTGAGGGATTTCCATTGTATCGGTACTTTAGGGGCTCTGCAAATGTGACATGGCACCTGAAAACTATTCCAGCCACATCTGCCCTCCAAAAGCCAAATAGCACTCTTTCCATTCTAAGTACCACCATGTACCCATACAGCAGATTACAACCACATATGGGGCATTTCTGTGTTCAGGAGAGATTGTGCAACGAACTTTGGGGAGATTTTTCTCCTTTATCCTCTTGTGAAAATGAAAAATTTGGGGCTAAATTAACGGTTTATTGGGAAAAAAGTAATTTTTCATTTTCATGTCCCAATGTTAATAAAATCTGTGAAACAGCTGTAGGTTCAAAATGCTCACTATTCCCTTTGATATGTTCTATGAGGGGTGTAGTTTCCAAAATGGGGTCACTTTTAGAGGGTTTCCATTGTATTGGTACTTTAGGAGCTCTGCAAATGCAACATGGCACCTGAAAACTATTCCAGCCACATCTGCCCTCCAAAAGCAAAATAGCGCTTTTTCCATTCCCCGCCATGTACCCATACAGCAGATTACAACCACATATGGGGTATTCCCATGTTTAGGAGCAATTGTTTAACAAACTGTGGGGTGCTTTTTCTCCTGTATCCCCTTGTGAAAATGAAAACACTGGACACCACAAGGTATACATGCAAATCATAATGGGAACCAAGCAGACATCTGGAATGAATGGATTGGCTGGTATAGCATAACCCAATGGTTTTTAGTGTTCTACTTAGCCAGCCCCTCATTCTTAGTGTACAGAACTTTCCAGAAGCTTGGCCACTGGTGTGGAATTTCTCCTTACGCCTGTCTCAGGGCTGCATAATGTCACCATAGGATATTTTTTCTCACTCGGGGGTAGCAGAGGACACTCAGGACGTCTCACTTGACTGCCAGCACACACACAACTGAACTTCTGAATAAGGGTCCTTTGCAGACTTAGAGTCTCCTCCCCCAACCCAGTGGCCTGTGATAGGCCAGGGCTGTACCAAGCCCTCTAAAACAAAGGGGTAGCCAAACAGTGGATGAAACCAAGGGGAATACAAACAAATAGGAAGCTGCAAACATAAAAAAGGGTATAACACACATAAAATAACAGAATATGCCACTGGGATATACACACAGTGGCACCAACACAATAAAATAAAATACAAACAATTTAAGCAGTGTCCACTGGGATTCTGCAGTAAGCTTACTCTTCATAAGGCAGTATTCCCAAGAATGATATTATGAAAGAACAAATATTAAATGCAAAAGGGAAAATTTTAACCCCTTAAGAACCCGGCCATTATTCGTTTTTGCATTTTCGTTTTTCCCTCCCCACATTTCAAGAGCCATGACTTTTCATTTCTCAGTTCACAGAATCACATGATGGCTTATTGTTTGTGAAACCAATTGTACTTTGTAATGGCACCATTCAATATGCTGCGCAATGTGCTGGGAAGCTGGAAAAAAATTCAGAATGAGGTGCAATTGGAGAAAAAATGCATTTGTGCCAATTTCATATGGGTTTAATTTTTATGGCATTCACTGTGTGGTAAAAATGACATGTTACCTGTATTCTGCAGGTCGGTATGAACACGGTGATTCCAAATTTATATAGTATTTGTAATGTTTTGATACCTTTTAAAAAATTAAAAACTTTGCAAAATAGAAAAAAAAAAATTGTGTCACCATATTGTGACACCTGTAACTTTTTCATATTTACATATATGGAGCTGGGTAAGGCATCTTTTTATGCGGGACAACATGACATTTTTATTGATACCAATTGGGGAAAGAACTGATGATTTGATCACTTTTTATTCAATTTTTTATAGGAGGCAAAGTGTTGAAAAAAACGCTATTTGGCCATTTTGATTTTTTTTCGCCATTATGTCATTCACCGTATGGTATAAATATTTTAATATTTTAATAGCTCGGGCATTTTGGAGCGCGAGGATACCTAATGTGTTTATGTTTACTTTTGTTTATTTACTTTTATATCTGATCTAGGGAAAGGGAGGTGATTTGAACTTTTCAGTTTTTTTATTTTTTTTATACTTTTAAAAACTTTTTTTTTCTACTTTTACTTTTATGATCAGACCCCTAGGGACCTTGAAACCTAGGGGGTCTGATCGCTCATACTATTGTACTGCAGTGAATAGCAAAATGCCTTCACCTCTATTACAGTAGACGCTGCCTCTGGCAGCATGCACTGGAGCTAATGCAATGACAAGCCTGGGAGCCTTCAATAGGCTCCTGGCTGTCATGGCAACCGATCGCCGCCCTTCGATGACTTTCTGGAGGGCGGCGGTTGGTGAAAAATGGCGGCGCCCATGGCGCCTGCGCAATTTAGACACCGCGGTCCTGTTTGACTGCGACATCTAAAGGGTTAACAGCCGCGATCGGTGCAAGCACTGATCGCTGCTGTTAGTGGCGGGTCCTGGCTGTATTATACAGCAGGCATCTGCCCTGTATGGAGAGAGCTCACCATGTCTGATGAAAGAAGCTAGACTTCCAAAAGCTTACCATCTAATATACTCAGTTAGCCTCTAAAAGGTATCGCCTGATTTCTTCACTCTTCCAGTTCTCTGTATGGAATGATCTCCGCTTAGGTCGGTGTTGGTTGTATAGCCTAACCACAGCGGGGAGGAAAGACTTCCGATAGCGCTCCTTCTCATACTTTGGGTGAAGTAATCGGTCACTGACAGTACTTCCCAGTGCTATCACGGTCTCATGCATGGCATGGGAGTTATTCTCCAGCATGGAGCTCACCATGGACAGTATCCTTCTGTCACCCACCACCTGAACTGGGTCCAGTGTGCTCCCCAGGACAGAGCTGGCCCTTCTAATTAGCTTGTCGAGTTTATTTCTATCCCTGGTTGATATGCTGCTCCCCTAGCAGGCCACTCCGAAGAATATGGCCGATGCCACTACAGAGTTGAAAAGGGCCCTAAGAAGTGCCCCCTGGACTCCAAAGGCTCTCAGCCTCCTAAGTAGGTAGAGACTGCTGTGACCCTTCCTATACAGTACATCCAGGTGATCTGCCCAGTCCAGTTTATTATTGAGGAGCACACCCAGGTACTTATAGGTGTTGACAATCTCAATGCTCGTCCCCTGGATGTCCACTGGTTTAGGAGGGTATCTGCATTTACGAAAGTCCACCACCATCTCCTTGGTCTTCCCAGCATTAATCCTAAGGTGGTTCTGCTGGCACCAATACACAAAATCCCGGTTCAGTTCTCTGTACTCCCTGCCATCTTTGTCTGTGATGAGGCCTACTATGGCAGAGTCATCAGAATACGTCTGTAAGTAGCAGCTAGATGAGTTGCACCTAAAATCTGCAGTGTACAGTGTGAAGAGGAAAGGGGCAAGAACTGTACCCTGAGGTGCCCTCATATTACAGATCACGGTATCTGACACACAGTCCCGGGCTCTCACATACTGAGGTCGATTTGTGAGGTAGTCTAGGATCCAGTTGTGAGGTAGGTCCACTCCAGCAAGGGCCAGCTTGTCTCTCAGTAACCCCGGCTGTATGGTGTTAAAAGCACTGGAGAAATCAAAGAACATTAGATGTGAAACCAGTTTTTACAAGTGTCTTTTTGTTGGTCACATGAACCACTGGGATCAGAGTCTGTTAGAGCTGCTGAGTGCTACAGGACCCAAATCAGCTCTGTAGTTATGGGCAAGAGGCTGCATTCCTCCTGCAACTGGGGCTATATGTATCAGCCCTAGTTATAGGGGAAATCAGCCTCCCCCACAAAAAAAAAGTGATCAGATGTCCCCAAAGATCTATTATGACCTTATGGGGACACAATGTAAAAGAAATAAATAAATAAAATGAACAGAAAAGTAAAAAAATAAAAAATTTGAACTAAAATAATTTAAAAAATGAATAAAATAATACACCAATAACACACCCTTATTGTACTGAAGTGGTTAAAGGGTCACGATTATTAGAATATTTATTCCTGATTGTTATGTCTCATATATTGCTGATGTATATTATCAGGTTCTGTATCCTTTCCCACTTTCCTTCTGTTTATTTTACCTGTTGACAAGTGTACCAGATCGCATAAACAAAGTCCCATCATTTTGTTGCTATGTAAAATCCATCTTCCTGACTTATCCATGGTGCAGACGAATCTTCTCCATTCTCTTACCCCATATATGCTTCAGCAGCCCTCGAGCACAGTCTGCCTGAATAGAGAGTGTTTCAGCTATTTCCATCTCAGGCTAAGGCCCCACGTTGCGGAAACGCAGCTTTTTTTGTTGCAGATTTTGTTGCGGTTTTTTGAGCAAAAGCCAGGAGTGGCTACAAAAGGAATGGGAAATATAAATGAAGCACTTATATTTCTTCCTTCTGCTCAATCCACTCCTGGCTTTGGCTCAAAAAACTGCAAAAAATCTGCAACAAAAAAAGCTGCTTTTCTGCAACGTGGTGCCTTAGCCTCACTCTGTTTTTTCACTGCCCACCTGTGTAGTCCTCAAGTTTCAGTTCCTGCTGGAGATGAACATAAGTACTCTAAGCACTGGCAATGCTGGACACTGATTTCACAGGGACACTGGATCCCAGTTCTTCACTCACACTTTACTCTGGATTTTGAAATAATAAAAAGAGAGTAGGGAGTGTTCAATTGGAGCAGAAAAATGGGTGAAAGAGCTACTGGTCCATGATAGAGTTAATAGCACTAGTTTAGGGAAGCATCAGTTACCACTGAGGGAGAAAAAAGCAACATGCTTCTTTTTTCTTCTGATGAAAAAACTGAAAAAGCCATCGGACAGAACATTCTGTTTTTTTTGTGTTTACCAAATATTGATACGATTTAGATTTCTCCTTTATTAGCTCATTTTGCATTTTGTTTTAATTGGCAAAAATGACAAAAATCTGTTCTCTGTATAATGGCCAGACTAGGCTATGGCAGGTTACATACACTTGATTGGGAGATATGATATAGTGACTTCTTACATCCACTAAAAAGAGAACAGACGGTAGGTTCACACTTGCATTCGGGTTTCCGTTCAGGGGTCCGCTTGGGGAAAAAGGGCCAAAAAGGGCAGAAAATGCAGAGAGAAAAGCGCTGCTTGCAGCGCTTTCCTCTCCGCATTTTTCAAGCAGAATGGGCAACGGAATCCCCCACCAGAGTTCAGGCGCAGGTGTGAACCTAGCCAGAGCTGTCTGCTTCCTGCTCCACTGTCTTTGTATCAGCTACTGGGATCAGCTTATTGATGTGGGTACTGGGTGTTGGACCCGAACCATTTTCTGTGTATCAGCTGATAAGAACATCTGATCAATGAGGATTCCTGGTGTAGAGACCCACTGATCTGATGTTATTCACCTATCCTTAGGACAGGCAGTCAGTAATTTCAACACAGAAAATCCCTTTAAATATTTTATGTTAGACTGCAAACTAAGAAAATTTGATCAATTCAGAACTGTTTCACATGAGCTACTCATCACATAAATAACACAATTAATTGTAAGGATTTTGTACACACTTCATCATCTACTAAAGTTCCACAAACAATATGATCAATGTGCTTCCTAGTAAATAATTGTTCACAACTTGTCAGATTGCCAATATGTATGTCCCAATTACATGGTTAAGATTTATGGTCAATCAAAAAGTCTAAGACATGCCCAATAAATTTCTCCAACAGTTCACAAGATTTCAGTTCAAAATATTTTAGTATTTTAATGTTTGCATACTGTACATTAAAAAGTGTACAATGCAAAATGTTTTATTTTTTTCCTCTAACAATATAATTGGGTGCTTTAAACAAAAATTTAAGAAAAAAGTAAAAAAATATATTGGCAAACACTAAGTAGGATGCCAGCACAATAATGATGAGCCATCACTGAAATGTCTTAGACACTAAAGTACTATATTGTACATGTGTGCCCCATCCTAGCTATACCCTTATTACTCATTCCAGCAGCCCACCCAACTACCAATAGACAATCTCAATCTGAGTGACCAGGACTAGTAGTACAAATAGGACTCCCTGAATCAATAATAATGCTCACATGAGGCCATCTCACCTTAGGGTTACATGTTTTTTTACAAAATGCTTCCATCTTACATTTATGCTCCATTGTAGTGCCTTTGTAGATCCTAAATCATGCTCTGAACCTGGGTGAGACACTAGTTTTGCTTATTTTATGTCATTGGTGGTATATTTGATAATTTGCATTCATTGTATATAAATAACTATTTTAATAGTATTCATATCCAGTGGTTAGATTGGTGGTTGCTTCTCTAACACCCAGAAACTCTTCCAGAAGGACCCTGCTAGATTTTTCTGTGGGCAGACTCCCAACAATTAAAAAGCTTTATTTTTATGGTATACTGTTATTATTGCTATATATTGTATTCCATTCCAAACTCTGGTACAACAAAAGCAGATTGATATAGCATGGAAAGATATGACTCAATTTCCATATTAATCTGTTTAGGTCCTATACACTTAACTCACTCAACATTATTGATCTAAGGTTTGTCCATGTATTCTGTTCTGGTCTGGTTTAATTTACTAAGTAACTGTGAGTCAGAGAATTGTGATTATTTATGAAGTGTAAAGGGCAATACATAGGGAAACTACTGCTCCCAAAGGAAATATGTTATATTAATCTATAAGGAATGTACAGACGAGAGGAAATTAAAATATGGCAATATATTTCAAGTGGACTTCCACAATTTAAAACTTCAGAATTCTCTTTTCTAAATAATTTGAGATTTTTTACTTGTACAGTATTTTTGAGTACTAAAAAGTTCTTTCATTTTAGCTCCACCTATTTCCATCTACAAAGTCGATCTTTGTTATCATTCCCATCTCAAATATTTATGGCATATCTGCAAGATACCTCTGGGACAGAAGTTTAAGGTTAAAATTTGCTACATCTGTATATCAACTAATCTCTGAGGGTTGCAAACAAATTAATCATCTTCTACACTGATATTTTTATTTAAAGGGAGTCTATCACCTACCTCAAGCATATTCAACTATTCACTACTGTGTTACGCATCACAGTCATGTATTTAATTTTTGTAGATTTGGAGAAAAACAACTTCAAAGTCTTAGGCAAATACGGCAGTTGGTGCATAGGGACAGGCCTTTAGCTCCATGGAGTATTTGTTTTGCTAATCAGACTACTATCTCCTGCTTATGCCACCCCATGTAGTGAGAGTTGATCATCCCAGTGTTACAACATTACCCATCCTACTTGAACAGAAAAAGCGAAAGTGATATACATAACAAAAGTATATTGGGGCAGGCCATCAGCGCCCTGGTGCACTGCTGATCAGACCACTACCATCTAATGCATGTGCCCCACCCCACCCCCCTCCGTGCACTGAGAGTTAATCCTCCCAGGAGTCTGAGTGGTAAGACAAATGCTCCAGGGAGCTGAAGGTCGGTCTTCAGCCTAAATTGTGTAGGACTTCAAAGTTGTTTTTCTCTAAATGTACAAAAGTGACATACATAACAAAGGTATGTTGTTTAGCACTGTAATATGCTGTGTAATGCAGTGGATTCAGTGGGCCCTGACTCTGCCTGATGCAATCACTGAGCTAAATGCTGAAGCCCACTTACAGTCGCTAGATGCTTACTATATCCCTTTACTCACTGCTCTCCAATTTATTGGATAACGCAGGAGAGCAGTTCTGAAATTAAGCTTAGCACTGGTTGGTTGAGCTTCATCTAATGAGTTCTAGGCTTGTTTATGATCATTCCTGAGGCTCAACAGAACAGTGCTGTGCTAAACAAATTGCCATGCATATCATGCAGGGAGTGTCACAAGAACTCAGCATATAAACTCACAGATAAATAGGTTGGGGCACTTAAATCACACAGTGTTTTCCCCTTGTGAATCGCTACCTCCACTACCAAGATATCACAGTTTTTGTCAATATGCAAATTAACTCTAGAGCAATGACGGTGTTGCCGCTTGCCTCTTTGGAGCCATGATACCGACCTCCTTGCTCTAATGAGTTCATTTGCATGTTGACAAAAACATCAATAACTCGACAATGGAGTCAATGATTCCCAAGGAGAATTTGATTTGGGTAACCCTAACCTATCTATCTGCAGGCTTGGTTGATATGCTGGGTTCTAGTGACAGACTCTTTTTATGCTAGGTTCACACTAACATCGCCTCTCCATTGTTCTGGTCTATTGGAGGACCTGAAAAATGGAGAGGCAGACTAAAATAGCACTAACACATGGAGTCTGACAGATCCCTTTGACCATAATGGGGTCCATTGGGTGTCTGTCATTTTAAAATTTTAATTGGCTGAGGAAAAAGTCCTCTGTGCAGGACTTTTTCCTCCACCAATTTTTAGGTGGACACTGCAATGGAGTCTCCAACGAAGCCTGAATGTACTTAATCCATGAAAAACACATTGCACACCAATAACATCTGAGTGCCATTTCTGAATTTCACGGATCTATGGACTTTAGTAGGTGTAACACACCAAATTGATCAAAACAGAACATCCAACAGTCCAGAGAAAAAAATGGATGTATGCACACAGCCATTTAAAATCAATAGGACTTTGTATTGTCTCTTGAGCGCATGAACAGCACACCTCCTTAAATCTTGGATGTATGAGTAAGACATAAATTTATGAGTGGTGGTAGAGGGAGGTCCTTAGTAAGACTAGGGCTACACAGCAACTACTCTGCCTGCAACTCTTTCACTAATGTCTGTGAAAGGAGTGACATTGCAACCTCAAGGGTGCTGCATCTGCAACTTCTAGTTGCAAAAAGATAGAGAAGTGCTGGATATTTTTAGTAAATGCAATTGCAGCACCCTCGGTGTCATAATGTGAATCCATTAACCTACATTAGTGAATAAATTACAAGGCGATATGTTGCCCCTATCTGAACATATTGCCCCCCTTTCACCCAGCACATGCCAAAAACATTATTTTTTGGCAATTGCTTGGCCTGTATGGGCAGGCCCCCAGAATTAATTCCTTTAGTGGGCCCTAGGCACCCCAGTTCGACATTGCCCATATATGCCACATAATTTCCTTCTGCACTTTTCCATGTGGTTACAAAATGTAAACCCATCAGTTTCCACCTAAACTGAGTCTTTTTATCCTCTATAGGGTGAATAAGAGTCTATGGATCTAATTACTGTATGTGTCAGGAGTTCTCACAGCACATACAGTAAATTGATATAAATACTGTGGTGTGAAAGCAGGCTTAGAAGATTCAGTTGCAGGTCAAAAATTCTGCACAAAATAGCGCAGCATACATTTTGTCCATTAAAATGGTAAACTCCCTATGCTACACTCTTCCATATTTTAGACAGGACTACTACACTGACTCTTCCTAGTATTATGATTTTACCTGATGTTTTAGGGGTTAAACTGCAGGCTACCTTCAAAATCTATTTAAATACTCTGCTGACAGCATATCTGCACAGTTTTGGCTGCAATGTAAGAACATAGCCCTAGATCTCAAATAAAAACAGACACCAGACCACAAAACAGATCAAAATACAAACTATATACCACCAAGCAAGAAACAGATCCTGCACTTTAAAATAAATTCAGACTCCAAAATAAAATTACATACAGATTACATACCAAGTATGAATAAAGAGCATAGAGTTGGTACTGTGCACAATCCATATATAAAGAATAAAAGCAGATACTGGGAATTACACCCAGTATACAGGACAAAAGAAGTGGTATTGCGCAGTGTCTATACAGGGCAATGGAAATCAGAGTGGTACTGTGCAGTATCTATGAGGGGCAATGGAAATGGAAGTGGTACTGTGCAGTATCTATATGGGGCAATGGAAATTGGAAGTGGAATTGTGCAGTGTCTATACAGGGCAATGTAAATGAAAGTGGTACTATGCAGTGGCTATACAGGGCAATGGAAATGGAAGTGGTACTGTGTAGTATATATACGGGGCAATGGAAGTGGAAGTGGTACTGTGCAATATATACAGGGCAAAGGAAATGGAAGTGGAATTGTGCAGTGTCTATACAGGGCAATGTAAATGAAAGTGGTACTATGCAGTGGCTATACAGGGCAATGGAAATGGAAGTGGTACTGTGCAGTATATATTCGGGGCAATGGAAATGGAAGTGGTACTGTGAACTGTCTATACAGCACAATGGAAATGGAAGTGGTACTGTGCCTTGTCTATACAGGGCAATGGAAATGGAAGGGGTACTGTGCAGTGTCTTACAGGGCTATGGAAATGGAAGTGGTACAGTGGAATCATTGGGGCAGAATTGCACGCATCATACAACACATACACAGCACTCATTGTTACAACTCTCACTCACACTTAACTTCATACTTTCCTTTCTCTGGCTTTTTCTTTTCCAGTGTCTTGTCTGAGTTTTCTTGTTGCTGTGACAGAATGACTTTTTGGTCCTCCAATGGTCCTGTCACAGTAACAAGTATATGTAGCCTCCTGCATACATCTGTTCACGAGGAGAGCGCCCCTAATCACCTTCCCTGGGCCTCGGCTAATTATACTCAGTGTATAGTATTGCCTAAATGTGAGCAACATTTTAGATTCGGATCAGACTGTTTGTCAATAGCGTTGTTTTTTCTCTAGTCTACCTCCTTACATTCGAATTTTCATTACGTTAACAAGAATAGTGGCTACAAATGTGGTGATCTGTTTCTAAAAATCAATCTTTGAATTGTATTTGGCAGCTGAGCCTGAAAAGTGCAGTCAAAGACTAACCATTGAGAAAAAGAAACCCCTCTCCATCAATCCATCAAATTGAAGAGGTGGAGAAGTATTCTGCAGTGCGTCATGCCTTGAAGATTCATTAAGTTATACAGGAATGGACGTGGATTTCTTGAGGTGTGCCTGGGTTATTTTAAGCTTCTGATGATGTCTATCCCTATTTTTATCACTACGCTATTTTTTCACATTGTCACTTTCCTATATACGTCCCCTTCCCCAATAACACTTTGCCTCTAATTATTCATTTATTCCTCTCAAAGGCCATATAGAGCTTTCTGACGTCCAGCATCTGATCTATGACGAACAACCTTCTGGCTTTATAAGAATTTTCTTTTAATAAAACCAAGAAGGTCTCCATTGACTCCAGTTTGTTAGAGGCATGCCCAATTAAATACCTAATAGGCTTTATAACAATTCATACTATTCAATATTATGTAAAAAGCATAAACAAGCATTACAAGAAGTGGAGAAGTTCTGTAGAAGAAAAAAGATTCCATGTACTTCAAAGACAAGCGGGTTAAGTGCTCCATAGGTAAGACCTTACTAAATCTTACTACTCTAATATCTTACTACTGTAACTGTGAGACAATGTTTGAAAGTATTTATTATGCTATTCTATGTAAATATCAATTATGATATACTCCCGTCTAGAGATTTAGTCATATTACTGAACACCCTCTGCCCAGGTTTAAAGTAACATCTGTCTAGTGACTACTTATTTAGATAAGATGAGTTTAGATTCCGCAGTTCTGATCAGGACCTAGGACAGTTCCACTGTAACAACCTAACCATATCCACAATAGTTTGACAGAAATTACAACAGATCATGCATTTTCATACTGAATATAATACATATCCTCCACCTTCATAAGGAAAAATAATACATTTCCCTGGGTTTTTGACAGTATGATTTGACAGAAGAAAACAGACTACTGCTCTCAGGGGGTGGATTTTCTTCTTATTTCAATGAGAAGTGAATAGTGGAGCATAGAAGCAGTGGGGGATTGTGCTTCTGCTTATGAAGCAGGGTGTGTGCAGCCAGAAGCAAAGCAGGGAGTGGGCATAGACTGTGACTTGGAGATTGCAGCTGAATGATGAGAGCCCTTTGAACAAGTGTTTGATGATCTATGCATAATGTGAGTATTCTACATTGGCAATATTTAGTCACTTTCCAGTGATTTCATTGCTCATTTTCTTCAACTTTTAGTAAGATTGAGAAGCAGTTAACTATCATGACCAGTCCAGGCATATTTATGTAATGTTACCAAAGTGAACCTGCCTGGTTTAATGAACAAAGAAAGATTGTGGCAACAATCCGTGTAACTTTACTAACAGACTGTAACCCTTGCATGTTTCATTGTTATCAGATGCTTTAATTCGGTATCTATTAGACCTTTTGTTATTTTTGTTTGTATTACATAGGTATTCTATGTAAATATTACTATATTACTATTATGACTGTTATTTCAGACATCAGGTAAGAACAAACAATAAAACAAGTTTCCTATTAAATAAATAATATTTATTAAACAGACTAGCTGACTGTGAGATACATGCACAAATCACAGAGTTGCAATAATATTTCCTGCCAGTTATGATCTGGAAATACAGCCAGTAGAAGTAAAATACGATTTGCTGCCTTTTTATGGTGGAATGATACATAGAAATTCATAGCATTGTGAGACAGGCTGGAGTGATTGATGATGGTATGAGCTCAGTGCAGGCAGAAAGGAGCAGCGATTTACAGGTGACTGACTTGTTGATATTTCCCTGTGACTTCTTAGATGGTTATTATTCTGCATAGAGGTAGTGTCTTAAGGAATGTTAAGTTGATTATTGGTGTGGTTTGTCTCTTTCTTAGTTTACAGATGAAAAGGGTGCTGTAGCCATATAAAGACATTCATGAAATAGCCAGACCTTTCAAAAGAAGATGGCTTTCCATGTGGAGGGACTACTAGCAATAATCCTTTTCTATTTGGCTATCTTATTTGTGGGTATTTGGGCTGCTTGGAGAACTAAGAATTCACGTGGTGATGGAGATCCCCGAGAAGGAATTATTGTGGGTGGAAGAGATATAGGACTCTTGGTTGGAGCTTTTACTACTACAGGTGAGAATCCACTACTTGGTTTAACTCTTTTATCTGCAGATAATAAGACTGATATATCAGCAGTATATGTGCCTTGATTTACTACTTGGCAAACTACACAGATACAAAGTACATGTACACACAACCTATATAGGCTTCAAGTTATAGATTTTACTACTTATTTTTACTACCTGTCATGTTGTTGACTGGAGATGGCAAAATAGGCTGGACATTCACAGTAAATTCTTTCTCTGCTGGCATCTCAGTTATCTGAACCTGCATAACAGCTGCATTAAATAGGCTGTGCATTTACTGTATTCTTAATTGTCTATTATTTAATTACTTTCCATCTTCTTTTTTATATGCTGCTGCATTATCTGCTATGGTGTAATTCCTGTTAATGATGGAATGGTTAACTACATTAAAGTTTTGTCTGCCAGGGCTCAGCTAAATTTGTTTAATGTTAAGTGAATGTTGTAGCTACACAGTTACTTTGCAAGCAAACAATTAACCAGTGCACTAAAATATTTGTTTTTAGCTACATATGGCAATTTAATTAGCATGCCTTATCATTTCCGAAGCATATGTATGAATTTAAAAGGCTTGGGATGACTTAATTAATTAATTAAAAAAATAAAATAAAGGGTCACCATATGAATCTTAGAATTACTGCATGTTTACCCTCTCAAATCTTCCCTACCACTATATATTTCTTTGTGAATCATTTACAATTTCAAGCTTATAATTTTTATCTATTTTTTATATGAATGCAATTTATTAGCAACATGGGTTGGCGGAGGATACATCAATGGGACAGCAGAAGCAGTGTATGTGTCAGGATATGGGTTGGCATGGGCTCAGGCACCCATTGGCTACTCACTCAGTCTTATCGTAGGTAAGTCAGAATTGAATTACATGTATTGATATTTGTCTCAGTCAAAACTAACTATGGTTATCTACAAATCAAATAAGGGTTGAGGAATACAACTATCAGGAAGATTTAGAGTTTAATGCATGGCTAATTGAATAAGCAGACCTTATTCTGTTCCATTGAGATGTTGCATTTAAATAACATTTTTCTGGCCTTGAATGCAATGTGCTGTTTTATTTCAGGACATGTAAAAGATAATGCAATGGTGTTCCTATTATGAGAAAATTATGAGGATAATTCATTTAAAAATCTCCTTATCTTGCATTCAAAGCCAGGAAAAATATTCTATATATATTTTACTTTATATATATATATGGGATAAATAATCATTCTGCTAAATATCTGGACTCATAACATTCCAATGACACATGTCTAGGCATACATCGCTTCATTCATGAGATACTACACTGTGATATTTGTGCCTGCCTCTTTGACCTTTAACATTGTCTCTGAATATTATAATATACAATAGCTGAATTAAAATCTTGACTACTTTACAAGACACGCTGCATAAGGACCACCCTAAAAGCTACCCAGCTATATGTAAATGTATGTTTTCCTCAACTTGTATATCCATATAAATGTATTACAAAATGTACTTAAATGGTGCTATATGTTCTTTATAGGACATTAGTATGTGCATGGTAAATGCTATGGTATTTATCACCGTCATAGCGATATATAGTATACATTGGTTATTGAGACAGCAGTTTAATTCTATTAAGAACATATTTATTAAGGATATAAATACTCTTTATATATAAATGGCCCAAACCAAAATGGTTTCACGATTTGTTCAATTCATGCTCCCCGCATTGCAAATTCAAGTTCACAAAGTATTAAAAAAATCATATACTGTAAGAAACATTAAATTGTATAGTACACTCTTCCTGTAAGTAATATTGAATACTGTAGATACATCTAATTAAGTGTAGGTTGTTTATGGACAACAGAATATACTGACTGTGAATTTGTACTGACACTACTAGTTTTATGACATACTAGGTTTATCCACAGCACGGTCTAATTGCCAGTATAGGCATGGGAAGTGATTTTACCAGTTTTTGGTATATGGAGATTATGGAGGATGTGCAATTTAACCCAGCAGCTATTTAAGTCTTGTTTATTTCAGAATTTGAAAGACTGTGTTTAGAATTCAGAAGCACCTTAGAAACTAAAGGGAATAAATATGTTTGATGGCAGTTGTTGGGTTACAAACGATATGCCCACCTGAAGGACTTTCAATAATTATTCTGTCCCTTCACTTCATATGCATAACATGGAGATGAATAAATTATTATTTCTATAAGGTTCAGTCTATTTACCACATTTTAAGCTTACCAATTCTGGTGTGATAACTAACATCGTGTTTTGTTTGTAAATGGCTCTAGAAGTGTAAGTATCATTATAGTACATTCCCTATAATACACATATCAAGAATATGTTATATGAATGGCATAGTACTTGTTATTGCTGCCATTAGTTAATACACCATAGCTGCAGAAAGCCAGTACAACAACATGTCCATGATATAAAAACGTTCCATGTGTCTTTCTGCAGGTGGTCTGTTCTTTGCTAAGCCCATGAGATCAAAGGGATATGTAACCATGCTAGACCCTTTCCAACAGATTTATGGAAAGCGAATGGGTGGATTACTTTTTATACCAGCATTAATGGGAGAGATGTTTTGGGCTGCTGCAATACTTTCTGCTTTAGGTAAGACTCTTAGATACATTATATAATTTGAATTATATGTTACGTATCCAGAAACCTCTACAAGTAGGAGTATATAGCTTATATTCATAAAATAACATTGCATTCAAAAATCATAATGACTGTGTCTTACTGAGGCTACCTTCAATAAATAACAAAAATTGCAGTGAATTTATTAAAACAAGAAAGCAGCGCTGCTACCAAATAGACCTTGAGGAAAACTGAGCAAAAGTTGGATATTGCTTGGGTAGGTAAGGCCCTGATAACCTCACATGTATTTACATCAAGATTGGAAATATTGTCTCAGCCCTCAAATTACATTCTATATCTGATGTGTGACCATAACTGAACGTTGAATTTTTGCAAGTCATTGTTACTAGCGCTAAGCTTGTCACAGAATTTTGCCCCTTTTCTCGCCGTTTATATAAATTACAAAACAGTTTGAAGCCAGAACAATCCAATCAGTTTCCTCAGGAAATCTGACTACCTGTTACCTTATATGAAAATACACAGCTTGTTAGAATCAATAGTATCTGAACAATATGTTTTAGAAAACTCATATTAGGCCTTATTCACACTTCCACATATCATGTACATATAGTGTCTGCAGTTTTTGTGGATGCCATATGTGCCCATTCATTTCAAAGTATTTATTCAGATGGATGCACATTCTTTTTCACTAATGCTAATTCATCACAGATGCACCACACCATTGAAAGCCTATGGGTCTGTGAAAAAAGAAAAAATGACATCCATGTGTTTTCCATTTTTTACGGACCCAGAGGCATGCAAAATATAAATAATGAAACAAAAAAAAAAAGTTAGTCCGTTTTTCACAAATGTGAAAAGCTGATCAACCATTGACTGCACAATACCAACAAATGAGCAGGGTGGGGTGCTATCTGTGAATAGAACGCGGACGTGTGAATGAGGCTTTCAAACTACTACAGAGTCTAGGCAGCATGTCATTCCTACTGAGTGTAATATAATGGACTCTGTGATAACAGACTATGTAGCTCTGGTGATAACATTAGATTCATGAGTTCATTAAGGTATAAATTAGCTAAACAAAACATTTTCTAAGGAAAATATGGAAAAAGCTATCAAGTCAATGTAGCCCACAGTCAAGAAGAAGGAAATAAATAAATAAATTTACACATTTGGAGAAAAATAACTTGCCTAACTACAATAGTAGAATCTTAAAGTTTTCAGCAATAAATATATCATAGAAATGAAGGAGAAGTCTGGGTTGGGAGAGTGGATAGGCTGTGGACAGAAAATTGAAATGTGAACTCAACAAATTCAAGATCTGTGTAGATAAGGTTTAAAAATCCTCGAAAATTTAGCAGTAAGCATATAGTGGGAGGCAGTGTGCTCTGGAAATGATAGAGTTAAATCTTGCAGACAAGTATATCTGTAATTGGTCTCATTGGTTTCATTAGCATGTTGTTTGAACTCTTTCCTTTCCAGGCTGCCCCTTAGAGGGAACACTGGTAGAAGGCTGGGCTAACACCTACTTTTATGCTAATCATTGAGTGGTTATGTCCCTGTATCATTTGTTTCAAATATCATTTTTAGTGCATTAAAATTACTGTAATACTGCAAAAAGTATTTTGATCAGAAGCAATATCGTAACAGTGTTTGCTGATAGATGAGTACAGTAGATGTTGGGAACAAACGGCTAGCAGATATGGTTGGAAAACCAAAGTAAGTGAATTTAAACATGGGATAAAAAGGCCTATCCTGAGGTAAATAAATAAAAAGGTAATATAAGAGTGGGAAATACAGACCATATGTTTTTTATCTGCCATCAATTTTCTATATGTCTATGAAGCCTAGGAATAGGGACTCTAGAACACAGATTTACAATGGATTCGAGCCATACAGGTACCTACACAATATCTATAGTCTGCTATAGGGCCATACTGTACCTTCATGTGGCTCTGATTTTATACAAAGACACACATTTTTTTAAGGGTATGCGGCATTGTGTAGCTGTTCTTGATGTCTAAGGGCTTACTTTACATTCTTAGTTTGACCTCAATATTGTTTAAACAATTTTTTAAATAATATGCACAACTCATCAATAAGGCAAATTATAAGAAAGTATGTTATGTTGCAGATTTTTTGCCAATATTTGCGCAATTGAAAATTTGTTTGATAGATCTAAAAGGTTGTTCTGCAGCATGTACATGGATCTCTACAACCCTATTTCATGAATGAGATTTGTTTCAGAAATTTCTGCAACAAATCTGCTGTGTGCAAATATACTATATACTAACAGATTATGTCAGAATAAATTCTACCATTTGTATTCTATCAATAAATATGATCTCACATATAAAAGCTTTTCATTTAGTCATTTGGAACACGTTTAAAGTAATAAAATGTGGCAAATAGATCTCCACTTCTCTTTAATTAAAAGCCACATCACTTGATACTCCACTCGGTTATAACATAGCGTTTAATGTAACAATGCTCCAATGAGGAAGATTAAGATGTATACATTTGTATAAACCTGATTAGAAGATGTAACAGTCTTAAATTAAATGAATAAATCAGATTTATTTCATATATTTTTTTGGTGGGGTATGTTTCATGTTACTATCTATATTCTAAAATAACCTTGAAATCTTTTCACATAGGTCAATGAGCCTGATATTTCCTGTTTTGTAAAGAATACTTTTTAGCAGTCATCTCATTATCTTTGCAGGCAGGCATACAGTAAAAGGTAACACCTATATGCAGATAACACAGTATACAGCCATTCACAATAGACAATGGTCACAATTAATCCCCCCCCTCCCGCACAGTGACCCCTAAAAAGGTCATGGAGGCTGTCTAAAACAGTCTTCTATAAAAGTCAGTGGAAAATAGAATAAAAAATACCATTCAGAAAATAAAGATGGATTAAGGAAAAAAAATATGTTTCAGATGAAAAATATACGTGACATTCCCTTTAAGAAAAAGACCCACGTAGCGAGCCACAGCCAAAAGGCGCTGCAGAAAAGACCACGGTGGAAACGCATCACATTATTTTCCGCAGGGATTTTCACAGAGAGTCCGCAGACTATCCCTATCCCTATTATACCTATACGGAAAAGACAGTGTTTCCGTAGGTATAATTGACATGCGTTTTTTAAAATAATTTCCGCAGCAGATATTTTTTTGCAATGTATAGATGGGATTAGCCAGAATCCCACCCACTTTCCAGTTACTGTAAAAAGCTGCGTTTTTGCTGCTGCATTTTCACAACGTAGGACCCTGGCCTAAATCACAGAGTCAAATCTGAAGTTTTGGTTTCCTGTATATCCTAACTATAATGTCATGACCAGAATTTCTTTTGTTCCATCATACATCAGTGTATGTACACACGTGGACAAAATTGTTGGTACCCCTCGTTTAATGAAAGAAAAACCCACAATGGTCACTGAAATAACTTGAATCTGACAAAAGTAATAATATATAAAAATTCTATGATAATGAATAAATGAAAGTCAGACATTGCTTTTCAACAATGCTTCAACAGAATTTTTTTTTTAAATAAAACTCATGAAACAGGCCTGGACGGAAATGATGGTACCCCTGAAAATAATGTGACCAAAGGGACATGTTAAATCAAGGTGTGTCCACTAATTAGCATCACAGGTGTCTACAATCTTGTAATCAGTCAGCGGGCCTGTATATAGGGCTACAGATACTCACTGTGCTGTTTGGTGACATGGTGAGTACCACACTCAACATGGACCAGAGGAAGCGAAGGAAAGAGGAGCTTAGAAAGAATATTATAGGCAAGCATGTTAAAGGGAAAGGTTATAAGACCATCTCCAAGCAGCTTGATGTTCCTGTGACTACAGTTGCACATATTATTCAGAAATTTAAGATCCATTGGAATGTAGCCAACCTCCCTGGACGTGGCCGCAGGAGGAAAATTGATGACAAATCAAAGAGAAGGATAATACGAATGGTAACAAAAGAGCCCAGAAAAACTTCTAAAGAGATTAAAGGTGAACTTCAAACTTAAGGAACATCAGTGTCAGATCGCACCATCCGTCTTTGTTTGAGCCAAAGTGGACTTCATGGGAGACGACCAAGGAGGACAGCATTGATGAAAACAAATCATAAAAAAGCCAGACTGGAATTTGCCAAACTACATGTTGACAAGCCACAAAGCTTCTGAGAGAATGTCCTATGGACAGATGAGACAAAAATCGAAATTTTTGGCAAGGCACATCAGCTCTATGTTCACAGTCGGAAAAATGAAGCATATCTTGAAAAGAATACTGTCCCTACTGTGAAACATGGAGGAGGCTCTGTTATGTTCTGGGGCTGCTTTGCTGCATCTGGCACAGGGTGTCTTGAATCTGCGCAGGGTACAATGACATCTCAAGACTATCAAGGGATTCTAGAGAGAAATGTGCTGCCCAGTGTCAGAAAGCTTGGTCTCAGTCGCAGGTCATGGGTCTTGCAACAGGATAATGACCCAAAACACACAGCTAAAAACACCCAAGAATGGCTAAGAGGAAGACATTGGACTATTCTGAAGTGGCCTTCTTTGAGCCCTGACCTAAATCCTATTGAGCATCTTTGGAAGGAGCTGAAATATGCTGTCTGGAAAAGGCACCCTTCAAACCCAAGACAACTGGAGCAGTTTGCTCATGAGGAGTGGACCAAAATACCTGTTGAGAGGTGCAGAAGTCTCATTGACAGTTACAGGAATCGTTTGATTGCAGTGATTGCCTCAAAAGGTTGTGCAACAAAATATTAAGTTAAGGGTACCATCATTTCTGTCCAGGCCTGTTTCATGAGTTTTCTTTTTTTTTTTTTAAATTCTGTTGAAGCATGGTTGAAAAGCAATGTCTGACTTTCATTTGTTCATTTTCATAACATTTTTATATATTCTTACTTTTGTCAGATTCAAGTTATTTCTGTGACCATTGTGGGTTTTTCTTTCATTAAGCGAGGGGTACCAACAATTTTGTCCACATGTGTATATAAGTATATTTAAGACTCATGTTTACGTTAAGGGGCTCTCTTTACTCGGGAGGGATCGAGCTGCAGCACTAGACAAAGCCCATAGAAAAGAGTGATACTGTTTCTAGAGAAAAACAAAATTTAGACAACCCCTTTAAATTTTGCCACTCCGTGTCAAATATAGATGTTGGCAATAGTGATACATCACTGGATTCATACATGCACAAAATACATGCAATGATGCATAGCAAAAAAGCAAAGAATCAACCCACTACTGTCATTATGTTTGACATGTCATTTTTTCAACATTAGTCATGTATGACATTAAGGGTAGAGCTCATGTGGATACATAAATAGTCATTACATGGGTGCTCTTTCATGTAGCCATGAATTAAGGATGTCCCTTTGAAATGCTGAAATGAGAGAAATAAAGTGACAATCCTTACGTCATGCTGGGGAAAGGGGAAACTCTTATCTCTAGTACAAGTGGGGGTCTAAGGGCTTAGCTTTTATCTCACAGGTAAGGTTAGGAAATAAATCAAACAGTGTAGATTTACATTATAAATCAGTGACATTCAGTTACTGGGAGCGTGTAATAAGTTAACACTTAGTGTGAGTCATCTGTGTACAAAGTCCAAATTGGTAGTCATTTACCTGTGTTACTGCCACTTACATTTGATTCAAGTGATCTTGCCATGGGTTTCCTGGTCTATTTCTCCTGCTTCGGGCCAAACTTATCTTGTTCTAATAAACATAATTTACTATAATTTCCGACTGTGCCCTGATTAGATGAAACAGCGAGGTGCTTGTTTACATTCAGACTTTTATGATGACAATTATCACGGTAATATTGATGCAATTATTCTGTTTTAGACATTAATGGTTCAAAATAAAATGGTAACATGCTAAAAGGAATCAAAACATGACAACAAACTAATGGCATACAAAGATAGATTTTTTACATTCTAAAATCCTTACAGTAAAATTTAGATTTTAACACACATGATAACTTACATGTCAGATTTATATATCTGGTCACTTGTCAGAAAATAAACCTTTGCAATGTTTCAAACCTCCTAAAAATGTGTCATATGTGGCAATCCCCAGACACTGGATTTTTGTATGATTTATTGCAGTGATTTATTTAAGGGGTGATCTCTTTGTCTCAGCTGGATATCAGTTTTCCCTTTCATGTTTTTACTCTTAGGCAATGGCCCTATGTAGGGAGACAAAGCAAAAAAACACTGCGAAAAAAATGCATTGTGTTTTTTTCCGCAGCGTTTTTCGTTTACATTTTCACAGAGTTTTCCTCTGCGTACTTTCTGCCGATATTATACCTATATGGAAAATGCCAGCATTTCCGCAGGTATAACTGACATGCTGCGATTTTCATAAACATGGACATTTTTGAAAACGCAGCTTTTCCTCTGCAGATTTTTTTCTGCAGTGTGTGGATGGGATTAGCCAGATTCCCATCCACTTTGCAGGTAATGTAAACCGCAGTTTTTTTTGCAGGGGTGTTTCCATGGCCAAAACGCTTCGCTTTCATAATGTGGGACCCCAGCTATTAGGCTGAAGCACCACGTTGTTTTTTCCCGCAGCATTTTTTTGCTGCTTTTCGCTACGTGCCTTAGCCTTAAAGAGGTTTTCCAGATCAAAATCGAGTTTTCATACTGACGACCTACACACGTGGACAAAATTGTTGGTACCCCTCGTTTAATGAAAGAAAAACCCACAATGGTCACATAAATAACTTGAATCTGACAAAAGTAATAATATATAAAAATTCTATGAAAATGAACAAATGAAGGTCAGACATTGCTTTTCCACCATGCTTCAACAGAATTTTTAAAAAAAGAAAACTCATGAAACAGGCCTGGACAGAAATGATGGTACCCTTAACTTAATATTTTGTTGCACAACCTTTTGAGGCAATCACTGCAATCACATGATTCCTGAAACTGTCAATGAGACTTCTGCACCTCTCAACAGGTATTTTGGTCCACTCCTCATGAGTAAACTGCTCCAGTTGTCTCAGATTTGAAGGGTGCCTTTTCCAAATGGCATGTTTCAGCTCCTTCCAAAGATGCTCAATAGGATTTAGGTCAGGGCTCATAGAAGGCCACTTCAGAATAGTCCAATGTTTTCCTCTTAGCCATTCTTGGGTGTTTTTAGCTGTGTGTTTTGGGTTATTATCCTGTTGCAAGACCCATGACCTGCGACTGAGACCAAGCTTTCTGACACTGGGCAGCACATTTCTCTCTAGAATCCCTTGATAGTCTTGAGATTTCATTTTACCCTGCACAGATTCAAGACACCCTGTGCCAGATGCAGCAAAGCAGCCCCAGAACATAACAGAGCCTCCTCCATGTTTCACATTAGGGATAGTGTTCTTTTCAAGATATGCTTCATTTTTCCGTCTGTGAACATAGAGCTGATGTGCCTTGCCAAAAATTTCGATTTTTGTCTCATCCGTCCATAGGACATTCTCCCATAAGCTTTGTGGCTTGTCAACATGTAGTTTGGCAAATTACTTTTGTCAGATTCAAGTTATTTCAATGACCATTGTGGGTTTTTCTTTCATTAAACGAGGGGTACCAACAATTTTGTCCACGTGTGTACATACACTGATGTATGATGGAACAAAAGAAATTCTGGTCATGACATTATAGTTAGGATATACAGGAAGCCAAAACTTCAGATTTGACTCTGTGATTTAGGCCAGGGTCCTACGTTGTGAAAATGCAGCAGCAAAAACGCAGCTTTTTACAGTAACTGGAAAGTGGGTGGGATTCTGGCTAATCCCATCTATACATTGCAAAAAAATATCTGCAGCGGAAATTATTTAAAAAAACGCATGTCAATTATACCTACGGAAACACTGTCTTTTTCGTATAGGTATAATAGGGATAGGGATAGTCTGTGGACTCTCTGTGAAAATCCCTGCGGAAAAAAATGTGATGCGTTTCCACCGTGGTCTTTTCTGCAGCGCCTTTTGGCTGTGGCTCGCTACGTGGGTCTTTTTCTTAAAGGGAATGTCACGTATATTTTTCATCTGAAACATATTTTTTTTTCCTTAATCCATCTTTATTTTCTGAATGGTATTTTTTATTTTATTTTCCACTGACTTTTATAGAAGACTGTTTTAGACAGCCTCCATGACCTTTTTAGGGGTCACTGTGCGGGAGGGGGGGGGATTAATTGTGACCATTGTCTATTGTGAATGGCTGTATACTGTGTTATCTGCATATAGGTGTTACCTTTTACTGTATGCCTGCCTGCAAAGATAATGAGATGACTGCTAAAAAGTATTCTTTACAAAACAGGAAATATCAGGTTCATTGACCTATGTGAAAAGATTTCAAGATTATTTTAGAATATAGATAATAACATGAAACATACCCCACCAAAAAAATATATGAAATAAATCTGATTTATTCATTTAATTTAAGACTGTTACATCTTCTAATCAGGTTTATACAAATGTATACATCTTAATCTTCCTCATTGGAGCATTGTTACATTAAACGCTATGTTATAACCGAGTGGAGTATCAAGTGATGTGGCTTTTAATTAAAGAGAAGTGGAGATCTATTTGCCACATTTTATTAATTTAAACGTGTTCCAAATGACTAAATGAAAAGCTTTTATATGTGATATCATATTTATTGATAGAATACAAATGGTAGAATTTATTCTGACATAATCTGTTAGTATACAGTATATTTGCACACAGCAGATTTGTTGCAGAAATTTCTGAAACAAATCTCATTCATGAAATAGGGTTGTAGAAATCCATGCACATGCTGCAGAACAACCTTTGTCCACGTGTGTATCTACAGGATAGGTCATTTCTGTGTGATCTGTCAGATCCAACAGGGTAATCTGTTCTAGCAGCCTCTGGGAGCCATAAACTGCTAGTGGATGAGGGACGCTTGCAGCGCCACTCCTATTCTAGTAACAGGAGCAGCACAGCACCTCTGTCCATTGTATAGTGATGGTTCCGGTGCACTGCACGCTCCACCCATCCACTAGCAGCTTCCATCACCAGGTATCAGCCCCTGACAGATCACATACTGATGATCTATTCTGTGGATACATCAACAGTATGAAAACTTAATTTGAATCTAGAAAACCCCTTTAAATCACCTAATGAATATCCCAAGTGAAACATTCACTTGTAATAATGAGAAGAGATGGAGGAGAATAAGATTGGACAGACATTGGCTGTGAAATGCCAATAGGTGTGTCCTGAATGTGCCACTGTAATAGTAAAGTATTATTCATGAAATAAATAATACTTGAGAAACATGGAGGTACTATAATATTAACCTTTATATGAGACATTAGTATTTATGTAAGGTGCATGGAGGTACTAATTTAGTACCTCTAAGCGGGAAGTACTTAAGTAGTGCCTCACATAATAAGGGTGCTGATACACTTTAGCGGTTAAGGTATGGTTACAACCATATTAGAAAAATAAAGTGTTTTTTGCCACATGTTTTGATGCAATTGTGGTTTTTACAGATGAAAAACATTGATTTTCACCTGTGAAAACCCTAAGCAATTACATCAGCATTACAGCTGCCTCAGCTTAGTGAAAGCATTGCTGGACACCCTTTTCTTAGATTGGAGTCACCTCTACAAACAGCTGGACATGTTTCTCTAACCGTGGGTGGGTAGATGTTAGTATACAGTATTTGAAGGAAATACATTATTACACACTTTCCATTCAAATGAGTAGGGAATTATGTTATATATGGTTTTAACCAGAGAGGAATTTGCTCTTTCTGACTATTTATATACAGACAGGGAATGCCCTAATAAAGTAAAAATTTTAATGTCTAAATTCATTTTTCTTTTTTGCTAATTCAAATATGTGTCTAGTGCTTATTATATAAGGAATAAAATATATTTCATAACTACATTACAATAGAATAACAACACAAGATTGTTGGAGCATCTTCCAGTAGTCACCCAAGCTTACTGAGTTTTTTTACAGCCCTATTCACTTGAATGGGAGTGAGGTGTAGTATGAGCCATGGAGTCAACAGAGTGGCACTCTTCCTAGAAGAAAAGCAGAACATTTTTCTGTCCCTAGGCAACATCTTCATTTTTAGGACTAATGCTCTAGAACTTTCTGTAACATGTGAAAACAGCTTAACTGGATCTGGGTTGGTAATTATAAGAAACTAGACATTAAAATACTTTCTGTATATGGTTTTGGATTAGTCACATTTTTTATTTAACCTTTTTTATGTAGTTACCTTTTTCTTTATCAAAATGGCAGTTCACTATTTATCAGTAGTGAATGTGATGTCACATGACAGACCAATCAAAACTCATCATGTAGAGAGCGCAGCTGGATTATGTAATGATGGTTGGATGAGGATAGGAGGCTGTAATAAATATTCATGAGCAGCTGTTTTGATTAAGATACACAAATGTAATGCAATAAAGCGACTCACAATGCAGGATAATGACAATGTATCACATAAAAATAAATCTGTACATACACTACTGTTCAAAAGTTTGGGGTCAATTTAGTGTTTTCCATGAAAACTCACAATTTTATTTATCAAATGAGTTGCAAAATGAATAGAAAATATAGTCTAGACATTTACAAGGTTAGCAATAATGATTTTTATTTGAAATAATAATTTTCTCCTTCAAACTTTGCTTTTGTCAAAGAATGCTCCATTTGCAGCAATTACAGCATTGCAGACCTTTGGCATTCTAGCTGTTAATTTGCTGAAGTAATCTGGAGAAATTTCACCCCACGCTCCCAGAAACCCCTCCCACAAGTTGGATTGGCTTGATGGGCACTTTTTGCGTACCATACGGCCAAGCTGATCCCACAACAGCTCAATGGGGTTGAGATCTGGTGACTGCGCTGGCCACTCCATTACAGATAGAATACCAGCTGCCTGCTTCTTCCCTAAATAGTTCTTGCATAATTTGGAGGTGTGCTTTGGGTAATTGTCCTGTTGTAGGATGAAATTGGCTCCAATCAAGCGCTGTCCACAGGGTATGGCATGGCGTTGCAAAATGGAGTGATAGCCTTCCTTATTCAAAATCCCTTTTACCTTGTACAAATCTCCCACTTTACCAGTACCAAAGCAACCCCAGACCATCACATTACCTCCGCCATGCTTGACAGATGGCGTCAGGCACTCTTCCAGCATCTTTTCAGTTGTTCTGCATCTCACAAATGTTCTTCTGTGTGATCCAAACACCTCAAACTTCGATTCGTCTGTCCATAACACTTTTTTCCAATCTTCCTCTGTCCAATGTCTGTGTTCTTTTGCCCATATTAATCGTTTCCTTTTATTAGCCAGTCTCAGATATGGCTTTTTCTTGGTCACTCTGCCCTGAAGGCCAGCATCCCTGAGTCGCCTCTTCACTGTAGATGTTGATACTGGCGTTTTGTGGGTACTATTTAATGAAGCTGCCAGTTGAGGACCTGTGAGGCATCGATTTCTCAAAAGGTTTCCTCTGCGGACGTTCTGCTGCCATTATACCTACTGGGAAACTGCCAGCATTTCTGTAGGTATAATTAACATGCTACGATTTCCAAAACCATGACTGATTTGGAAATCGCAGCGTTTCCCCTGCGTGCATTTTTCTGCAATATGTGGATGGGATTTTTTTGCAATGTGTGACTTACACTTACACTTTGTGGCACATTTATCAAGCATTGCACAATGTTTTATAAATTTTCCATATGTTTAAGTCTAATTCTTCTGTCCTGAGATGCCACCCCTCACATTCCTTGTATACAGAAGTCTCCGTACCGAAATAATCCATGCACTTGAGAAAGTGCAAATCCTGAACACGCGTTGTGATTTTTAACTAATAAAAAGAGAGTCTTATACCAACCATATGTGACTGTGAGCTCTGCCTTTTCAAGTGCATATGTTGTTGTTCCAACCCCTGGGTTTACCCAGGAATTCCGTATCTACTGATGTCTCCATCTGTGACGTAAGACAAATCCTCTGCCACCCAAACTGGGTATATATACAAAGCGATATTGGTTGTTTTGGCTATCTCACAACAGTATAAGGTGAGGGGCCATTTATGGCCCTTTATTAGACATCTTCCCCTTATGAGATCATATTACAGGATGTGCAGCTCGGCGTTTCTTTTCTTTTCTTTGTGAGCATCTAGAGTGAGAATGTGACAGATTTTGCAACTTTTTAAAAAACCTAATATGATAAATCTGGTGTATTTTTAGCTTGACAGGCTAACTGCGCACACTATCCTAAACACATTTCATATGTGGAGTGAGTGGTATAAAATGAAAAAAGTCATCAAAATTTTGTGCAACGAAGCCCAAGTACCAAAATCCTATTTTGCAACTTTTTGACACCAGAATTCTGGAGTGCAGGGATTAATAATTACAATGCAAAAATGGCTTTAAAGATTCCTTCATGATAAATATCTTTCATTGACTATCAGCTTTCCATCAACTTTTCAGTATTTTTAATGACAAGGATAATTCTAAACACTGCAATGTTGCTGCCATCAAAAGTGCCAGTGCAGAAAGAGTCTGAGGCTAAGGCCCCACGTAGCGAGACGCAGCAAAAAAAACACTGTGGAAAAACTCTTGGTGGAAACACATTGCAGTTTTTTCTGCAGCGTTAATCACAGGAAGTCCACAGAGTTTTCCTCTGTGGACTTTCTGCCTCTATTATACCTATACGGAAAACACCAGCATTTCCGTAGGTATAATTGACATGCTGCGATTTTCAAAAACACAAACGTTTTTTAAATTACAACTTTTCTGCTGCAGATTTTTTTCTACAATGTGTGGATAGGATTAGCCAGAATCCCATCCACTTTGTAGGTAATTTAAAACGCAGTGTTTTTGCAATGTGGGGCCCCCGAGCTAAAGCACAAAAGAAAGCTCTCTGCTACCGCATGTCGCGGAAATAACATTTTGAATAACTATAGCTATGAAGCCAGCCTCTGATTCTATTGAGCCAGTCTATTGAGCTTCAGATAATACACCAACATGACACAAATTTACAGAATCAAATGTACTTTATTTATATGTCTTTTTGTGTATATTTCTCACAAGGTGCCACCATAAGTGTCATAGTGGATATTGACATCAACATTTCAGTGATAGTGTCTGCCTTGATTGCCATTTTCTATACCCTTGTTGGTGGACTGTATTCTGTTGCCTACACTGATGTTGTTCAGCTCTTCTGCATCTTTGTTGGATTGGTAAGTAAAAGTAAAAGCAAACATTATTACATCCTTATTACTGTTTCTAGCCCCTTTACATATACAGTAACTTTAATATTGAGATTATTCTGAACTTTGATTGTATATTATTAGACAATAAATATGCATGAACAAAAGTCTATCTGAGGCTGGGGCTCCACATTGTGAAAATGCAGCATTTTCAAAAATATTTTTGTAAATCGCAGCATGTCAGTTATACCTAGGAAAACACTGGTGTTTTCCGTATAGGTACAATAGAAAAAAACGTGATGCCTTAATGTGTAAATTTTAGGGCTAAATGAACATATTATTGAAAAAAATTCAATTACTGTGAAACACTTAAAAGGTTAACAAACTTTGCAAACGTTGTTTTGGATTATTTCAGGGATAAAGTTTTAAAAATGGAGTGATTTATGGAAGTTTCTAATATATAGGCCTTTAAAAGCCCCTTCAGAACTGAAGTGGATCCTATAAAATAGGTTTTGGGAAATTTGGAAAATTGGTATTAGAATTGTAAGCCTTCTAATATCCATAATACATTTGAGGATAATTAAAAGACCATGCCAACATAAAGCATATATATGGTAAATAATATTTATTTACTAATTTAGGTGGTATTTCACATTATGAAAATTGCTAATTTTTCCAAATTTCCACCAAATTTCCTATTTTTCTTAAATAAATGCAAAAAATATCAACTACAGTCTACCACTATCATGGAGTAAAATGTGCCACAAAAAAACACTCTCAAAATCACCTGGGTAATTTACAGCGTCTAAAAGTTATTATCATGAAATTAATTTGAAAAATGGAGCTGTGTCCTTTAGGCTAAGGCCCCACATTGCAGAAATGCAGCATTTTTTGTTGCAGATTTTCCTGTGGTTTTTTGAGCCAAAGTCTTTGCCAGTAATGCCATGGCTGTTGCTCCAAATATAAAGACAGTGATCTTCATAACCAAGGAAATTTCTCTTTCTGATGCCTAGAAAGTAAACGATTAGAGTTAAAATATAATTTTAGTCATGTCTATAAGAGACAGCATTTTCTTTACCCTGAAAATATGTACAGGTACATCTCAATAAATTAGAATATCTTTGAAACGTTCATTCATTTCAGTAATTCAGTAATACAATTCATAACCAGCGTCTTCCATGATAGTGTGTCCTACTGAACCAGACTAAGGGACCATTTCAAGGTTTAGGAAACCTTGGCAGGTGACACACTGAATTTACAATACTAAACTTTTTTACAATATTCTAATTTTCTTAGATTTGGGTTTTCATCACCTGTAATCCATAATCAACATTTACAGAAATAAAACGCTTGAAATAGAACTCTCTGTGTGTAAAGAATCTAGAAAATATAGAAGGTCACTTTTTTAATGTAATTACTGAAATAAATAAATATTTCAAAGATATTCTAATTTATTGAGCTGCACCTGTAAATTATTTCTAAGGCCAGGGCCCCATGTTGCGAAAGCGCGACATTTTACATTATGGAAATGCTGCAATTTCAAAAACGAGACTCTTTTTCTAAATCACAGCATGTCAATTATACCTATGGAAACGCTGCCGTTTTCCATATAGGTATAATAAAGGCAGAAAGTCTGCAGAGGAAAACTTTGCAGACTTTCTATGAAAAACACTGTGGAAAAAATGTGTCTTTTCTGCAGTGTTTGTTTTTTGTTTTTTTTTGCAACGATTTGCTGCGTGAGGCTTTAGCCTTAAACAGGTTTTTCAGCCACTCCCAATGCAAATGGGTTAAAAAAATAGATAAAAATCAAGAACACCACCATGCAGTCTCTATCGGTAAACATTGATCATAGTATGGGTCATAGTGAAATGCTCAGATATAATTTAAACATGGTACTGACAGTGGGTGTCACCTTTGCCAGAAGTGAGATTGTGAAAGTTCTGATCTGCCAGATCTGCACCAGTTGACTGTAAGTGGTGTTGTGAACCAAGAGCAAGGCAGGTGGTTTGGACTCCGCAACCAGAAATGAACGCACACACGGTAGTTCAAGTAAAGAATATATATTTACTATAAGTTAATAAAGGCTATTTGAAGGTAAAATGACAGGGATAAAGACAAGCAAAATATACAATATAGCATGAACAATTTCAAGGCAAATTCTGCAATGGTTTCTACTTTTACTCTGTCCACTTCTGCAGTATGGACACTGAATGAACAATATACTCAAAACTATCCCTAACTGACCCTGACATCACATTTGGGTGCACCCCCTTTTCCCCAGTGGTCCAGGTGGACCGCTTACAGTCCGTAGAAGCGCGCGGTGGGGCCCAAAATCGTTCCTTTCTTTTATAGTGAAGCGTCCTCTCCTCACTGTTATCAGGATCTCAGGAGAAATGAAGTCCTCTTTAACAGGGAAACCCAATGAATGCAATGTAATCCAACAGCAGATTCCACTCAGCACACTGACAGTCCTGCCGAATCCATACACTGAGCTGGGATGTAAGCCGGGATTTAGCAGGTGCTGTCCAGTACATCAACAGCACTGCGAGTCTCTATCTGTGGTATCCATATACACAGTCACAATGTCAGTCTCACTGATCAGCCACTGAGTACAGTTCCTTTCACGTGGACTCACTAGTCCTGTTGTCTCTTTACACTCTGTTTGTCTCTGGACCAAGATACAGCTTAGCTGTACAGAAAAATATCCACACCAGTTCAACACAGCACAGACACCTGTCTTCTCTCTTGCCAAGATGGCTGCTGCTCTCTGTCTCGTCACTTCCTGCTTCTCTGCTCACACTCTGTCTGCAGAACAGGCAAGCTGACATAAAAGGGGGGGGTCTCACTCCAGCATCATGTCACAATTACAATGGCTGCTGTCTTAAAGGAACAGAATCACAGAAATACATTCAACATTAACAATTTATACAGACAAATAAAGCTTAGGACAACATTGGCTGTCTCTTACATATTCCCCCCCACTTTAAGATTGGCAGTCCCTGCCTATGACTGTATATCCAGAGGGTTGTACTTTTATGCACAGGGTGGTAGTATACCGATGTATGGCAGGCCAAACAAACTCATCCTGCGCATACCGAACAGGGGGAATACCAGCATTTGGCCTAGTGGTCCGCCTGAGGACCGGTGGTATATTATGGGGTGCTGCACCTATGGGCTGAGAAGGACCAGTGGATTCCGCACCAGAGGGGGCACAGGCCGGAGATACAGTAGTCACAGGTGGAACATCCCCAGGAGCAGGGATCGGCCAACAATCATCCTCCTCGTCGGAGGCCCATTCCGCACCTCCATTCTCTGACTGTGGGAGCTCATTCACATTGGCAGGCCCATCATGATTTGTCCCTTCAGAATGACACAGGCGCAACATATTTCGGTGAAGTACTCGAACACAATCAGTTCCTTCTTTCTGGACCTGGTACACTGGCCCATTCGCATACTTGCGGCCAACAACAAGATACGGCAAAGCCTCCCATCGGCTTTCCAATTTCCCTTGGGGTTTCTTGACACGAACTAGCACCAGGTCGCCTGGTTGCAATGGTGCTTCTTGCACTGGGGTCTTATCAGGATGGGGATGTTCTTGCAGGCGCTGCCACACCAATCGATGGATCGTCTCAAGTCTCTGCCGGTGCACCCGCACCCAAGAGGTTGGATCCCTCGGAGGGAACCCATCCACATCATCCAACTGTAATTCTCCTATACTTCGCCCAGACCGCCCAAAGAGAAGTGTATAAGGAGAGTACCCCGTTGTAGAATGGACCTGATTGTTATAGGCCCACACCATTTCAGACAAGAACTGAGGCCACTGTAACTTCTTGTCTTCCTCCAGAGTCCGCAGCATCTGTAGCAGAGTTCTGTTGAATCTTTCACAGGCCCCATTTCCCTGAGGGTGGTATGGAGTCGTGTGCGACTTCTTTATCCCGTAGATACGTTGAACTTCTTTCATTACGTGTCCCTCAAAGCAGGCGCCCTGGTCGGAGTGGATGCGTTGGGGACACCCATATACTCGAATGAAATCTTGGCACAGAGCACGAGCTGCTGACTCAGCTGTCTGGTCCTTGGTGGCGGTTACCACTGCAAATTTGGTGAAGTGATCCACCATTACGAGGCAATACTGGTGTCCGCTATTGGATGGGCCAACCATTAGATAGTCTATCATGACAATTTCTAAAGGTTCCTGGGTCACGATGGTTTGCAGGGGAGCTCTCTGTTCTATTGCCTTATGGATCTCACAAGTTCGACAGCTGCGGCATACTTCTTCGACCATTTGACGAAGACCAGGGCAGTAAATCAGTCGCTGTAACCAACGAAAGGTCTTCTCATGACCAAAATGTCCATTCTTATTATGAGCCTCAACTGCCAACGAGCGAGCCAGTTCACTAGGCACCACAATTTGGTATCGAATGTCGATCTCAGAAGGTAAATAGACCTTTCGGCATAGCACTCCATTTTTCATCTCCAACTTTTCCCACTGACTCAGAACAGATAATATCTCACGTGTCAGTCGTTCTCTTTCCTCTCTACAGGGCTTCTGGCCTTTCTCAACACACTTGATCATCTGCGCCAGCCCCTCATGGGTCTGTTGTATCTGTGCCCATTCCTGTCGTGAGGGACCAAAGAAAGGAGCCGTTTCAGTCCCCTCCATCTCAAACTGATTAGCGGCGGCCAAGGCCTGTGAAAATCTGCTGAAGTCGGGCACCTCCACATGCTCCAACTCATGATCCACGTCTACTGTGGGGGTCTGGGCGGTTACCCTAGAAAGTCCGTCAGCATTCTGGTTCTCTGTCTTGGACCGATACTTAATGCGGTAATTGAAGTTAGACATTCGGGCTATGCACCTCTGCTCTAACGCCCCGAGCTTGGCATTTTCCAGGTGAGCTAGTGGGTTGTTGTCAGTCAGTACTAAAACTTCAGCACCGGTCAAATATTCAGAGAATTTCTCGGTCATGGCCCATACCAGTGCCAACAGCTCCAACTTAAATGAACTATAATTCTCAGGGTTTCTTTCAGAATCTCTCAAAGACCGGCTGCCGTACGCTATGACCCTCTCCTGGCCATCCTGAAGCTGGGAAAGCACTGCTCCAAGACCATACAGGCTTGCATCTGTATACAGCTGGAACGGCAAGTGGTAATCAGCATATGCCAAGATTGGGGCTGTTGTCAGTGCATCCTTCAATGCCTGGAAGGCTTGTTCCTGTTCAGGTCCCCACTTCACGGACCAGTTCTTTGGACCACCGGATGTGCCTCGTAGGAGAGCATTAAGTGGTGCTGCTACCTTGGCGAAATCCTTAATAAACCGTCGATAGTAACCGGCTACTCCAAGGAACGCCCTCACTTCTCGCAGGGTAGTCGGTATTGGCCAATCTTGAACAGCCGCTATCTTGTCTCTTGATGGTCTCACCCCTTCTCCTGATACGCGGTGACCCAAGTAATCAATTTCAGATTGGAACAACCGACATTTACTGGGTTTCAATTTGAGCCCATGTTCCCGCAATCTTCGAAATACTTGCCCCAACTGGTGGAGATGGTCTTCAAAGGTCGCAGAATACACTATAATGTCATCCAAGTAGATGAGAGTGAACTCAAAGTTGAAGTCACCGAGACATTTCTCCATCAAGCGCTGAAATGTTCCGGGTGCATTTGTCAACCCGAAGGGCATCCGGTTAAATTCGTATAGTCCCATGGGCAAGATGAATGCCGTCTTCTCCTTGTCTTTTGTGGCCATCGGCACCTGCCAATACCCACTAGCCAGATCTAGTGAGGAGAAGTACCGGGCTCTCCCCAGCGCTGAGAGAGACTCCTCAATCCGTGGCAAGGGGTAGGAATCTCGTACGGTGCAAGCGTTTAACTTCCGATAGTCTACGCAAAATCGGATGGACCCATCTTTCTTTCTTACTAACACCACAGGAGCCGCCCAGGGACTTTGGCTTTCTTGGATGATCCCACCCTGTAGCATCTTAGCTAACAGTTCTTTCACTTCCTGATACAACTGTGGAGGAATTTGTCGGTAGCGCTCTCTAATTGGAGGGGTGTCTCCTGTGGGAATCTCATGGTAGATCCCTGTGGTACATCCAAAATCTTCAGCATACCGTGCAAAGGCGGCTCGGTTCTCCCACAACAGCTCATCTACCTTCTGCACCCATTCCAGAGAACATGAACTTGCATCCATCTTCATCTGTTCTCGAATTGCACGGCCATTCCATTCAGAGGTGGGTTCCTCATCTTCTCCCATGGACACAGTTACGGTCCACTCATCCCTTTCAGTCGGCTTCAGCTGCATTGGAGTTACTTTCCTTACTTCCTCCGGAGTCACATAGATGTTAGCCAGCTGCCTCCCTGGGGTCAGGTCCACACTCTGGTCCTGAGTGTTTACACATCGAAGTGGTACTCTTCCATTGCGAACTATTGCCAAGGAACGGGCCACTAGCGGATCAACACCTCCTTCGGCTGCCTGTAGTGGTTCTACCAACACAGCTATGCCCTCTAGTTTCCGACAGGTGCCTACGGGCATGGACACTATTGTCTCCCGACTGGGTGGCAGTGTAACTTTTGTATGCAAAGGAACTGAAATTCGAGCCAGAGGACGTTGTGCATCCGAACTTTTCTGTAAGCCACATGTCCGGATCAGCCGCTGGAAAGCTGTTTGAGTAGGCCGATGGGTGGTGATTTCTTTCCAATAACCGTGACCTTTCTTTTCAAAGAGGATCTGATCTAATTCTTTTAACACATTCATCCCCAAAATGACAGGGACCTTTACTTCATGTGACTCCTGTACCACCACAATGCCTTTCCTACCTAGATCTTGGCCACATACCCGGACATTCATCCAGGCCACTCCCACGACTGGAACTGGTAACTGGTTAGCTGCGACCACTCGTACGAATGTATGGGGATCATATTTCACATGTTGCTGGAAGTACCGTTCATAACAGTCTCTACTCAAGGTCGTTACTTGGGAACCCGTGTCAATCATCCCGGTAACCGGAATACCCTCCATTTCCACCTGTATAACAGGACTTGCAGCGATCAGGTCATCATTAGGGCATTCTCCCCACATAGTCTTCTTGTCAGTCTCCCCTACTACACGCCCTACAGCAGCAGGGGACTTCAGTTTAACGGCGGTCTCTCATAAGTTTGTCGCTGCTCTGGACATCTAGCAGCAACGTGGCCCATCCGTCCACACTCCCAGCAGCGTATCTCCCGTCGTTCTGGCCATCTGTTTGGGCCCCTTCGGTAAGCCCCTTCGATTTCTCCTGAGCACTGCACTAAATGATTTGGACCCCTTTGGTAGGTCCTATCCTCATCCCTCCAGCGGGGTGGTGGGTGATTCTGATTTTCTGGGTATGGACGGCTCACCCTTTCACCTCCAGTTTTCTGGAAGTCTGCAATTTTCATAGAATGTTCATCACAACGGGTGTGCAAGTGTTCCATTTGCTCTTGCAGTTTCTGCATTACTGTGAGAATTTCTTTAACCGTCCCCTTTTCTACTGTCTCTGAGCCAGAACTAGCCCCCTGTGAAAAAGTAACTCCAACTGCAGTCTGGCGCCTTGGGACCATACTATTGGCACGGGAGATGGCCTCTACCTGGACATCATGGAATTTAGCATCAGTCTCTCGTCATATAAAATCCTGCATAGTCACAGTTAAACTGCCGTCACGTATCCCCAGGACAAACTGGTCACGGAGAGTCCGATCAGGGTTACAGAAGGCTGGCGAGCCCCCTCTTTCTTTCCCTTGAATATCTCGGAGCAGTTCTTGTAGGGCATTTGCATATTGGGGAAGGCTTTCATTCTCCTGTTGTACCCTCTGGAAGAACCGAGCCTGCAGAGACCCCAGCAATGCAGTTTCTCCATAGATGGTTTCTAGAATCTGGACTACTTGCTCAAATGTCTGCCTTTGTTCAAATGGCCTCAGTATCACCGTGGTCTTAGCATCCCCTTGTAATGTCAATATTGCTAGCTCTACTAGTACTTCTGGTGTGGTCTGGTACATTCGCTGTATCATTCGTATCTGTTCCACCCACATACTCACTGACATATTATTGCCATCAAATTTAGCTAACTGACTCATTATAGCCCCTGGTGGCATTCTTCCTCCAGCACCATTTTCCCGAACAGGTGCGTCACCGTCCATTTTGGTAAGCGGATCCTGCCGACTACGCCAATTTGTGAACCGAGAGCAAGGCAGGTGGTTTGGACTCCGCAACCAGAAATGAACGCACACACGGTAGTTCAAGAAAAGAATATATATTTACTATAAGTTAATAAAGGCTATTTGAAGGTAAAATGACAGGGATAAAGACAAGCAAAATATACAATATAGCATGAACAATTTCAAGGCAAATTCTGCAATGGTTTCTACTTTTACTCTGTCCACTTCTGCAGTATGGACACTGAATGAACAATATACTCAAAACTATCCCTAACTGACCCTGACATCACATTTGGGTGCACCCCCTTTTCCCCAGTGGTCCAGGTGGACCGCTTACAGTCCGTAGAAGCGCGCGGTGGGGCCCAAAATCGTTCCTTTCTTTTATAGTGAAGCGTCCTCTCCTCACTGTTATCAGGCTCTCAGGAGAAATGAAGTCCTCTTTAACAGGGAAACCCAATGAATGCAATGTAATCCAACAGCAGATTCCACTCAGCACACTGACAGTCCTGCCGAATCCATACACTGAGCTGAGATGTAAGCCGGGATTTAGCAGGTGCTGTCCAGTACATCAACAGCACTGCGAGTCTCTATCTGTGGTATCCATATACACAGTCACAATGTCAGTCTCACTGATCAGCCACTGAGTACAGTTCCTTTCACGTGGACTCACTAGTCCTGTTGTCTCTTTACACTCTGTTTGTCTCTGGACCAAGATACAGCTTAGCTGTACAGAAAAATATCCACATCAGTTCAACACAGCACAGACACCTGTCTTCTCTCTTGCCAAGATGGCTGCTGCTCTCTGTCTCGTCACTTCCTGCTTCTCTGCTCACACTCTGTCTGCAGAACAGGCAAGCTGACATAAAAGGGGGGGGGTCTCACTCCAGCATCATGTCACAATTACAATGGCTGCTGTCTTAAAGGAACAGAATCACAGAAATACATTCAACATTAACAATTTATACAGACAAATAAAGCTTAGGACAACATTGGCTGTCTCTTACAGTGTTATCATAAAGTGAAAAAAAAGGAGATAACAGTTCAGCAGTGAAGAGGTAGACCACACAAATTCACATACTGGAGCTGATGAGTGTTGAAGTATGTGGCACATATAAAGCACATTACTACTGTCGCTAGCTGACTGTAGGTTTAACTGATGCCTGGAGAACACTACTTACTGGAATTGTGACTGCTACAGAATTTGGTAGGGAATGGAGATGGTTGGGCCACTCACACCAACATATTTTAAACAATGTTATGCTTCCAGTTTAAAGGAACAGTTTCAGAAAGGCCCTTTGCTGTTCCATCTTGATAGTGCCCCTGTGTCTGCACACAGCCTTAAGTTCAACCACATCAAATACCTTCGGGGTGAACTTAAAGGGGTTGTCCAGCATAAATTGAAAATCAAACCCTAAACTAAACCCCCTCCCCCCGCCTAACTTCTAGTTGACTTCATTAAAAAAATGTATACTTACCTATATATTACCTATATATCTGGGGTGGTCACATTTTCTGATCATCCGGTGACGTTCCATTTCCGGATTTCCGGAAACTAAGCATCCCCCTCATACTTACCCACCATCTTCAGTCTTCTGGCATGAAGCCTCACTTCCTTCACTTCTGCCTGCGCAATAGAGCAGTCTCCGGCAAAAATGAAGAGCGCATACCACGCATGTGCAAGAAGTCCACAGAAGAAGATGCTAGCGGGACCGAAGAAAATGAACTCCAGGACACAGAAGAAAGGTAAGTATGATTGGGGGGGGGAGACTGGGGCTGAGTTAGGTAAATAGGTAGATAGATAGAGCTAGTAGTCCGCGGGCTAGTTAAGGAAACAGGGAGGGGTGTGAGAGAGGGAGTGAGAGGGGGATCATGGGAGTTGTAGGCTAGGGAAGCAGGAAGCTAGCCATGTAAGCAAATGCAGAGGATGCTAAGAGCTCCCAGAGAAAGCCAGAAATCACCCAAAAGACTGCTAAAGGTATTTTGGTGCAATTATTAACCTATTAATAGCACTAAAATACATTAAAAAAAAAAATAATTTGCCCAGAAAACCCCTTTAAAATCTCATTATTAGTCTCTCCTTATTGTCCTACCACGCAAACACACTTTTGGCTGAATGGGCATAACTTCCCATATAGACATTCCAAAATCTTGTGGAAAGAATGGAGGTTGTTGCAAAAAAAAAAGTCCAATACCATTAACAACCATGATTTTGGAATAGAATGTCCAATAGGTTCATAAAAATGTGATGGTCATGTGTCCAGATATTTTAGCTATATAATGAAAGCAATTGTAGGTAAATTCCATTTCCAGTTAAAATGATGGTAAATTGCCAAAGCACCCAGTGTACAGATTGAGTTTAATTTTCTGTAAGCGAAAAAATATAGAAATTGTCTTCAATAGAATAGTTCCAGTGGGTGCTTTAGTTACGGATATGATTCCTGTAATTCCATGGGTCCCTTATGGAAAAGAAATAGCAAAGAGCCCAGATGGCAGGCTAAAAGCTCAGCTCATTCAGTTCCTGATCAGTATCTGTAGGGGTTTGGTGCTCTGATGGTAGAATATAATGTAATAAGGAGGTTTGAAGAGATATTCTGTAAACGGCAAATGAAAACATATTTATATTTATATATTTTACATATCTATCTATGGTTGATTGCATTTTTTCCAAGTCATTTTTCTGTTTAGCTAATTTTCAGTCATTGTCTGGAAATGTTGTATGACATACATTGATGTGCAATGCATGTGACTAGTGTCATTTAAGACATACTGGCTCTTTTGTTGCAGTGGATCAGTGTACCTTTTGCAATGACTCATCCGGCAGTTACAGACATCACAGTGACAGCTGTAGAAGAAGTCTACAAGGAGCCTTGGCTGGGCAGCATAAGCAAGGAAGATGCCTGGTCTTGGATTGACAGTTTCTTGCTTCTGGTAAACAATACTTTTCAAGAAATCTTGCTTCTGAGTAATTGAGAGCCTCATGAAAAGGGCACAGTATAAAAAGAGAAGACTTCAATGTCACCTTTAATTCAGGATGAATGCTATATCTGAATGATCGATTTCTTTAATTTCACATTTAGCAGGTATTCTGGTTTTAATAAGTTGGGAAGCTTTTGTGAGCTGAAAACTAATGCTTTTCACATATTAAACTGGCAAATATCTCAATCTGATGAAACATTTAACATTACGTATGCATGATCAATATTAGCAGCATTTAGGTCTTGTTAACACAAGGCAGATTTTATACAGTTTATGCACTATACACAGTAATGCATCCTCCACTAATGTAAAAAATAAGAATCTTTGTTATTTCAGCCACTTTTTTGGTATGTTCACTCAATATACAGTCTAGCCTGCCTTAATCTTGAAAAAAACATTTTTGCAATTTAATGGTTTTATTTTTCTCTCTCTCTACTCTGGTGACCATACACAGTGTGACAGAGCATAGTTATTGTTAATCTAAACAAAATATTTTAAGCATTTCTCTGTATGCGCTAGTGTGTTTTATATATATATATATATATATATATATATATATATATATATACACATACACAGGAGTGCATCCTCCACTAATGGAAACAAAGAATCTCTGTTATTTTTTTTTTTTTTGTTAATAATTAAACACTGCACATTAAAAAAATTACTGGAAAAAACAGGGCAGGGGACAGGCAAGAGGAGGTGGAGAAGGAAACACTTGTGCAAGTAATACTACTCACAATAAGAATGTGGGTGGCAAGAGCTACACTACTTCTGGTTTTGGTGGCACTACCAGTAGTCGCAGAATTGTTGTACTTCCTGAGAATGAAGATGACGTTTTTGATTATTTAGCTGGCTTATCTCAGTAACAGGAGAATATTGCATCTGAGAGTGATGTGATCTGAGAGGAGGTTTCTGCGTGTTCCTCCTCCTCCTACATAACATGTAATTTACTGCAGGACCTTTCTGGATTGTCAACCATGTCTCCATCACATTTTTTACTGACATGGTTTCCTGGTAGTGATGATGACGTTGCCGATGATGATTCTTTTTCAGATAAGACCTGGCAACCAGGTCATGGTGACATCAGATGAGGAGGGTGCTGACAGGGGTGATAGCATCAATTTCAGCCATTGCGCAGGCCCAACATCCAAAAAGCCTGCCCAGAGCAGACCTAGGGGAACCTCACAGGGTGAGGGTGGTGGCACTGGTGGTGGTAGTGGTACATGTTTCCGCTGCTGCTGATGCTGGTAGCAGCAACTACACGCAAAATCTCCCGTGTCCAAGATCTGCAAGCAGGAACTTAGCTGTGGCTGTGCAGGAGCAAATGTAGAAATTACAGCTCTATGTACTAACATGAAAAGGCATTACTCTCTTATTTGTAAGTGGCACTGGCAAGGCAAGTGAGCAAGGCTGTTCTCCTACTCCTTCTCATGATCTTCCTTGTAGACAGGCTGCATCAACATGTAGCACTAGCACATGGTTTACATTATTATCATTGTCATTAACTGTTTCTCCTACTCCTCCTCCTCTTCCACGCCAATGTCAGTGTGTGGCCAGAAAACAACTATATGCTCCCAGTCATCCACCAGTTGTACAACTTAACTCGCACCAAGCTGCTGGCGGTCAGGTTGCTGCAGTACCACTTAGTGGAGTTCACTACATTTTGACAACTGATGACATAAAGATCAACCTCAATGAAGGATATCTAGCCACCATTATTTCTCTAGGAAAGCTGTCTCTGTTTTATATCACCATGTGTTGGAGATTATGGGCCTTTTCATGGATACATCAGTCTGGGGAAAGCTGCATGCCACCGACGACATGTGGAGTAGCGACTATGGACAAGGAAAATACATAGCTTTCAAGCCCCACTGGTCAATGTTTTGAACGGCAGTGGCCACAATTCAGAAATGCAGCAAGGCCAGGTACTAGTTACGCCTGATTGTGCAGGCCCGGTTCCAACACCATGCAAGGCCCATCCACTTCCTCTGGATCCTCCTCTCTGGACCGTTTCCCACCACTATCTTCACCAGAGAAAGCCATCACTTCCATCCTCTTCCCCCTCCTCCATCCTCATTTCATGGGAGTAAGACAAAGCGCTGCCATGTGGTTTTGAAATTAATGAACCTGGATCAAAGGAGCCACACAGCAGAGGAACTGCTTCTCGCTAACTCCAACTAGGCAGCATTACTAGCAGACCACCGGGACATTGTGTTACTTCGAGATACGTCATTGGAGACTCACGAAGAAAGTGTGCCGACTTCTCAATCCCTTTTAAGAAACCACCAAATTTGTCTGCAGGGAAGACTGCAGCATCAGCAACATGATCCCTCAATTGTATATCTTACAGGAAACCCTTACACTCATGCAATGAGGGATGAAAGAGGAGGAATAGATTCCATCTCTTAGTCAACGTCATCTCACTGTGTTGATGGAGGAGGATGAGGATCCGGGTCAGGGTCATTATGGTAGAAGAACTGGGACTCCTAGACTGGAAGAGGAGGAAAAGAAGGAAGAAGAGGAAGACTCTCTCTTGTATGCAGAAGGGACCCTCAGTATGTCACAGGCACAGCCAGGGGAGGAGGCTGACCCTTATCTGTTCTAAGATGCTGCTGATGATGATGATCACGCTGGCCAAGAACCAACCATGGCAGGCCCCTGGATCTGCACATATGCTGTCAAGCATGGCAGGCTGTATTATCTGCTGCTTATACAGCGTCAAGTGCATTATTAGTATTAAGCAGAAGGATGAGTACTGGATGGCAGTGCCCTTAGACCCTCAATATAAAGACAAAATGGGAGAGTTCTTTCCTGTTTCCCAAAGGGAAGAAAAATTAGAATATTATCAGGATAGGCTGTATACCCAGCTTGCTACAGGGACCGCAGAGTTAGGGAAAACACTGAAAATGCCAGTCCCACGCATACCCAGGTGGCCTCTACCCGCTCCCAGTCCACCTTACTTAGCCAGCACTCCACCTTCTCTGCCAGTGCCACAAGTGTCAGGAGGAGTAAAAGCAGCAGCAGCCAGATACAGTACAGTATCTGGAAGATGATGAACCAGAATTATTTCAGCTCGCAGTGCCAACCAGAGCCTCAACAGGCAACTGTCAACCACCGGCTGCACCAGCAGGTACAGTCATACCTAGAGTGTGCCTATAGTCCAGCAGATAACTCTGAGCCCATGGAATTCTGGGCCAATAGGTTAGAGCAGTGGTAGGTGCCATAGGAGTTTTATCTTGTACGGCCTCAACTATGGCCAAGAGGGTGTTCAGTCCTGCCGGGGGCATTGTAACACCTAAAAAGACAAAACTGTCCACAGGTAACGTGAAAAAAATTACTTTTATCTAAATGAGTCAGGCATGGATCTATGAGGATTTTCAAATACCTCCGACTGAAGCCTCCGAATAGTGGTGTCACTGTCTCCCTTTATCATCATCTTTCATTTACTATACCACTGATGCCGGCTGCTACTCCTGAACAGCTACCACCACTGCCATCACTCTTGTGCCCTGGTCCATATTAGTCCCTGCCACACAGCCACACTTGTTGCCACAGCTGCCTAGTTCCTACCATTGCCACCACTCAGACAGACATGTTCTCTGGCCTGGTCATTCATATTATGCCCTGCCATACTGCCACACATGTGGCCACAGTTACCACCACTGCCACCACTCAGCCAGATGGACATGTCCTATGGCCCAGTCTATCATATTATGCCCTGCTGCACTGCCAAACATGTTGTCACAGCTTCCTAGTGCTTACCACCACTGCCATCACTCAGGCAGACATGTTCTCTGGCCTGGTCCATCATATTATGCCCTGCCACACATGTTATCACAGCTACCACCACTGCCACCACTCAGCCAGACATGTCTTTCAGCCCGAGCCATCATATTATTCGCTGCCACACATGTTACCACAGCTACCACCACAGACAACAATCAGCCAGACATGTACTGAAGCCTGGTTTATCACATTCCACTATACCACACTGTTGGTGCCACAATGTTGGTAAGAAAAAAAAAAATGAAAAAAATTCATTTCACATCTGCTCCCATTTAGGGATAATTTTTGATGGCCTTTTTTTAAAAAAAGCAAATTCTTCTTCCCTTTTCAAGTGGCTCACAGCCTCAAATTTGTCTCCCAAATAAGGCTGTATCACTTACATACCTTCAAAACAGTCTAATCCATCATCAAAACCATTGCTTTTGAAATACAGCCACCATGTGTGTCTAAAAAATCACGGAGCAATTTTGGAGCATTTTAAATGTTAAAATGCGTAAAAGCGAGAGGCAGCGCAGTGTATGTTAAAGTTGGAGTTTGTATCCACTGCTTACCATTTGTTTTCCATAGATATGCATGTCACTTTCACATAACTTTGGCTGTGTTTGCCTTAGAGAGTGCTCTACACTATGTTTTAAGCCAATTTAAGGTGTAGTTCATACCGAACTTGTTTAACCCGAAACAAATCTTGGTCCCAAACCACCCTAACCCAAAACCAACGAATCTTGAGAGATTTGCCCATCTCTATATTTTACACAGCATCCCAATTTTTTGGGAAATTGGGGTTGTAACATTAACATGTGGCAGGGATCCTATTTTAATGTTATTAAGCCTATGAGATCCGGTTATTAACAGAGTTGTCCAGGATAAAATTTTATTTAATAATTAGGCCAGGGGTGGCGAAAAAAATAAAAGAAAAACCATACTCTCCTGTCCCTAGTGCTCCAACACCTCCCCACGCGATCCGGTCACTGAGGCTGCTCATTGGCCTCAATGGTCACATGACTGCTGAGGCCAATCAGCGGCCTCAGCGGAAGGGAACCGGGACGTTACAGCCGGTGAGAACTTCAACTGCAAGAAGGCAGCCAAGCTGCAGGAGCGGACCACCGTGGGAGGACACTGGAGCATCATGGGACAGCGGAGTATGAGTTTTTTTTTTGTTTTGTTTTGTTTTGTTTTGCCTTTTTATTTTCACCTCCCCCAGCCTAATTAGAAAATATTGTTTAGCCTTGACACAAATGGCATATGGACAAAGATTTTCTGAAATGGAGCCAGCTTAATATATGAGAATAGGAAATGGGATACTACTGTATATAAATGTAAGTGAATGAACAAAAGAGAAATCTAAATCAAACCAATATTTTTGGTGTGACCACCCTTTGGAGGAGGAATCCTGAAAGTGATATTATAGTCCCACAGAACCCTGAACATCATAGAGTCTGCCTGGAATTACATGATTAAACTAAAGGATGTGATCAAACCTACAGGCACAGAAGATCTGTGGTTTGTTCTCCAAGGTGCTTGGAACAACTTCCCTGCTGAGTTTTTTCAAGAACTGTGTGAAGTGGTACCTGGAAGAATTGATGCTGCTTTGAAGGCAAAGGGCGGTCACACTAGATATTGCTTCGACTTAGATTTCTCTTTTGTTCAGCAATCACTTAATTTTGTTAATTGAAAAAATAAACTATTAACACTTCTAGTTTTGAAAGTATTCTTAATCTGCAGTATTTTCAGTGAACAGGTAGTTTTGTACTTTCCTGTTCTCCTAAGAAAGTCAGGGTACTCAAGACAAGCAAAGTATGAGGCAAGTGAAAGGGTAACAACAGTCATAACAGCTGGTATATAGCCTCAAGGACAAGAGGGTCCACTGATCTGCTCCCTATGTAAAATATGTAATTTCATGGGCCAAAAACATAGTGGTGACTTTCTGCTGTCTAGCTTTGCTATGTTGGTTCTCCTTTATGTAGCATATATGAAACATGTTACTACGTTCAATGACGCTCAAGAAATAGTAGTGACAGTATGTTTTAAATGTATAATTTTGCAGATTTTGGGAGGCATTCCCTGGCAGGCATATTTCCAAAGAGTCTTATCAGCATCATCAGCAACTTATGCCCAAGTACTCTCTATCTTAGCTGCTTTTGGCTGTTTACTAATGGCTATTCCTTCAATTCTCATTGGTGCTATAGGAGCTTCCACAGGTGTGTAACGTTTACATGCATCAATATTAATATTTTGCATGCAGTATTTTATAGTAATTTTACAGTTGCTTAAGGTGTTGGCCACTTAATAGCTAATCATAATGTGTGTTAACAAGTTTTTCTGCAATTTATTAATATACCTGTTGTTGAAGTTGTGTTCCGTTTTCTGTAGTGCTGAAGCCCTCTTGTCCATAATTGAAACATAGTGGAAACTCTGCATGGTGACTAGTTTGGTCACATGCCCTTCCATGTTCAGCTATCATAAAAATTGAAGTTTTGACTGTATGAGTGAGCTATAGTAATAAAGAAACCAGGACATAACTTTATAATTAGATATATTTATTGGATGTTTTTGTAAGTTCCACAAATGAATCACTAACAATTTGTTAATATTAGCTATAAAGTGAAGGACTCCTTTAATCTCTACACTTGATGATCTAGTACATGTGTTTATATATGACTTTTTTATGCATACTGTATGGTCTTCTGGGGGTTAGTTTTCTCAAAGAAGATGGCCTGTATGGATAATATATGGTAGAACTGTAAATCTGTCACAGTTAATCTGGTCTTAGTAAGAGGGTGGTCTTTTCAAAGATGTGGTCTTTTGGAGAGGTTTCACTGTAATCTACTACATCTGGCCACACCCCTTTTAAGACTAAGTAGAAAGTATTTTGCAACAGTTTTTAAACTGCGGCACACTTATACCTGTCTTAACATGGTCAGCAGACTATTAATATGTCACTGTTTTTTCAGAGTGGAATGAGACTACCTATGGTTTACCTGATCCACAGATGAGAAATGAAACTGATATGATCCTGCCTATTGTTCTTCAGTATCTGTGTCCACCTTATATCTCTTTCTTTGGACTTGGTGCCGTATCTGCTGCTGTGATGTCATCTGCTGACTCTTCAATCTTGTCTGCTAGCTCTATGTTTGCCAGGAATATCTATCAACTTTCATTTAGACAAAATGTAAGTTACTCCTAAATCATTTCAGTTACCAGGCATGTATTGTTGCACACATCTAAGACGAGAATTAACATAATTAAAATGCTATATCATTGCTGTTAAATTCTAACTAAAGGAAATGGGTCACGTTTAAAAGACGTTGAATTTCAATGATTTTTTTTTTCTTTTCCAGACTTGCAAACTAGTATTATTTAATCATTATTGGGATGTTTTATATTACTGAGAGTTACAGATGAGAATAAAGGGAGGCTGAATTAATTGCTGCTTCTTTGAATGTCAGAGATATTCCCTCTGCTACAAAAGAAGGCTTAAAAGTTGCCTAAAATAAAATAGAGAGTAACTTAAAGTTATTTGGATAAGAAAGCTCATTTCCATTTGCCATATTAGGGCTTTCTGATTTAGTAGAGAATAGCTCCTCATCTGACCCAACCTCCATTTGACCTAAACAGTGGACATGATGTAAATATATTGCACTTGCAGAGGCAGTGCAGTAGTATTAAACATTTGCTGCCACGTCCACCAGCAGATTACTGCTGATCCAGCAGCTGGCCACCCTGTAATCTATTTATTTGGGGGAAGGAGCTTCTAACTAAAATGAATTGCCCAAAGAGGACAGCATCTTTAATCTCCATCAGAGAACCAGATCAATCTGCTGCCTTATTCAATAATGTAGCGCTGGAAAAATAATAAAATTAATGAAATAAGTGCTATAACAAAAATATTTTTTTAGAAATGATTTACATACTTTCAGGGTGAAGAAAATGCTGTCTCTTATAGACATGACTAAAATTATATTTTAACTCTAATCGTTTACTTTCTAGGCATCAGAAAGAGAAATTTCCTTGGTTATGAAGATCACTGTCTTCATATTTGGAGCTGGTGCAACAGCCATGGCATTACTGGCAAAGTCGGTATATGGACTTTGGTATCTGAGCTCTGATTTGGTCTACATCGTCATTTTTCCTCAGCTGCTCTGTGTCTTATTTATTAAAGGAACCAACACTTATGGCTCTGTAATAGGGTACATCTTTGGACTTTTTCTAAGGATAAGTGGAGGAGAGCCCTATCTACATCTTCAGGCTCTTATCTGTTATGGGGACTGCTATCTAGACAAAAATAATATATATTTACAAAGATTCCCATTTAAAACCCTCTCTATGCTGGTTTCATTTTTAACCAATATAGCTATCTCTTACTTGGCTAAGTATCTATTTGAAAAGGGGATATTGTCACCAAAGTTTGATTTTCTAAATGCTGTGGTAGCTAAGCACAGTGAAGAGAACATGGACAAAACAACTCTTGTGAAGAATGATAATATCAATTTGTCGGAGTTAGCTCCAGTGAAGCCAAGACACAGCATAACATTGGGAAACACATTTGTAAATAAGGAGGCCATCAGTGACTTGGACTCAAGCCCAGAGTCTCCAGAACTTGAAAACAAGGACCTCTGATATAGCCATAATAAGAATGCTGCTTCTACATAATTAGCAATGACTCTATAAATTGAAATAAAGATGGTAAGCAGTGTTTTACTACTACTATATGGTTTTATATATGTATGTCATTGCACAATTAAATATAGACATTTTACCATCCTCCCAGTATGAAGGCACACGCATACTATAAGTCCATGTTGTTCTTCAAACAAACTTTACTGAAATGTTGTGAAGACTTCATTCTTTTTCAGTTTGTTGTAAAGACCCAGCAATAAACTACATGATAAAAGACACACAACACATATACTCAAAATTCGCAGAAATCACTGAACCAAAAATACCTATGGTGTGTTTCTGAAATCTTATTTTTGTTCAGTGTGTAGTCCTCTTTAGAACCTAAATGATTAAGCAGTCTTCAGTATTAGTATTCAGATGGCTGCCATATTATTCATTGGCCGTGAGTACATTACATAACATTTCATATTACATAGATTTTTATATTTATCATATGTTTTTAGCAATGGTTCTGCACTGTTTTTACTTATGTAACCAGGAATAACTATAACTTTTTGTAAAACCATGTAGTATGGTATAGAATGATAAATAAAGTAAGGCTCACCGCACTAATCCTCAGCAGCTCCAATTCCGATGCATCCAGTGACACCAATAGTCTCTGTATACTGGTCTCCTGCAAATTTGTGACTCAGTGGTGTTGGCAAGTCACTTCCACAGCAGCCTCTACAACAGTCACATGTCCATGCAGACATGTCATTGATGAAGGCCAGTACACAGAGATCAACAGCGGAGCCTAAAAGCATAGAAATTGGCACTTCAAGGAATCAGTAAGGTATTTCTTATCTTGTTATGTTATACCAATCTATGCAGTTCTAATAGCTAATTTAACTGACTATAGATACACCTAGTTTAAAAATTGTGACATCTGATATATCTACAAAGAACCTGCATAGAATATGAAGAAACATTATTTAGGAAACTGTCTAGTTGTTCAGAAATGGCTCACCTAGGGCTGAGTTCACATCTGTGTCGCAGTGACCATCAAAAATCGCCAGTCAAAAAAGTGCTTCAAGTCCAACTTCTTCATCCGGCAGTTTCAGTTTAAAAGAATGGACAACCGACAGATCCCATTATAGTCAGTGGGGTCTGTTGAGCACTGTTGGTGTCCACTATTTTAGTGGTCCATGTGGCTGTTATTCTAGTCTTCTGATGAATCAGATTAATGGACACATAGGTGCAGATGTGAACATAGTGTAAGTTCAGTTCATTTTCACCAGTGAAAGGACAAACCAACAAGTTTCTCTTTTCCCCAAATACTTTCTCACCATAGTTCTCTCATACTTCCTACATAGTTGGAAGGGCTTGGTCTTGTTCATAAATCTTAACTAGAGCTGCCAGAGTTTCGTAGCAGGACATGGCTGAGTGCTATACTAAGGACTAATCTAGATGTGTTGCCCATACCAACTGCTACTGGCGTACAAGCCATAAAACAGCCAGGACCCCTGCAGATCAGCTGTACTGAGACAGTGCGGCTACAGGTAACAACATATGTTGTTCACCTGCCATACCTGCTTGGGTTTCCTCTGACACTCCATAGAGAATTTGTTTTGTGAGCTCCATATGGGACTGTAGTGTCTGTAGAATGACTGTGGAATATGATGGCGCTATATAGCTGAATAAATGTCACTGCTGAATGCTCTTAGTGGTCACATGAGGCAAAGGATGGCAATATGTATGAGACTGAACAGACACTGGCAGAAGACAATAGGGCACCTTGTCTTCCACAGGCGTCACTCCAATTCATGAACAGCCTCTTTAATATTCCCTTATGCCCCACACAATTTTTTGTTCCCTCCACAGGACAATGTCCTACATACAATATAATGACAATAACATTGGTCCCCATACAAAATGGGGGACCAGTGAAGGGGACACTGTATGGGGGACCAGTGAATGGGTCACTGTACTGGGGCAACTAACTAAAGGGGCCACTGTATGTGGAGGATCAGCAAAGAGACCTCTATATTGTAGACCAGTAATTGGGACACTGTAATGGTCATACAGTGTCCCCTTTACTTGTTCATCATACAGCAGTATTGGCTTATTGCTTTGGGAGCACTGCTGTGCGTCATGTGCACTTGGACAGGAAGGAGAAGTAGGGGCAAGATAGGGGAGCAGATAGGTAAGTACCAATACTTACCACTTATACCACGCAGCTTGTAGGCCACAGGTCAAATTGACCTGTGGCCTACTAGTTGAAGAGTGGTAGAGTAGGAAGCCTGTGACACAGGGCAGGGGGCCCAATGGGGGATTCACTGGTACCGTGGAGGGTCAGTACAAGCCTGTAACCTAGTATCCAAGCCGTGCAACCAGCCATAACTAGTTTTTGAATAAAGACTGTAATAATCGATAAGAAAGTTATCTATGTTTGCCTGCCATTTTGTGTAAAAAGGCCCTATTCATTCTAGAAATCAGAGATTATTTGGTATCACATATTTCGCCAATTCCGTCTTTTGATATGTTTCTTTCAACTGTCAGAAGATCAGTGTTGGGTAGATTTCACCTTTAAGTGATTTCTAAAAATAAGATAGGATTTGGCAAATTAAACATTAACCTTGTATTTTGTAGTGTGCAGATAGCTTGAATTTCCCATGAGAACTAATTTTTTTCCTCAGATGTTTGGGACAGGAGCAGATAGTAACAAGTAAAAATATAATGAAAATATGAATCATATATAAAATATAAATGTTCATCAATAATATGGAAAATTTAGACTATTTTATACCTTTTCATTACCAAATGAACATTGGCTTGAAATAACACAAACAATCAGAAGAGCATTACCACTTGTCACACTGCTGATTGAGCAGTGTCAGACTATGCAGCTACACACCCCCAACACCCATTAATACTCAGTTGTCATAAATTTCTAAAAGGATTAACAAAGAAATGGCACAATATAGAGTTCTAAGAAAAGATGCTCCAGAATTATTTCCCGAAGAATACCAAAAATGTCAGGAGAGCTTAAAGATATTTTCATACTGTAGGAAACCAAATTCATTTACTCTTAAGGAGGACCTTTACTACCTCCAAGTCCAGCTGTTTAAAAACTTTTACTAGGCGTTGCTCCACTCATTCTGGAACAGTTGTAATTTTTTTCTCTAGCCCCCACCATTCCCGAGCAATCTATGCTGTTATCTTTGGTGTCTGATGTGCTATTTAGACTTTACTGTTAGGAGGGCAGTGCTAGGCAAGGGGTATGATTCTAAACTCTGACACTGGCTCTGATTGGAGCTCTGAATCACACACCTAATGCCAGACACTGCCCTTCTGACATTACAGAGCTTAAATAGCATAGCAGACACCAAAACTTACTGTGCTTGTTGTTTGGGAATGGTGGGGGCTAGAAAAAAAATCCAACTGTGCTGGAATCAGTAGAGCGGCACCTGTAAAGAGATGCTAACAACTTGAATTAGCTCATAGCATTTCGCTTTACAGGTTCCGTTCCACTGATACCAGCACAGGTGGAATTTTTTTCTCTAGCCCCCACCATTCCTGAGTAACAAGCCTAGTTTTGGTGTCTACTATGCTATTTAAGCTCTGTAATGGCAGAAGGGCAGTGTCAGGCGGGGTGTGTGATTCAGAGCTCCAATCAGAGATAGCTAGTGTCAGAGTTCAGAATCCTACCCCTTGCCTGATTCTATACTACCCATTTGTTAATGCTCTTTGTTGTATTATATATCTTGACTATTTTGCTGTCAAAATGCTTTAAACATCCATATAGTATGATGATTATTTATTACACATGTACTTATGTTTAGTGAATGTTAATGTTGGTCTTGCTAAGACCCCCATATACACATGCATCGCAATAAATTAGAATATCTTTGAAACGTTAATTCATTTCAGTAATTCAGTAAATCAATTCATAATCAGCGTCTTCCATGATTGTGTGTCCTACTGAACCAGACTGAGGGACCATTTAAAGGCTTAGGAAACCTTGGCAGGTGACACTCTGAATTTACAATACTGAACTTTTTTACAATATTCTAGTTTTCTTAGATTTGGGTTTTCATTACCTGTAATCCATAATCAACATTTACAGAAATAAAGCACTTGAAATAGAACATTCTGTGTGTAAAGAATCTAGAAAATATAGGAGGTCACTTTTTTAATTTAGTTACTGAAATAAATAAATGTTTCAAAGATATTCTAATTTATTGACATGCACCTTTACATCAATGCAGTTGAAATCATCGAATAGATGGAGCCATCCAAACTGCAAGCCACACTGACACTGACTAGAAAATACATAATACTCTTACAATACATTTTAGACACTGAATATCAACTAGTGCCTTACAGTACACAAGTTCCTTACTGTGCAAGAATAAGTGACGTTTTCATATATTTTACATAAGATATGCAAAGTTTTAAATGTTTTTATGTTGTTTACATGTATAAACATGAGATCATTGTGTTGACTAATTCTATTAATCATTTGACAAATTGTAATAAAAATGCTTTAATTTAGATTAAGATAATATCAGTTTTATGTTTTGTTATAGTGACTTAAGTCTTGCTCACTTAATTGTATTTCTGTTTTGTACTTTTTCTGACTTTTCTAAGCAGCAAAACAAAATTGAATATCAGTAGGAAATGCTAAAATATTGCCTTTAGCATTCCTTCCTTTTCTCTACTGAAATTCTTTCTGTTTTTTAATTAAAAACACACACAAGGGACTATAGATATGAAATATACTTTGTGAATGAGACATTGGTGATATTTGTAAGGCAAACATAACTAGGTAGCAGAATCTATGGATGATGGCTTTTTTCACAAAAAATTTCTTTCCAATATAATGCTACAAATGATATACATGTATAATGCTAAATATGATTTTATATATATATATATATATATATATATATATATATATACATACATATATATATATATATATATATATATATATATTCAAGAAAGTGGCACCAAACAAAAGATTCAGTGCTTATCCAACAGTCAAGAGCCAATGACTGAATAATAAAATACAACAAAATAGGCAACACTCCAATATAAAAAATAAGAGGACTTTTTATTAGCCCAGTGCAACATTTCAGTCCTTAATAGACCTTTTTCAAGCAGTGATAGCTTGACGGCTTGAAAAAGGTCCATTATGGACTAAAACATTGCAGTTGGCCAATAAAAAGGCCTCTTATTTTTAATATTGGAGTGCTGCCTATAATTTGCATATATAAATATATAAATGTCCCCGAAAAAATGGCTGATATTTAAAATGTAAACTTTATTGATATGTGTTAAAAAAGATGTATAAAGTCCCAAGTATAGGATAAATTATTTAATAACGTATCCCTAATAAAAAGGGTATAATCACGTGACGATGGGAGTGTTAGAATAGCATAGTCAGCTAAAATATTGCCATATCCAACTATATTTAAATCTACACACCAATGTCAAGCCTTAAAGCGGTATATCTGTACATCTATTCATAGTGGCTGTTAATAAATTGATATATCAGCCCACCAAATCCCCTGTTAATCAGATGTATGCTTAATTGGAAGTAACTGCAAAGGCATAAGAGTATGAACTATTTATTTACAATTTTTTATCCCCCACAGTGAATTATGTAAATATATCTATATCTATATAGATATATACAAATAATTTTGCTTGTACTATTTTTTAAACTGGGAGAGTCGTATTTTATCTAATTTGCTAATTCCACAGAAAAAAAGTAGAAAATATATTAAAAATACAAACTTTAGCCATGGCTAATGCTTATCACATCTACATATATTACAGTAGTTAAGTGGAAATCCTCCAGAAAAACCAGTGAGCAGATGAAAATGTCATTGTACTACTAACTGCCGACACATATTCAACTGTCCTTATGACCATATATCATTTTTTCATTCATATGTCAATTCACTGTATATGCAATTTTGTAGTTGCAAGAAAAACTGTATATATATACATTTTTGTTTTTCTGAAGAAAAAAGTGTTGTGTGTTTTCTGCTTTGTAACCATATTAGTTGCAAGTACAGATAAGTGTATTGCTCTTGTTGTTTTATATCTTGCATAATGCATCTCCCGTTGAAACAAAAAAAAACAATTGATGTTGTCCCACTGTGATCAAAATCTGCAACACGGCAGAGAGAAACGCATTGTACATCTGTCAGTTTACTGACTTTTCAGATTATTGATATAAAATATATATTTTTGTTTGTTTCAGAAATTATATATAGTAAGATGCTTAAGAAATAAGATAAAATGTATATGTTGTTAAAGTACTGTATTAAATAGTGCCAAATGGGTTCTGGAGAATAACTGTGTAATATAAACTTTATATTTATCTATGTAATCCACAGATATACATATTTATTTTAATAGTGCTAAGAATATTATGTGTGTAGTATAGCAATGGAGATACGCTTTAATAAACTTTTTTTTGTACCCATGGTGGGACTTGTTTGATTATAGTAGGAAAAATTACAAAACCAATGCATGTACTTGGATGCAGACTGGTTATTGAGGGTACACTGGCTACATTTACAGTAAATTCACATTAAACAGATGTGTTGCAGAAATTTTTGCAATTGAAAGTTAGTTCCATTTATCTGAATAGAGCTATTTTAGCAACAAGTACAGTGCTGGCCAAAAGTATTGGCACCCCTGCAATTCTGTCAGATAATACTCAATTTCTTCCAGAAAATGATTGCAATCACAAATGCTTTGGTAATAATATCTTCATTTATTTTGCTTGCAATGAAAAAACACAAAAGAGAATGAAAAAAAAAGTCAAATCAATGATCATTTTACACAAAACTCCAAAAATGGGCCGGACAAAAGTATTGGCACCCTCAGCCTAATACTTGGTAGCACAACCTTTAGACAAAATAACTGCGAACAACCGCTTCCGGTAACCATCAATGAGTTTCTTACAATGCTCTGCTGGAATTTTAGACCATTCTTCTTTGGCAAATTTCTCCAGGTCCCTGAGATTTGAAGGGTGCCTTCTCCAAACTGCCATTTTGAGATCTCTCCACAGGTGTTCTATGGGATTCAGGTCTGGACTCATTGCTGGCCACTTTAGAAGTCTCCAGTGCTTTCTCTCAAACCATTTTCTAGTGCTTTTTGAAGTGTGTTTTGGGTCATTGTCCTGCTGGAAGACCCATGACCTCTGAGGGAGACCCAGCTTTCTCACACTGGGCCCTACATTATGCTGCAAAATTTGTTGGTAGTCTTCAGACTTCATAATGCCATGCACACGGTCAAGCAGTCTACTGCCAGAGGCAGAAAAGCAACCCCAAAACATCAGGGAACCTCCGCCATGTTTGACTGTAGGGACCGTGTTCTTTTCTTTGAAGGCTTCTTTTTTTTTTCCTGTAAACTCTATGTTGATGCCTTTTCCCAAAAAGCTCTACTTTTGTCTCATCTGACCAGAGAACATTCTTCCAAAAAGTTTTTGGCTTTCTCAGGTAAGTTTTGGCAAACTCCAGCCTGGCTTTTTTATGTCTCTGGGTCAGAAGTGGGGTCTTCCTGGGTATCCTACCATAGAGTCCCTTTTCATTCAGACGCCGACGGATAGTACGGGTTGACACTGTTGTACCCTCGGACTGCAGGGCAGCTAGAACTTGTTTGGATGTTAGTCGAGGTTCTTTAGCCACCATCCGCACAATCTTTCGTTGAAATCTCTCATCAATTTTTCTTTTCCGTCCACATCTAGGGAGGTTAGCCACAGTGCCATGGGCTTTAAACTTCTTGATGACATTGTGCACGGTAGACACAGGAACATTCAGGTCTTTGGAGATGGACTTGTAGCCTTGAGATTGCTCATGCTTCCTCACAATTTTGCTTCTCAAGTCCTCAGACAGTTCATTGGTCTTCTTTTTTTCTCCATGCTCAATGTGGTACACACAAGGACACAGGACAGAGGTTGAGTCAACTTTAATCCATTTCAACTGGCTACAAGTGTGATTTAGTTATTGCCACCACCTGTTATGTGCCACAGGTAAGTAACAGGTGCTGTTAATTACACAAATTAGAGAAGCATCACATGATTTTTCAAAGGGTGCCAATACTTTTGTCCACCCCCTTTTTTATGTTTGGTGTGGAATTATATCCAATTTGGCTTTTTGACAATTCTTTTTGTGGTTTTCCATTGACGACAAATTAATTGAAGATATTATTACCAAAGCATTTGTGATTGCAATCATTTTCTGGAAGAAATTGAGTATTATCTGACAGAATTGCAGGGGTGCCAATACTTTTGGCCAGCACTGTACATGGATTTCTGTCATAATTGGGACAGTGACAGAAATTTCTGCAACAAAACTGCTACGTGTGAATTTACCCTACCACACACAATAATTATTAGTTGCTATGTATTTGCATTGTAATTTTTGCAAGTACAGTAAATATACATCAAAAGATGATTAATTACATGTATTTTATACAGTGTAGCCTGTTGTCAGCAAAAAACATATCACATTTCTTACCTTATGCACACACCAAGCCTGTATAGTGGCACATGAGCTTTAGTATAAAGTACCATCGATCTCTGTAGCAAAGAGTCATAGAGACTCTGTATGCCATGGATCACTGATCCATTGGGTGCTGTAATTAGAGATGAGCGAATTTCTTAAAAGTTCAATTCTACAGTTTGATTTGAAGTTCCAAAAAAATTTTCTTCGATCCAAATTAATTCGCTGTGAATATCGCTAAAAAAAACATTTCCTAGCTTCAGAGAGCCTGTATAGTGGTGTGGAACACTGTGCCTTGCAGTAACACGCATAGGGAGCCTACTGAGGTAGTCAAGCAATACTGTGAGTCAGTATGACACACACATGACAGGTGTCGCTCTTAGAACCACTGCACACTTCACTTATTTGGACAGTTACGGGGCCAAAACTGACCAACCAACTCAAGGGTGAATTCAGCCTTACAGGTCCATGTTAGTGCCAGGTAGAAAGAACCGTGCCTGCCCTGCCTTTACCACGCTTTTTTTTATATGGGGAAAGAAATAAGGGGCATATTTGACGTGCTCTTCAAAGTAGAAAATAAAAGGCCTTTTTGCCCTTTGCAATTACGTTTTCTCATCGAACAGTATGTCAGACAGAGAAGCGAGAGGCCATACACAGGGGAGAGCCACAATGTTTCTGGCGCAGGCACAGGTCACAGCAGAGTAAGGGGGCGTGGCAGCAGAGGTCAGTTACAGAGGCCTGAGCGCCCAGTGTCAAGTAGCGGTCGTGTCTTGACCAGCAACCCAACGGTTGTGACTGGTTGACTCGGTCATCCAATTCATCCCAAGTCACATCAGACACCCCCAGCCAAGAGTCGGTGGGTTCGTTAGACACAAACTTTAGTTGGCATGGTCCAGCAGCAGGCCCTGTGCCCTCACCTGTGCTCAACCTGCCTCTCTCCTTTTCTGTTCCCTCAGCTAGAGAAGTACTTTATGCTATGGGTTCAGATCCACTGTACAGTGAGGAAGAGGTATTATTATTATTTATTATTATTGTTTATTTATATAGCACCATTAATTCCATGGTGTTTTACATTTGAGGGTTAACATACGGTACATAAGATATACAAAACAGATAATACTAACAGTGACCAACTGGCACAGTGGGATACAGGGCCCTGCCTTGCAATCTATGAGGGAAGAGGGATAGAGACAGAAGGTGGGGGTAGAGGCTGTTCAGGTGGTGGTATGGAGACAGTAGTGTTATTGGAGGTTGTAGGCCTTCCTGAATAGCTGAGTCTTCAGGGCCTTCTTGAAGGTTGTGATTGTGGGGGTCAGTCTTATGTGTCTTGGTAATGAGTTCCAGAGTATGGGGGATGCACGGGAGAAGTCTTGGAGACGGTTGTGTGAAGAGCGGATAAGAGCAGAGTGGAGTAGGATGTCTTTGGAGGATTGGAGGTTACGTGCGGGCAGGTAGCAGGAGATTAGGTCAGAGATATATAGAGGGTACAGGTTGTGGATGGCTTTGTATGTCAGCGTAAGTAATTTGAACTCTATTCGCTGAGCAATGGGTAGCCAGTGAAGGGATTGGCAGAGGGGAGCGACCGATGAAGAACGGGGGGAGAGGTGTATTAAGCGAGCGGCGTAATTTAAGGTGGACTGGAGGGGGGCGAGAGTATTTTCTGGGAGGCCATGGAAAAGGTTGTTCCAGTAGTCTAAGCGGTAGATTATGAGGGCATGGACTAGCATCTTTGTAGTTTCAGGGGTGAGAAAGGAGCGGATTTGATGGATGTTCTTGAGTTTGAGGCGGCAGGCGGTGCTGAGGGTTTGGATGTGCGGCTTGAAGGATAGGTCAGAGTCTAAGGTTATCCCAAGGCAGCAGACCCATGGGACTGGGGTAAGTGTTGAGGACAGTTAGCAGCTAATGCTCAGCCAAGATCTGGAGGAGACATCTGCCGCTTCCTCTGGTAGACGGGCAAGTAGTGATGAGCAGAGTGGCGTGGGAGCTGGTGTTGAGGAGGACATCGGTGACCTTCAGACAGTAGTGGATGACGATGTAGCCGATCGTAATTGGGAGCCGGGTGACGAAGGGGCTTTATCATCATCAGGAGAAGAGAGTTGCAGCTTGCGCATGAGGCAGCGAGGGAGTCAGCAGGGTGGCAACAGTGTGAGGTTGGGAGCTAAATGTGTCCGGGGTAGACCACCTGCTTCGCAGCAGCCTACCTGTCCGGAAAGCATTGGAGCAGGGGTTCACGAAGGCAGTGGCAGTAGCAGTCAGTTAGTGTGGAGTGTTGGTTGTAAAATCACCTACTCGGTGGTGTGGCAGATTTTTGTAAAGCTGCCGGGGGAGGTGAACATGGCCATATGTTCAATCTGTGGGCAGAAGGTGAAGCGTGGCCAGGGTGCCAATGTTGGCACCACAGCCCTGCATCAACATTTGCAGTGTCACCATAAAGTGGCCTGAGAGAGCCATGGCTCCAATGTGGTGGTCCAGCCTGCCGCAGCAAACGCTGCAGCATCCAGTGACACGCACCCTATTTCAGGCAGTCAACACTCCACCACTTCAGCCAAAGAAAGCTGAGTGTCCTTCCCATCATCTGCTGGTCATGATGCTTCTGCTCCTCCACCTCCTAGTCAGTCATTGCATCAGCAATCCTTCACAGAAGCGATTTCGAAGAGACAACAGTATGCGTGCACTCATCCAACGATGCAGAAGCTGAACGTGCTCCTCTCTGGTGCTGCAGTCTCTCCCTTTCCAAGTGGTGGACTCTGCACCTTTCAGAGAACTGATGGCTTATGCTGAGCCGAGGTGGAGAGTCCCAAGCCGTCATTTCTTTGCCAAAAAGGCAGTACCAGCCCTGCACAAATATGTAGAACAGAAGGTGGGCCAGTCCTTGAGCCTGTCGGTGTCTGCCAAACTGCACGGCAGCGCCAACGTGTGGAGCTGCAACTACGGTCAAGGACAATATATGTCCTTTACGGCGGACTGGGTGAATGTGGTTCCTGCCCAGACACACCAGCAACTTGGCCAGGTGACGCCGCTTCCACCTTCACGTTCCCATGCTGTTGGTCCTGAAACAATGTCCGCCTCATCCTCCACTGTGTCCTCAACCTCCACTGCAGGGACAATTCACAGTACTCCTCCAGCATAGCACATGTGCAGGGCACGGCGGTGTTACTCTGTTCTACACCTCGTTTGCCTGAGTGAACGGATTCATGCAGGGAAGGAACTGCTCCGTGTCTTTCATCAAGAAATCGAATCCTGGCTTGCTCCACGACAACTCATAATTGGAACCATGGTGCCCGACAACGGGAACAACATGGCGTTGGCATTGGTGCTACGTCAAGGAGGGTTGAGCCATGCGCCCTGCATGGTGCACATGTTCAATCTGGTTGTCAAACGTTTTCTTAAGTGTTCCACTCATCTGCAAGACATCCTAAAAATGTCAAGGAAACCTTGCATGCACTTCAGCCACTTGTACACCGCCAAGCACACTCTCCTTGAGCTGCAGTGGCAGAACGGCCTCCCACAACACACTCCCTCCGGCTGATATGCGATGTTTTCATCCATTGGAATTCAACCCTCCATATGTTGGATCGACTATATGAACAGAGAAAAGCCATCAATTATTTCTTCATGATCCAAGCAGACAGAGTACTCCCCTGTGTACAGTTGTGCTAAAAAGTTTACATACCCCGGTAGATTTTTTTGTTTTTTGGCCTTTTTTCAGAGAATATGAATGATAACACAAAAACTTTTTCTCCACTCATGGTTAGTGGTTGGTTGAAGTCATTTATTTTCAAACTTCTGTGTTTTCTCTTTTTAAATTATAATGACAACCAAAAACATCAAAATGACCCTGTTCAAAAGTTCACATACCCCAGTTCTTAATACCATGTATTGCCCCCTCTAACATCAATGACAGCTTGAAGTCTTCTGTGGTTGTTGTGGATGAGGCTCTTTATTTTCTCAGATGGCAAAACTGCCCATTCTTCTTGACAAAAAGTCTCCAGTTCCTGTAAATTCCTGGGCTCTCTTGCATGTACTGCACACTTGAGATCTCCCCAGAGTGGCTCAATGATATTGATGTCAGGAGACTGAGATGGCCACTCCAGAACCTTCACTTTCTTCTGCTGTAGCCAATGACAGGTCGACTTGGCCTTGTGTTTTGGATCGTTATCATGTGGGAACATCCAAGTACGTTCCAGGCGCAGCTTCCTGGCTGATGAGTGCAAATTTGCCTCCAGTATTTGCTGATAACATGCTGCATTCATCTTTCCTTCAACTTTGACCAAGTTTCCTGTGTCTTTAGCACAACTGTAACTTTAACATTAGCCAGTGGCAGCTCATGTGTGACACCTGCCGTTTGTTAGTCAGTCGCCAGGACTACGGGATGAAAAACGTCATTCCAATGATTCACATCTTGGAAAAGATGCTTTTTAATCTGGCTGGTTAGGGAACTGGAGATGTTTTGCGTCTACATCTCACGGCCACATGAGCCCTGTGGGGGCTGAACTGGAGAAGAAGGAGGATGAGGAGGACTTTGGAGCACAAACAATGTGTAGCCAAATGGGTGGAGAGGAGGAGCAGGAGCAACCAGAACAGCCAGAGGGAGATGAAGAGGATGAGGCAGATGACCCAGACACACCGTGGCAGTATGCAGTGGAGATGGATGCAGGGAGTTCCTCGGAGTCACTTGTGCAAATGGCCTGATGCATGCTGACTTCCTTGAGCAGTGACAGCCGAAATGTCACCATTCGGCAGAGGGATGTCTATTGGCTCTCCACCATGTTAGACCCTCGCCACCGGGGAAAAATGGGGGCCTTTTTTACACCCGCTGAGAGGGAGGACAAACTGAACAACTATAGAGATATGTTATGCAGCAAGTTGGCCGCTGCCTATCTGTGCCATCGTCCATGCTCTCGCATGTCTGACCGGGGGGGCCCTGAGTGCTCAACTTGCACTGGCATGGCAGCTGTGGGAGGGGATGGCAGGAGCAGTATTGGCTCCATCAGCACAATGGGAACAAAATAGTGAATATTGTCCTCCTTATGGGTTTAGACACTAATAAACTCCTTTAAATAAGTGATAATAACCGCTAAGAATTTTTGAATTATTGAATTATTATTGACAATACTGTTTTTAAAAATGGCCTGCAACTTTATACTGGTTACAAAATGGCAAATATGGTCCTTCTTATGGGTTTAGACACTAATAAACACCTTTAAATAAGTGATAACCGCTAAGAATTATTGAATTATTATTGACAATACTGTTTTGATAAATGGCCTGCAACTTTATACTGGTAACAAAATGGTGAATATGGTCGTTATGTCTTTCCCCATGTTAAGGTGAGCTTTTATCACAGCTCAGTAGTCCAATTTTTGAGTTCTTCCATGCTGAGGAACGTTGCTCATCCATGCTAAGGAAATTTGTCTATGTGGACATGTTAGTTGGAGTACCAGATCTAATTTTCTTGACTGTGCACTACCTGTTCATCAGATGATTCTTGACAAGCCTTTCTTTGACAAGTTTATCACATGATCTCATTTTTTTAATGTGTTTCCATCAAAACACCGTGCTCCGATGCTCTGTATACTCTCAACATTGACAAAACCCCAGTAAATTGGCAGATTTTGAAATACTGGCCCATGTAACTGTGGCGCCATTGACCATTCCTCGTTCAAAGACTCTGAGATCACTCGATTTTCCCATTCTTGTAAAGAAAAATGCATTTTGTGAGAAGAAATGAAATTATTTACCTACCTGAGGCATATGGACAAACCGGGGAAAAGAAGGCTTAGGACAACATATTCATTTTTCACGGCAGTTCTACACTCTGTTTTCCATTGACTTCAGCATTAAACAAATATAAAGTTGACATTATTTTTTCACCTTGAAGTCAGTAGAGGAACAGAAATGTTGCACAATCCCATCTGCACAAACCAAATAGAATATATTGTATAGCTGTTTTGGAAAGCTGTAGGAAATACATAAATAATTTACCGTATTATAGTTACTCCACCTTCTTCTTTTCTGTATGTGAGAAGTTCCCTGAGGAAATTTTATGGCAGTTAAAAGTAGATAAGAGTTGGAATGGATGATGTTCTTTTGTAGGACTGGCACATTGGGCATTGTGTAAAAAGGACACCGACTAGATAGATAGATCGATAGATAGATAGATAGATAGATAGATAGATAGATAGATAGATAGATCAAAGGAAAAAGGCAGCACTCCAGTAGTTACCAAAAAAAATTGTGAAGTTTATTCCATGGGTAGGCAACATTTCAGCTCTAGTGAGCCTTTGTCACGCAGACAAAGGCTCACTAGAGCTGAAACGTTGCCTACACATGGAATAAACTTCACAATTGTTTTCTTGTACGTGGAGCTGTTACCAGAGACTCTGGGCTGAGCACCCACCATTATCCTGGTGCTGCTGTGGACTTTCTTCTTTTTTAGATAGCTAGATAGATGATAGATAGATAAATAGATAGATAGATAGATAGATAGATAGATAGATAGATAGATAGATATTTTCATATATGTTGCCTTTGCAAATGTGCAAAGACCTGTTACCATATCCTTTGATCTATAGTAAAGCATAATGTTCAGCTCAAGCACTCATATCAAATACCTCTTGACAGTCTTTTTCCTGCACAAACATGTTAACCTAGAATAACCTCTGTCTATCAAGCCCTCGAATAATTACAACTCATTCAGAATAGGAAAATGAGCAAGAAAATGCATGTGTCTGGAATAAATCCTGTAAAAGCACCAACATATCTAGATATATATTCTATTTACTAAGAGCTGTATGTATGCATAAACTATATATAGTACAGTATGTTGTAGCTCTTTACAATACCATAATATTGAACCCACTGAATAACATGTATTATCGTTGGACAATGGCACCTGTCATGGGTGGGATATATAAGAAAGCAGTCAGTTATTGAAGTTGATGTGTTGGAAGTAGAAAAGATGGTTAAGTGTAAGGATCTAACTCACTTTGACAAGGGATAAACTGTGGTGGCTGGATGACTGGGTCAGAGCATTTCCAAAACAGCAGGTCCTCTGGGGTAATCCCAGTGTGCAGTCTTTAGCATCTAGCAAAAGTGGTCCATAAGCTGATAACCAATGAATTGACAACAGGGTCATTAAGAATGCCCAGTCCTATGCCAAAAGAGTGTTCTATTAACATATGTTTGGCTAGTCATAGACATATTTTTTTATCTGTTTCAAAAAATATAGTGGCCACTTCATTTAATACAACTGCATGGCATGTGACAAATGTAAACCAAGCATGCAGTTTGTTTCTTGTTACAATGGGAATCAGTAGAAGATTTTTGCAATTGTATAAGCACACAAGCTGCATGTTTCTAAGGCATACATTTCAGTTCGAGTACACTTATGGTATAAACCTTGTTCAACCAAGGCTCAATCCCAACAGTTTTTTTGGTGAAGCGTTTATTACTTGCACTCTATTAAGTCTATTTTACAAAAAAAAAAAAAAGATTTTCCTGCTCCGCTGTGTGCAGAGTGCTAAATGAAAAACAGTTGCCTATTCATGGGAGAGCACTGGAGAGAAATGGAGTGACAGCTTGCCAACAATCTACAAAACTTCGACATCTATCACCTACCATAGGTCCAATGTTATTTAACTGCTTTCTTGGCATTTGATTAATCATTGTGTAAACTGAGCTTCATAGTGAATTTATCACACATTAATGTGTTAAGCTGCTGTCTCATTTAACAGAGATAAATGTCCAATGGGTTTACTAATTAAATCCCAATTAGATTTCAGAAGCATAATGATGACAACTTAAAGGGTATATCTCATATGTTAATAATGCAAACATAATGAATATTTTTTCTTAAGTCAAGGATGAATACACATAAGAATTGATGGGTTCTTTTCTACAAAAATATTAGTAAATCTTAAACAGCTGGTATAGATGATGAAATGTCAATTTCCAACTTTTATAGAACTACTGCTTATGCGGCATATGTTTGTACTGCAAACGCTCCTGATCTGTCTATTGATTCAGCCACTATGAACTATAATTGATTACAATGCAATATAATAATTACTATAATTACCAAAAAGCAACATAAACAACAACATAAACAACTTTATAATTAATTGTGGTATAAAAGAATGCAAAGTGTTTCTTTACCGAGGCAACTAGAGATGTACTGTATACAGACTATCATATCCTATAATATATAAAAAATGAAATGAGGCAGACTACTGGGAATAAAATAAGCCAAAGTATATTATAATCTGTTTTCTTTATTTTAAAGGAATTTTCCAGGTGTTATTCATCCATATAGGGGATTACTAGAACAATGCACTCAAACCGGCTATATCTCTCCACACCAGCACTTTCCCATTGTGAAGGAGTTGCATGGATCAACAGTCAGAATAGAAGCATAAGTAAAGATACACTGGTCCTTGTGCAAAAGCAAAAGCTAAACTTTGGCCCCCCTGCACAACTTCTTACAATTGCTGCATACCTCTACACTTTATAGAAGCATACGCTGCGGTTACATCACGTGCAGCCCCAGCCTAAAGGTTATATACAGTTGAAACCAGAAGTTTACATACACTATATAAAAAGACACATATGCATGTTTTTCTCACTATCTGACATGAAATCAGAATAAACCTTTCCTGTTTTAGGTCAATTAGTATTACCAAAATTATTTATATTTGCCAAATGCCAAAATAATGAGAGAGTGAGAATTTTTAAGGCATTTTTATTACTTTCTGCAAAGTCAAAAGTTTACATACATTTCATTAGTATTTGGTACCATTGTCCTCAAACTGTATGACTTGGGTCAAATGTTTTGGATATCCTTCCACAAGCTTCTCACAATAGTTGGAAGGAATTTGGGCCCATTCCTCCTGACAGAACTGGTGTAACTGAGCCATGTTTGTAGGCCGCCTTGCTCTCACCTGACTTTTCAGCTTTGCCCATAAATTTTCAATAGGATTGAGATCAGAGCTTTGTGATGGCCACTCCAAAACATTGACTTTGTTACCAGTTTGGCAGTATGCTTCGGGTCATTGTCCATTTGGAAGACCTATTTGCCCCCAAGCTTTAACTTCCTGGCTGATGTCTTGAGATGTTGCTTCAGTATTGCCACATAATGTTCTTTCCTCATGATGCCATCTATTTTGTGAAGTGAACCAGTCCCTCCTGCAGCAAAACAACCCCACAACATGATGCTGCCACCCTGTGTTTCACAGTTGGGATGGTGTTCTTAGGCTTGCAAGCTTCTCCATTTTTCCTCCAAATGTAAGAATGGTCATTATGGCCAAGCCTAAGAACACCATTACAACAGTGAAACACAGGGGTGGCAGCATCATGTTGTGGGGGTTTTTTTTGCTGCAGGAAACTTCTGGTTTCAACTGTACATGTCCACATTTGGTTTTTTTTTTCATTACATTTTATTTATTAAATTGCAATTATTCAGAGAAATGGCCATTCTTGTGATAGAAGGAAAAAGCAGTTCTTTATTCTAGCCCATAGAGATGGGTCCTAACCAGGGGACCACTCTCTATGATGTCCTACTGGGGCAAATGAAAGATCTATTAGTCTTTATATGACATCCCTTTAAAGCTGCAATTTTTTAAAAATGCTTTTTACAAAAAGAAAATACATTTTTCCCCACATGCTTGCATCTTGGTACTGCATTTTTTCATCTAGACAAAAGACACAAAAATATCACTAAAATGCTAATGACTTTCCCTTATAAGCCTTCATTACATAATGCAGGACTGAATACATTTTTGAAGGTTATTTTTGTTACCAGTAAAAGTAAAATATTAGATTTTTTTTTTTTTTAAACAATTTCAAGTTTTGGCAAAAGAAAAAAAAAATACAACAGATCTTCAGTGTGTAAACAGGGACAGACAAACATACATAGAATATAATTTTTAACATCTTGATAGACTCAAAGGTGTAACAGTTGAACAATTGAGAAGTTTAGTATTTTATAGGGAAAATGCTTTTTAATAAAATTTTCTGTAATCTAAAGTGCAGATTGACATGCATCAAATAAAAGAATATTTGATCAACAGTAAAAATGGTGTGACATTACAAAGGACTATTTAGTACTCTGATTCTGAAACAATGAAACACTGTATAATATGTAAAATAATTACTTAGAGGAAATGCTGACAAAGTATAATCTCTATAATGCCTGCCACCCCCCTCCGGCTCACTTTTGCGTCTCCAACAAATAGGTACACAGAATATTGGAATATTATAACTTTAAGTAAATTAGTACATTCTTAATTTAATTGTGAAATCCCAGAAAGGTTGTAAAGGTCAAGTTATATATATGCAAATCAAATTTTCAAGTTTGTCTGCTTTCTAATGTTTGGAAGCATTTATATAATATGTTAGATGCGTAAATGTAATTAAATTATGTGAAAAGTTCTTGTAGATGGATTGGCTGAAAAAGTCGCATTTGTCAGGGGAGTGTAGTAAAACATAAAATTTGGATGTCTTAGTGATTAAATTTTCACATTTATTCTAGAACCTGTGGGCTTTAAAAAAAATCTGTGTCAGAATCAAGTATTCTTTTTTTTTTTTTTAGTTTAGTTTTAGTACATTGAGAGAGGAGAAATAATTATTTTTGATATGTACAATGGCATTGCTTTCATTCAGTTATTTCTATACTATTTCAGGCCCTGAAGTCAAGAAATGTTGTAAATTACTTAAGATGACAAATGAAACCATTACATGTATTCAAGGATATGATTACAAAGTATAGCGAGTTTTTCCAAACCCATGTTTGTTGTTACATCGCTTGTAGCCTTGGAATTTTCAATGCATTTATTTTATATTCTGCTCAATCCAGTCACAGAACTACAGGCACCATCAACCAAGTCTAGGAGTCATTTTCTACACACATTGAACTGGTGCTACTGCCTACAGTTTTGGGTGCAGAAGTCTTGGAACAGTCAGAATAGTAATGCTCTGTTTACATCTGTGTCATGGTTTGGATTATAAACAACAGCAGCACCAACCTAACAGTGCCTCACAGGCTCCATTGACCTAAAATGGGGTCCGAAGAGTTCTGCTGACGTGTCCGTCAAGTGTCTCTTTTGTTCATTCACTTAATTTTGTTACATTGGCTTGCACTTAGGATGTAACATTCTGTACTAATAAATGGCCATTGAGCAATAGTGTGTTCTCTTGCCAAGTTACCTTTTTATAGGTTCCTTTGTGTCATTTTCATGATTTTTCCCTTATGTGATATATTTTAGCTGAATGTCAAAAAAGTAAAGAAAAACTCAAAATTATTAATATTTTCACTAATGTCAAAGTATATCATAGTGTACAGATTGACGTATACTTGTTACAAAATAGTATGACAAAAGTGAAGAAAACTCAATTGACCAAATATACTTTCGACCTGTTTGACAATTCTAATAGCAATTATCCAGGAGTCAATTCTGACCTCTTTAGCGTACTGTATTAGGTTTTTTCAACATAGTTCGTGAAACATGAACATAAAAAGAATCTCTTCTGTGGCAGCAAGTGAGGTACCTTCTTCTGTAGCAAACCAGTACACATACCATAAAACATGTGTCATAAATCAATATAAGCAGTCAATATATTTGACTACCACATTAGCATGAACAAATTGCTGCAGAACAGATCAATAGTTTTGGTTGATTAAAGTTCATACTTCATTTTTCTTTTATATTATTATGACTATACATAATTTATGTTAGTAGAACCTATATTACTCATTCCCTCAAAGTACATAGACTGTAATTTATTGTATTGCATACACTATTCTGTCAGCATCAACACCGAGGACTTGTTTTTAATACTGAGTTTTAATATAGGTTACATAAAATAGAAAAAAGCAGCACTTCCTATAGGAAATTTTTTTCATAATTGTCTAATAAACACAACTATCATATTAAAGGGGTTATCCACCAATACATTTTTTTTTTCAAACAGCTCATGAAGGAAAAAAATTAATAAAAGAAAGAATACTCGCCTCGCCACTCCTGTTCTGGTTGATAAAGTGAGTATGCCTCAGGCTCCATGCACACAAATTTCTGCTTTGTGAATGTGCTGGTGGGGCTTTTTACGACTAGCACACTGAGCCTGAAAAGGAGGGGATACAGGACGGCACTTCACTCCTTACGACTCGAGAATAGTACGGATGCATGTTCACTGGGGAACTGAACAACTCCCAAAATGAAACTATAGAAAAAATATGTGACAGCACTCCGATTTGTGTCTGCATAAAGTATTTATTAACAATTTGGTGTAAAGTGCAATGTTTCGGGAACTTGTCTCTTCATCAGGCATTGGTCCACAGGCAGATAATATAGCAATAGTGATGTTATGCGGTAACCAGGGAAGAACCGTTGGTGGGTGGTGAAGATCAACACCATGCATTCGATATATGACCCCATACACACGTCTGTTTCTTCACGCTCCTGTGAAGAAAAATAAAAGATCCATGGAGACACGGGAGGCACACAGATATTATCCTGTGCTGTACATGCCATTTTACCATGGACCCACTCGCATGTACAAGATTATGTGTATAAAGCCTAAATCTTATTTTATAGCATCCTGAGCTGTTTGAAAGGAAATTTTATTTCCAGACAACCCCTTCAACAATGTGCTGAATTTTCAATTTTAATTTTAGCTGTGCCCAGAACAGTACTTGTCAACTGTTTTGCAATCTTGCAATGTTTCTAATGGGTTAAATATTTATGCTTGATATACATAATGTATTTTCAGCCTAAGCTACAAGTGCTAGAAATATTGCATAAAGATTCTTGTTCACGATAGTTAAAGCATTGATTAGGAAGTGGATTAGTATCTGGTGACTGTGTAGCCCTTTGAAATTTACTGAAAATGTTGTCATGTTCATTGAGCCAACATGAAATAATATGAGCATTCTTATATGGGAATTATTTTGTTTGAAGTATACATTCGAATTTGGGCAGACAGTTTTTCAAGCATGCATATGATCAGCAACTTCTTAGCCCCTCTGCCATATAACATTACAACAGTACTCTTACAGATGTCACATCAGACCTAGGAGATTCAGATTACCTATTTGAGTAAGGTCCCTTGCAGACGACCGGGGGCAAGATCCGTGTACGATCCATGTTTTTCACGGTTAGCACACTGACCCATTCATTTCTATGGGCACATGCACACGACCACGTTTTTCATTGATCAGTGTGCGAGCCATGAGTTTGAGCCGCAAAATATAGAATAGGTCCTATTCTGTTCAGTTTTTGCAGAACGGACTCGACCATAGAAGTCTATGGGAGACTAAAAACCTAGGATGGCACACTGATGTACTCAGTGTCTCATCAGTGTGCCATCCGTTTTTTTATGGTGGATCCACAAACTAGGATCACACACTGATGGCACACTGAAGACCTTTTTTTGCGGACCTACTTCACTGATGCTGAAGAAACACTGAACACACACTGAAGACATTCTGTCCACAAAAACTGAAGACTAATTACTAGTTTGCTGACCGCAAAATACACGTGGTCGTCTGCAACTAGCCTAAGTGAAAGAGACACATAGGACTTACCCTTACCCTTACCTAGGAGCAAAGGTGTAACTTGAAGTTCCAGGGCCCCAATGCAGAATCTGTAATGGGTTCCCTACCTACCTCGTGTCATTTGGAATAGTGGTATATTTTAAGTAGCAGAGTCCAGGGCTCTGTAACGACTGCTGCCACTTCACCTTCCATAGCTATACTCCTGTCAAGGAGGATGTACTATGACTTCAAACTCAGTTGTCCTCACACAGCACTACATCAGGTTTCATCAAAGAAGTAACTGTAGTAGCAGAAAGCTACTGTACTAACATGCCTATGGAAGTACTGTAACTGGTACTCATTGAGGAGTGCTAGGGCTGAAATAGAAAATTGTGTCATGGTTTTGTTTTGAGGCACTTTGGAGTAGCATTGTCATTTGTGCTATGGTATGACACTTACTGGAGCAGAGCACAGCACTCCACTTACAGGAATTTTCCCCTCATTAACATTTATGGCATCAGAATACATGTCTGATAAATATTTGATATGGGTATTCGTCTACCAAATCTCAGATTTAACTAATTTTGAGACCAGAAGTTCCATTTCTATCTTATTATTGTCCATGAGAGAAGCAGAGACAGTGTGATTTCATTGATGCAACCATGTGACTGGACTTGAGTGTTTGCACTGACGTCCCTCATAGTTTTCAAAACAGAATGCCAAAGCCATGAATTATGCAGTCAGGTGAAGTTATAATGCTTTTACAGTTGTGTGCTTTAGTTTTTTCATCATCTTTATTGGAATACCTTTTATAGGTTATCTATTATTTAGTTTGAGCTATTTGCAGTTATAAGTATGGCTATTTACATTTATACTAACCGCTAACAGCACTGAATATAGTATTATTCTCTCTTCAGAGACCAGAAACTACAACCCAATGTATCAATTATAGAATTATATCACTGTAGTTTCTAACAAGTGATAATAAAACACAATTATAATGGACAGGAAAACTGGTCATACGTGCCAAAGACAAAACATTATATTGTAATTGTAATATTAATGCCTGTATAGTACAAATTATCCTTATCAAATACTGTCTCTGGATATTGTTGCGTACAGTTATATGTGCATTTGACCATAATAAAGATTTTTTTTTTGCAATCAGAATAATGTTTGCAACACAGAAATTCTGTTCTGTACCATTTGTATATTAAGTGTTTTTCATTAACCACAAGGTCTAATGGTCCATGCAAGATATACATAATGTGCACCCAAGTTATTGATTATAAGCTTAAAGCACAGAGCAGTGATTACCGAGTTCCACCTCTGCAAGCTCTAAATATACAATGGCAAACAGCCAGACAAATATCTCCTTAGGGAGCTTTTAAGGAGCAAGAGCCTTGATAAGCCGATCATTTATAAAGACTGTATACCTGCCTGGGGACCAGCAAATAAATGGCAAGGACACCATATGTCTGCTACTCTTCTCATGTAAAAAGCCTGCAGAACTACATTTCAAGTGGTTGTATTAGAATGAGAGAACAAAAGATTGTGCTAAAGATGCAGCAATGTGATGTGAATAATGGAGATATTAGCCTGAAGTGGCATCTTAAAATCTGATACTATTACAAAATAGTCAAAAAGAGAGTATTTTACTGGAATGTGTCTGAACAAAGAAAATGGCTGCTTCCTAAAAGGAACTGAATTAAAGTGACTTAGTCATAGAGTCTTAAAGGGCTATATGAATGTATTCTTGTTTCTGTTATATAACACAGTAACTACATTTCCCTGGGGCAAGAAATGCTTTGTGCTCATAAGACCATTTCCCTATGTCATTTCATTATAGGGCCGTCTATCATTTTCTGCTATAATCTGCCAAGTAAATGAGACATTACAGTTTAGGGAATATCAATCATGACACAGTATGATATAGGTGCTCATTCATACATGAATTTGGTAACCAATGAAGACATAAAATTATTTGTTTCAATATTATGCATCCCTGCAATGGATATTAATAATTGCATAAATAACTATATGTCACGCCTATTACATCATCTGGGATTGTTCACCTTGATTGAGTGTACAGTATGCAGTGGCAGACATTACTGGCACCAATCTCCACTCCGTAACCATCCAAGCTATGGCAATCCAGGCAATCCTGTCTTCTAATGTATAATGCTTAAGCCTTGCAATACCCTGCCCCAAACCAAACCAATACTGGCCTTTTATACTGTGCTATCGAATAGATCTAATAGCTTCACCCAGTGTGTTGAATATAGCATCCATACAGCACCCACAATGGAATGGATTAATATATTTCCAAACTAACCATGGCATTTGGGGTCGACCTCCCCCACCACCACATCTGTTGGGCACAGCTATATGTAATAGAAATCACCATAGCCTTTACACCAAGTATGACAATGGAACTTATATGACATATGAATAAAACAATACTTGTCTTCTGCATTAAGCCTGTTATGAAGGAGAAAAGCATATAAATAAAGATGAACGAATCGAAGCTGACGAAGTGGAATTAGATCCGAATTTTAGGAAATCTTCGATTCACATCGAATCCCGGATTTCCTCACGCTTCGAGGTATCGAATCGCATTTTAAACTAAGGACACGCCGGAATAGCCATTAGAAAGGCTATGCTACTCCTACCTTTGCCGTTGCATCACACCCCCTGCGATGTCCTGGTCCTCCTAGCTCGTGTAGTAAAATAATCAAAATGGCTGCCGGATATGCTCAGAGCCGCACGGAATAGAATCAAGATGGCCACCGGAAATGCGCAGAGCATCTCAGAAGAGAAACAAGATGGCCGCCGGACATGCACAGAGCCGCTCATGGCGGCCATCTTTATCCTATTCCTACATGAGCAGCTCTGTGCATGTCTGGCGGCCATCTTGATTCTATTCCAAGTGACCCTGCGCATGTCCGGCGGCCATCTTGATTATATGCCATACAAGACCATTTCTGTGCATGTCCGATGGCCATCTTGAATCTATTCCGAGTGGCTCTGCGCATGTCCGGCGGCCATCTTGATTTTATCCCATACAAGACCGTTTCTGAGCATGTCCGGCGGCCATCTTGATTCTCTTTATACCATTTTTCAGCTAAGACAACACAATACATCTAACAAATTCCAAGGTTGTACAAAGTCTAACAAATGGACAAACCCGTTTCTTCTGACTGAGTCGAGTTAGCTTGTTTAAGAGACAAATACAAACAAATGGTCTTTCACATAATAGTATTGTTTAACCTTTCATTAACAAATGATTTGCTGTTTGGGGCTGTACAGCTCCAAGTAATGTTTACATGTTACAAACCTGAGCCACAGCTTTAGGTACTGCAGAGCTCTCCCATTGTAGTCTATGGAGGAGCACTTAAGTTCCAAAACCGCCACTACAAATCATATAGAGAGTGAACAGCGCAGCTTCTGTTATTTAAACATTACCAGGAACTGCATTGTCCTGGAACAGCAGCAGGGCCGGCGTTAGGGGGGTGGGCAAACTGGGCAATTGCCCCCGGGACCCGGAGCTTGATAACTCTGGATCCCGGAGTCAGGCCTGGCCATATCAATAACAGAAAGGAACCCAGTGTCATGTACCGCAGGGCCCCTTTCTGAAGTGAGTAAAAAATAAAAAACATTTTTACTCACCTGTTCTTGGCGTCTGACGTAATCTTCTGGCCTCAGTGGTGACGTCCACAACGCGTGACGTCAGCCATTGAGAAGAGGAAGCCTCAGAGTATAATATAATAATAGCACTAATGGAGTCTTTTGGGCCACTGTGGAGCATTATACTGGGGGGCCCCCCTCTGGATAGCATATTATACTGTGTGGGGCCACCATTGAGCATTATACTGGGGGGCCCCTCTGGATAGAATATTATACTGTGTGGGGCCATTGTGGAGCATTATACTGGGGGGCCCTCTGGATAGCATATTATACTGTATGGGGCCACTGTGGAGCATTATACTGGGGGGCGGCCCTCTGGATAGTATATTATAATGTGTGGGGACATTGTGGAGCATTACAGTATACTGGGGGGGCCCTCTGGATAGCATATTATACTGTATGGAGCCTCTGTGAAGCATTATAATGTGGGGGGGTTGTGGAGAGCATGTTATATTCTGTGGGGCCACTTTGGAGCATTATACTGGGGCGCCCCTCTGGAGAGCATATTATACTGTGTGGGGCCACTGTGGAGCATTATACTGGGGGAACCTCTCTGGGCAGTATATTATACTGTGTGGAGGCCATTCTGGAACATGTTATACTGTGTGGGGTCACTGTGGAGCATTATTCTGCGGGGGCCATCTGCAGAGCATATTATATTGTGTGGTGCCACTGTAGAGCATTATTCAGGGCAGGAACTAAGGAGCATTATACTAAGGGGAACTGAACTCTGGGGGAGTATATTATACTGTGTGGAGGCCATTGTGGAGCATGTTATACTATGTTAGGCGACTGTGGAGCATTATACTGGGGGGCACTGTGGGATGCATATTATACTGTATGGAGCATATTATATTGTGTGGAGCTGCTGGGGAGCATATTGTACTGTCTGGGGCCACTAAGAGGTAGTATACTGTGTGGAGCCTTATATACCATGTGGGGCCACTATGTGGGGGGGCTCAGGGGAGCATTTTATACTGTGTGGGTCCACTGTGGAGCATTATATACCATGTGGGGAAACTGGAGGGCTCAGGGGAGCATTTTATACCGTGAAGCATTATATACCATGTGGAGCATTATACTGTGGGGGGGGGCTCAAAATTCCTGCTGGCAGCCCCATGTGCTATGTCTGCATCACAGCTCCCTCACTATAATCTTGCACATATGTGTAGTGCTCCATGGCCTGCGTCTTAAAGAAAAGAAAAGAATGGGAGTATAAATTTATGCAAAAATTTCAAACTCTGCAATCTGGACTTAATATTCATGCCAGCTTCATGTCACACTATGTATGAACCATGAACTGAACTCAATATTCATGCCAGCTTCAAATCACACTATGTATGAACTGTGAGGGACACAAATCACCTCCTGATAGCAAACAGATAACAGCAAGAATTACTGATCCCTCCGTCATGCACCACAAGTTTCCAGACTGTTTTTTTTGACCTGTTGTAAATAACTTCTCTACTTAGATTGCATTTTTTTAAGGACTCTAAAATGCTTTGAAAACCATGTATATAAAAATCTGTGAACTTTCAGTTCTTGTATCACACCATGTCTGATGAAGGGAGCTAGCTAGTACTCCTGAAAGCTTACTTATAAATATACTCAGTTAGCCTCTAAAAGGTATCGCCTGATTTCTTCACTCTTCCACTACTTTCAATGGCTAACACGGTACAACATTATACTACTATCAACTTGAAAGATACCACAATGTACCGCAAAAGAATGGAACTGAAAAACCGGCTTAAGAAACTTGCACAACTCAACAGCGACATCTTCTTCTTAACAAAATGCAAAAAGGAGAGACTCATCCCAAAAGGCTTCAATTTACGTAACCCAACCCGGAACACCTACAACAGCCGATATGCAGAACAACTATGTATTCGGACATCTGAAAGGCTGCGGAACAATATGATAAAAATTTCCTATAACAACAAAAAAAGAACACAGGAGGAGATACAGGCCCTGAAATCATCATTGGCTAATGACACAGAGGAAATGAAGGCCAAACTCCACACATACTACTGGAAACTTCAGGATATGCTTATTAACAACAAAAAGAAAAAGCTCCACAGACTGAGACAAAAAGGTCTCATTACTACAACCGCAAGTACTAGCCCATCTCAGCAAAGCTGTGTTGTGAATCTTTCCTCTTATGAGCCAAACAAACACGAGATGTCAGTTCTCTGCAAAGGTCTCTCCTTCTGCCCCTCGGCACACACTGACCATATCCAACTCTGCAATGATATGGAGGAGTTTTTCAGAAAAATGAGATTAAGGGAATATTTTTATGACAAAGACCTTCCATACAGCAGCGACTCTGAGATGGAACAGCCCATAAGGAATCCTACCAAAAAATCTACCTGGACCCCACGCCCTGGAGCTAATGCAGCACTGGATAAATATATTGACTGTTTCAGAAGCAAAGTAAAATCAGAAATCCTGGAGAAACAAAAGAAATAGGCGCATAACCTAACCCTGCAAGAACAGAAGGCTATTACTTCACTGAAAGAAAATCAGGATATAATAATAAAACCGGCTGACAAAGGGGGCGCAATAGTCATAATGAACACCTCAGACTATATCCAGGAAGCAAACAGGCAACTGTCAAATCCCATCCATTACTCCAAACTTGGAAGTGATCCCACAGAGGCCTATATGAAAGAACTAAAGCGTATGATCAAGAAGTTTCCAGTCCAGATCCAGAATCAGGTAAAAGGACTTATCCCACAAGATCCCAGACCTGGCTGCTTCTATATGCTCCCAAAGATACACAAAGATGGCAACCCTGGGAGGCCTATCATTTCTGGCATTGGGACACTGACAGAAAACATCTCAGGTTGGGTGGAAAATCTCCTAAAACCCCTTGTCAGGGATACTCCAAGCTATATCCAGGACACCACTGACCTTCTTAACAAACTGAATGCCCTGGGCCCTCTACCTGAGGGTACCATTTTGGCCACCATGGATGTGGAATCCCTGTATACCAACATTCCCCACAAGGATGGAGTTGCAGCATGTCGGGTACACCTGGCAAAACAAAACCTCCCAACAGAACCAGTAACGCAGCTCATACAATTCATCCTTAGCCACAACCATTTTACCTTTGGAGAGGATCTATATCTACAGCGAATGGGAACTTCAATGGGGACCAGATGTGCACCCCAATATGCAAATCTCTTTATGGCAGAAATGGAAGGAACATATTTATCAACATGCGCCACCAAACCTATGATTTACCTTCGTTATATCGATGATATCCTTGTCATCTGGACTGCAGGTGAGGAGGCCCTACTTCAATTCCATAATGACTTCAATGGCTTTCACCCGACCATCAACCTTAAACTTAGCTATTCAGGGAGTGAAATTCACTTTCTGGATACCACAATATACATTAAAGACCACCGGCTACTCACATCAATATACCACAAATCCACAGACAGAACGGCCTACCTGAGAAACGACAGCTTCCACCCCAAGCACACAAGACAATCTATAATCTACAGCCAGGCTATACGATACAATCGTATTTGCTCCGACAAAACAGACCTGGACAAGCACCTCCTGGATCTGAGGATGAAATTTCTCAGATTGGGATACAAACAAAAAGTAACAGACAACCAATTAAACAAAGCAGCAGCCAATAACAGAGACAGTCTGCTCACATATAAAGAGACCCAGAAAGATGCCCGAGTGCCCCTAGTTGTCACCTACAACCCACAGCTGGAGATCCTACGAAGGATTGCCAAGGAGCTCCAACCTGTGCTACATAGGGACAACAGACTTAAGGACATATTTCCAGTCCCCACTCTCCTTTCCTTTCGACAACCACCAAACCTGAGGCGTATTATTGTCCGGAGTGCCCTGAAGGCCCTAACTGAAAATGGCACCTCACCTTGCCTGCAAAAAAGGTGCATGACCTGCAAGCACATCCACACCACTGACAGTGTACCTATCCCACAGTCACAACAGGTGCACAGAATTAGGGAAACATTTTCCTGCAGGTCTTCCAATGTGGTGTATCTCATAATGTGTGTGCAATGTCCCACAACAGGCCTCTATGTGGGGGAAATGGGACAGAGACTTAGTCAGCGCATGAACTCACACAGATCCACCATTAATAACAGCAGAACAGATCTCCCAGTGGCCGCACATTTCTCCAGAGAAGACCACTCTTATTGAAGATTTGCGAGTTATGGTTGTAATGGGACATTTTAAGACGCAGAATGAGAGGAAACAATGGGAGTACAAGTTAATGCAAAAATATCAAACTCTGCAATTTGGACTTAATATTCATGCCAGCTTCATGTCACACTATGTATGACCTGTGAGGGTCACAAATCACCACCTCATTACAGATAGATAACAGATCCCTCTGTCACGCACAACAAATTTTAGACTGTTTATTTCCTGATCTGTTATAAATAACTTCTCTACGTATATTGCATTTTGTTAGTCCAAGAATCCTTTTGAAGATCCATGCCTTGTGTATTTATAAATAATGTGAATTTTCAGGTTCTTGTATAACACCATGTCTGATGAAGGGAGCTAGACTTCCGAAAGCTTACTTATTAAATATACTCAGTTAGCCTCTAAAAGGTATCGCCTGATTTCTTCACTGTTCCACTGTTTACATAGAGTCAGTATCTGTATCCAGCTCACAAGCAGAACTCTATGGAGTGTGGAGGAGGAAGATGCTAACTAATTTATTGCCTTGCTCTGTGCAGTGATGAAGTATTATCTTACAAAGTAACTCATATGATAATGTGGAAAAAGAACATATTTCTTAAACAATGTATATTAAAAATTTCTTATATTCACCTGTACAATTCAGTTGTGAAAGTGTGTTTTATAATTGGAGGTACGCTTTAAAAAGCCAAGGTGATCACTTTCTGTGGAAGCGTGTTATTCCACAGGAAGTCATCATCAAACCTTGGAAGACACCATGACGTTTACTATTTTGATCCCACAATCAACACTAGCCACCTCTTATTCAGGCCCACTCATTACATGATTGAACATGGACTACAACTGCCTATTTTGTTCTTCCTCGTCCTCTGATGAACCAACATTGTTGTGAAATTTGTGTGATTTTTTTTTTTTTTATATATATCTTATGTACGTGTATTTTTTATCATTTGGACACTAATTTCATACTTTATTGGTGTTATGTGTTTGTACCTTCTGAGTGTCTCGAGAATGAGGCTTGGTACCAAACTAAGATATTTTCATTGGTAATGATTACTTTTTGGAAGGGAATATTACTCAATGATCTAGTTGAGTGTAACCATAAAATACCTAGTTATCTTGGGTATTTTAATAGTATTTGTTTAGTTGGTTCCTTACTGTGATAGTGGCCTTTCATCTAAACCAAAGATCTAGAAAACTGACTCGTGTGTAATATATAAAATTGTATCTCCTGAAACAAAGAAGTAATTAAACTTAGGAGGCTCCTGAAGTGGAAATATAAATATTTAGACCAAGTAATATCTAGGAAATGCACATTTTAATAACCATTTCAGTAACAAATTGTAAGAATGTAAAATAGAAATTTGCTTAGTAGCTGTAGAACATGTACCATGAACACCGGCTTAGATAAAATTGTGTCACATAACAGTGCCTTTTCTTTCTATGTTTTTAATTACATAGCACATTTTTTCCTTCACTGAGCTTGATGGCTTTAAAGTAATGATATTTAGAAATTTTCTGAGTCTGACTAGCAATGTGCTTCCCTAAGAAAATTACACAGCTTTTGACCTATTTGATGTTATTAGGACCTGATGAAAAACTGTGCCTTTTCATTCAAGTCAATTGGGTGTGACGCTAGCAGGGCACTTTTCTCCTGCTCAGTTAGTAACTGAACTCCAGGTTCAGAGCTGACCTAATCCATTAGGCTAAATACATGCACATTAGCGAGATGTAGAAATACTCAGAATAATGTCAATTAAATTAGTGTGCAAGCTAATCCAATATAGAGACAAATGAGAGGTACTACAATTTTGTGTAATAACACAGGAGAAGACTGGGGCCCTGAGCATAAGGTAACATCAGTTTCTGAGGAAGACTATTCAATATTTTCTATAGAATTTAAAGTAGCATCTGGTCAAAGAAAAGCTAAAAAAAAACACTACAAACCATGCTGCATTGGAAAAACCCACAGTGGGTTTAATAAACCACATGGGTATTGCTGGTCTAGAGAAATGTCTGTAGACCAGCCTGTCTCTTATAGATTTGCTGTGTCTGTAAGTAATATAAGGTCTAGTGGGGACTAGACCTTATATTATGTACAGACGCTGTACCAGTTCAGTCATCTGATTAATTTCATGTTTATTGAACTTGTTTTAGTACTAGGTATGTAAACTATGTAATCCCCTTTTCAAAAGCATAGCATAATGGAATTAGTAGTGCTCTCACAATACACAATTTCTTCACATTTTTTTTCATCATATGGATGAGATTTCTTAAAATCTCATTCATTTTGTTGCTACTGCAAAATGCTGTGTAGCATTTCAATTCTGTGGCAAAATGTCCTATAAAGGAGGTCAAAAAGCCTTGACAGTTTAAATAAAGCCAAAAAGCTGATTGGACAATATTACAAGCACTTAATGGGGCAGATTCATGAATAGTGTTTAACATTTAGGCTGAGGCCCCACGCATTTTTTTTTCTGCAGTGTTTTTCATGGCATTTTCCTCTACAGACTTTCTGCCCCTATTATACCTATATGGAAAATGCCAGCATTTCCGCAGGTATAATTCACTTGCTGCGATTTTCAAAAATGCAGCTTTTCTGCTGACGATTTTTTTTCTGCAATGTGTGGATGGGATTAGCTAGAATCTCCTCCACTTTTCAGGTACTGTAAAACGCAGCATTTTTTGCAGTATTGTTTCACAACATCGAGCCCCAGCCTTAGACAGTGCAACCTTTGACTAGACAGTCCTAAACTTACTGTGCCAGATTTATCAAAATGGCTGTTCCTGTTTGGTAAATCTGGGATATTCTTAGACTGTCCAGTCTAACATTACACCACTTATTAGTTGGCTTGAGGCCGGGGCCCCACGTGGCGTAAATGCCGTGACAAACATCACGGCCTTTTACAGTCCCTGCAAAGTGGTTGGGATTCTGGTTAATCCCATCCAAACATTGCAGAAAAATACATGCAGCAGAAATGCTGCGATTTCCAAAACCGTTGCGTTTTTGGAAATCGCAGCATTTCAATTATACGTACGGAGTTTATTTTGATTATACAAATTTTATTAAGAGATGCCAGGTAGCACTTTGTGATTGCCCTATGTCTATGGCTTCCCCAGAGGAGTACCCTGATCACCTAGGGACCGAAACACATCAGGTGAGTGAACTTGATTAGGGTGTAACAGGGTAAGATTTGGGGATCTTAGGGTACTTTAATAGGGCGAGTCATCCATCCTCCATTTACTGAAGGAGTTACTCAGGCTGTAGTGTCCTCCATCCCCGAAATCTGTTGGCTTAAATATTTATAAGACCATTTCATGCTATTTAAGCCTTTTTAAGTGGCTATTATTTCTTTTACATAATGGGTCTATTTTTTTAAGAAATATTTATTAAAAGTTAAGTTTTAAGTTAGATCCAACTTTAGGCCAGGCTAGGCATAAACACGACACTTTACAGTCTCTGCAAGGTGGATGGGATTCAAGCAAATCCCATCCACACATTGCAGAAAAATATGAGCAGCAGTAATGCTGCGATTTCCAAAACCTCTGTGTTTCTGGAAATCAAAGCATGTCAATTATACCTACGGAAACGCCAGCAGTTTCCCTATAGGTATAATTGAAGCAGAAAAACGCTGTGGGAAAAACCGTGATGCATTTTGTGCCATGGTTTTTCCCACAGCGCTTTTTCGCTGTGGCCTGCTATGTGGGGCCTTAGCCTAAAAGTTGCCGCATTTTTGGTGCCCAGAACTACATTCTGTCATGTGAAACCACATCCTTTCCTGATAGTCCACGCCTCTTTTTCATGCAAGTTGGAAAGTGTCTAAAACACTTGATAAATATGGTGCACAGCATATTAGACTTAATAAATCTTCCCCAATGTGTAAAGTTGTAGGCTGAGGCCCCACGTTGCTGAAACGCAGCTTTTTTTGTTGCAGATTTTGCTGTGTTTTTTGAGCCAAAATCAGGAATGGCTACAAAAGGAATGGAAAATATAAAAGAAGCTCTTAGACATTTCCCATCTGTTAATTCCACTCCTGACTTTGGCTCAAAACACGGCACCAAAATTTGCAACAAAAAACGCTGCGTTTCTGCAACGTAGGGCCTTAGACTTACTTAGACTGCCATATTACAGCTCTATTTTGTACCATAGCAACAAAAGGCTCATATAAAAGTGCATGGGACCTTCATTGTACTTTACATCTGTATTCCTTTTGTGTCATACTTTAGACTGGGGCCCCACGTGGAAAAATGCAGTGTTTTACAGTCACAGCAAAGTGGATGGGATTCTAGAGAATCCCATCCCCACTTTGCGTTAAAATACACGTTGCGGACACGCGGTGATTTCCAAAACCTACGGAAACGCTAGTGGTTTCTCTATAGGTATAATTGAAGCAGAAAGTTAGCAGAGGAAATCTCTGCGAACTTTCTGTCAAAAGCGTTGCAGGAAGAACCGTGATGCGTTGCCACCGAGTTTTTTCCCACAGCGCTTTTTTGCTGCAACGTGGAACCTGAGTGTTACAGAGGCATATATGGAAGTTTTTTATGCTGTATACTACATGAATCAGGCAGAAAAAATGTGGCATGCTCAATGAATGCTGTATGTATATGCTGTATGTATGGAGATTTGCTCCTCTAGAAGCATTGTCTCTAGGGGAGAATAGCTCTGCACATAGGGCACTTAATGGCTGGTCTACATGTGCTTATGGTTTTGCATTTTATGAATTGATGGAACATTATTAAAATGTTCTTTACCTAGCACTGAGGCTCCCCTATTCCTGTGATTGGACCCTGAGTTTGGACCTCCCCTGATTTGTAAATTGTGGTATATTCATGGTTAAAAAAAAATAGCCTTTTCATTTATTAGACACAACTGCTTTCTTTGCCTGATCAGGACTTGGTGAATTAATTTGCAAACTGAATATTAATGGTGATCTAATGGCAAATTGGCAAATTTTGGTAGACAACTTTTTTGCCCGCCTTGCAAAACCAATGTTTTCGAGTAGTTTCATAGATTAAGATTATTAAATCACAATATATGAGAAAACAGCTTTGGCAATAAATACTTGCTTTTGCTTTAGTCATACACAATCCTTGTGGTTTTATAATGGTGATTAAAATATCGATAATTTTATTTTGTTAATTTTTTCTTCCTGCTTATAAAGCCAAATTTGCTTACATCTTTAAGCAATGAAGAGACAGCAAGTTACTGGGATATTTATGTGTTGCAGTGGTATCTGTAATGTAATTTTAGCTCATTTAATAGAAAGAAAAAAAAAACTGAATGAAAAATTCATCCTATGTATGTCTGGGTGAATGCCTCCACTCCATTTATATCAATATACTGTAGGAAGATGTGGAGCAAAATTAGATTTATAAACAAGCAGATCAGATGCCCACATGAACACAATCTACTGCAGCTACAGAAGAAAAAGAAGTGAACCTTGCATTAAAATGTTACTGGTTTTGCCTCTGGGATAGAATTAAAATGATTTAAACTAAGGCCCCACGTAGCGAGCCGCAACCAAAAAACACTGTGGAAAAGACTGCAGCGGAAATGCATTGTATTTTTTTCTGCAGCGTTTTTCACAGAAAGTCTGCAGAGTTTTCCTTTGCGGACTTTCTGCCCTTATTATACCTATATGGAAAAATGCTGCATTTTCGCAATGTGGAGCCCCGGCCTTAAGAGCATTTTTTTCATAAAATGAAAAAAAAAATGTCCTCTTTCGAACGACAAACACAGATTTATATGCATTTTTTCAATACTGTTTTTATTTTGTACTTGTGTAGTACATTTTACAACTAAACACACAGAATAGTCTTTTGTAATGCAGGGAGCCATACGTGGCAGTGCAAGAGAGTTCAGGGCTGTTGCTTAGGTATTTCTCAGCTAGATACCTCCTGTAACCAACTCAAAGTCAGTATAATCCAATGCACAAACATAGGCTGGACTGAAAAGGAGTCTCCAATATGTCTGATGGAATAACCAGGGTCTTGCGGGTGTGCAGTTCTGTAAGAGCTTACATTTGCTTCCTAGAAAGAAATGTCTCTAAAGATGTACTAGAAAGTTGAGAAAAATCCTTCTAACTTACAAAATATAACAAATTCACAAATCGACCAATAACATCCGCTAGTCCACATTGTCTGAGTAAAGTGCACACCCAGCCATTAGTACATATTGTCAAGTTTCCTATAACACTATACACTCAGTAGCATAACGATCGTGGTCGCAAGTAGTGCGACCACGACCGGGCCCTGAGGTGTATGGGGCCCAGGGCCCGCAGCCAGCTGGAAATGACCGGGGACCCAGACCACCATGATAGTGGTTGAGGAAAACCTTGTTCCCCGACCGTTATACATATTGTTAATGGAAAGGGGCCTGACCGTGCCCCTTTCCTTTAAATGCCAGCCCAGGGGAGGTGTATAAAAATAAAAAAAAAAACTTACTCACCTGTCCTGGGCTGAGCATCCGCTTCAGGATGCTAAATCCTAGTGGGCAAAGGACCTTTGATGACATCATGACCATGTGATCAGACTCTTGTGTGGGCGGAGCTATTCCGGATTGTACGGGACAGTGTGGTGTTACACAGGAAGCTGCTGGGGGTGGAGACTGATGGAAGGAGGAGAGAAGAGAACATGTGTGACGTGGGGGAGCAGGGTGTGTGTGGGCAAGAAGGGTATATGGGAATGTAGGCTGTGTGTGAGCAAGAGGGGGAAATTGGGGGTTCAGGCTCTGGGGGGCCACTATGGAGCATATAATACTGTGTGGGGGGCCACTGGTGAGCACATAATACTGTGTGGGGGCCACTGTGGAGCATATAATACTGTTTGGGGGCCTCTGTGGCACACGTAACACTGTTTGGGGACCACTGTGGAGCACGTAATACTGTTTGGGGGCCACTATGGAGTATGTAATACTGTTTGGGGGCCAGAAAAATTATACCTACGGAAACACTGGCGTTGTCCATATAGGTATAATAGGGGCAGAAAGTCCACAGTGCAAAATTGCAATGAAAAATGCTGTGGAAAAAAGCAATGCGTTTCTGCCGAGTTTTTTTCCACAGCAATTTTGCTGCGCTTCACTACTTCACCTCACAGAGCTTTAAAAGGGCTTGTAGGATCAATTGAACCTTCTAATGGCAGCATTTAATATTTCATGCGATGTACTGGAAAGTTGGGGAAAAAACATTTTCCTAAGGTTTTATTTTTACAGTGCTCACTGGCAATAAAAATGACATGCTACATTTATTCTGTGGTTCAGTACTCATACAGAAATACCAAATGTTTAGAGTTTTTGTTAAGTATTAAATGGGTTTTCAGGCTAAAAATATTGATGACCTATTCTAAAGAAAGGTCATCACATCACATCAGATCAGTGGAGGCAGGGCCATTTTAACACATTGCTGGACCCAGTGCAAATGTTTCATAAGTGGGCCCCCCCCACACGACCACTTAGACATACCCACACAAATTTTAATGTCCCCTCAGTGGCCCCTACATAGTATAATGCCCCTTAGTGGCCCTCACACAGTATAATGCCTCCTTAGTGACCCCATACAATATAATACCCCTTGGTGACCCATAACACAGTCAAATGCCCCTGCAGTGGCATCACACATTAATCTGTCCCCCCAATTGCCCCTCAGTCATTAACCTGTCCCCCCAGTGGCCCCTCAGACATTATATTATAATGTCCTTCTCCAGTTTCCTTCATAGTATATTGTCCCGCTCCTGGTTGCCTCCATAGTTTCATGTCCCTCTCCTGGTTGCCATCACAGTTTTATTTCCCCTTCCTAGTTGCCGCTATAGTTTCATGTCCCCCTCCTGGTTGTCCCTATTGTTTCATGTCTCCCTTAAGTTGCCTCCACAGCATATACCAAACATAGAAAAAAAACACCTTATACTCACCTTTCCCTGTTTCCCTATCTTCCATCTCTGCTCCTGGAGGCTTCTAGGAGCAAGTGCGATGTAAGGGATGCCACTACATCACACATACTGCTCCCACCAGGAGCAGAGACAGGATGGCTCCCTGTTTCACCATAGTACTGAAATCATCTACACCCAGAGGACGCAGATGAATTGGAGTCATGACTTACTGGGGCGGCCTAGACCCTCAGCCCAGAACAGTGGGACAGCACTCTAAATGGTGGACTGTCCCACTGTCACATTGGGGACCCCCCCCCCCCCCACCATAGGGTCCGCTGCAAGTGCATTGTTTGCCCTATAGTTAAAGCTACCCTGCGTGGAGGTCCAACACCTGGCACTGCCATGGGTTCAGCAGCTATTTTTTTCCTCAGGAAGCAGATAACCTAGAACTGGCTCTGTATGTAAGGGCTGTTTTTGCAGGGCAATTTGTAGTTCTTATTGATACTTTTTTTTCGGGAATGTATGTCGTTTTGATAGCTTTTTATTCAAACTCTTAGAGGAGATGAGTATTTTTTTTTTTACCACCACTGCATGATCTAAATGAAGATAGCCTAGAATACACCACAAGAATAGCTAACATCTTACATAGCTTTGTGCTTGCAGACAATGGTACTAAGTTCAGCTAGAGGGGACATTTTGTGCTCCGTTGGACAATTTAATACCTAAAGAGAAGCATCAACTCCTGGGCTCCCTTCCTATACCAGCCCCTGGGAATCTGACCTTGGTACTTGTCTTTCACCTGCGGATTGGGATAGGTCCTTCCTGTATACACATAAGCTCCCACTGCCTTGCAGTGCGCAGGAAAAGAACTACAAAATACTGACCCGCTGGTGCCGCTGTCCTGACCTCCTGCACAGGATCTATCCTGGTGTATCCGACCGGTGTTGGCGCTGTGGTTCCGAAAGAGGTACGCTGTATCACATCTGGTGGGAATGCGCTGCCCTCAGACCCTTCTGGGATGCTGTTTTCGCATTGTACACTAAAGTGAGTGGCAAATCTGTTACACCCTCACCTCGTCTAGCCCTTCTCTCCATCATACCAGGGAATATCTCCGCTGTTAAGAGAGACCTCCTGCGGCATTTTCTCACTACCGCCAGAACAGTCATTCCCAGGCGTTGGCGCAGTACTGCTGTGCCGACCCTGGTTGAGTTTCTAAAGGAGCTTCTCCTTATTAAGAGAATGGAGGCCCTGGTGGCTGAGGACTCGCCTGACCCTTCTAAATTTGAGTCCCTCTGGCGGCCGTGGGTGATGTTCCAGGAGACTTCAGAGTTCTCTTCTTTCTTTTCCTGAACTGGGAGCGCCTTGCTCCCTTTTCTGTAAGGGGTCTGGCCGTCCCCTTCTGTACCATCCCTCTCTCCCCCTTCCCTTCCCCTCTCTCCTCAGTGTGCCCTGTCCCATCCCGGTCTTGTATGTAATTTTATGTGTTTCTGTTCACCCGTGTCTTCCCCAAGTTCCCCTTTCCCTCCAGCATTTATCTTTTTCTTCTAGTGCGTGAGTGGCACTGTGGTGGCCCTCCAAAGCCGGACTTTTCCTTCTGTCCTATAGTGTTGCCTGCCATCACGTCCCAATGATGTATTTCCCCATGTTGTTATTGTGCCACCCGTTACTGGTTTCTCTGTTGTGGGCATCAGCAGCCCTCTATCCTAACTGTTCCTCAGTGACTTCTCCACGATTGGGTGGCCTGCGTGCCTCCTGCCTTATTTGATGCCATTGTCTTGGTTTTATTTCCTTTTGTTCTCATTTGCAAAAACCTCAATAAAAACTGATTAAACATAAAGAAAAGCATCAAGGACAGGGGAAGACTGATTTTTTAATTGTTTTTGCATCCATATTTTTTCAAGGCTCACCAGGTTGTTCCTTGGATTGGGTTTGATCTTGTCTTCATCAGTAATACTGTAAATCATATGGTAAGTGAATGAGGCAGTAAAACGAGTCAAATCTGCCTGTGATCTAAGGTTTGGTTTGTATAGACTAATTGTGGCCTCTACCCAATCTGTACATATACTGGCTAGAGCACCAATTGTATTCTTGTATGCTTGGAAAGTGAATTCTTCCATACTGCAAAATTTGATATGGGATTGCTAATTTGTTTCTCTTCCTTGGGCTGCGAATAGATTTCTCTTTGATTGAAGAAGATAAAGTAGTTTGGGGAAATCTGCCATTTTTATAAGGTTAGCTCTATCTATAAATTGGAGAGAGAAGTGTTTCTGTGTGTGCAGGGTGTGTTCAATGTAGTTAAAGCTGTTGTGTCAGTAGAGGTGAGTGAGCAATCTAGTTATAAGGGGTCAGATTGTAAGGGGGAAGATCGTTTGCATAGTCTCCAAATCACAGCTCTCTGTTTCTGATGAGTTTATCTATATGTGGACAAAGATGAGATATGGTATGAGGCTAAGGCCCCACAAAAAACCACGGCGCCAGTGCTTTGCACAGAAAGTACACAGATGTTTCCTCTGCGGACCTTCTGCTACAATTATACCTATACTGCCGGCATTTCCGTAGGTATAATTGACATGCTGCGATTTCCTCAGAGAGGCTATATGAACAAGTAACAATATGCATTTTAACATTTAAGTATTCAATGTGCATTGAAGAATCATCTGTATTGATCTTGGTTTCACCACAGAAATGTGCATGCTACAGGAGCTCTACAGATGAGTCCGATGAGATCAGCAAACTTATGTCTCAGAATGTATTAAATTTTTTTTTAAAAGAATAGACATAGCCTAGGCAGGTTTCAGACGCTAAATACATAGGTCCTGTCTATCCATCTAAATCAGTCCCATCCCATCTAAGGCTAAGGCCCCACATAGTGGACCAAAGCAAAAAAGTGCTGCGGGAAAAACTGCGGTGGCAACGCATCACAGTTTTTCCCACAGCACTTTTGACAGAAAGTCCACAGAGGTTATATGTGGTTTTCCCCACATATAATGGACATGCTGCGATTACCGAAACCGCAAACCGCAACGGTTTTGGAAATTGCAGCATATCTGCTGCACATATTTTTAAGCAATGTGTGGAAGGGATTCGCTAGAATCCCATCCACTTTGCAGTGACTGTAAAACGCTGCGGCCTTTTCTACTGCGTTTCCACCGTGGCCAAACCGCAGCATTCACGCCATGTGGGGCACCGGCCAAAATCTGATCTTATGTACCAAAAGATCAAAGAAACCAAAAGATCAGGCTTGCAAGAGGGCTGATAATTGGGTCTTCCACTGATCATATAATGTATTATGTTATGCCATGTTATTTAATGTTAAGGGGTTTTCTTACTGTAGACACTTATCCACTATCCAAATGATAGCAGATCTGGTCCAACAAATGGAATTCCCTGCAATCACGAGATTGGGGGCCTACAATTTCCCTTTAGTGTTCTATGTACAGGTGCATCTCAATAAATTAGAATATCTTTGAAACGTTCATTCATTTCAGTAATTCAGTAATACAATTCATAATCAGCGTCTTCCATGATTGTGTGTTCTACTGAACCAGACTGAGGGACCATTTAAAGGCTTAGGAAACCTTGGCAGGTGACACACTGAATTTACAATACTGAACTTTTTTACAATATTCTAATTTTCTTAGATTTGGGTTTTCATTACCTGTAATCCATAATCAACATTTACAGAAATAAAACACTTGAAATAGAACACTCTGTGTGTAAAGGATCTAGAAAATATAGGAGGTCACTTTTTTAATTCAATTACAGAAAGAAATAAACATTTCAAAGATATTCTAATGTATTGAGATGCACCTGTAAATAGAGTCATGTTACACATGTGTAGCCATTGCTTAATTCACTTCTATGGGAGTTCCAGAGATAGTCATCTTGGCAGTCCCATAGAAGGAACAGTAGCCAAGTAGCCATGCATGCGAATCTAAGCTCTATTGACATGGAACATTCAGGGGAGCTTGCAAACCCTTGTTCTCATAATCACTAGGGTCCCAGCAGTTAGACTCCAATTGATCATACATTTATCCTCTATCCTTTGTATAAGGGTTAAATGTCATTATTTGGAAAACCCATTTAGGCTAAGGCCCCAAGCAGAGAATTGCTGCAAAAAAACGCAGCGTTTTTTTTTTTTTACAGAAAATCCACATAGTTTTCCTCTGCGGACTTTCTGCCTATATACCTATATATATTATACCTATATGGAAAACGCCAGAATTTCCACAGGTATAATTGACATGCTGCGATTTACAAAAACACGGCTGGCTAATCTCATCCACTTTGCAGGTAATGTAAAAGTACACTGGGACGGAAGAATGACAGGAGCAGTGTTAGATAACTCATGTATGCTTCTAGAGTTTGTCCAGGCTTTCTAAAAGTGGCTTTCTCTGGTCTGTGGCTGGATGCCAGAACAGTCTCTTGTACAGACCAGAGAATTTTTGATAGTAATAGTATAATGAATGTGTGATATTGCAAAATAGGATAGGTGTCTACACAGTCTTTATTATTTCAAGAGGATTAGCATTTCCATGTACAGGTATACATTTTATTGGAAATTGTGTCTTAGGGAAACAGTAAGGGACTTGTCTGGCTGCAATACAAAATGCTATGTTTAGATGTTGGCAGGGATTCTGATGGACGAGCACAGGTCAATTCCATTGCTGTCTGTTAAATTCAATTGAGATTGGCTGCTGATGTCACTTTACCAGATATAACAAATGTGGTTTCTTTTGTCATTACAATTACGGTACAACAGGCATCTCATTGAAATTCAAGGTCAAATGTATAATAAAATGCTTCTCCGAAAAGTCTCATTTAAAGATTCAGAGTGTGGTTAAGCTGTTTTCTGTAAAGCAATACATTTTATTATAAAGTAAGGTTTAGGGTGGTTCAGATGTGTAATGCTTTCCCTTTCCGCTCAAAAAATTGTTACACTGATGCGTTTTACCATTGTGGCGCTCTGATGACCTGCATATTTATCAAGTATATATGCAAGTCTCATGCACACAAAAGTATTACTAATACTTGTTTAGATCTTTTATATGGCACCCATACATGTTTCATGGAATAGCCTATACTGTACAGAGGTTTACTACCCTATGTGCTTCGCAGCACCTCATATAGATACCGCACAATAGCACATGCAGTGTCTACATCTCAGAAAATGGAACAAGAGAGATTCTGTGTAATGCCATACAGGCTGTATGCACATTTTTTTTCATATAATTTTTCATAGAAAGCATTAATATGCTGAATAAATGAATACATCCATAGATAATGATTATCCATATGGGTCCTGAATGGCAATCCCACCACCTCTTGTAATATTTTTGTGCTGAAAATGAAATTTTATTTTTGCGTAGGGATTCACTGTTCCACTTTCTGTCCTGCTGTATTCATTAAGGCATTGACTAATAACACCACCAAAGGTCACTGTATGGCCAAATATCCAATCTACCATTTCATTTGTGATATAGATTAGCAATCAATTTAGTGGAGCTGAGCATGCTTGTTCTTGTGGGTATGTTAATTGCTGACCAAAAAATGCATTAGCTGCTAATTGTCAACAGTCATAAAGTTATAATATACTTCATGAAAAGACAAAATTTGAAATAAAATTTGTTGTAGAAGAATATTTTGCAGCAAAATTTTATTTTTGTAAAGCTGGTGACGTTCATTTATAAAAACGTATGCATTTTAAAGGGTAAAACACAACTAATGTTAACTTAAGTAAGAAAAAAAGAAAGTTTTTCTTACAAGAAGAAAAGCAAAAATAAATAAAAAGGCAGAAAAAAGGAATGCCAAAATCAGCTACAGTGCTGGCCAAAAGTATTGGCACCCCTGCAATTCTGTCAGATAATACTCAATTTCTTCCAGGAAATGATTGCAATCACAAATGCTTTGGTAATAATATCTTCATTTAATTTGTCTTCAATGGAAAACCACAAAAAGAATTGTCAAAAAGCCAAATTGGATATAATTCCACACCAAACATAAAAAAGGGGGTGGACAAAAGTATTGGCACCCTTTGAAAAATCATGTGATGCTTCTCTAATTTGTGTAGTTAACAGCACCTGTTACTTCCCTGTGGCAATAACTAAATCACACTTGCAGCCAGTTGAAATGGATTAAAGTTGACTCAACCTCTGTCCTGTGTCCTTGTGTGTACCACATTGAGCATGGAGAAAAGAAAGAAGACCAAAGAACTGTCTGAGGACTTGAGAAGCAAAATTGTGAGGAAGCATGAGCAATCTCAAGGCTACAAGTCCATCTCCAAAGACCTGAATGTTCCTGTGTCTACCGTGCGCAGTGTCATCAAGAAGTTTAAAGCCCATGGCACTGTGGCTAACCTCCCTAGATGTGGACGGAAAAGAAAAATTGACGAGAGATTTCAACGAAAGATTGTGTGGATGGTGGCTAATGAACCTCGACTAACATCCAAACAAGTTCTAGCTGCCCTCCAGTCCGAGGGTACAACAGTGTCAACCCGTACTATTCGTCGGCGTCTGAATGAAAAGGGACTATATGGTAGGATACCCAGGAAGACCCCACTTCTGACCCAGAGACATAAAAAAGCCAGGCTGGAGTTTGCCAAAACTTACCTGAGAAAGCCAAAAACTTTTTGGAAGAATGTTCTCTGGTCAGATGAGACAAAAGTAGAGCTTTTTGGGAAAAGGCATCAACATAGAGTTTACAGGAAAAAAAAAGAGGCCTTCAAAGAAAAGAACACGGTCCCTACAGTCAAACATGGCGGAGGTTCCCTGATATTTTGGGGTTGCTTTGCTGCCTCTGGTACTGGACTGCTTGACCGTGTGCATGGCATTATGAAGTCTGAAGACTACCAACAAATTTTGCAGCATAATGTAGGGCCCGGTGTGAGAAAGCTGGGTCTCCCTGAGAGGTCATGGGTCTTCCAGCAGGACAATGACCCAAAACACACTTCAAAAAGCACTCGAAAATGGTTTGAGAGAAAGCACTGGAGACTTCTAAAGTGGCCAGCAATGAGTCCAGACCTGAATCCCATAGAACACCTGTGGAGAGATCTCAAAATGGCAGTTTGGAGAAGGCACCCTTCAAATCTCAGGGACCTGGAGAAATTTGCCAAAGAAGAATGGTCTAAAATTCCAGCAGAGCATTGTAAGAAACTCATTGATGGTTACCGGAAGCGGTTGTTCGCAGTTATTTTGTCTAAAGGTTGTGCTACCAAGTATTAGGCTGAGGGTGGCAATACTTTTGTCCGGCCCATTTTTGGAGTTTTGTGTAAAATGATCAATGATTTTACTTTTTTTTCATTCTCTTTTGTGTTTTTTCATTGCAAGCAAAATAAATGAAGATATTATTACCAAAGCATTTGTGATTGCAATCATTTTCTGGAAGAAATTGAATATTATCTGACAGAATTGCAGGGGTGCGAATACTTTTGGCCAGCACTGTAAAACACCAAAAAAGTGAATCCACCAAAAAAAGTGAATCTTACATAGCCTTTTGCAGAATTTTAGGTTTTTTAAAACAGTCAAATATTAGTTAAAAGTCTATAGTGAAAAATAAAATTGTCTACATAATTGATCATTTAAAATTTTTGAGGTCAGTAGTGTTTGGATCAAAAAGCAGCATGCTCAAGGGATGACTTTTTTTGGGGTGTTAGTCTCCATAAGCTTCTCCATAAAACGTCAAGATGACAAAAAACTGCCTGTACAAAATATCACAAAAACATGCCGAAATTGCCACCAAAATTGTATGTAAATAATGGCATCTAGTGCCTGCCATTTTTACATTTATTGTAAAACACTGAACTAAAACAATGGGCAAGATTTACTATTGTGGTTACAAAAAGATACTGCCATAACGTTACGCATCTTTGTCGAAATGTGGAGCAACTCTGGCACATCTTGGCACATCTAGATTTGGCTACAATTTTTTGATTTGTTAGACATGTAGGTGTGCGGGTATGTGGTTTAAAAGTAAGCCAACTAAAAGGTGCTATAAATGTAGACTAGACAAAGAAATGTAAAATTTATCATTCAGCATCAGCCACTGTGATACATCTGGTGTATTGTCAGACTGCCTCAGACAGTTTGCACTGTTTACTATCAGTAAAACTGATCCATTGTGTGAAATAGGACTAAAGCTTTCAATGGCCCTTACACATACTTTACGCTAATTAACCCTGAATAATTATCTTGGTGGCATTATCCTAGTAAGTAGTTACACAGTCTAGCCAGATACTATGGCTTCTAAGCATGCTCAGTAAATTGAGGTGTACTTACCACAGCTTCATCTGTGCAATGCACATGCCCCAAATCTCCATCACTCAGTCTCACAGAACCTGAAGGCAGGGCAAGTACTCCTCACTTTCCTATGCATGCCAGGGGGACATGGCTCCAGCCTGTAATGCAGGACTATTATCATGAATAGATGATTATTCTGGGATAATTAGCATATAGCACACGCATAATTATAACCTTGTCCAAAAGGGTTTTATTTCTCCTTGAGGAGACTGCCTTTGTAGTTCACCCTTCAGTTTGCAGAGTTGTATATATACTCTGCTAAGAATTCTGGAAAAAAATATGGAAATATGTTCTCCTTAATAGAAAAAAGAAAACTTTCTTTAGCGCGACCTTTTGGAAGGTATCTCCCGATGGATCAGTTTTCAAGAAACCTAGAAGACATCTATGGCCTCTAACCTAGTCAACCAGTAACCTACTTTGCACTGATGTGGAGCAATAACCCCTAAACAGTTGTCTATGGATAGGTTTCTCCTTCTTTTGGATGAAATAATTTGGTTTGGATTTAATCCAAGATCGTGTCTTCTAGGTTTCTTGACTTGTTCAACTTTGTTCTTACATAAAGTAATATCATACAGGTTTTCTAAAATCATGATCTTAAAGCTATTAAAAAGCAGAAAATCATGGAATTGTTGGTTCAATTTCAATTTTAACCAATATTAAAATAGCAATGTAGTGTCTGCAAGAAGCAAAATATATTCCATTGCACCTTGAGACTGCAAATGCTAATTCATATGTTACTATATAAACCCCTTCTTTCATTTTCTCATGAAATGACTGTTGATGAATAACCTTGATCAACTCCAGTTATTTTTACAAGTGGATTGTTAATCATAGCCAGGAGTCATAAGTTACTGAGTCTTTGACAAGTGTTACCAGTGTCGTTTATTAGGGTCATAGCCTTGAAGATGAGTCAGAGGTTCATGAAATGTAATCACTTTTATTTTCACTTAGCTTTTATTCAGTTTTGTGTGGCAAAATAAATATGACTCAGAAGTAGTATATAAGAAGCCGTTGAAATCTGCAACAAATTCCACAGCAAAAACTGCAGCCAAATCAGTGTGGTTCAAGAATGGATTACTTTTTAGTGGTGTAATAGAATATTTTTGATATTCATATTTACATGAATGGGAATAAAGTTGCATTACTCTGGCAAGGGCACTACACAGTGGCAGAATTTTACTAAGAAAAATGCCCAAGATATCTAACATGCTTCTTGCCACATTTACCAAGTGTTTTAGGCTCCACATAGCAAGCTGCGGGATAAACCATGGTGGCAATGCATTGGTTTTTCTCACAGCGCTTTTCACAGAAAATCCGCAGAGGAAAACTTTCTGCTTCAATTATACCTATTGGGAAACTGCCAGCGTTTCCGTAGATATAATTAACATGTTGCGATTTCCAAAACCACAACGGTTTTGGAAATCGCAGTGCCTCCACTGCACGTATTTTTCCGCAATGTGTGGATGGGATTCACTAGAATCCAGTCCACTTTGCAGGGACTGTAAAACGCAGCGTTTTTTTCTGTGATGCTTCCACTATGGCCAAACCGCGGCGTTTAAGCCACGTGGAGCCCCGGTCTTAGACAGTTTTATGCTCAAAAGAGAAGAGTGAATTTGTGTGATAGAGATTTGGCTTATCAGAAAGTGGCTGCGGCCTACATTGTGACAACTAATACGTGGTGTAACATGTAAAGGCTAGACAGTCTAAACATATGACAGATTAATCAGCAGCATTAAACACTTTGATAAATCTGACACAGTTTACGGTACAGGCCCCACATAGCGAAGCACAGCAAAAAAAAAAAAAAAAAAGAAAACTCAATGGAAACATATTATGTTTTTTTCCACAGCGTTTTTCATTGCAATTTTGCAGAACTTTCTTCTGCGAACTTTCAGCCCCTATTATTCCTATATGGAAAACACCAGCATTTACACAGGTATAATTGATTTACTGAATTTCCCCACTGTGGGTCTATTAAAGGACTATTATTATTATTAAATGTCAAGTTAAGCTTTGCCACTGCTCATCACTGTACTGCAGGCCTAAAATCTAGGCCTATGTAATATGTAACATGCTTTGAAATACAAGATGCAATTCACTATATACAAAATTTTATCAATGGCTAAATATTTCAAACAGTAGTCTGGCACATGAAATCTTAAGCCTTAGATTGCCAAGGTGAAACTTGCTACAATATAAAGATATAAAAATACCGTTCACTACGGATTCTTTTTTTTTTTTATATATAAATTCTTATTTTTATGTCAGTACAATTCTGCTGCCACTGTAGATTCTCTACCTGCCAACCCAGAAGGAAAATCTGTGTATTTATCCTGTGTAGATGTACTGTATAGGTTCTATTGTGACAGTGCTTTTAGAAAATGCCAACTAATATTTTTTCTTATAAGTGGTGCATTGTACATATTTATAGATATTGAACTAGTATATCAGACAAGAAGCTATTCTAGCTGGGGAAATACACAGAGTTTCATAAAAAGAGCTCTCTAACAGCTGTGTTGCAACCTATAACTGGAATACACATAACTCAGACTTTATTAAGTGCGCTGTTATGTAATCATTTCCAAGAGATGCCATCTGTTGGCATCTTACAGCGAACAACTGCTGCATCAGCTGAGTTGGAATCACATTTTTCTTTATTAAAATCATTTAAAATTCAAGGATTAGTAATCTGCAATGTTCCAGTTTTGTATGTGAAGAAATTTTTAAGTTAAAGTGGTGAAACATTATAATGCAAAAATCATAATAGTTAAGTAATTATACTGATGTGATAATGGGCCTAGGTCAAAATAGTGCTCATGAGCTCCAACAGAGTTTGTCACGCAATTGAGGCTAAGGTCCCACGTAGCGAGCCGCAGCCAAAACACACTAGTGGAAAGACCGCAGAGTCTTTCTCTACTGACTTTCTGCCCCTATTATACCTATATGGAAAACATAAGCGTTTTCGTAGGTGTAATTGAAATGCTGTGACTTTCAAAAATGGAAGCATTTTTGAAATTGCAGCTTTTCTGATGCAGATTTTTTTCTGCAATGTGTTTATGGGATTAGCCAGAATCCCATTCTCTTTGCAAGTAATATAAAATTAAGCATTTTTTTGCCATGGCATTTCCTCTGGCGCCAAAACGATTCATTTTCACAATGTGGGGCACCAGCCTAAAAGTGGACATTCACATGTTCTGTATAGATGGACAGGGGGCTCTCATTTCTTCTTTCCATCAGTCCTTGATTGTTAGGTTGTGCTCACATCTGCCTCATGGTTTCTGTTAAATACGAAATCCATATAGACTGGATCCATCACACAATGGACCCCACCAGCACCCAAACCTGGGTTCCACTCCGGTCTCTTTCACGCATACAGGACTATTCTTGATCTCAAAGGTGATGGAACTAGCAATAGATCAGGTATGGATGGGGTCGATTGTGCAACAAACCAAACATGAAACCTCTAGTTTCCATTCTGAACATTCAAAAAAAAAATGCAAAACACCTTCAGCATTGTTACTTTATTTAAGTCCTTACCTTTTGTAGTCATATTTTTTACAGGATACATTCTGTTTGCAAATGATAAAATTCTATAGTTTTTTTCTGTTGTTTTTTTGTTTGAAGATCACTAAACCCTTTTGTCTGTCTGTTAATAAATATAAATAATTTTATAACACTGATCTCTTTTAATGTTTGTATTCTCTAAGACATGGCACAAAATATTGCTAACTTTAAGCTTGTACATCTGGGATTTATTTCTTGGATGTATAATAGTGTCTGATGAATGTTGCAGGAGAACTTCTAAATAAGATTAATGGTTGGCTTTTAGTTCTTTACTATGTCGGAATGGTGCCAGATAGCAATCTCAGAGATTAAGTCATTATCCTGAGAGGTTTGTTCAGATAATGCCCTAGTGAGTCATAGTATTTAATTTCTCAAAAAGAGCCACAAAGACCTCAATGTTAATTACATTATGTAGCCAATACAGGAAAGCTGCATTCTAAATGACCAGTGAAAAGACTTATCAATGCAGCAGAGAGATTTCATTCCTTTCTTCTTAACATGAATTTGCTGTCTCCCGGATGCTATTTTTATATAGAGTATATTTCTAGATGTACTACAAATATGCCCTTCAATTATGGTAAAATATTATATTGGCAACCTTGTCTCTGCAGTACTGCTTAAACCCTTCAGTATCTTTGCGTCCAGTCTGCTTTGTAAATAACCTCCAAAATATAAGTTATTTATTATATTTCTTTTTGACCTATCATTGAAAAGGTGACTTCCTAATTTGTATTTATAGGTCATGCCAGCACCTCTAAATTGAAGTTGGAACTGAACAAGTTAAAGGTATTGTCTGGTTGTAAAAATAAGGCTGGGTTCACCCTAGCACTTGGATTCCATCCTTCGGGTCTCCATGCCAAAACCCTGTCCGCCTAAAAAAGCGGTTACCTGCAGAAAACCACGGACCCCATAGAATATAATGGAGCCCACTGGGTTTCCTCCTGGTTTCCAGTGATTTTATACTGAAATCGGCAGAGAGAAAATTCCTGCTTGCAGGACTTTTCTCTCCACTGATTTAAGCGGATTTACCCAAACGCTAGTGTGAACCTAGTGTCAAACATTCTCATTTCAGCAGAAAAACTGTAGTGGCCTTAGGTTATGTACATATTTGCAGAAGGAAACAATGTCTAAGCTATGGTCACTGCTCAGGAGGAATCTCTGTACAAAAATAGATTTGGAACATCAAGCAACTATTGGTGAAAACTTCATTTGCAACGTCTTTAACTTAAGGATGCAGAGTACTTTGTTCTCAAGGTTTTTGTCACAAATTTTATCAGAATTCGGGTGTATTTTCATTAGTAAACATGCCTTAATGTGTATTGCTATCTTCACACACAGAACAAAGTTTAGTCAAAACCCAGTAGCTCTAACACAGAGGGATGTCTAGTGATCTTGTGATAATGTGATCTTGGTCACATCATCATCATTAGTAACGCATGAAACAGTAAAATATTTATTGTTTGTATACATGTATGAATGTACAAGTGAAAGTGAAGCTTTGTCTGTTTTATATTTTAAGGACAATACCAGAACAATACCATATTACATGGTATAACAGGATATCAATACCTTGATATGCACATTTTCCAGGTAATTTGCATGCACCTTTGCACTTTGTTAATACATCATATATAAAGTTCGCCACTAGAAATGTATCATTGAGCAGTAAATTAATTAAAGTAAATGTAATATTGAATACCACAACACTACAAATTTTTATTTGAACCAGAAATGTAAATTGATGTATTTACAAGCTCACAACCTGTCTTTACTTTGCCCTGTTTCTTGCATATGCGAAAATAAAATATTCACGTTTCTATTAACATTTATTAACATTGCAAATGTGGACTATGCAAATATTATTTGAAAATATATGTGTATTGATGTAGTGTTTCCTGTCCTATATTTCTTGCAAATGAATAGACTACACTGACTTACCTAAATAGCTTGTAAGTTCCAGCCTACTGAAGCAAAACTTGCACAAAGAAACACAATGCCTTCAGGTCAGATTTGTTATGACAATTGCAACTCCATCAGAAGAAAGAAAACATCTTCTAGAAAAGATGGATAAAATTATACGCAGCAGTCTGACTGTAAATGAATTACAAACTTGTAAATTCATGAGACCTGCTGCCTGAAAGTTATGAAGAAGAGCAAATAATATGTTATTCGCAATGTGGGCCCTAAACCATCACGACGGTGAAATCATCAATCATATACCTTACATGAAGACTGCATGAAAGCATTTTCTTTATTTAACCTTAAAATATTGCTGATACAAGCAATTTATTTCACATTGCAGAAGTCTTGCTTTCATTTCGCAGAAAGAGAAATAAATACTGTAGAGAGAAATTGGCCTTCAACACATGGCTGGATTACTACTTCATTTTGTATGGAGCCATAACCGAGCTCCCAAAGAGGTACTTGAGGCTTCTACTTTACTTTTATATACCTCTGATTTTGAGTCATACAGTGGGCTATTTTTTTCAAACCTAACAGGAAAGAAGAATGTCAACTCCATTGGATGCTTTATGTATGAAGTATTGGATGGGGCAATATTTCCACATGTTTGACACCTGATAAAACCTATATAGGAACACAGGGAGCTCCTGCACCACCATATTATAAAGGTGTACAGACTAAGTGCATTGATTTACATACAGTGCCTTGCAAAAGTATTCGGCCCCCTTGAACTTTTCAACCTTTTGCCACATTTCAGGCTTCAAACATAAGGATATAAAATTTTAATTTTTTGGTGAAGAATCAACAAGTGGGACACAATCGTGAAGTGGAACGAAATTTATTGGATTTTTTAAACTTTTGTAAAAAATAACAAACTGAAAAGTGGGGCGTGCCAAATTATTCGGCCCCCTTAAGTTAATACTTTGTAGCACCACCTTTTGCTGCGATTACAGCTGCAAGTCGCTTGGGGTATGTCTCTATCAGTTTTGCACATCGAGAGACTGAAATTCTTGCCCATTCTTCCTTGGAAAACAGCTCGAGCTCAGTGAGGTTGGATGGAGAGCGTTTGTGAACAGCAGTTTTCAGCTCTTTCCACAGATTCTCGATTGGATTCAGGTCTGGACTTTGACTTGGCCATTCTAACACCTGGATACATTTATTTGTGAACCATTCCATTATAGATTTTGCTTTATGTTTGGGATCATTGTCTTGTTGGAAGATAAATCTCTGTTCCAGTCTCAGGTCTTTTGCAGACTCCAACAGGTTTTCTTCCAGAATGGTCCTGTATTTGGCTTCATCCATCTTCCCATCAATTTTAACTATCTTCCCTGTCCCTGCTGAAGAAAAGCAGGCCCAAACCATGATTCTGCCACCACCATGTTTGACAGTGGGGATGGTGTGTTCAGGGTGATGAGCTGTGTTGCTTTTACGCCAAACATATTGTTTTGCATTGTGGCCAAAAAGTTTGATTTTGGTTTCATCTGACCAGAGCACCTTCTTCCACATGTTTGGTGTGTCTCCCAGGTGGCTTGTGGCAAACTTTCAACAAGACTTTTTATGGATATCTTTGAGAAATGGCTTTCTTCGTGCCACTCTTCCATAAAGGCCAGATTTGTGCAGTGTACGACTGATTGTTGTTCTATGGGCAGACTCTCCCACCTCAGCTGTAGATCTCTGCAGTTCATCCAGAGTGATCATGGGCCTCTTGGCTGCATCTCTGATCAGTCTTCTCCTTGTTTGAGATGAAAGTTTAGAGGGACGGCCGGGTCTTGGTAGATTTGCAGTGGTCTGATACTCCTTCCATTTCAATATGATCGCTTGCACAGTGCTCCTTGGGATGTTTAAAGTTTGGGAAATCTTTTTGTATCCAAATCCGGCTTTAAACTTCTCCACAACAGTATCACGGACCTGCCTGGTGTGTTCCTTGGTCTTTAAACAGAACCCTGAGACTATCACAGAGCAGGTGCATTTATACGGAGACTTGATTACACACAGGTGGATTATATTTATCATCATCAGTCATTTAGGACAACATTGGATCATTCAGAGATCCTCACTGAACTTCTGGAGTGAGTTTGCTGCACTGAAAGTAAAGGGGCGAATAATATTGCACGCCCCACTTTTCAGTTTTTTATTTTTTACAAAAGTTTAAAATAACCAATAAATTTCGTTACACTTCACAATTGTGTCCCACTTGTTGTTGATTTTTCACCAAAAAATTAAAATTTTGTATCTTTATGATCGAAGCCTGAAATGTGACAAAAGGTTGAAAAGTTCAAGGGGGCCGAATACTTTCGCAAGGCACTGTACAGGTTTTGTTCTTACGGCGTTCACTCTGCAGCCGAAATGACATGTCACCTGTATTCTATGTTTCGGTATGAATCTGGGGATACTAAATTGATATAGTTTTATTTACATTTTAACCCCTTAACAAAAATCTAAAACCTTGCAAAAATTTTTTTTTCTAAAAGTCGCCATATTCTGACACCCATATCTTTTATATATTTCTGTGAGGATGCATAAAGGGTCTTTTTTGTGGGGCCAGGTGTACTTTTTAGTAATACCATTTTGGGAAATGTCTATTGCTTTGATCCCTTTTTATTCAAATTTTTATCAGAGTTGAAACTGCAAAAAAATGGCGGTTCGGCATTTTTTTTTTTCCGCTACGGCGTTCACTGTACGGGACTGTAGGGGGAAAATATTTTAATAAGTTTGTAGACCATGCGTTTTCAGACACAGGGATACCTAATGTGCATGTGTTTCACTGTAATTTTTTACTTTTATATATATTCTAGGGATAGGGGGTGATTTAAACTTTTAATTCTTTTTATCTTATTTATATTTATTTATTTTTTTTATATTGCATTTATTAGGTCTTGGACCCCATGGGATCTGACAACTAATGCATTGCAAAATATTGGCATTTGTATGACAGGCTATATAAAGCAGCCTGCCATACAAATGAATAGCAGACAAACCTGCAATACTTTCTGGTTTCTAATTCCCGATTGTGGGAGTATCCCAATATCCGCCCACTGCACTGCCTAGCAGTTTTTCATACATACCCAGTACATAATTATTTATGTTTGTGTCTATTTTTACATTATATATATATATATATATATATATATATATTTCACACACACACACTAGTTACATATGCATACATCTATATACAGTATATCTATAAATTCAGTTGTGCTAATAAGTTTACATACCCTGGCAGATTTTTTGTTTTTTTTTAGCCTTTTTTCATAGAATATGAATGATAACACAAAAACTTTTTCTCCACTCATGGTTAGTGGTTGGTTGAAGCCATTTATTGTCAAAATTCTGTGTTTTCTTTTTATAAATCATAATGACAACCAAAAACATCAAAATGACCCTGTTCAAAAGTTCACATATCCCAGTTCTTAATACCGTGTATTGCCCCCTCTAACATCAATGACAGCTTGAAGTCTTTTGTGGTAGTTGTGGATGAGGCTTTTTATTCTCAGATGGTAAAACTGCCCAGTCTTTTTGGCAAAAAGTCTCCAGTTCCTATAAATTCCTGGGCATGTGCTGCGCGCTTGAGATCTCCCCAGAGTGGCTCAATGATATTAAAGTCAGGATACTGAGATGGTCACTCCAGAACCTTCACTTTCTTCTGCTGTAGCCAATGACAGGTCAACTTGGCCTTGTGTTTTGGATCGTTGTCATGTTGGAACGTCCAAGTACATCCCATGCTTCCTGGCTGATTAGTGCAAATTTCCCTCCAGTATTTCTTGATAACCTGCTGCATTCATCTTTCCTTCAACTTTGACCAAGTTTCCTGTGCCTTTGAAGCCCACACATCCCCACATCATCAGTGATCCACCTCCGTGCTTTACAGTAGGAATGGTGTTCCTTTCATCATAGGCCTTGTTGACACCTCTCCAAATGTAACGTTTATGGTTGTTGCCAAAAAGTTCGATTTATGTCTCATCACTCCAAATGACCTTGTTCCAGAAATTTTGAGGCTTGTCTCTGTGCTGTTTGGCGTATTGAAGGTGAGATTCTTTGTGGCATTTGCGCAGTAATGGCTTTCTTCTGGCAACTCCACCATGCAGCCCATTTTTCTTCAAGTGCCTCCTTATTGTGCATTTTGAAACAGCCACACCGATAGTTTTCAGAGAGTCCTGTATTTCAGCTGATGTTATGTGTGGGTTTTTCTTTGCATCCCGAACAATTTTGTGGGCACTTGTGGCTGAAATTTTGGTTGGTCTACCTAATCATGTTTTGGATTTTACAGAGCCCCTGAGTTTCCATTTGCTAATCACAGTTTGAACATTGCTGACTGGCATTATCAATTCCTTGGATATCTTTTTGTATCCCTTTCTTGTTTTATACAGTTCAACTACCTTTTCCCGTAGATCCATGGACAATTCTTTTTCTTTCCCCATGACTCACAATCCAGAAACGTCAGTGGCTGGTGGAAAGATGTAACAGTCTGTCTGGATCCCAGAAACTCACTCAGCTTTTATGCACACACACTCATTACAAGCAAACAGGTCACAGGTGAGGATGTTACCTTTAGTAGCCATTCAAACCCTTTTGAGTCAACTTCTGGGAATGTTATCAGGCCAAAATCACCAGGGTATGTGAACTTTTGAACAGGGTCAAAAATCCCAGAACCACACGGGGGGACCTAGTGAATGACCTGCAGAAAGCTGGGACTAACATAACAAAGGCTACTGTCAGTAACACACTACGCCGCCAGGGACTCAGATCCTCCAGTGCCAGACGTGTCCCCCTGCTTAAGCCAGTAGATATCTGGGCCCGTCTGACGTTTGCTAGAGAGCATTTGGATGTTCCAGAAGAGTATTGGGAGAATGTCATATGGTCAGATGAAACCAAAGTAGAACTGTTTGGTAGAAACACAACTCGTCGTGTTTGGAGGAGAGTGAATGCTGAGTTTCATCCAAAGAACACCATACCTACTGTGAAGCATGGGGATGGCAACAAAGAATGAATGGGGCTCTGATGATTCTGCCTAAATATGGCCATAACTCAGAGATGTATTTTGGTCTCTGGGTAGCGTATTTCTCTCTAGTTCCATTTATTCATACTGTGCGCAGCTATGAGCCTAGGTGTATATTGGCAGTAGTGGCAACACTGGAACAATAGGGCTCCATTGAATTCATACACAGTCCTGGCTGATCAAACAAACATGCATTGTCCAGCTGCACTGGTTGACCAGATATGGCTGATAACATTGTATCAGGTCATTTGGTCTCATCTACATACAAAAGATCTGGACTTGATTGAATTAACTCATCAGACCTACTGTCGCCGGTGACCTCATTCTGGGAGGTGGCATAAAGGGTATAAAAGATGAGGTAAGAGGTCTGTGGGAGGAGACTATCACTTAGAGATTATGATATAGAGTTGATGCTATGGAGATGATGCTATGGAGATAATGCTATGGAGATTATGCTATGGAGATTTTGCTGAGACCATCACAGACTACAGAGTTGTTACAGAGAGACCATGAGGAGATTTTTGTGATGAGACTACTGGACTAATGCTGAGAGATTGTGTAAAGAGCATGCAGGCTGGATTACTGTTGTTGATGCCACATGCTGAAAAGCCTCCACTGGTGATCTCCACATGCTATGTGTGAGTGTTGGACTATAGAGCCACATCAAGGACATGTGTGGTAAAGTAATCATTTCACCTTTATCCCTTTTATTTTATTTGTACTGTATCTTGTAACTAGTAACTGTTAATGCTTGCATATATCTGCATATCTGTTCTGATCTGTATATGTTAGATTTTAATACCGACCCACTTAGGGGTTAATAAATATATAAAATTTAGAAGGCTTGTCTTGTATTTATCTTGTGAACCCGGCACTCACTGGTGGTGAGTGTGGTTTTTATATGAAAGAGGACTCAGGGTGTGGCCAAAGCAGTTTGGCGCACAGAGGATCTTTCACATTGGTGGCAGCGTAGTGGGATCTTAGGATAAACGGCGTGTGTTGGTGACCTATATCACTCACATGCTGGGGATTATGGTAATCCTATGAGACAAGCTCGGTATTAAAGCAAGCATTAAGATACAGTGAAAGTTTGATACAGTGCTGTTCCCCTCCCTTATTCTTTGTATTCTATCCTATCTTTTATTTGGCAAATACCAGTGGATGGCTAGTGGGCTCAGAAGCAGAGCCCCAGAACTGCTGAACCAGGCTTTTGGAGATCCTGAGCGTATGATCGCTTCTCGGCCTTTTGGCTAAGATCAAGTGTAGTATCTGTTCTTATCAGTTCAATATCTGGTGCGAGGGGAACTGGAATAGGAACCGTTCGGATAGCAATATCCGGTAAAACTTCTGGGACGCCAGAAAGCGGATCCGCTCGGACGCCCATATCCGAAATTTCCAGGATAAACCGAGTGCCATTTATTGGACGGGGGAGCAGTGCTGCATTTGATCTGCCATTAGACCGAGAGGGCGAGCCCTCTAGCGCCTTCGAGACCTTCGCCATCGAAGACCGACGCCAGCAAGGGAGAAGCAGCTGACAACCCACCGTGAGCACATCCCGGGAAGCTCAGGGAGAGAGAACGACTTGGACTTCGGGAGGCGGAGCTTCGGGAGATATTCAGATTAGGGGGCGGAGCCTAGCTGAAACTCCAGGAGAAGAAGACTTCAGGAGCGCCGAGGGACAGTTCTCTGCCCAGAGTCTTCGTGGGACAGCCCGGTGTCAGGAGGTAATGGCCACAGAAGGAACCATCCCCAAGAAGGCGGGGAGACCAGCTGGGGGCAAGGCCAAGGTAAGCCAGGCTCCGGTGGCCATCTCGGACGTCTCTCCGTCCACTTCCGCCGGCCAGACGGGAAACCTGCTGCCCACTCAGGGGGCTCCAACCTTGGAGCCCTGGATGAGGCAAACGGTGACTCTGAGGCTGAAGGAGGTGGACGGAAAGCGTCCAAACATGACAGAAAAAATTTTCTGTCAAAAGATGGTCCTGGAGCAGGGCTTTTCCAAAGCCGAGACCCTAGCAGTCCACGCCTTTGTCACGGGGATATTCTTTGTGACTTTTGCCTCCGTGGACATATGCAGGAGGTATTGGGATTCGGTGAAGTCAGCGCTGCCGGGATCCCCTTTCAGGATGTTCGTGGGCAGCTGCCCAGTGCAACAGAATGAGAGACGGATCACGGTGGCGATGAGGAATCCGCACACCCCGGGCAGCGACGTAGCCACGTTCCTGAGCAGGTACTGTACTGTGATCAAGGAGCCGTCCAAGATCCTGAACAGTCTCGGCTTCTGGAACAGCAAGTGGTCAGCCGTAGTCCGCCTCCACAGGGACCCCCACAATTCCAACGGCCTCGTGCATCTGCCGCCGGTGTTCTCGCTCGGGAACTCCTACGGGCTCATCTTTTACCCCGATATGCCGCGCTGCTGTCGCAAGTGTGGTAAGGAGGGGCACGAAGGAAGGGCCTGCAGGGAGAACGCTTGCAGGAACTGCCGTGTGGTGGGGCACGAGACGAAGGATTGCCCCACACGGAAGACCTGTAATCTGTGTGGGGAGGCGGACCACGCCTACAAGGGGTGCCCGAAGAGATCCTGGGCGAAGGTGGCGGCGGATTTCGCGGCCGGCGCGCCCGCCGCGCCGGCCAAGAAGAAGCCAGCGACCAAGCCCAAAGACACGCAGAAGCCCCGGAATCCCCAGAAACCGGAGCAGAGCAAGGGTAAGCAGCAGCAGCAGCAGCAGAAGCAGAAGCAGAAGCCGCAGCCGCCGCAGCAGCCCAAGAAAAGTCCTGAGCAGGGTAAGCGGACGACCCCCCCCCCCCTCCCTGTGTTCCCCCCACTGAAGTTATCCCTCTCCTTCCCCCCATCACCTCAGTGGCCACCCCTGCCCCCCCTCACCCCTCCCCCCCCGGCTTCCCTCCCCCCAGCAGCACTAACACCTCCCCCTCCAGCTGCTGTGGGCCCCTCCTTGGAGGAATTCCCCCCCCCTCCCTTCTCCCCGCTTGTCTTGTTACAGAGCAAAGAAAGAGAAAGAAGAGCGAAGGCCCCGACGAAGACGACGAGGTCTCCAAAAAGTTAGCAGTGGAGCCCGCCGAGGACGCCATCCCGGTGGACTTAGAACTCGAGCAGTACGTGGATACCCTGTTGGCCGAACCCCCGGCGTCAATCATCAACGAGATCCTCGGCGGTGAGGCGGTGGAGATGGTGGAGGCTTTCGATACCCACGCCCTGCAGGCGATTGACGACTCCTTGGAGCAACTCTTGCCTGCGGACAAGAATGAGGAGAAACCCCCCCGATGGGAGCGGTAACTAGAAAACCTGTCTTGAAGGTTTAATCTTTTCTTTTTTCTCTCACTATGGCTGGGATCTCTATCTTTACCATTAACGTGAGGAGCATCAAGGAGAGGAGTAGACGTCAGACAGCTTTGTCGTTCGTGGAGAACATCGCTAAGGCGAATGTCGTGATGATGCAGGAGTGCGGCCTCCCCTCTCTTCGGTCCTACGGACACCTCTGCAGGGAGTGGAGCCACGGTCCGTCTTACTGGTCGGGTGGTGGCGACTGCAAGTCCGCAGGTATTGCCGTTCTCATCAGGGGGAACGCCTTCACGCTTGAAACCTACCAGGAGCTCGTCTGTGGCCGGCTAATGGTCATAGACGGTTCTTGGGCGGGGGAGCCTATTAGGCTCATCAACGTGTACGCTTCCCCCATGAAGAACGAGCGCCTGGAGCTTTTCCAGATCCTGCGCACTCAGCTCGCTACCACCAGGGCGGTCATTCTGGCCGGGGACTACAACTGCCCTGTGGAGGGTGACGGAAGGAGTTCTTCTGCGTCAGCGAAGCTCGATGTAACATCTAAACTGCTGATCGAGATGGTGACCGAGGCCTCTCTCAGGGACGCGGTGGGTTCTATGGGGCCGGCATCAGCCAACTACACCTGGTGTCGGTCCGATGGCTCACTGCGTTCCAGGATTGACTTCGTGTTCACCTCTCGGTCAGTAGCACAGGTAAGCCACTCTATGATCCCTTGCTTCTTCTCTGACCACAGGGGTATTCTCTTCGAGGGCGCCGTGGGCAACGGTTTTCCACCCGGCCCCGGCTCCTGGAAGCTGAATTGCTCCTTGCTGGAAAATGAGGAGTTGTTGGAGGAGATTAGAGATGTTTATGTGTGCCTTCGTAACGACAAATTTTCCTTTAGCAGGTTGTCGGATTGGTGGGAATATGTTAAAGTCAATATCCGTTGTTTCTTCCAGGCGAGAGGCCGCCAGCAGGCGGCCCGGCGCAAGGGGGACCTGAGGGAGATGCAGCGCGAGCTGCGTTCCCTTCAGGACCTCGAGCGCTGTGGCTGGGACGTCAGGGTTATGCTGGAGGACGCCAAGAAGGGTCTCAAGAGGCACTTTGAGGAGGAATCGCGGCAGATCATCTTCCGTTCCAAGGTGGAGCATCTGGAGAAGGGTGAGAAATGTAACTCTTTCTTTTTCAGAAAGGTCCACTCAGGCCACACGCCCGTCACAGAGATGAGGGATGGAGACGGCAACATGAGAAGGGGGAAGAAGGAAGTGATGGGCATCGTCCGCGACTACTACCGCGACCTCTACTCCCCCGAAACCCACCGACGAAGATGCAGCGCAAGAGTTCCTGTCAGGTATCACTAATCCTCTTGATCCTGCAGGCGCTGAGGCTCTGAACGCCCCTCTGACGGTGGCCGAAGTCCTCGCTGCCGCTAAATCCTTTAAGGTCGGAAGGACTCCGGGTAGCGACGGTCTCCCCCGCCGAGCTATACGTAGCTCTGGGGGACCTGATCTGCTCGGATCTGAAAGATCTCTACGAGGAGATGGTGGCGGCGGGGACGATGCCGCCGTCGTTGCGGGAAGGCTTGATCACGATCTTGTACAAGCAGAAGGGGGAAAGATGCGACCTGAAGAATTGGCGTCCCATCTCGCTCCTCAACGTGGACTACAAGATCCTGGCCAAGGTGATGTCGACGAGGTTGAAGGCCGTCATCGGCAGCGTCATCCACCCGGACCAAACCTGCGCCATTCCTGGTCGGAGGATCGCGGACAGCTTAGCCCTGGTGAGAGACACATTGCACTACATCGGAGACCGCCGTGCACACGCGGCCCTGGTCAGTCTGGATCAGGAGAAGGCCTTCGATCGTGTCTCTCACGATTTCATGGCGAAAGCCCTCCGCCAACTTGGTATGGGTGAGTGGTTCTGTCGTATGGTTAACCTCATGTATCTCGACATCCACAGCTCGGTGATGGTGAACGGCTGGAAGACTGACCCCTTTCCGGTTCGCTCCGGGGTCAGACAAGGCTGCCCGCTCTCTCCCCTCCTTTTTGTTTGTGTTATAGAACTGTTCGCAGAATCTATCCGGCAGAATCGAGGGATCAGAGGGATCATCGCACCGGGCTCAGGAAATCTGGAAGTCAAGTGTTCGCTCTACATGGATGATGTGACCGTCTTCTGCGCTGACCAGTCGTCGGTGTCAACGCTCGTCCAGACCTGCGAACGCTTCGGCCGAGCCTCCGGGGCTAAGGTGAACTGTGGAAAGTCAGAGGCCATGCTCTTCGGAGAGTGGCACCTGGCCTCCCCTGCTTTCTTTCCTTTCACAGTGCAACCGGACTTCATCAAGATCTTGGGAGTCTGGTTCGGAAAGGAAGGCGCCGCCCTGAGGTCTTGGGACGAAAGACTCAAGAAAATCAACCAGCGAATCGGGCTTTGGAGCCTACGTCAGCTCACCATCGAGGGAAAGGCGCTCGTCCTGAGGAATGAGATCCTGCCTGTGCTCCAGTACGCAGCACAGGCCTGGCCCCCACTGGCGACGGTGGCGCGGGCCATCACTAGGACCGTCTTCCACTTTGTGTGGGGCTCCAAAATGGACCGGGTGAAGCGGAGCATCATGTACAAGGACCGGCTCAAGGGAGGTAAGAATGTCCCTGATATTCCAACCCTTCTAAGATCGGCTTTTGTTTGTGATTGTGTTCGCAGAACCCTGAGTACAGTCAGCGGATCCGCGGGGAAGGCCATGTCTCGTTTGTTCCTGCTCCCCCTCTGGCGAGGGCTCGGCTGGGATAAATGGGACAGCTCCGTCCCTTACAACTGGACCGTCCCGTGGTTCTACAAGGACGTGCCCAAGTTCGTGAGGGAGTTCCAGCTGGAGGGTCTTAAACCGGATCTGTGGAAGCCAAAGACCATCCACAAGCTCATCCGAGCTAGGGATGGCATGGAGGAGGTTCCAGGACTCACAGCGGATGCCACGAAGGTCGTTTGGGAGAACGTCTCTTCACGTCTGCTGACCAACGGGCACAAGGATCTGTCGTGGATGGCTATCCGAGGGGGGCTGCCCCTCAGGTCGTTCATGCATGCCCGCAACTTGAGCAAGACGAGGTACTGCCCACGGTGCCCCTACAAGGAGGAAACATCTTTGCACGTCTTTTGGGAGTGCCCTTTTGCTCAAGGCCTGTTGGACGAGCTGGAAGATGACTTTGAGGACTGTGTACCCAGGAGGGGCCTGACGTACCACGCGGTATTGTATGGGCTCTTCCAGGGGACTCACAGAGAGAGTGAGTAATCAAAGCAAAAGGTGGCTACTTTGAAGAACCTAGAATATCAGACATATTTTCAGTTGTTTCACACTTTTTTGTTAAGTATATAATTCCACGTGTGTTAATTCATAGTTTTGATGCCTTCAGTGTGAATCTACAATTTTTATAGTCATGAAAATACAGAAAACTCTTGGAATGAGAAGGTGTGTCCAAACTTTTGGTCTGTACTGTATATATGCACTTATGTATCTTGGTAGATATATATATATAGTATATGAATATGCATGTGTATCTGTATATATATATATTGACCGAGAATATCTGTAAAGCACAATCACACAATTTGGTCCCATGTTACAACATTTCCCAGTAAGGCTGTGTTTACACGTTTTGGTTTTGCTCAGAAAATGCATGTGTTTTTATCAACAAACCAAATGCGTTTTTAAAAAAATGCATGTGTTTTTTGAAACCCATACATGATTTTTAAAGCATGCAGTTTTCCCTGCATGATGCTAATGATAAAGCATTCACATCTTTTGCACATTTCTTATCTTCTTCACTCTCCCTATATATCTACCATGCTGCCAGCCCATCAGTGTCCATAAAACCCTCTGACCACTCACAGAAGAATCTCTGTCTGATGGAGAGAATAAATAACATAAATAGAAGGCTAGAATTGTTAAAAATCAATAAAAATGAAAAATGTGCCTGTCTACCTTGCTGCTTCTGCTGCCTCTAATCACTGCTGTGAGCCATGATGCTGGCTTGTCTGGTGATCAGGATAGCCCCAACTCCTCCTGGCTGTTCTGGCAGTCAATAAAGTTTAGACAAATGCTACTTTCATCATGCTCATCACCTGAAGTCATGTGCACAATGATCAGCACATGATCACGACTAGTAAGGAAGTGATTGCAGCAGAAATTTTATTGGTCACACATTTCTGCAAAAGGGTAAGACATTTTTATTTGGTCTCAGTTAGAAAAATTCATTTCTCTACATTTTTTGTTTTTAAAATTTTTTTTTTAATTTTTTTTAATTTTGTAAAAATGTATATATATCTCGGAAAAACCCTTTTAAATCATTATTCTACAATGTTTTGTATTATGACCTCTGAATTGTGAACATTCAAAGACCATCATTTATTAGTACAAAAGAGGAAACAAAGTGTAACTCTGAAAGTACGTAACATATTTTGATACAAATTGACATTTCAGATAAAGCTCAAAACATTGTAGACGTTAACCACAAAACTACATGTAATACACATTAGTTTTAACTAATATGAAGGTGAGAAAGGAGAAACACTACTTAAGGCTAAGGCCCCACATAGCGGTCCACAGCAAAAAAGTGCTGCAGGAAAAACCACAGCTGCAACGCATCACGGTTTTTCCCACAACGTTTTTCACAGAAAGTTTGCAGATGAAAACTTTTTGCTTAAAATATACCTATAGAGAAACCACCAGCGTTTCCATATGTATAATTGACATGCTGCGATTTCCAAAACCACGACGGTTTTGGAAATCGAAGTGTGTCTGCTGCGCATATTTTTTCCCAATGTGTGGATGGAATTCTAGGGAATCCACTTTGCAAGGACTGTAAACACAGCATTTTTTTTTCCTCGGCCTTTCCGCCGCGGCCAAACCACAGTATTTCCACCACGTGGGCCCCGGCCTTAAACTATTCTTAAAAGTATACATTTCTTAATTTAGACTTTTGACCTTCTTTAAACATCTAACGTTTTAATCGTACTTTTAATTTATTTTCACTATACTTTTGATCATTCAAGTATTTTTGTCATTCTGACCTCTCAATCTGTTTCTACAAATGTATTACCATAAAATACCCAATTCAATTGACTGCAAATTCTGTCAGCATTTAGACACCATATTTGCACCTAAATCCTGACAGAATCCTAAGCATATGAACTTGACTGAAATCTCAATAGCTGTTTTAGCAGTCTAGGACATTTAGCACTAAGATTCTATGAAGATTCCTTACATGAAATAATGTAATGTAGTGCTATTTAAATATTTTCATGAAATTATTACACCATTTCTGCTTTTTGTATGTTATACATCTGAATAATAATGAGAAAGTGATGACTTTCTGAATTAGCAAGCGCTTACAAAAGTGTATATACTATAGTACTAAAGTTATTCTTTTAATGTGCATCCTGAAGAACATGATTTAACTGTTTACCGTTTGCAAGACTATATTCAGGTAAAAAAACATGGTCTGTGTGATGGCTGCATTTCCCAAACCAATAGCAGCTCATCTTTACTAAACTCCCTGCATCATAGTATTTTATTATGCAGAGCATTTCAGAACTGTGCCTCTACCTTACTGTACTGACATAATGTCATAAGTATAGACTATTGAGTCTATACTGGGGCTCAAACAATCAAAGATGGGTGAACCTCTCAAGATTGGTTTCATTTCGGGTTCAGGTGGTTTGGTCCAAAGATTTGTTTGGGGTTGAATAAGGGACCATAGTTTAAAATGGCTGAAAACATAGTGCATGAAACTATCTATCCAATTTCTAGCTCTTTAAGGCAAACACAGACAAAGTTATGAAAAAGTTAAATTAACATGTATGGATATTAAAAAATGAATGGCAAGCAGTGGGTACAAACTTCTAGTTTTACCATACACTGCTCTTCCACTGGTTTTTACGCATTTTAACATTTAAAATGATTAAATTTAAAAATTACTCTTTTTTGGAGAACTGTACTTGCCCGTGGTTTTTTTTATACACACATGGCGGTTATATTGCAAATAGTAATGGTTTTATATAAAAAAATAAATTAGCCCATTTCGATGACTTGTAAGGTTTGTTATTTTTGAAAAATTGTTGGGGCTGTGTTCCTAGCTGAAAACTGATTAAAAAGAAGTGGCTTTCCAAAACCAAATTATCCCTATGTGGGAGCAAATGTGAAATCAAAATGCTGTTGACATTGAAAGAAGCAATCACACAGGGTTTCATTGATTTGGGGACCTTTTTCAATCTAACTTATCCTCTTAGACTAGTTAAGATGGGAATTGGGAGGGAGGATAGATGTCCACTCTGCGGGTTATGTAACTGTGATTAATACACATCAGATATTTGAAGTACAATTACTTCTTTGCTTTTTTTTTTTTTTTTTTTTAAGGAAACAATGTGGCACCAACAGTGTGGTATAGTAGAATGTGATGGACCAGGCTGCATGTCTGGCTGTGTGGTGGCAGTGGTGGTAGCTGTGTCAACATGAGTGGCAGTACGGCATGGAATAATATGATGGATCAGGCAGCAGTACATTGCATAGATAATGTCAATGTACTCCCTCTGTAGATGATAGGATGCTCGTGAAGGACGTTTCAGTCACTCCAATAGTGGAAAATATCACAGCACTCCTTTATAGATATAATTGAAGTGTAGTAATTTTATTCACTTATAGCACCAAATAATTCAGTGTAGAGATAAAGAAGACAAGATATTCAGTGCAGACATTTCAGTGTATCCCACCTTCATCAGTGAATATCCATAGATTTGTCAATACAGAATGTCAAATCTACTCATAAATGTCCAGTGTTTCCTTGGATCACAATCTGCGAACGTCAGGAGTTTCATCTATAAAGGCAGCAGGACATGTCTGGCTGAGTGGTGGCAGTGGTGAAGCTGTGGCAACCTGAGTGGCAATACAGCATGGAATAATGTGATGTCCAGCTGTTTAGGTGTAGCAGGCAGCACTGGCAGTAAACAACAACAGTAAATGAAACATGATACAGGGAGATGGTGGCAGCTCTATTTGGAATCATCAGTCAGAGGTGTGTGAAAGTCCTCATGGATCCATAACTAATTCATTTTTACGAAAGTAATTTTTTTCACACTCGCAATGGATAATTCGGTTCTTCTAGGTGTTACAACACCACGGTTGCACTGAACACTCTCTCGGTCATTACAGTTGAGGCTGTACAAGATTAAACTCTCATAGCAAACTGGGCCAGCTTCTTCCACTGCTCTAACCTGTTGGCCCAAAATTCCATGGCGTCAAAGTTGTCTGCAGGAATATATGTAAATTCAACCGGTGGGTGTCAGTTGCCTGTTGTGGGTCTAGTTAGTACTGGGGAGTAAAAATTTTCTGGTTCATCATGTTCCAAAGACTGTACTGGCTGGTGATGCTGATGTTTTTACTCCTGTAACTTACAACAAAATGGAGAGTTAGAGGATCAGTTGTTTATGCAAATTGAGTGAGTGGCACAGGCGGATTCTGTGGTCTTGAGATTTTAACTACCCGGATATTGACTGGGGTTATGGTTCTGCATCATCTGCAAAGAGGAGGACAATTTTATGGTCCATCTTGTAGAAAATCTAACTAGAGCAGATGTTCTGCTGAATTTGTTAATTTCTAATAATGTGGAATTTATTGGAAATGTCACTGTTGTTGAAAACCTTGGTAATAGTGACCATAATCTAATCAGATTACACCTAAATTGCAAAAAGCAAAGGCAATTTTACCAGGTTAGGGGCTGCACTTCAGTAAATAGACTGGGGGCAGCTATTGTCAAATAATAATACATTAATCGATATATTAAACTGGATAAACATAGAAATGGTCCAAGTCAAGTTAAACAAATAAACGTGAGCAAGGCTCCATGTCAAGATGAATTACACCCATGAATACTTAAAGAGGACCTTTCAAGTCCTCGAAGATCATAGGTATTATATACCACTAGAAAGCTGACAGTCTGCTGAATTCAATGCCGATATGCGCCCGTTATATCAATGCCGTTAGTTTCAGCAGCAATATCCCTCCACTATCAGAAGGGTGGGCCTTACTGCTCAGCGCCATTGCTGAGCTGTAAGGAACATCCCTCCTGACAGTACTCCTCCATAATCTTGTACTGTCAGGGGCAGCCTTCCTCACAGACCAATGATGATGCTAGGCTGTAAGGCAGAGGAGGGATATCGGTGCCGAAATTAACAGTACCTATATCTCTGGCAATGGGGCATATACCTGCAAAGCTAACAGTGTGCTGAATTCAGTGCACTGTGAGCTTTCTAGCAGTATACAGTATAATACCTCAGATCTCTGAGAACATGAAAGGTCCTCTTTAAAGAACTCAGTTCTGTTATATCTGTAAACCTGTTCTAAATTTTTAGGGATTCTATAGTGACTGGTACAGTGCTAAGGGACTGGCACTAGGGAAAAGTGGTGCCTATTTTCAAAAAGGGCTCTAGGTCTTCCCTAGATAATTACAGACCAGTGAGTTTAATATCCATTGTGGGGGGAACTATCTGAGGGGCTCTTAAGGAGTTTGTGACTGTACATAATAATATACAGACAGACAGTTTAGCTTTACTAAAGACAGAAGTTGGCAGACTAACCTTATTTGTTTTAATGAAGAGGTGAGTAGAAGTCTGGACAGAGGGGAGGCTGTGGATATAGTGTTCCTGGACTTTGCATAGGCATTTGAGACTGTCCCTCATAGACGTTTAATGGGTAAAATCAGCTCCATTGGCTTAGAAAATATAGTTTGTAATTGGATTGCAAAATGGTTAAAGGATCATATCCAGAGAGTTGTGGTCATTGACTGCTTCTAAGCCTGGTACTCTGTTATAAGAGGTGTACCCCAGGGTTCAGTGCTGGGCCCACTGTTATACTAGGTTCACACTTGAGCCGGGTTCTCCATTGTTGGGGTCCGCCAAGCCCATCCGCTAAAACAGCAGTTACCCGTGGACACCCGTGGATCCCATAGACTACAATGGGGTATGCCGGGTGTCCGTCGAGTTTCCGCCATTTTTATACTGATACTGATTTTCAATGGAGACTCCAACGCAGATGTGAATCTAAGTTCATTTATTTTTTAATGATATAGAAGATGGGATTAATAGCACTGTCTCTAGTTTTGCAGATGACACCAAACTATGTAGTACAGCGAAGTCCATGGAGGATGTACATAGATTACAAGCAGACTTGGACTGACTAAGTGTTCTGTCATCCACATAGCAAATCAGGTTGAATGTGGATAAATGTAAAGTTATGCAGCATATGTCCTAGGGGGAGTAATGCTAGAAGAATCACTGGAGGAGAAGGACCTGGGTGTATTTTGGTGGACTCGTCAAAGGGATGGAAAAGCCAACACTTCCCTCATGAGCCTCCAGTGGCAGATCTCAAAATAACACATTTCCCCTGTGGTCTGCTGCATGTTGTAATCATTCACTGCCTTCTGCTGCCCATACAGACTCTCCAGTATGTTTATGGTGGAGTTTCACCAAATTGGAACGTCAAGGATGCAAATGCAGAACGTTTTGTCGCTGCAAGTCCAGCAGGGTGTTTTGGCGACATATGAATGGCTGAAATGCGCAGACACTTTTCTGGCCATGAGCAGCACCTCTTTTACCACTATACATGTTACTAAAGCAGCACACCACCAGATTCAGCACATGTGCCATACAGAGACAATGCGTCATTTGACCCAACTGCAGCAAAGCAACAATATTGGTGCCATTGTTGCTGGCAACACTGCCCAGTTGTAGTTGGTGAGGAGCCATTCAGTGGGATACTTGTTGCAGGATACAATGGAGCAGCTCCTTCACTGTGTGACTTATCTGATCCAGTCTCATTAACTGTAAAACCACATGGCAGCACTGCACGTTACACACATGAAATAAGGGAGAAGGAGTGGAAGCAACACCTTGCCCTGGTGAAGAGGGGTCCATAGATGAGGATTCAGAAAAGGCAGATAGGCCCTGCATTGTGTTGGAACTGGGCCTGCACAAATGAGGTAGACCTAGCACCTGGCCTTTCCAGACTGTGGTCGCTGCCACTCAAACTATTGACCCAGTGGATCGTGAAAGCCATGTATTATCTTTGTACATAATTGCTGCTCCACATGTTGACAGTGGCGTGCACCTTTCCCCAGACGTATTCTCTGATATAAAGCAAGGACAGCTTTTCTAGAGAAATAATGGTGGTTAGGTATCCTCCTTCAAGGTTGAGCACATGCCACCAGTTGGCGAAACACCGTTGCAGAACTGCAGAATAACTGTGCACATATTGCAACCACCAGTGCCATCACCCCTAGAAAACGAGCTTCCCCAAGGTGTGCACTGGGCAGACTTTTGGATGTTGGGTCTGCGCACTGACTGGAATCATTACTATAAACAATAACACTTCCCTCTTCTTTTGATGTCACCTTGTCACTCTGACCCGCTTGTCAGGTCCAATCTGCAAAAGAATTTCTGACTCATCAGGACCATTGGATGCCTGCACACCCTCATAATGTTCACCTCCAGATTTCCCCCTAGTGCCCTACCAGATTGACTACCAGTAGTAGTATCACACCTCCTTCCACTATTACCTCTGCTTCCTCTACTTTCAAAAAATTATGACTGTTCCTTTCCAGCTCATCAAAAAGAAGACAAAGACTGATCTGGCTAGGAGAAATATCTTTCTCAGCAGGTGCAACATCACTACCAGAGATCTGTATCAGTGAAGAAAATGAGGGAGACATGGCTGACAGTCTGGAAAGGCCCTTTAATAAACTATGTGTTACACCATTAAAGGAGATAGAAAAGGAACACACAGTGTCGGACTCAAGATGACATCTCGGATGAGATGAGCGAGCTAAGTAATCAAAAACTTCATCTTCATGCTCAGGAAGTACAACTATTCTGCGGCTACTGGCAGCACCACCAAAACCAGAAGTAGTGTTGCTGTTGCTACCCACATTTTCATTGTTATTGTTATCCCCTGTCCTGTTTTTTCCAGGCATTTTACTGCACACTACGTAACCCTTTCGCACATAATGACGTTAATTTACGTCATTATGCGCGAAGGGTTGTATTGAGAGAGCTCAGGAGCTGAGCTCTCTCCATACTTGATGGATGCCGGCTGTTTAATACAGCCAGGACCCGCTGCTAACAGCTGCGATTGGTGCCGACACAATGCCAATACATTAGTATTGCAGTGAATAGTATGATCGATCAGACCCCCTAGGGTTACAGGTCCCTAGGGGGTCTGAAAATAAAAGTAAAAGAAAAAAGTTTTTAAAATTATTAAAAAAAAAGCACAAAAAATATAAAAGTTCAAATCACCCCCATTTCCCTAAATCATATATAAAAATAAATAAACAATAATAAACACTTTAGGTGTCCCCATGCTCCAAAATGTCCGAACTATTAAAAAATAAAAATATGCATCCCATACGGTAAACTGCGTAGCGGGGAAAAAATCAAAATGACAATTTTTTCAACACTGCTTCCTATAAAAAATGGAATAAAAAGAGATCAAACCATCAGAACTTCCCCAAAATAGTATCAGTCAAAACATCATCTTATCCCACATAAAAAGACGCCTTACCCAGCTCCATACACATAAATATAAAAAAGTTACAGGTGTCACAATATGGCGACACAAAAATTTTTCTCTATTTTGCATAGTTTTAAATTTTTTAAAAGGTATTGACATTACAAATACTATATGAATTTGGTATCGCCATGATTGTACTAACCCTCAGAATACAGGTAACATGTCATTTTTACCAGATAGTGAATGCCGTAAAAATTAAACCCATAAGAAATTGGCGCAAATGCATTTTTTTTTTTCCAATTCCACCTCATTCAGAATTTTTTTCCAGCTCCCCTGTACATTGTACAGGATTTTGAATGGTGCCATAACAACGTACATTTTTTCCTGCAAACAATAAGCCATCATGTGACTCTGTGAACTGAAAAATGAAAAGATTATGGCTCTTGGAATGGGGAGAGGGAAAAACAGAAATGCAAAAACAAAAATTGACAGAGGCATGAAAGGGTTAATTATAATAGCGATTGGTAACAATGCTGACACTGTGTCTTTTTTTGTTTTTGTTTTTTACAAAAAAATATTTCAAGAAAAATAGCAAAACACTAAAAGGATGACCTGGTCAGCGAGTATTAGACTAGAACTGTGTCAGGTTTTTTTTTTGAGGGGGGGGATTTTTTTGGCCGTTAAAAAGGTTGCAGTTTGTACGTGTATTGGGTAACAAAAAAAAACTCTTAACAAATGGATATTTTTCAGATTAGCACAGGTGAAATCAATGTTTTACCATTAGAGTGACAGTTTATATGTATTTAACGAAAAAAAAAATTAAACTCTGTAAGACTGTGTAAGTCTGTGGACAGTGAAGATCAAACTGCTTTATTGTATAACAGACTTAGAAAAAAAAAATTAGATTGTTGGCAATGAAAGGGTTAACTGTCCAGTGTCTATACCACAGCAGTCAGGATCACAGGACAGTGCAGATAATCTCCCTCACTCCTATCAATGATTTCACTATTTGCCTATAATTGATGAAATCTGATTCATTCTACTTCTCCTATTCATATGACTCTCTAGTTCTATTGCAAGTTTTGCAGTTTTTGTGTATTACAGAAGAAAATGTAGTAATTGTTTTGGATCATGCAGCAATGAATAACACGTCCATCTCCTAGATTCACTATCACTAAAATGCCTCATGTTCCTGCCCACAGCATCTTATATACTCTATGTGACATTAGCACTGTAAGGTATCCACCTACCAATGATAATTGGCTGAGAGGCTGTCAGGTGATGTCAGATGATGCCAGGACATCACACATGTGTCTTCTGTAGTTTCAGTGCGCAATGCGTAGCAGGCATTTTAGTTAATCCAAGATGAATCGCAAAGTAGTCGGTTTCATTAAAAACCAAACAATTTGGAATATTTGCATCAAACTTGGCTTAGAAGGAATCATTCATCCATCACTACACACCATTCATAAACCAATATTTTGAGGGGAGTTCAGTTCAGACCACCTGCAGTTGGTCTTGGAAATGCAGGCAATCAAATATATTCAAGTTCACTTACTGTAGATTTTCCAAGCACATCTGCTGTAATCCTCTATTGATTTTGCTTCTGATCCTCCCCACAACTCATTTTTTGAGGCTATTGTCAGGAAAGAAAATTTCCACCAAAGCATAAAATGCTGGTCCAGCGGATGCATTCACTAATCAGTTAAAACCAAAAACATGGAATAACCAAAAATATTAGGGGGAGCGGTCAGACCGACCTTGAAGCACATATTATGTTTCACAATAAATATTGTAGCATGACCTATGTTAGTGGTTTTACCAAATGAGTGGCAGCGCCATTGACTTTGGCTTTGAAGTCTTGTTTTGGATAGGTTTTCATGCTGAAGCAGCAGCCACATAAATCAGAGGGGATATACTGTTAAACACATTTCTTAGAATTCTGCCTGATCAAACCACAATTGAGTCTAGTGAGCAAATTCGCATGAATGTGATTTTATTTTGTACTGGGGTTTATGCACTACGGTGTGCTTCCTGTGTTTCACAGTTTGATAAAAGTCCATATGTAAGCCTGTGTAATCCTAATATACTGGATTGTGAGACTATATACAGTATCTAATGTGCAATGGCAGATTACACTGTTATGTTTGTTTCATGTCTCTGGTTGCTTTAAAGGTCCATCATTATGATGTCATAGGTTTCAACAGTGGTAGAAAGCCACCCCTTATGTCTTTTTTGTGAGAAAGATTGCTCAGTATGTATATAGGATGTTAAAAGGAAAAAAAAACAGATCAGAAATCACATTGAAGAATTCTGTTTTGGAGAAACCTAATCATATAATGGAAAACAACTAAGTAAAACAAGATTTGACTTGTATTTAGCATATTTTACCCTATAAAGGACTGGATTTAGGCACAGCTGACTTGGATATGGAGAGTTAAACACAGAATTCCTTCCATAAGATTCTCAAGCTTTTTATTAGCAAACTGGCGCATCACATTCTTCTATCACTGTCCAAATATGAAGACTTCACATTCAAGACAAAAAAAATATTAAGTCACACAAGTTTTAGCAGCTACTTTAATGATGGACATACAGTGCCTTGCGAAAGTATTCGGCCCCATTGAACTTTTCAACCTTTTGCCACATTTCAGGCTTCAAACATAAAGATACAAAATTTTTATTTTTTGGTGAAGAATCAACAAGTGGGACACAATTGTGAAGTGGAACGAAATTTATTGGATATTTTAAACGTTTGTAAAAAATAAAAAACTGAAAAGTGGGGCGTGCAATATTATTCGGCCCCTTTACTTTTAGTGCAGCAAACTCACTCCAGAAGTTCAGTGAGGATCCAATGTTGTCCTAAATGACTAATGATGATAAATATAATCCACCTGTGTGTAATCAAGTCTCCGTATAAATGCACCTGCTCTGTGATAGTCTCAGGGTTCTGTTTAAAGCGCAGAGAGCATCATGAAGACCAAGGAACACACCAGGCAGGTCCGTGATACTGTTGTGGAGAAGTTTAAAGCCGGATTTGGATACAAAAAGATTTCCCAAACTTTAAACATCCCAAGGAGCAGTGTGCAAGCGATCATATTGAAATGGAAGGAGTTTCAGTCCACTGCAAATCTACCAAGACCCGGCCGTCCCTCTAAACTTTCATCTCAAACAAGGAGAAGACTGATCAGAGATGCAGCCAAGAGGCCCATGATCACTCTGGATGAACTGCAGAGATCTACAGCTGAGGTGGGAGAGTCTGTCCATAGGACAACAATCAGTTGTACACTGCACAAATCTGGCCTTTATGGAAGAGTGGCAAGAAGAAAGCCATTTCTCAAAGATATCCATAAAAAGTCTCGTTTAAAGTTTGCCACAAGCCGCCTGGGAGACACACCAAACATGTGGAAGAAGGTGCTCTGGTCAGATGAAACCAAAATCAAACTTTTTGGCCACAATACAAAACGATATGTTTGGCATAAAAGCAACACAACTTATCACCCTGAACACACCATCCCCACTGTCAAACATGGTGGTGGCAGCATCATGGTTTGGGCCTGCTTTTCTTCAGCAGGGACAGGGAAGTTGGTTAAAATTGATGGAAGGATGGATGGAGCCAAATACAGGACCATTCTGGAAGAAAACCTGTTGGAATCTGCAAAAGACCTGAGACTGGGACGGAGATTTATCTTCCAACAAGACAATGATCCCAAACATAAAGCAAAATCTATAATGGAATGGTTCACAAATAAATGTATCCAGGTGTTAGAATGGCCAAGTCAAAGTCCAGACCTGAATCCAATCGAGAATCTGTGGAAAGAGCTGAAAACTGCTGTTCACAAACGCTCTCCATCCAACCTCACTGAGCTCGAGCTGTTTTCCAAGGAAGAATGGGCAAGAATTTCAGTCTCTCGATGTGCAAAACTGATAGAGACATACCCCAAGCGACTTGCAGCTGTAATCGCAGCAAAAGGTGGCGCTACAAAGTATTAACTTAAGGGGGCCGAATAATTTTGCACGCCCCACTTTTCAGTTTTTTATTTTTTACAAAAGTTTAAAATATCCAATAAATTTCGTTCCACTTCACGATTGTGTCCCACTTGTTGTTGATTCTTCACCAAAAAATTTAAATTTTATATTTTTATGCTCGAAGCCTGACATGTGGCAAAAGGTTGAAAAGTTCAAGGGGGCCGAAAACTTTTGCAAGGCACTGTACATGTTGAATATATCTAAGCCAATAAAGATTTTTTTGTCTTAGAGGGAGAAAATCTATGTAACCTAGAATTTGGACTGCACACAGACCCATTGTATTGAAGTTGTACTGCATGACCATACACACGTTAATGATCCATGAGAAAAAATTTAGAGCATGGTCTATTTTGGTTAATTTTTCCTGACCAGAACAACACATGTATAGAATACATTTTCTGCCAGGTTTTCATTATCATAGGAGAACATCTATAAAAAGAATCAGCAAACAGTCATCGTATATCATATGATATTGTAAATTCATATTAAACATGTTTACAAGTATGCTTGCGTGAAACTGGCCATATGGATTTTTAAAGTGTGAAAAGTTAGTATTTAGATGCATATTACTAGGTTTCTGTATATTAAAAGACAGAAAAGTTACAAAACTTAAATTAGAGTGTGAACCGAGAGCAAGGCAGGTGGTTGAGACTCCGCAACCAGAAATGAACGCACACGCGGTAGTTCAAGAAAAGAATATATATTTACTATAAGTTAATAAAGGCTATTTGAAGGTAAAATGACAGGGATAAAGACAAGCAAAATATACAATATAGCATGAACAATTTCAAGGCAAATTCTGCAATGGTTTCTACTTTTACTCTGTCCACTTCTGCAGTATGGACACTGAATGAACAATATACTCAAAACTATCCCTAACTGACCCTGACATCACATTTGGGTGCACCCCCTTTTCCCCAGTGGTCCAGGTGGACCGCTTACAGTCCGTAGAAGCGCGCGGTGGGGCCCAAAGTCGTTCCTTTCTTTTATAGTGAAGCGTCCTCTCCTCACTGTTATCAGGATCTCGGGAGAAATGAAGTTCTCTTTAACAGGGAAACCCAATGAATGCAATGTAATCCAACAGCAGATTCCACTCAGCACACTGACAGTCCTGCCGAATCCATACACTGAGCTGGGATGTAAACCTGGATTTAGCAGGTGCTGTCCAGTACGTCAACAGCACTGCGAGTCTCTATCTGTGGTATCCATATAGACAGTCACAATGTCAGTCTCACTGATCAGCCACTGAGCACAGTTCCTTTCACGTGGACTCACTAGTCCTGTTGTCTCTTTACACTCTGTTTGTCTATGGACCAAGATACAGCTTAGCTGTACAGAAAAATATCCACATCAGTTCAACACGGCACAGAAACCTGTCTTCTCTCTTGCCAAGATGGCTGCTGCTCTCTGTCTCGTCACTTCCTGCTTCCCTGCTCACACTCTGTCTGCAGAACAGGCAGGCTGACATAAAAGGGGGGGGGGGGGTCTCACTCCAGCATCATGTCACAATTACAATGGCTGCTGTCTTAAAGGAACAGAATCACAGAAATACATTCAACATTAACAATTTATACAGACAAATAAAGCTTAGGACAACATTGGTTGTCTCTTACAAGAGCAGTATGTTAAAAATATAAAATATATTTTTTAGGTTAATTCTCAAGGACTTCTCCTCTGTATTCTGCCACACTTATAGTTTATAGCTGTTGATTACAGCATTACTGATATTGTGCAAGTACATGAAGCTGAGAATCCTGCAGTGACACGGCCAGGATTTTAATGTACATGTTCCTGAGCCAGTTCTTTTACAATAATCAAGAAATATTGCTATACACAGCCTGTGCCAGAACAGCTATTAGCTATGATTGAAGGTGAAGCCTTGGAGATGAATCTAGAGAGAAAAATTCAGAACATTGCCTTTTTGCCCAGACACACCAACATAATAAATGAGGTGGAAAGGAGACTATTATATGTTTGTGTGTAAATTTTCAGTTAAACCCCACAACTAACATTTAAAACATTTAAAAGAAATCCTCATGTACAATCACATGGCAATATTTTGTCTCCAAGTATCTTGAATGCAAGGGTGAACATGGCTAAGATACATTCAACTGCAAATTTAGACTGTACTTAAATCGAGAGACACTATAATTCTGCGGTTTATTTATGATAGTTATGCATTGTGGTGTTCATCAGTTTCAGTATTCACAGCGATTGGTTTAGATGGCATCTTTGGGCATAACTTGTGCAAAATTGCTGCAATAAATCCTTGTGGTTTCACAAAACTGCAATAAAAATCTACTGGCTTCGTAAGAAATAAACTTTTTTTTTATTTTTGTCTAGTGTAGCCCTATTTGGGGGGGGGTATGAGTATTATCCCTCCCGCAACAGACTCTGGCGCTGACCTGTGTGTATAATGGGACCTGAAGCCTTCGCTGAAGGGAAGAGTGGGAACATATATGAAATATATCAGTGCCTCCACCCAGGATAGAGCCTCTGTATTACAGGGAGGATCTCTTCCTGGGACTTACCCATGAAGTACAGTTAGTAGCCTTAACAAGGATCACTGTACTAATCTCACAGTCTGAAGAATACATACAGATACCACATAAGGTTATAACAGTAGCTTTATAAGAATCAACAGGGTAATAATACATACATACAATTGCGGTGACCAGATGGAAGGTAACGCTGCAGTTGGGATTGCGGGGGTGCAAACAGCGCAGACTTGTCACGGTCTCTGGGCACGAGGGCGCAGGGCTGGTGCTGTCCCACGTTACCACCACTGGTACCGGTGATGAGGGGGCTGCACAAATGTTGGTGGTGATTGTTCCCCCGGGGCGCTTCCCCTATACTGTGCCGACTGGTGGTGTTTGGGGCGCCCTGATGTTGTCGGTGCAGAGTCAGACACAGAAACGGTTGTAAAGTTGAACTTTTACTTCCATGGGTGTGGAGGCACAAATGCTTAAACAGTTTCTTCAATACAAAACAACGGGGTACGCCTGGTGACACAGCAAAATCCTGGGGTGCAGGGTAGACTTGATGAAAGGTGTTCCTAGCCCCTTATACTTCAGTGTTACAGCCCTAAGGTGCGTCTGGGCTCCTATTTGGCTCATAGGAGGATGCCCACCATGATACTAGTACATAATATTCCCCCACTCACGTTATGTGGTCCTGATAGCTCAGAGTTTCGGGGTGCAATAGTCAGGGTGGCAGGATATTCCACAGGTCTGGCCTTGGCCCCTGGATCCTGTGATACTTGCTATGGAGCACGTGTTCCAGAATGTTCTCTCCACAGTCTCATGCTGACAAGATAATGATGCTTGACTTCCTTCAGGGCGATGGCTAGGCAGACAGGGGACAGGATATTCTGAATAGCTGGAGTATGTCAGCTCTCCAACCTTCCTGGGCCTGTCTAGGACTTGAGATTCCTGCACTAAACTCACTGCTTTCTTCACAGGACATCACACTTATCTCCTCACCTCCTCCTCCTAACACTCCACACTTCTAACTCCTCACACGCAGGACCTTCCTGCAGGGGTGTTACCATGGGGACCCAGTGATCAGCTGACTCCTCCCCTTTTCCCAGGCGATGTCCTCCCATTGGACATTTGGTTACTATTCAATCCTATGGGAGGTGTAATGCATGTGTGAGGCTCACTAGGTGGCGCTGTGTTGTGTGAGACTCAGGACCCCCTGCTATGTCACACAGGCTATGAAGCAACAGGAAATAATACAATGCACAGAGATCACCCTCAGCCCAGCCATAGCCAGCTCTGGGATGCCACATACTCCCCCTCTTTCACTGAGCCGACCTCGGCGACGGGCTGGGGTGAAGGTGAGAAATGTAACATAACGTTAATAAATACGAATAAAGTGCAAATGTCACTAACAGTTTAGAAAAATATAATACCTAGAAACTTGAGGTAAGACCTCCCGGCATAGTCCTGGAATGTCCATGAGAAGTCTGAAGGGTAACGGAGAGATAATTAAACTCAGACTTATGGAACCTTTTGGCGGTACCATCAGACAGTCCATATAGAAACAACAGTAGTGCAAATGGGTCCAGAGGCTCTCTGGCACAAATTTTGTGAGTGTCCATTATCATGAGAGTCTCTCTGAGAAACAATAAACAGTCCTTTCTGTAAGGAAGAGTAGGCACTCTAGCACGAATGTCCATACCGCAATGGGGTAACAGAACTTCCTTGGCTCGGTGAGCCAGGCACTATGGCTTGGATTGTTGCATATAAATGTAAATACTATATTACATGGCAAGATATTATATATATACTGTATATACACACAGGAAAAACATTAATGTAATCAGAGCAGGAATAACATATATACAGAAGCAGAGACAGTTAACCTCTTTTACCCAAGGACAGCCATGGCATCACTATAGCGTGTTGGAGGTATGCCTTTTGTGGTACGCTCAGAACGCCTAAGTGGAACGAGATTTGAATCAGGAACAGAGTCACTGAAATCAATTAAATCATCTGTCGAAGGGTTCTCTTGCACTAGAGCAATTGGTGGATAGCAGCTAAATGGTAGTAGTTTAGGCGCCCACATAAGCTCAGTTAACGTTGGGGGTCTCTCTTTCGCTTCAGAAGGTGACAAGATCTCTGTACTCGTTGTCTCAGCTGGGGGCACCTCTGTGGGTAGTCCTTCTTTAAGGCACAGCTTCAGACGGTTTCGGTGTACTACTTGGGGCTGTCTCCCAGGTTTAGAGATCTCATACACGTCGGATTCAGGATATGGTATGGAGATGACACTGTATGGTTCTTTCTCCCAGAATGGATCCAATTTCCCATTCCGATGGTTATTCCTTAACCATACACGGTCGCCAACTTTCAGGGGCGCTGCATGGGCGCGATGGTTGTAATCCTCCTGTTGTCTCCTACGAACATCATCCGTGCGCGTTTCAACTATCTCTTTAGCTTCCTCCATACGTCGGCGGTGTTCAACAACCCAGTCTGTTATGGGTAGTGGATTGATGGTGTCAGGGACCTTCACACCAAGGGTTAAGTCTGAAGGAAGTTGACCTTGTCTTCCAAACATTAGATAAAATGGTGCATATCCCGTAGATGTTTGGGGTGTGTTGTTGTAAATATAGGCCAAGTCCTTGATACGCTCAGGCCACTCAACACCAGGTGTAACTGCGGCTGTTCTTAGCATGCCGATGATCACTTGATTTGCCTTCTCACACATACCATTCCCTTGAGGGTGATACGCTGTGGTTCGCAACTTCTTGCAGTCTTGGAACTGACACAGCTCACGGAACAATTGGGATTCAAACGCCGATCCACGGTCGGTGAGAATATGCTCAGGACAACCGTAATGGCGGACAAACTCTGCGTAGAAGGTCTCAGCCGTAGTTCTTGCTGTAAGATCTCTGACAGGCACGATGACAAGGAACTTGGAGTAATGATCCACCATTGTCAGAGCGTAGCTGTAGCCGGAACGTGTGGGACCCAACTTCACATGGTCCAGAGCAACAATTTCACACGGCTTTTGAGTCTTAATTGGATGTAGAGGGGCCTTCTGATCTCTTCGACCTTCCTTGGTGATACTACAGGCGGGACACTCTCGGCACCAACTCTCAATGTCACTCCTCATCCCAACCCAATAGAAGCGACGACGGATGGTAGCTTCGGTCTTTTGTACCCCGAAGTGACCAGATCTGTCATGATACGCCTCAAGTATCATCTGTGCGTCTCTTCTTGGTACGAGGATCTGATGAAGCCTTTCACCTGTGACAGGATCAAGAGTGTTTCTATGTAGAAGGCCTCGTTGGACAAACAGGCGCTTCCTCTGTCGCCAAAGGCGTTTTAATTCCACGTCATGAAGACCTCTCTTTACACGGGTTGGTATTCTTCCTGTAAGCAGGAAATCTGACAATTCTCCTAAAACTCTGCTCTCTTCTTGGAACGTTTTCCACAGAGATGGCTCCTGGAGGGATTCGGCAGCTGTTTTCGCCAGAGATTCTCCTTCTACAGGGACACCAATAGCAACCTGTTGGGCAAACTTGTTGTAGAATGGTGGCATCTCCACCTCTTCCCAGATGTCTTCTCGGGGTGGTTCTTCTCCCACAGGCAACCTTGAGAGTGCATCAGCGTTAGCGTTGGACTTGCCACTGCGATACTTGACAGAGAACTTGTAATTCGCGAGTCTTGAGGCCCACCGTTGTTCAAGGGCTCCCAGTCGAGCAGTGTCCAGATGCGCCAACGGATTGTTATCTGTGTACACGGTAAAGGGTGTGGCAGCCAGGTAGTCTTTAAACTTCTCTGTCACGGCCCAGACAAGCGCCAGAAGTTCGAGTTTGAAAGAACTATAGTTCTGGTCGTTCTTCTCCGCGCCTCTCAGACTCCTGCTGGCGTAGGCGATGACTCGCTCTTTGTTGTCCTGAACCTGGGACAACACTGCACCCAAACCTTGGTGACTTGCATCTGTGTACAAGCGGAATGGCTGACTGTAGTCGGGATAGGCTAGAATTGGTGGTTGCGTCAGAAGTGCTTTAAGCGCTTGAAAGACTTCCTCTTGACGCGCTGTCCAGTCTACCGGAAGCTTTTGGTTGTAGTTTTCTCTGGGACAACCGCGCAACAATTCGTTCAGAGGCTCGGCTACTTGGGCGAAGTGTGGTATGAAACGCCGGTAGTAACCTGCGAATCCAAGGAAGCTTCGGACTTCTTTGACGGTAGTTGGTCTTCGCCAGTTCTGGACTGCAGTGATCTTTTCAGGATCAGGTTGGACGCCTTGTGCGCTCACGACATGCCCAAGGTAGTGAACTTGGGGTTTCAACAGGTAGCACTTGGAGGGCTTCACCTTTAGTCCGTGCTGTATAAGTACCTTGAATACCTCGGACATGTGACGAAGGTGTTCTTGGTATGTCCGGGGAGAATACAATAACATCGTCCAGGTACAGTAGCACACTCTGGAAATTTTCATGGCCGAGGCACCTCTCCATAAGCCGTTGGAATGTGGCTGGGGCATTACATAGCCCAAATGGCATACTATTGAATTCAAAGAGTCCCATCGGGGTCGTAAACGCAGTCTTTTCACGATCTTCAGGCGCCATAGGGACTTGCCAGTATCCACTGGTTAAGTCCAGGGTCGAGAAACAGGTAGCTGATCCCAAAGCCGTTAGAGATTCCTCAATCCGTGGCAATGGGTATGCGTCTTTGTGCGTGACATTGTTGAGTTTACGATAGTCCACACAAAAACGTAGGGTTCCGTCTTTCTTCTTGACAAGGACTAGCGGGGCTGCCCAGGGGCTGTTACTCTCCCGGATGACATCAGCATCTCGCATCTCTTGGATCATCTTTTTCACCGGTTGGTACATCGCTGGTGGTATTGGACGGTGACGCTCCTTGATTGGATGGTGGTCGCCAGTCAGAATGCGATGTTGTATGGTCGTGGTCTTACCAAAGTCCAATGGGTGTTTGCTGAATGCCTGTTGGTAACGCTTGGCCACATTGCGAACCCCATTGATATGCTCTATAGGGGTATTGGCGTCTCCCACGTTCAATTCATCCCACCAGGACTTCGTGGCTCCATTCTGAATGTTCTCAGCAGCTTGGGTGGAACGCTGTGTGGCGGTAGAATCACCAGAGAGAATGTCTTCTGGTGCTAACCGGTGTAGCAGGGCCACAGAGTGGAACTTGTGGAGGTTCACGGGAGCATCGCCCAAGTTGACTAAGCGGACAGGAACACGTCCATTGGAAACTGTAACAAGGCTGCGGGCAGCCATGACAAGTGGTTGGCCATCTATCTGTATGGGTTGTAGCAAGGCCTCGTAGTCCTGATTTTCTATGCCCGGACGGGCACGGCACCACACCATAGTTTCTGTTCCAGGCTGTAGGGTTACTGGACGGGTATCTTGGATCCGGACTCGATCAATTTCACCTTGTTTGTTGGCGAACTTGTGCTGGGCATTGAGTACACGAATGGCCCGCTGAATGTTCTGCTGGTCACTGGGAGAAGCTGTAAGGAGAGATGCATGCAAGGCATCCAACACTTCTGCAAAGCAATGGCGTAAAACATTCATGCCTAATATTACAACTGCAAACCTATCATCCTCTACATCAGTGACAATTACACCCTGTCTAGGCAGTTTCAAGTCCCCAATCTGGATAGTGGGTTCCCAATAACCCTGCTGTGGTATGGGCTGTCCATTGCTGGCACACAGATTTATCCATGTGTCAGGTGTTCTATTCAACACACCTAAATCCCAATGTTCAAGGAACACCTGCTTGCGCAGGGTTGTTACCTGAGATCCAGTGTCCACCAACGCTGTCAGAGGGACGCCGTTCACCCGGATTGTGATGTGTGGGCAGGCTGAGACGAAGCGTGACAATGGCACTGAAGATTCACCTGGGCCCTTCTTCTTTCCTCCCGAGGGGCGGCCCGCTGCCTCGGGGGTGGCCCGTTTAACTGAAAACACTGAGGCCTGGTGTGTCCATATCTATGGCAATAGGTACAGTATGGCCTCTCACTCTGCGGTGGTTTCACTGAAGACGGACGTCTGGGTGGCGACTCAGGTGAGATGTTGAGACTTCGCAAAGGATCACTGGACGATGAAGACGGCTGGGTCAGACGATCTAGACGGATGGTGATCTGTTCCATGGCACGGGTCAGATGATCCACTCGGGCCAGAAGGTCATCACTGGAGTCTGCTGGTGTAGTCTGCGCAGTTTGGGCAGCAGGTGAGGTACCCAGAGGTAGTGGCAGGACAACTGGAGCAATGCTTGTTGAGGGTCCAGGTGAGGGAGCACAGATGACTGGGCTCGGCTGGGGCTGCTCCTGTCTCAAGACCTGGATGGCAAGGGCCTTGAAGTCAGCAAACGTGATGCTGGGATGTTGTGCAGCAAGCATTCGCAACTGACTCTGGAGCAATGTGGTACCCGCCCCTTCTATGAAGCGGTCAAGCAAGATTTTATCAGAGGCCACATTCTCACGTGGATCCACTTGCACCACAGCTCTGAACGCCTCTTGGAGGGATAAAGCATAGTCCCGCAGGGTCTCACCAGGTAGTTGCCGTCTGGAAAAGAAGCGCATCTTTACCTCGGAGACAGATCGCACGTCAAAGTTCACCTGGAGTTTGTCCAGAATTTGCCCAGGGGTTCTTTTGTCAGAGGCAGGCCAGGATTTGACCTCCCTAGCTGCAGCACCCTCAAGCTGGCCCAGCAGGATCTGTATCTGCTGTTCTGTATTCAGAGGATAGAACTGGAAGAGAGACAGCATCTTCTCACAAAAGTCCCTGAGGGTATGCGCCTCCCCTTTGTAGAGCGGCAGCCATGGTGCGCCAGGGTAAAATGGCATGGAGAATGGTAGGCTGCTCGCCATGGGCACTGCTGGATCACTAGAAACAGATGGCACAATGTCACTTTGCTCAGTCATGTTGTTTGCAGGTATGACTGAAATTAGGTCGCCGTCTCTTTAAGAAACTCAACTGCTTGCTGGCAGGGAATGGAGACTACAACTTGGAATGCTGTCCCTTTAAGAATGCTGTAGCTATTAACAGAGTCACTGTGATGCAGGCTGACGGTGTGCTCCCCCTCTTTAATGGTGGCACTCCCCTCGGACACGGTACACGGAAAACACTCGCTGGGGCCGTGGGAGGACTGAAGACAGGAACAGGGAGGCACAGTACTCACTGACAGCAACTGCAGCGTGGACCAGAGATCAGCGGTGCACAGCAGGGACGGTGATGCGGCACCGGAGAGTCAGAAATGGCGCCGGCACGTTCGCCTTTCACTTTCTTGTATGGGTGCGCTGGAGCATTGCGCTCAGCATTCTGGGCTCTCCTAAGATGGCGGCAGATGGGTCTCCTGGCCTCATGGCCAGTGCTAAAAATCTCCCGCACTTTTGCAAGGTACAGTTAACCCTTTGTGGGCGTTCTTACACAGCGATGTGGCGCAGCAAACAAGTCCTGGGCGTTTTAACTCTTCCAGGGCTGTAACACACTGAGAGGACAGTCTTTAGGGCTTACTTCAGGGGTATAGGGCTCCCCCCTCTTTGTGGCAAGCACTCTCAGGGAATAAACTTGATCTTAGCAAAGTCCACAATAAAGACCGATGCTCTGGAGACAATTTGGCGCACTTTTCGTGGCGACTTTCTCAAAATGGCACACACCCGTATCCTGTTCGTGACGCCAGTTTTTCTTGCGGTGACCAGATGGAAGGTAACGCTGCAGTTGGGATTGCGGGGTGCAAACAGCGCAGACTTGTCACGGTCTCTGGGCACGAGGGCGCAGCGCTGGTGCTGTCCCACGTTACCACCACTGGTACCGGTGATGAGGGGGCTGCACAAATGTTGGTGGTGATTGTTCCCCCGGGGCGCTTCCCCTATACTGTGCCGACTGGTGGTGTTTGGGGCGCCCTGATGTTGTCGGTGCAGAGTCAGACACAGAAACGGTTGTAAAGTTGAACTTTTACTTCCATGGGTGTGGAGGCACAAATGCTTAAACAGTTTCTTCCATACAAAACAACGGGGTACGCCTGGTGACACAGCAAAGTCCTGGGGTGCAGGGTAGACTTGATGAAAGGTGTTTCTAGCCCCTTATACTTCAGTGTTACAGCCCTAAGGTGCGTCTGGGCTCCTATTTGGCTCATAGGAGGATGCCCACCATGATACTAGTACATAATATTCCCCACTCACGTTATGTGGTCCTGATAGCTCAGAGTTTCGGGGTGCAATAGTCAGGGTGGCAGGATATTCCACAGGTCTGGCCTTGGCCCCTGGATCCTGTGATACTGGCTATGGAGCACGTGTTCCAGAATGTTCTCTCCACAGTCTCATGCTGACAAGATAATGATGCTTGACTTCCTTCAGGGCGATGGCTAGGCAGACAGGGGACAGGATATTCTGAATAGCTGGAGTATGTCAGCTCTCCAACCTTCCTGGGCCTGTCTAGGACTTGAGATTCCTGCACTAAACTCACTGCTTTCTTCACAGGACATCACACTTATCTCCTCACCTCCTCCTCCTAACACTCCACACTTCTAACTCCTCACACGCAGGACCTTCCTGCAGGGGTGTTACCATGGGGACCCAGTGATCAGCTGACTCCTCCCCTTTTCCCAGGCGATGTCCTCCCATTGGACATTTGGTTACTATTCAATCCTATGGGAGGTGTAATGCATGTGTGAGGCTCACTAGGTGGCGCTGTGTTGTGTGAGACTCAGGACCCCCTGCTATGTCACACAGGCTATGAAGCAACAGGAAATTATACAATGCACAGAGATCACCCTCAGCCCAGCCATAGCCAGCTCTGGGATGCCACACAATATACTCAGAACACAGCAATACTACAACAACCAGCAAGTCCTCAACCGTCTTAGGTTATATACCCGGGTATATATATAGATATATAGCAAGAGTCCAGTGCACAATACCTCCAGGCAACAGAAGAGATGCAGGGGCCCCTGTGGATGACTGTGGATCCTCGGATTCTTCCAGGAGATGACAGACAGCCGATCAGGAGATGATGATGATGATGGTGAGATTCTTCACAGGCAGCAAACAGGGCGACGGTGACGGCAGTAGATGCAGGCCTGACTACCCTAACACTGAGTCCTTAACCTGCCAGCTAAACTACTAGTGCCACCGGGCCTCTAACTAGCTAGTTGGCCTTCGGAAGCCTAACCTATCACTGCCCTGAACTGTATATATATATGGATCCCTAACTACGGTTACTAGCTAGGTCCTGTGAGTATATAGGGGGTAACACATACCTAACTATATACTGTGAAGTAAAGAGGAACAAGTGGCTCTTAGACTCCCCCAGACATAACATGTCTGTCTCAGCAGCTCTGCTCACATCTCTCCCCCCAGCAGCTCTGCCTCACATGTGTCTGACTCACTGTATTTGCAAAACAAAACTTGCACTAAATGCCTGGGGTCTCTGAAGCCAAACTGCAGGGGCAAAGAAGCCAGATACATTATATACTAGTAGAAATGGCAGCTCCCTACACTCTCCCTCTGGTGAAATCTTTACGTCACGTCAAAGACATACAAAGTCATAGTATACAGTCAACATTACCAATGACAATATCAATATGGTTGCTTTTGCATTTACAGAGTCACAACAGGTTAATAGGTATACATGCCAGCAGGAGCGAAAATTGGTAACATATTGACCAAAGTGGACACTGCACCCACCCAAGCATGGTATAAATGAGGCTGAGTAGTAAATCTGGGGTCCCCCAAACTATCATATGTCAGCATAGGTGGAGGGTGTCTAATTCTCTCTCCTCTCCGTACCTCTCTCTGAGGTAAACTAGCATGTCCAGGCCCTAATCTAGGGTTGTCTGCCATGGGAGGGGATGGTGCTGGTGGCGTAGGAGAGCTAGATCCCTGCTCATCTGTAGACACAGATCTAGGTACGAATTCTGGAGTTTGAGGGTTCATAGGTCTCCCTGAAGGAGAAGATACTGGTGATCTAGGAACTTCAGGAGCCACAGTCCAATCACTCTCAGGAGTTTCAGGAAGGTCAGGTGGAATATCGGCTAAGGACTGTGGAGAATCGCAGGCCGAGCCATCATTGGAGATATCCATACCATCAATCTGAGGTACAGGCAACAAATGATTTCTATGCCAAGTCCTGATCCTCCCGTCCCGTCCTTTTATCTTGTAGACTGGTATTCCAGGCAACCGATCTACCACTGTAAAGAGTTCACTCCGCCATCGATCAGCCAGCTTATGTTTTGCAGATGCTCCCAAATTCCGTAGCAGAACATGGTCCCCAGGGTTCAATTCTCGGTATCTTACTCGAAGATCAAATCTCCTTTTATTTCCTTCATTCACTTTGGCCGCATTTTCCTCAGCCAGCTGATAAGCACTCTTAAGCGTTTCTTTCAAACGTGCCACGTATCGGTAATGATCTCGATGACTGATACCATCGGTAGAGACTCCCAACAAGATGTCAATAGGTAGCCTAGGCTCTCTTCCAAACATCAGAAAGTATGGTGAATATCCTGTGCTCTCGTGCCTTGTACTATTATAGGCATGCACCATAGCCTCCACTTTTCGACTCCAGGATCGCTTCCCCTCAATTCGTAAGGTACCAAGCATATCAAGTAAAGTCCTGTTAAATCTTTCAGGAAGGGCATCTCCCTCTGGATGGTAAGGCGTCGTCCGACTTTTGCGGATGTTCAACAACTGAAGTAACTCTTTGATCAGGTTACTCTCAAAATCCCGGCCTTGATCAGAATGCAACCGGTGTGGTAAGCCATAATGGATAAAATACTTTTCCCAAAGCAGTCTTGCAACAGTGACTGCTTTTTGATCCTTAGTCGGAAAGGCTTGAGCATATCGTGTGAAGTGATCAGTTACCACCAATACATTTCCAAATCCTCTGGAGTCGTTGTCAATACAAAGGAAGTCTATGCAGACAAGATCCATGGGGCCCGAACTCTTCAAGTGTCCCATGAAGGCCGCTCGAACCGGGACAGTCTTCCTCTGCAAACATCTGCGACAGCACCTACACAGACAAGTCACGGTATCTCTCATTTTGGGCCAGTAGAATCGGTCTTGTATTAGGCCATAAGTCTTCTCAGGTCCCAAATGACCATGATAATCATGCAGACTTCGGAAAATCATCTTCTGAAAGCAGCTTGGAATAACTAGTTGGCGCCTTCCAGGGTGATCATGATACAGCACCACACGATAAAGTAGGCCATTGTCTATTTCAAACTTCTCCCAATCTCGTAGAAGTTGACTGCATTCAGAGGGTAGGGATGTCTTTAACATTTCTCTGTCTTGAGAACTCACTGCTTGATAAAGCGGTCCAATTAAAGGATCAGTCTTTTGACTCCAGATCATTCGCTTTGAAGATATAGAACAACTCTCAAAGGATCCTAAAGCGGCAGGGTAGGCAAACATGTCTGGTACAGCTTCGGGACCTCCCCCAATAGAGTCAATAAGCCGAGTTTCAGAAAAGGCTACTCGGTCTTCAACTACAGCAGCCATGGCACACAAAGCTCCTACTCCAGGACTTGGCACTTCTTCCCATTCATCCACTACTTCCGGACTAGGTAATTCAGGCCGTCTTGATAGAGCATCTGCCCCAATGTTCTTAGGCCCCGATTTATACTTGAGTGTGAATTGGTAGTTGGATAAAGCTGCCAACCAGCGATGTCCTGTAGCATCGAGTTTAGCGGTTGACAAAACGTATGTCAGTGGATTGTTGTCTGTTCTTACTTCAAACGTGGCTCCGTATAAATAGTCATGTAATTTATCAACAATGGCCCACTTGAGCGCCAAAAACTCCAATTTATGTACTGGATAATTTTTCTCGCTGGGAGAAAGACTTCAACTTATGAAAGCTATGGGCCGTAACCCGGCCGGGTATTCTTGGTGCAGCACGCCACCTAATCCTTCAAAGCTGGCATCTACATGTAGCACATATGGCTTCTGTGCATCAGCATAAGCCAGAACGGGAGCTTCTGTCAATTTCTTCTTCAACAACTTAAATGCTTCTTCACAATCCGCAGTCCACCTATCGCCAAAAAGGCTTTTGGAAGACCCTTTCTTCTTTCCCGGATCTCCTGCATCACTCTTCAACAGGTCGAGGAGGGCTCGAGCAATTTTTGAATATCCTTCCACAAATCGTCGATAGAATCCACAAAACCCCAAGAAAGATTGCAACTCCGTAATATTTTGCGGTCGGGGCCAATTCACCACAGCTTCAATCTTACCAGGATCGGTAGCAACTCCTTCAGCAGAAACAATATGACCTACATAAGTGACCGAAGATCTACAAAATTTGCATTTGTCAGCCGACAACTTCAGCCCCTCTTCTTTTAAGCGATGGAGTACTCTCATGAGTCGTTCTTCATGTTCTTCCAGCGTCTTTCCAAACACAATAATGTCATCAAGATATACAAGGCATTCCCGGGGCACTAAATCACCTAACACTCTTTCCATCAACCTTTGGAACGTTGCTGGCGCACCTTTTGTACCTTGCGGCATACGAGTGAACTGAAAGAAACCCAAGGGGCATATGAAGGCTGTCTTTTCCTGATCCTCAGGTGCCATTGGGACTTGATAGTATCCCGATCTTAGGTCCAGCACTGTGAACCAACAGTTTCCATTCAGAGCTTCCAGAGCTTCTTCAATTCTCGGCAGTGTATACTGATCAGGTAAGGTTCTCCGGTTCAGAGTTCTGTAATCCACACATAGGCGAATTGCTCCAGATTTTTTTCTTACCACCACAATAGGTGAGGCATAGGGGCTCTTACTGTCCACAATGATCCCCTGACCTTTCATTTGCTGTAGAGTCTGTCTTAACTCATCAACATCCTTTGGAGCAACTCTCCGTGGTCGCTCCCGGAAGGGAGTAGAATCGGTCAATCGGAAAGTGTGTTGAGCACTTTTAGCACAACCTACATCCATATCATCCATGGAGAACACTTCCGATAATTCAGACAACTTCTGTGTCAGTCGCTGATTCCAGGCCTCTGGTAAATGTGGATCACTCAAGTCAAGATTGAGATTAGGGATTGCATCTCGGATTTGAATCCTGCACACTTCAGCGTATGGATTTACTCCAAGCACAGGGTAGCAGTGGGCCACATTCTGGTATGGTCCAATTACAATCGGATGCGGTGAACAGTTCCTCACTGTCACACAGGTAGATAACTCCACTTTATTTCTCCAGTCCTTTCTCTCTGGGATCACCATCCAGCCATTCTGGTTAATCATTTCTTCAGGGGTTTCCATAAGGACATAACTCCCCCCTTCAAGCAAATCGGGAGCAATGCTGGAGGCTACTCTCAGAATTCTCTCCCCGCCGGCAGGAACTTCCACGGTTCTCTCACCGATATGATATACCATTCCATGTCGATAGCCAGTAGACAGGGCATCACAGAGTTCTCTAAGATCAGAAGATATATTCACCGGCTGAGCTGCAGGGTTCCAATCTCTTCCAAGAAACTTCTGAAAAGCATAATGCACTGCGGGACAATTAGTGCCAAGTATCACAGGAGCTGCACAAGAATCCCCTGTATCAGGACAGACAAGAGCCATAATCTTCATGGGAGCGACACTCTGATCTTCTAATTCAGGGACAGCTATAACTACTTGTAGGCTGCCATCTACAGGATATGATCCTGAATTAAGCCCCCACAATTTCATTTGTCCTGTAGACTGAAGAGGTATATCCCTCAGATACTTTTGGTAGAACGAGCGATAAATCAGGGTCACTTGAGATCCTGTATCAAACAGGGCAGGAGCGGCATGACCATTGACAGTGACTTTGACAACGGACCTGGAGCCCGCGATAGCGCCTCTGGTATTTACTCAGCCCGCCTTCCTTCGGTGTCTTTGATTCTGAATAGAGAAGACAGCACTGTGTCTCAATCCCTCACTGTCCTCCGTACACTGTCTGGCAGTATGGCCCGTCTGACCACATTTATAACAGGTTCTAGCATCCTTCCTCCATTGAGTGGCAGTGGGTGGAGTGGCGGACTGTCTAAGTTCTGACCGCTCCGCTGGTTTGTCCTTGTTTGAATTAGGAACAACATCTTCTTTAGAGATGCTTTTCGCTTTCTTAGGGGTACTAAAACTAATGTCAGCTTCTTGTTTCTTCACTAACTTCATTAAGTCAGGAAATGGAAGGACTCTATCAGATAGTAAGACCTTGAGTACTTGAGCAAGAGGATGATGAGGTTGTAACCCTCTCACCAACTGACTGGTTCTCATAGCGTCTACCTCTGAAGTAGATATAGCTGCGTGGTACACCAGACGTGAAAGAAGTAGCTGTAAACGGTTAATAAAAGTAGAGACATTTTCCCCTTCTTTTTGACGAACCATTCGGTAATCAGTAACCATCTGGGCAAGGTCATAGTATGGCTCAAAGTGATCAGACAGTACTTGTATATAGTCCAATGCACTCACTCCTTCATGAGAGTCTCTGTACAAGCGGATCAATTCTGCAGCAGGAGACCGCAAACTTTCACTGATACGCTGCCGCTTGCCTTCTTCAGAGCAAGACCATTCCTTCAGGCATTGGAGAGTATGTTCTTTCCATATCTCAAAGTTTTCCTCCCCTTGTGGTACTGGGACATTACCAGAGAATACTTTTAGTTTCTTGTAGTGAGTGGCCTGCAGGCCCTGAGCTAACATTTCAGTCAGCCTGGCTAAAGTGCTAATAGCACTGTCACTAGAGGAACTGCTAGCGACGGCCATACTAGGGGGGTAACTGGCTGAGCGGGGTTCTTCCTTTACCTGAACCAGGGGAGGAACAGGAGGTCGGTAATCCCATGTAGTAGCTAGTGGGAGGTTCCCCTCTGAGATATATCGCTTCTCCATATCAATGACTATTCCCACTTCTAAATCTCAGCAGTGCCTCCAAATGTAGCCCTATTTGGGGGGGGGGGTATGAGTATTATCCCTCCCGCAACAGACTCTGGCGCTGACCTGTGTGTATAATGGGACCTGAAGCCTTCGCTGAAGGGAAGAGTGGGAACATATATGAAATATATCAGTGCCTCCACCCAGGATAGAGCCTCTGTATTACAGGGAGGATCTCTTCCTGGGACTTACCCATGAAGTACAGTTAGTAGCCTTAACAAGGATCACTGTACTAATCTCACAGTCTGAAGAATACATACAGATACCACATAAGGTTATAACAGTAGCTTTATAAGAATCAACAGGGTAATAATACATACATACAATATACTCAGAACACAGCAATACTACAACAATCAGCAAGTCCTCAACCGTCTTAGGTTATATACCCGGGTATATATATAGATATATAGCAAGAGTCCAGTGCACAATACCTCCAGGCAACAGAAGAGATGCAGGGGCCCCTGTGGATGACTGTGGATCCTCGGATTCTTCCAGGAGATGACAGACAGCCGATCAGGAGATGATGATGATGATGGTGAGATTCTTCACAGGCAGCAAACAGGGCGACGGTGACGGCAGTAGATGCAGGCCTGACTACCCTAACACTGAGTCCTTAACCTGCCAGCTAAACTACTAGTGCCACCGGGCCTCTAACTAGCTAGTTGGCCTTCGGAAGCCTAACCTATCACTGCCCTGAACTGTATATATATATGGATCCCTAACTACGGTTACTAGCTAGGTCCTGTGAGTATATAGGGGGTAACACATACCTAACTATATACTGTGAAGTAAAGAGGAACAAGTGGCTCTTAGACTCCCCCAGACATAACATGTCTGTCTCAGCAGCTCTGCTCACATCTCTCCCCCCAGCAGCTCTGCCTCACATGTGTCTGACTCACTGTATTTACAAAACAAAACTTGCACTAAATGCCTGGGGTCTCTGAAGCCAAACTGCAGGGGCAAAGAAGCCAGATACATTATATACTAGTAGAAATGGCAGCTCCCTACACTAGTTTTTGCCTTGGTTTAGTGAAATCACAGCAAATTTTTATTATTTATGATTTTAGAATTGTAAGGTTGTGCAGGACATATACTTTGAACATTTGTAGGCTTCTTGAAAAGGAATGGCTAAATCCCTGTGCTGACTGTGCCTGTGGCAAGAGCGCAATGTTAGAAAAATTTGTGCACTGCAACTTAGTATGGTTTATTTGTTATATCATTTGTTACGACATACTTTCATTGTGTTATATGCATGTGACTTTAATTTGTGCAGGTCATCATGTGGTCAGTGTTCTAGTGGACAGCACAGTTGCTCAGTGGTTAGCACTGTAGCCTGGCAGCGCTGGAGCCCTTAATTCAAATTCCGACTAAGGACAACATGTATGTGTGCATAGGTTTCCTCTCACCCTCCAAAGACATACTGATAAGGAATTTAGATTTTTGCTCCCTCGTGGTGTGATGCAGGGCAGGAATGATTTCTTATTTAAGAACAGTGCCACACTCTCAGTGAGTCAGCCAGCTTCGAAGGAGGATCACTTGAAGGAGCCAAGGATAGATCGAAGTGTAAGCAGCTTGAGAGTGCATTGAACAGCTTAAGAAGGCAATCCTTCTCCTGGCCAGAAAGACTTCAGTGAACCAGACAACCTAGGACCATAGTGGGTAAGATTCTCTGGTGACTGGTATTGTATCCCCCATGCCAGTTGAGCCACTGGAGTGCACAGCCAACTGCGTTCCCCCATGTAGAAAAGGAGTTCTGGGAGCATGTGAATGAGGCCCTGGAGTAGGTGCGAGAACTGAGAGAGGAGTCAGAGTGTTAGGGTGTGCAGTTGACCTGGGAGAAACCTGCTGTGGTAGAGATGGGACAGAGGGCCTAAGTTGACTTCAGAACAGCAGCTCCTCAACCATCAGCACAGAGTTGTACATTCCAAATCTACAGGTGCTATACCCTTGGGGAGGAGTCTATATTGAGAGGTCCTCAAAGAGAACAGGTGTCATGCTTAGTCCCCATAGTGGACACCAGTACTATTTAACCACTGGATGTAGATGGGTAGTTACCTGGATGCAATAAAAATGTGAACACAAAAACTTGCAGCAGCACCCTGACACCACCAAGAGAATTACTACAATTACTACTAACTAATGTATATAAAATACATACAAATTAGGTTCTTGATTAACATTTTGAGGCAACCTGTTTTAGATGCAACCCTAAACCAAAATTACTCATTGGCCTCCATTACAATTAAGGCAAGTGTACTTCAGCTATATTATGCTTAGCATAATAGGGGGCCCACTTCATCAGGCACAGCTCACTTTTGATTTGAAAATGGGATCTGTGTATCCCAAAATGCATTATCTTTGAGATTTATCAATAAAGCACTATGTTTGGTTCACTTTTCCAAATCTTCAGATCTGACTTACTCAAGTCTATTCAAACCCATTTGATGGTATAGAGCCCTACAACGTTTTCTTTTGAGGACCTCCACAATCTTCACCCATAGTAAGCTCCATTGTCATGTCAGGAAGACTTATTGTGATGTTAAAAATTCCAATGTGATGTCAGAATACTTTGTGTTGTCACAATATACCATTTTATGTTACAAAGTCCACAGCAGCACCAGGATAATGGTGGGTGCTCAGCCCAGAGTCTCTGGTAACAGCTCCACGTACAAGAAAAAAATTGTGAAGTTCATTCCATGTGTAGGCAACGTTTCAGCTCTAGTGAGCCTTTGTTTGCGTGACTTCTCGGCCTTTTGGCTAAGATCAAGTGTAGTATCTGTTCTTATCAGTAACAACTAGTAGGTTGGTTCCGCCAGGGGAAGTCGTTCACCCCCTGTAGGTAGCCAACTGAAGACTGTGAACGTTGGCAGAGAACCACACCAGGGTTTGGCGATTGCCCTGGGATCGAGGCCATTAGGCCGGGAATGCTTTCGAAGGTCTCAATGTGCAAGTGCCTCTGGGGTTGGTGGCCCCGGAGGTGCCTGAACTCACTGGGCGTGGGAAACCCACTGAGTATGGCACATTGCACAACGCCAGTACACTGGCACTCTATTCACTTATTTATTCATGATTTTTATTTGTCACGTTTTGTCACTGTTTGTCACTTTGTGTGGATGTAGGGGTGCGGAAACCCTTTTGGGTCCTACCTGAAGTCTAGGGGTTGGAGTGTGTGGCCTTCGGGTTCCCTCCTTCCTTGCTCTCCTAGTCTGTCTCTGCTTTTGTGGAGATGGACAACAGTTGCAGGCCCAGTAGTACTCTTGGGGTGGCAGCCCTTGAGGAGACTGGTGCAAGTGGCTGGCTTGGTAGTACTCTTGGTGGTGGCAGCCCGAGAGGAAACCAAGCAAGATCTGACCCTCCTGTCTTGGCAGTTGGGTTGGTTCAGCTCCCCTTACTCTTGGGCCTCTTGGCTCTGAGTTTGGGGACAGTTTCGGGAGACCCATTCTCTTTTGAGATGGGTTTTGCGATAGACCGCATCCTTTGCACGTTTTTTCAGTGGCACCCGTCACTTTTTTCCGTGCACTGGTGTTTCGTTGGCACAGCTTTGAGACCTTCGATAAAAAAAAAAAAAAAAATATCATTTTATGTTACAATGTCCTAATGTGATCTTAGAGAGTCATCCAAATAAATAAATTTTGTTTTTATGCAGTGGCCACTAAAAAAACAGTTTTTCTATTACCTTTCTTGTTTAGCTTTCTACCATCTATAATTTCCCATTTTCATGTTACAAAGTCTCATTGTGGTGTCACAATGCCACAATGTGAGTTCACATATTGATGTCACAAAGTCTTATTGTGTGAAGTAAACAAAAAATCCCTGTGATTGTAATCTCAAAAGCTGTTATTTTACAATTCCCCATTGTGGTGTGGTGGTTATGTACCACTGTGATGTCACAAGGCCTCATTGTGATGTCACAAAGCCTCACAGTAATGACACAATGCCCAATTGTGATGTTACAAAGTCTCATTGAGATGTAACAAAGAGAGTATCACTCGGTATGCACACTCAATAGTTGTGGTGCTAAGCAAAAAGGGTTCTCCAACCCATATCCAGAGAATGAATTTTGCTGCACACACTGTGTGTGCGGCAAAATTCATTCTCTGAGATGTAACAAAGACCTATTGTGATGTCAAGAGACTGTATTGTGATGTCGCAATTCCCCATTGTCATGTCACTTTGCTCCTTTGTGATGTCACAATGTCCTATAGTACTAATCTGAAAGAAACAAGATGAATAAGGCGCTCCTAGGTTAACAATGTTCATACCAATTCCCTTGCAAGGGAAGGAAAGACTCTTAGGCTGTGTTCACACGGAGTTTTTTGCAGACAGATTTTGACGCGGAATCCGCCTCATTTCAATGGGAGTCAGTACCAGTTTTTTTTCCTCTAGCGGATTTTTTTCCGCTAGCAGAAAAAAAAAGCGACATGACTATCTTCAGGCGGATTCCGCCTGGAAAAACCCGTTGAAGTCAATGGGAGGCGGAAAAAAAGCGACAAGGTTTTTTAACACAGTTTTTGATGCGGTTTCCGCAAAAACCTTGTCAAAAAACCCAACGTTTTTTTTAAAGAGAAGCTTCCAGGTCCATACAGTGTGCTGGAGCAAAAAAAACGTGGCAAAAACCGCGATGAAAAATGCAACAAAAAGCATCTCGTCAAAAAAACATTTCCTAATTCCTGAAGCAGATTTTTTTCAGCTTGCACAAAAACTCCGTGTGAACATACCCTGACCTATGCAATGTGATCTAGGCACATAGAGATGTAATTACACTCCAAGTATCTACGGAGTGATTGCCGTACCTGCCTCACCGGAGGAATGAAACCAGGTCCCTTAGCGTCTGATAGTAGAACAATGACAGAAAAGATAATGTCTTATAGTGATTTCACAAAGCCCCATTGTGATGTCACAATATCTCCACAATCCCTGGGCAGGGCCCCACTACTTTTCCAGGGCTACTGGTCACATAATACAGCCTCTTTGGAATCAACAACCAATCCTTGGTTGATGAAAAGAAGTAATGTTTAGGGCTAGTGTGCCCTTTACCAGGAAAATATAATAATGTGCTAGGTGTGAATAGCAGGATGATAGGAATAATTTTGAGCATAGCCAGGTATTGCAGAGAAGAAGGATGGAGTGGCCCAATACATTGCTTCTTCTCATCAATCAAGAATTGTTAATTCCAAAGTGACTGTATAAAGTTATAGGTGGGATGCAAAAGTGGGATGCAGCTAGGTTCTCCCTGATTCTGCTGACCCTGTTAATAAAAATACTGTGTGTGGGAACAGAGGGGCATTATACTGCATGAGGGTAATAAGTAGGCCATTATACAGTGTGGTGGAAGTGAAGGGGCGTATAAGGGGGATATAATTTATATATGGGGTGCATTAATGTGGTAGGCAAGGGACTTTCTGGATGACAGGAGGCACAGCACTGACCAATTTGAGGTCAGCAGACCCCTCCATCAAGAATAGAGCACATCAGGGCAGTTTTTGGACAATAGATGTTCTGTCTCTTCATTTGACTATCAGGAAAAAGTCCCCCTGAGGAATGCCTTCCTCTCATGAAAAGCATTGAGAAAGGAGTGCTTTACCATTAGGGTGATTTACAGGGAAAGTTTGGGACTATCATGATTTTATTGAGCACGTTAAAAACTGTAAAATATTATTTTTGTTGTGATGAAATTTATATACTTTAGTTTAGGGTCACTACTATTTCTAATGGTAATATTAAAAGCTATGTGTGAAGAATCTCGCCTTGCCATGCTACCTGGCACATCTGCGACCAACCTTCTTTCTTAACCTCCCACTCACACACTGTTAGCGGACCGGGTTTGTAGGATAATATGAAACAAGCTTTCTAAATTTTATATATTTATTAACCCCAATGGGTCGGTACTAAGCATTAACATATACAGAAATATATATCAATTACCAAGTAAATATGGATAAAAGTAAAATACAGCACAACAAAATAAAAAGGGAAATAAAAGATAGAAAAATACCAGAACAAGTAGATAGTCCGTTTCTCTGAGCCCATGTGGTAGGCTTCAGGGTTCTTCTTTAAGAAAGTTACAGAGCGGGTGAGCATGTGTCTCCTACATGCTGTCCAGAACAAGAGGATAGTACGTTTCTCTGAGCCCATGTGGTAGGCTTCAGGGTTCTTCCTTAAGCAAGTTACAGAGTGGGTGAGCGTGTGTCTCCTACATGCTGTCCAGAAGAAGAAGATCCTTCTTCCCCCAGGCGAGACTGTATAATTATCCCCAGTCTTCTCCCTATGTGATGTCACTAGGAGGAGGAGCCCCGCCCTCCTTCCTAAAATCTCTATAAACAGGCTTCGTTATATTTCCTCGCCCGATGACTGTAGAGTCAGGCAGGAGGTATGATAGGGTTCGTGGCGAGATCCCCATCATGTAGACACCAAGGATGACACCCCAATCCCCTCTGGATAGGGAGATCAGTGTCTGGATCTTTTCTGGGTTTTGAACAGTAACATTTGTGGGCTCTAAACGTGTGCCTAGGCCTGGCGCATCTGGAGAATTTATCAGGGCGACTGTAAGAGGTTCCCCAGGGCAGATATTGTCATAAAACCATATCCCTTTTTATCTGTAGCTGGCTCCATCTTGTCTGATGGCTGTGTGCAGAGAGCCCCCCCAGCACATCCTTTCTGCAGGACCCCCTGCCGTTTTAATGAGTGTAGCACTATGTAAACAAAGGCCTGTGTAAATGACTCTCTGGGGATTAAAGGGTTGTGGGATAACAAAGGGTTGGATACACAGCAGACATACCACATGGTGTAGGAGTAATCTGAGCACGTGACAACACATTGATGCAAAATACATATCTGGGAAATACATAGCTGGTGGTCTTTCATCATCACAATATGTTTTAACATTTTCATTCTTTGCTGATTAACAATTTATGGAGTAGAATAATTTGTGGCACGCAAAAGCACATTGGGGGGCTCAAAAGGGGGACATGGCTTTGTGTTAAAGGGGGCCTGTAGAGACTTTTAACCTCTAAAAAAGCTTAATCCCATCCCTGAGGCTGGGCACAGCAATGCACTGGCCACTGACAAAGTGCAATGCTGACCAGTAGTTGCCAGTGCCTGATTACACAAAGACTACTGCAAAAAGCCCCAAAACTGCAAGTATAAATGATTCCTTAAAATATTAATAATAAGGATTTCATCTTCTCCTTAAGAAACCCACAAGCAATAATAAAAAAAAAGCCCATAGGATTGTGTTTTCACCCACAGCTTACAAGGTAGTTGCCAATATTAAAGGGGTTTTCCCACAAATATAATCATATTTAAATTTGTGGACAATTAATAGTTAAACATTTTTTGAAATGTAAGTAAACAAAAATATTGCAGAGTTTTAAGAGATTTTTTTAAAATCATCTTAGTGGTTACATCTTTTGTCTTGATCAGTTGCCAGTGGATATGATCATAAATTCAGGAGCTTTCTATGGTTTGGTACTTGTCAGAAACCCAGCCATGATTTTCATATTGTGGCCAGATATCCAGGAAGGGACACAACGTGTACAAGAATATAAGAAGATAACTCAGCCATAATAAGGAAATCATGATGGGTTTCTGACTGTGTGATATGGTATGCCAGACTATAGAAATTTTGTGCATTCATTGGCGTATCCATTGGCAATTGATCAAGACATAACACTATCACCACTAAGATGATTTGAGAAATTCTTTAAAAGTCTGCAAAAATTTTAATTACTTATATTTTAAAAAATGTTTAACTGTTTATTGTGGTCATATTTAGAAATGGTTATGTTCATAGGAATGTCCATTTAATGGTTCATAAAAGGGAGTTTCTGGTATTCTTTTTATGGTCTATTGTTAGCATTGGCCAACAGTATCTGATTATAGGGGGCTCACACCCAGCCCCCACACCAACCAGCTGTTTAGGACTGCTGCCAGGCCTAGTAATATACAGTGTACAGAGACAGAAGCAGATGGTGCCGTACTTTGTATAGTGACCAGGTTGTGCTATAACAGCTTAGCTCCCATTCACTTCAATGAGAGTAAAGCCAAGTAATGCCCCATGACCAAAATATGATGTAGGAAGCCAGCTGCCCGAAAGGCAGGGCAGCAGTCTCAAAACAACAAATTGGTAAGGGGGTAATTGACGAACGCCCACAATCAGATATTGATGGTCTATCCTATCCATCAAAAAAAATCCCTTAAGGCTGGGGATATATGTTGAATACTCACAGCGGATTAGCCATTGCAAAATTGCCAGCATCTAACCCACTGTCAAATACAGTAGCAGTGTAGTGGATAGGATTTAAACAAATTCAATTCACACACTTCATAAAAAGTCTGCGTAAAAAGAACTGCGTAGTCACCCAAGTTTTTCAACATTTGCAATGAAAAAGTTGAAAGCCAGGGCTAATCACCTTGGAGTTGTGGCTGAGATCCATCGTAAAAAACAGCCTTTTTGAGCTGTTTTTTGCTGAAGTTGGGCCTTAGTCTTAAAAGGGTTCTGTGTCCTATACATGTTTTCTGACCTCTACAGTGCCTTGCGAAAGTTTTCGGCCCCCTTGAACTTTTCAACCTTTTGCCACATTTCAGTCTTCAAACATAAAGATATAAAATTTAAATTTTTTGGTGAAGAATCAACAAGAAGTGGGACACAATTGTGAAGTGGAACGAAATTTATTGGTTATTTTAAACTTTTGTAAAAAATAAAAAACTGAAAAGTGGGGCGTGCAATATTATTCGGCCCCTTTACTTTCAGTGCAGCAAACTCACTCCAGAAGTTCAGTGAGGATCTCTGAATGATCCAATGTTGTCCTAAATGACTGATGATGATAAATATAATCCACCTGTGTGTAATCAAGTCTCCGTATCAATGCACCTGCTCTGTGATAGTCTCAGGGTTCTGTTTAAAGCACAGAGAGCATCATGAAGAACAAGGAACACACCAGGCAGGTCCGTGATACTGTTGTGGAGAAGTTTAAAGCAGAATTTGGATACAAAAAGATTTCCCCTTAAGTTAATACTTTGTATTTTATTATTATTATTATTGTTTATTTATATAGCATCATTAATTCCATGGTGCTTTACATTTGCGGATTTACATACAGTACACCAGATATACAAAACAGATAATACAAACAGTGACCAACTGGCACAGTCGGATAGAGGGCCCTGCCCGCAAGGGCTTACAATCTATGAGGGAACAGGGATAGAGACAGAAGGTGGGGGTAGAGGCTGCTCAGGTGGTGGTGTGGTGACAGTAGCGTTATTGGAGGTTGTAGGCTTTCTTGAATAGGTGAGTCTTCAGGGCCTTCTTGAAGCTCGTGATTGTGGGGGTCAGTCTTATGGGTCTTGGTAGTGAGATCCAGAGTATGGAGGATGCACAGGAGAAGTATTGGAGACGATTATAATACTTTGTAGCGCCACCTTTTGCTGCGATTACAGCTGCAAGTCGCTTGGGGTATGTCTCTATCAGTTTTGCACATCGAGAGACTGAAATTCTTGCCCATTCTTCCTTGGAAAACAGCTCGAGCTCAGTGAGGTTGGATAGAGAGCGTTTGTGAACAGCAGTTTTCAGCTCTTTCCACAGATTCTCGATTGGATTCAGGTCTGGACTTTGACTTGGCCATTCTGACACCTGGATACATTTATTTGTGAACCATTCCATTGTAGATTTTGCTTTATGTTTGGGATCATTGTCTTGTTGGAAGATAAATCTCCATCCCAGTCTCAGGTCTTTTGCAGACTCCAACAGGTTTTCTTCCAGAATGGTCCTGTATTTGGCTCCATCCATCTTCCCACCAATTTTAACCATCTTCCCTGTCCCTGCTGAAGAAAAGCAGGCCTAAACCATGATGCTGCCACCACCATGTTTGACAGTGGGGATGGTGTGTTCAGGGTGATGAGCTGTGTTGCTTTTACGCCAAACATATTGTTTTGCATTGTGGCCAAAAAGTTTGATTTTGGTTTCATCTGACCAGAGCACCTTCTTCCACATGTTTGGTGTGTCTCCCAGGTGGCTTGTGGCAAACTTTAAACGAGACTTTTTATGGATATCTTTGAGAAATGGCTTTCTTCTTGCCACTCTTCCATAAAGGCCAGATTTGTGCAGTGTACGACTGATTGTTGTCCTATGGACAGACTCTCCCACCTCAGCTGTAGATCTCTGCAGTTCATCCAGAGTGATCATGGGCCTCTTGGCTGCATCTCTGATCAGTCTTCTCCTTGTTTGAGATGAAAGTTTAGAGGGACGGCCGGGTAGATTTGCAGTAGACTGATACTCCTTCCATTTCAATATGATCGCTTGCACAGTGCTCCTTGGGATATTTAAAGTTTGGGAAATCTTTTTGTATCCAAATTCGGCTTTAAACTTCTCCACAACAGTATCACGGACCTGCCTGGTGTGTTCCTTGTTCTTCATGATGCTCTCTGCGCTTTAAACAGAACCCTGAGACTATCACAGAGCAGGTGCATTTATACGGAGACTTGATTACACACAGGTGGATTATATTTATCATCATCAGTCATTTAGGACAACATTGGATCATTCAGAGATCCTCACTGAACTTCTGGAGTGAGTTTGCTGCACTGAAAGTAAAGGGGCCGAATAATATTGCACGCCCCACTTTTCAGTTTTTTATTTTTTACAAAAGTTTAAAATAACCAATAAATTTCGTTCCACTTCACAATTGTGTCCCACTTGTTGTTGATTCTTCACCAAAAAATTTAAATTTTATATCTTTATGTTTGAAGCCTGAAATGTGGCAAAAGGTTGAAAAGTTCAAGGGGGCCCGAATACTTTCGCAAGGCACTGTATATGCCTTATTAGAACCTAAGTAAGTCTGAAGCCCCTCGTTGGGCAGCATTTTATAGTACTTGGAAAGTGGATGGGATTCTGACTAATCCCATGCACACATTGCAGAAAAAAATCTGCAGCGAGAAACCGCAATTTCATAAATGCCCACGTTTTTGAAAATTGCAGCATGTCAATTATATCTGCGGAAACGCTGGCATTTTCCATTTTCTAACTTTCAGGATTATCAGACACAGGCCCAAGCCTTGGAGCAGCGCTTCATTAATCGAGGTTATCCAAGGAATGTCCTGCATGAGGCACGGGACTTTGCCACTAGATGTGATAGAAAATCCCTTTTAGTACCCAAACCGAGGGATGAGAATAAGGGGTTGATTAGGATGATAGGGACCTTTGATCAAGCCTCGGGAGAGGTTATTAAGGCCCTTCGGTCTTTTGGGGACATTTTAAGGCAGGACCCAATGATTAGGGATACCATTATCACACAAGCGTCAGTTACTTACCGTCGTGGCCGTAATTTAAGGGATAGACTAATACATAGTCATCTTGAACCTGTTAAATCGACTCTCACGTGGTTGGGAAGTAATCGGCCAGTAGGGACACATAAGTGCGGTAACTGTAGAGCATGTGACTACATTAAAGGTGGTAAAGTAGTGAAGGCGTCAGCTACGGGGGCAGAGTTTCAGATTAGAGATTTTGCCAATTGCAGGATGATGGGAGTTGTGTATGTTGCGACGTGTACATGCCCACTCAATTATGTGGGGAAGACGAAGAGGGAATTACAACGGAGAATCCTTGATCATGTCGGGAATATTACACGTAGGGAAGAACGCCCTCTTAGTCTTCATGTGTGACAACAACATGGAGGTGACCCTATGTCGATTAAAATTCAAGTTATAGAAGTTAGCCGTAAACCGATCCGGGGTGGAGATTGGGACCGGAGGCTACTTCAAAAGGAAGCACAATGGATCTTCCGCTTTAACAGTGTAAGGCCAAAGGGTCTCAATGATGGGATCTCTTTTGCTCCATTTATTTAAGAACATTCTATCCCTTGTGAATATAAAAGGGGCAATTTATGTTCTGGTTGAAGATCAAAGTATGGACATTAGGGGAGGTAGCATGTTGTAATAATATAAAAGAGGGTATTTACCTATTTAGTATAGAGGTAGGATCTGGTGAAGATGACTCTTTTATCCGTCCGTCTATAGAATATGCGCCGGTAATCAGGTTTATATTACTGATCTATTCTATAGGGGGTTGTGTAGTATCTCTTGGTGGTTACCCAGTTTCTATAACATATATGTTTCTGCATAGTTGATAGTGTAGATCTGGATGTAACAATACATTCATTCTTTAATATATGTCTGTGACATCTGAGATTGTTGGTGGTGACATGTGTGTAGTTAGATACACTGCTATCTTCTCCCTTGCTTTTAGAAGCAATCGCTCTTTGATATACATTGCAATAAGATAAGTTGTTCCTTTTATCTATGTGATCGTTTATCTAGGATAACTCTGTTTAGTCTCCACATGACCATTGTTTATTATGGCAACAGGCCACGCCCCCTAGTGACGAGAGTCTGGGCGAGCATTATCATTTTATTGGCTCATTTTCAGTGTACGCCCCTCAGGTGGGCGGAGCCTGTACCAGGCACTTTGGCTTAAAACTACAGCCGAGTGCAGTGTGAGCGTCGGATATCCTAAGTACCGGGGCTCACCATTAGAGCCCCGGGAACTGCAGTTTTTACTGATTTCTGAATGCTGTGATTATACCTAATTGCCTGAGAATCAGAGGGGAGTTAGGCATAGGGGGATGGACTCTAACGCTAAGATCTAGCTTTATCACTGCCAGGTTCTAGAGGCAGGGGTAGCGTTTGGAGATATTATAGGTCCTGCTATGTGGTATATATAATCACTTCTATTTGCTCCTGATGAACTCATTTCAATAATCTAATGAGGGAAACACATTGAGATTTTAAATCGGCACTGGGATCTATTGTTCTCAGGGCTGTTGTTTGCTTAGCAGTTTAGAGCTTGCAAATTGGTGCAGTGATTAATTACTCTTAACGCTTTGTTTGTATAGCAGCTTAGGTGATTTTGGAGACACTCACATAAACAGTGGCTTGTCCACGTTTATTAGAAGTGATTTTGAAGCTGCACTACTGTTCTGACACCAGGAATTAGCTTATTAAGTGGTGCTGGGATAAATGACTCTCAGCACTGCTGTGTGTATACCAGCCTAGGTGATCTTGGAGTTGCACATACTGCTCTGACACCAGACATTCAGCTGATGTGTTAATTATAGCTTTGGGTAATCTATATGGGATGCAAGTATTGGGCTGGAATCAGATTTGTTCTGTTTATGAGTTTCCAGTGATCGTCATCACAATACCATATATTTTTTAGACACTCACATAAACAGTGGCTTGTCCACGTTTATTAGAGGTGATTTTGGAGCTGCACTACTGCTCTGACACCAGGCATTAGCTTATTAAGTGGTGCTGGGATAAATGACTCTCAGCGCCGCTGTTTGTATATCAGCCTAGGTGATCTTGGAGTTGCACATACTGCTCTGACACCAGACATTCAGCTGATGTGTTAATTATAGCTTTGGGTTATCTATATGGAATGTGAGTATTGGGCTGGAATCAGATTTGTTCTATTTATGAGTTTCCAGTGATCTTCATCACAGTACCATATATATTTTTAGACACTCACATAATTAGTGACTTGTCCACTTTTATTAGATTATAATAAATGTTAAGTTTTATTATATTATTATTTTTTTTGAATTCCACTCCAATTCTGTGACATATATGCCTGTAGGGGAATGGATATACACCCTCTGTGATTTTTTTTTTCATTTTCCATATAGGTATAATAGGGACAGAAAGTACACAGAGGAAAACTCTATGAAAATGCAATGAAAAATGCTGAGGAAAAAAAAACATGATGCGCTTCCACCGCATTTTTTTTTCCGCATAGTTTTTTTTGCTGCATTATGCTACTTGAGGCCTTAATCTAAGACTTAGTCTTAGACTGCTTTTACTTATATTGGAGAGTGCTTGAAACAGTGCATTTTCCTTTTTCATTTATTCATTGTATGAAATTATTTGAGCATCTATTCATATAACTGTGTTGCGTTGTTCTTCTTTTTTCCTCCAAAAAAATTATGAATAATTTGATAGCTGGATATTATCAATTGGTATGTGTCCGAACAGAGTCTTACAATATCCAACCATCAATGCCAGGGTCAGATTATGTATGAAATACCCTCTTCACAAGTGAAATGGTAATGTCCATTAGTTAATTTGATCACAAATTTTTCAGGGGCAATAATAAAGTACCTGCTTAAAGCACAGTTATAAGAAAAGATGTTTCAGAATGGTTACTTCATGGAGAATACAAGTATTAACTAAAAATGTATGTTGGGAGTGGTAACAGCTCATCTTTAATAATATCTAAATATTATTACACTTAGAGTGTGTGAATACAAACAATCTTTGTATTAAAGAAACAAAGTTACATAGTTAGTACAGTTGAAAAAAAACATATGTCCATCAAGTTCAACCAGGGGATGGGAAAGCACATGACATTCTATACATTTCCATAACCATCAATGCTATTTTTCACTAAAAAGACATCTAATCCTTTATTGAAGCTGTCAGCTGTGACTGCTACTACCAGATCCTGGGGTAGTCTGTTCCACAGATTCACAGTCCTTACAGTGAAGAAGCCTTGTCAACTCTTGAGCTTAAACCTTTTTTTCTCCAGACAGAGGGCGTGCCCCCTTGTCTTTTGAGGGGCTTTTATATGGAACAGCTTTTCCCCATATTTTTTGTATGGACCATTTATATATTTATACAGGTTTTCGTATCTCCCCTTAAATGCCTGTTCTCCAGACAAAACAGATGTTACTATAACTGAGGTCCTCCATGCCCCTTATCAGTTTTGTGGCCCTCCATTGAACCTTTTTCAACTCTGGGACATCCTTTCTATTAGCCCAGAACTGAACTGCATATTCCAGGTAGAACCGCACCAATGACTTATAAAGTGATAATATTACATACCTGTGCCGCGAGTCCATACCCCTTTTAATACATGACAATATCCTGTGGACCTTAGAAGCAGCTGATTGACATTGCATGCGGTTATTTAACCTATGATCTACAAGTACACCAAGGTTCTTCTCCACCTTCTCCAAGTTGAAAACCTCATTGCAAGATATCATTAAATAATTCAGTATAAGAACACACAGTGTATATCTCCAGAAAATCAAAAGTATAAATAGGGGTACTTTGAAGGGTATTCTGGAAAATGAAGCCGATATTTGAAAAAAGGCTGTAGGGTTATGAAACAGATCATGCAGCACTAATGCTACATCCTAGACATAACAGCTAAATTCACGTTCCTATGATCTGCTTAGCAGATCCATTTAACGAATAACAACAAAAAAAAATATGTATGCATTTTACATGGACTTCAAAACTAAAAAATACCTTTCACTGTCCATTTTTTTTCAGGAGACAAAGCGTTGTCTACTACTGGCAGTGATCAGCCACAGCAAGTGGTTGGCTGAGTTTGTCTTTCCAGGCATATCCACATGTTGAAAAGGGACCCATAGAGACCCTGTAAGCATTCGAATGGCAACAGAAATTATGTTAAAGAGTACCTTTCATGTCCTTATGAATATGTGGTTTTATATACTGCTAGAAAGAAAACAGTTCACTGAATTCCGTGCACTGTCGTCTTTCGCGGTATGTGCCCCGGGGTTGGAGATATCAGTGCCGTTAATTTCAGCACTGATATCTCCGCACTGTCAGAAGGGCGTTCCTCATTGCCTAACGTCATAGCTGGGCTGTAGTAAGGAATGCCCCCCTGACTGTATTCATTCATACTCCTGTACTGTCAGAGGGGGTGTTCCTTAGCGCCCAGCGATGACCCTAAGCTGTAAGGAACACCATTCTGACAGTGGGGAGATATTGATGCTCTTAATTTTGGAATAATCTCCAGCCCCGGGGCACATACCGGGAAAGCTGACAGTGCACTGAATTCAGCGCACTGTTGGCTTTCTAGCGGTATATAAAACCGCATATTCATGGGAACATGAAAGGTCCTCTTTAAGTGAATTATGCTAATTTTATTTTTTTAATCCATTTTGCCTCTTTTACAAAACATCTTTCCTGCCAGACAACCCTTCTAATTCAACAAGTTTGTACCCTTCCATAGTTCTGGCAAGGCACTGAAATACAGTATTCTATGAGAGATTTGCAACAAATAAACAAAATAGAGCTAATTTTAATTATTCAGCTGCTTTCCTCTCAGAACTGGATCACGCTGAGACATGTTTTATTTATCAGACTAGCTCTGCTTTTTTATTTCATATCTCTGTCAGCGGTAGTGCAATCCTGTATGCCAATCATTTGTCCTCAGTGCTTGTCATTTAGCAGCACATTCCACTTGTACTTGTACTACTGCGCACAGTACAAAGCACCCATGGAATTTCTGCTATTATGTCAGCAAAGTGCTTATTTTTTCATTTCATATGATAGACGTGTTTTATTTTCTAGATTATTGCATCAGTGTCAGATTTATTTTTCATATGAAGCCACTTTAGGTGATTAAAGGGAAAAACAAAATCAAAGTTTGAAAACTAAGAACCAGTTTGTCTTGAGATTGTTAGTTAGTGATGATATCATACAAGTAAATACATCACAAAGTTTATTTTATTTTTACGTAAATCATGTCATTTTACAAAGACGCATTTTATAGTATTTATTCATGTAAAGATGTGCCTTAGCCTGTTCATCACACCCAAATTCCTACATTTTTTATGTATCAAATAGAGGGAAAAGATTATGCAAATAGGGATCTTTGTTGGGAAAAGGAAAACTTGCTTTATCGGCACATTTTGGAAAGTAGCTCCCTATAGATCAATGTCTGCTTTTCCAGAAACTCAGGTGCATGATCTGAGATTTATATATCCCAATTTCCCTTTATCCAATAGATCAAAGTGTAATATGCATAAAACACCCACAGTAGATTATATCAGTTTAGCCACAACGTAGACAGGTTTGGTATGACCCAATTTTTTAAATCTGTCACTTTATGTGAAATTAACTTTGGTAACATCTTCACATATCAAAGTGAATCTGCAATTTTTTTTTTTTTTTTTGCGACACATGGAATGTCCAGGTAAATTTTAATTGTTTAGTTTGTGTTTATTCATAGAAAATTATGAAAAAAATAAAAACATAAGAAAGTAGCAGTGAGAGGCCATACCATTCAGTTTTACTGAATTTCCCCATTGTGGGACTATTAAAGGACTATTATTATTATTATTATTATTAATCTTTTCAAACAAAGTTGTAGCTCTAACAAGCACCGGATAATAACTTCACTTTGGATCTTCTTGCTAGCCAGTCATGTTGACATCCATGCAGTTACTTTTAGATTTAGTCTGTAGCTTTAATTTCTCTAGCCATCAATCATCCTGGGTGAGCTGTGATAGGAGTCTGAGGGTACCTGGTTGAGGAGTGACATACCGGCAGGCACTTTTAGGTGTGGTGGTTGTAGGGACTGTGAATTTATTTTGAAGGGACGTGAAGTTACAGCGATAGCAACAGGTAAAAAATATTATACTAGAGATTTCATCAATTGCCGCTCTATGGGTATTGCGTATGTCGCATCCTGTCTGTGCCCAGTGAACTACGTGGGCGAAATGAAAAGGGAATTACGTCGTAGGATATTAGATCATGTGGAGTATATTAACAGGAGATAAGAACGTCCCCTGAGTTTACATTTTTGAAGCAAACTTGGGGGTGACCCATCTACATTGAGATTTCAGGGCATTAAATTAGTACACAAGTCGCCACGAGGAGGAGATTGGGATAGGGCAATTTTGAGGAAGGAAGCGGAATGGATATTTAGGTTTGACTGTGTCAAACCTAGAGCCCTCAATGATTTGATATCCTTTGCACCATTTATTGAAGAAAGATAAAAGGGGTGGGACATATGGGGGTAGCATTATGTGTCATTTATTACCCCATATTTAGATGTGTAGAGGTTAAGTAGTCTCTCTTCCGCTATGTTTTGCATTGCCTGAATTGAGGTGGTGAGGTACGATTTACAATGTATTTTTGTGATGATTGATGGGTCATAGTTATGATGTACAGTAGTTTTGTATGCAATCAGAGGGTTGAGAAATATAAAGAGTTATAGAGTTGGAGGGATTGACCATCATTAGGAGGTATGCAAATAGATCTAAGTGGGGGTGGTCAGGCTATCTATAGTTTGTTGGGGGAATAATAAGGGAGATGTGTAAATGAGTAATAGAAGATTTTATTGGGGAAGGCTGGTCTGATATTATTCCCCTAGAAGGGGTGGCGACTAGATAGGATTGGAACCGTTTGGCTATAATGTATCTGGCCCGGTGTGATATTTCTGATTAATGATATGCTGGGGTCCCCTACATGTGAACTATGATAGGGATGATTTATGATCCACCGGCTGTTATGGTGTGGGGTTATACCTAACCTCTGGGTCCTCTAGAGTGCAGTTGTGATAGGATAATATTGATCTGGATTCAACTATGTTTGGATCCCTCCCCTCTGATTTCATGACCTAATATACGGAGGAATGGATGTTAAGTGCACATACTTACCATCTGGCGCTTGATCATCTGAATTGCTTGGACGCAGCAGATGATCAGCAGTTTATGTGGAGTATGTGAAGATCGAATGTGAATCAATAGACTCACTGTCTAGCGCTGGATCACTGGAATTGTTTTCATTCAGTGGTCACATGATCGGCAGTCACATGAGCACAGAAGAGGACTGAGGTGGACACACCCCCTAGGAGGCGTGATGGAGGTAGAGTGAGCTAGCGATTTCTATTGGCTCAATGCAGACAGCATCAGGAAAGGGGGTGGCACCGAATGAATGAGCTGACCTTTATAAAGCAGGCAAGGCTCAGTGTGACGTCGGCTATTCTAAGTACTGGAGCACACCATTAGTGCTCCAGGAACTGCAGTTGTGACTGCATATCTGCATTATCTTTGAAATTTATAGCAGCTTAGACTAATTTATAGATTTAGTATTAGCTCCTGATCAACCTGATACAGATAAAACAGGGGAAACGCGTAGAGCAAGTTTATTTGTGAGTTAGTTGACCACAAGCCATACTACTTGGGGGCATGAGGGACTGACAGGAGACTGGGGCAGTCTGAGTAGCCTGGAGATTAGTTTGCGGAATTTGAGTCACTAATTTAAATGGCAGCTGTATATCCCTGGAGTCCACATAGGGGATATCAGTAATGGCTACAATATAGGTGTTTATTGAGCATAAGGGTCAGAATATCGTGGTTTCCCTTATGGATATAACATTTTAATGATAGGAAATGGAGTTACTGTGACCTGTACAGAGATTACCGGCATATGTATTTACTGGAGATTATGGTTGTGGAGGTATATCATGGCTGTGCGGGAGTCTAGTCAGTGATGCTTTACAAATTATGTGTATGGGGACCAGGTGTTTGGGGTTACCCTAGCACTAAGAGCAACTGACAAAATACTGACCTGTTGCATGATGCAGCTGTGATACTATAATCTTAGTCTAAGGGTGGTGAAAATATTCAATTACGCCCTAGGTCCGGTGGAGAGTTGGATAGTGTGAATACTATCAAACATCTAAACCCCGAATAAACTTTGAATGGACAGGCACAGACCACATTGATCTGTCTTTTAGTAGATTAGTGGATGTCCTTTATGTTTATTGTTATTTTAAGATATTAAAAGTTAAGTTTTATCGTTTGAAACCATTTATTTTCTATGAGATATTAGATTTAGTCTGTAGCTTTAATTTCTCTAGCCATCAATCATCCTGGGAGAGCTGTGATCTGTTTTGTTTTGGTTATAAAATGGCAAAGAAGGCAAACCTTAGCTAGGTGTGACCTGTGCAGTCTCACAGAGTGACAGCTGCCACACAAAGAAGGAAGCCACAAGCAGGTCAGATACAGACAGTGAGTGCCAACCTACATTACTGTCTGCCCCCAAATCGCAACCCGTAGACCTCATCTGACACCCCCATCACTGCAGTGTTAGGGGCACCTTCAGGTAACCCTTCCCCCGTACTCTGCTGAAGCTATCATCTATCTTGAAAGCAGTGACATGGCACGTAGGATCTACAGTGGCACACAGCCTGTGTGTGCCATCTGTTCTCCCATGGACTCTTCTCCTAGGCTATTATTCTGCAGGAACTAGGAGGAGAACAGAAGATGTATATTCTGCATACCACATCACTGCTTTCAAGGTAGATGGTAACTAATTAAGTCAAGCAGAAGGAGAGTACAAAAACAGTATGTGGAGGGGAGATTAGTACCTGTAGGGGGCAAAATTACAATAATAGTGCCTCCCTATCACAGGTAATAGCCCATCCCTTGTAGGTAATCAGCCCCCCACATAAAAGTAATTCTATTACTCATATGGGGAGGCTATTACCTGTTAGGGTATTTTTGGGGTATGTTCACACGGTCTGCCTGAATTTAACTGAGGCAGAGACCAAAGCAGAAGAAAATAAGAACCCTGCCCGATCTTGCCGCAACTGATTAGCTGCAGAACGCGCAGTGCAAGACACTCCGCTGATTATGCTCATTCATGTGAAACTAGTCAGCACGTGGAAGTTGGAGGGGCAAAATGTGATGAAGAATATGAGGCGGAAGTCCACCTCAAATTGCACTTCTATATCCCTCATGTGAACATACCCTTATTTTGCAAGGGCACTTTTGCCTTGTGGGAGCTGCAGACTATTCAAAGGGGGCACTCATGGTCTAAAGAGGGCAATAAACGAATAATGAGTAGAGGATTCAGTGCCACCCTGGTGCCGTTTTGACATTTATTGCCATTTAGTATCCCTCTGTTCAATGCCCCTTTACTGCCAATTTGCCATAGCTTACCCCTTTAATGTTCTATGACAAAGAGGCAGTAAATAGAAAACGGGCATCAAGGAGGAACTTATTGAAAGGACAGTTAGGGGCCATTCATGTGGTGAAAAGTGAAGAGGAATTGAGATGGACTTCCACCTCAGATTCCTCTTCATTTTCTGGCCCTCTGGTTCCTGATGCTGCTTTCACTCACTGATCAACCCAATTACCCACTTGTGCTGCATGCTCTGCCAGGATGTCTACCTCAAATTCCTCTTCATGTTCCAACATGTAAATGGGCTCTTTGTGTAAGTTCACACAGCAGAATTTTTGTGCCGGAATTGGCCATAAAATATTTGCTTCCCATTCACTTCAATGGGAGGCAGACACGTCTTTTTTCCACTGACAAAATAGCACAGGTAAATTACCTATGAGATCAGGAAAGGAGGGTGAGAATGGAGTGGATGAAGTGTCCATCATCAACAGTATGCTGGATCAAGTAAGTGAATCTAAACTTACAGTGGGTACGGAAAGTATTCAGACCCCTTTAAATTTTTCACTCTTTCTTTTATTGCAGCCATTTGCTAAAAGCAAAAAAGTTCATTTTATTTCTCATTAATGTACACTCGGCACCTCATCTTGACAGGAAAAAAAAACAGAAATGTAGATATTTTTTCAAATTTATTAAAAAAGAAATGGTCATAAGTATTCAGACCCTTTGCTGTGACACTCATATTTAACTCCATTTCCTTCTGATCCTCCTGAAGATGGTTCTACTCCTTCATTGGAGTCCAGTTGTGTTTAATTAAACTGATTGGACTTGATTAGGAAAGGCACATACCTGTCTATATAAGACCTCACAGCTCACAGTGCATGTCAGAGCAAATGAGAATCATGAGGTCAAAGGAACTGCCCAAGGAGCTCAGAGACAGAATTGTGGCAAGGCACAGATCTGGCCAAGGTTACAAAAGAATTTCTGCAGCACTCAAGGTTCCTAAGAGCACAGTGGCCTCCATGATCCTTAAATGGAAGAAGTTTGGAACGACCAGAACTCTTCCTAGACCTGGCCGTCCAGCCAAACTGAGCAATCTTGGGTGTCTTGGTGAGAGAGGTAAAGAAGAACCCAAAGATCATTGTGGCTGAGCTCCAGAGATTAAAATGGTCTGAATACTTTCCGTACCCACTGTAACTCCTCAGAAAACAGTGTCAATGTTCATGTATTTTAATCACTGCGTATGTTAAACACGCCTGCATAAAATCACACTGTATATTAATATCCCTTTCCGGCCCTTTTCCCAGGCATTTTTTATTTTTTTTATTTTATTTTTTTACTCCCCACCTTCCAAAAGCCATAACGCCATTTTTTAATTTTTTCATTCACAGAAAAAAAGGGCTCACTTTTTGAGAAACAAATTGTACTTCATAGTGGTACAATTTAGTATTCTATACAAGCTACTGTGCAATGACATGTTATTATATATGGATGGGTATGATTACAGCAATATCAAATTTCTATACTTTTTGCTATTCTTTAAAAACTGCTCCACATTTAATTTGAGCAAAGCCAAGCTGAATGTGGGCAGGACTGATGATGGTCGTGCTCCCATTCACTTTGAAGCGCAGCGTTTGGCTATCTCAAGGACTCCCATTGAAGAGAAGGGAAGTGCCGTTACCATTCCCGCCTACATTCAGTTTGGCTTCGATCAGGATGAATATGGATCAGGACAAAAGTCCTGAAGAACTTTTATAACCCCTTTAACAAAAATCCAAATCTTAGAAAAACAAAAAAATTGCTTTGAGACACCATATTCTGACCCCAGTAACTTTTTTATATTTCAGTGTACAGAGTTGTATAAGGTGTCTCTTTTGCAGGGCAAGTTGTACTTTTTATTTTGAAAATTGTCTGATGTTTTGATTTTCTCATATTCATATTTTGATTTTTTTTTCTTGCTTCAGCGCTCAGCATATGGGATTTTTTATATGTTTACAGTTTGGCATTTTCAGGGAGCCTATTGTATTTATATTTATTTTACTTTTATTTCTGATCTAGGGAAAGCAAGTGATTTTAAATTTTATATATTTTTAAACAACATTTTTTTTTTACTTTTATTTTTAGACTCCTTAGGGGACTTGAATTCTAGGAAATATGATCACCAGTACAATATACTGCAATACAACTGTATTGTAGTTTATTGTGAAGTCCATTCATGTCTTACAGAAGACCATAACAGAAGTACTGTGAAGCCAGGCCTGGGAGTCTCCTATAGGCTCCCCACTGTCATGGAGGCAGATCATGGTCTGGAAGAACATTGCACCACCGGTGAACAGATGCCTCTGCCACATTTGACCAAGGCATCTAAAGGGTTAATGCCAATTTGGGCACTGCTACTGGGTCTCCACTGCTACTGGGTGGTATGGAGCTCGCTCAGATCTTGAGCAGACGCCATACAATTAGGAGGGAAAGATTGAGCAGGAGCTGAAAGAAACATAAAAAAATACAGGTGCGCAGACTGATGCTGGAGCTAAATAAGAATTTAATATTATAAATGTAGCTACTACCAACTGTTATACAGTAAAATTCTTTCTTCCTCTCCCCACTTCCCTCACAGATGTTGGCTCTTTGAACAGTATACTCCAAACCATTAAAACTAATAAAAATGTACTGGCACTCATAAGTCTTCAATGTCCCAATCTAATTCTATATCCAACCATATTTAATAATGTCTATCACAGGCGGATTGCTGTATTATTGGGATATGGACTTATTGCATCTATATATCGAATATTTCCCCAAGTATCACAACCATCCATAACGGTCTGCCCCAAACTACCAGCACAAAAACTCAATATAGCTTGATTAAGCAACAGTGACCAAAAATAAAAATGTATGTTGCAGGTGGAATGAGGGCCAAGCACTCACTCTGTGACCCTATGCCACTCGATTCAAAGTGTAGTTGCCACCATAATAGGCAAAAAACACTTAATTATAGGCATATGTGACTGTTTATGCATATACACAAAGGTCCATATATCTCAGCCCACATAATCGCCTCTTCTGGGACTCTGTAATACACTTAGGGCCCGGTGGTTGACAAATGAAAGAGTGTTGACCCCCCTTAATCCAATAAAAAAAGTTGGGGTACAGCTATATAAACTGTTGAAAAAAAACGTAACAGTGGCTACAATGTCTTACTAACCAAAGTAACTCACATGTGGCTACATTGGAATATAGCTGTTTCACTGTCTATACCAGGGGTTGGCAATCCCCGACACGCGTGCCAAGAGTGGCAGGCGAGGCTTATTTACCTGGCACGGGCAGCCCGAGTCCTCGCTCAGCAGTTTCGCTCGGACCAAACACAGTCGAAATGAAACTTCTATTATTATACTGTGGGGTCTCTTCAGACCCCACAGTATAATAAGTGGAGCCCCCGGGAAGGTGATCAAACTTAAAAAATAATGTTATCTCACCTTTCCTGCACTCCATGGTGGCTCTGTGCACTGCTGGCACTTCTGCCTGATGTAAGAGACCACAGACAGGGACTCAGGGGTCACATCCGGCGTTATTACTCATAATGACATGACGTGACCCCTGAGACCCAATCAGTGGTCGCTGACTACAGACAGAAGCGCCCGAAGAGAACAGAGCCGCCGCGGAGCGCAGGAAAGGTGAGTTAACATTATTTTTTATGTTTGATCACCTCCCCGGGGGCTCTGTTTATTATATTCTGGGGTCTGAAGACCCCACAGTATAATAATAGGTAGTGAGTTGCAAAAATTAGAGTATTATAAAAGTTTGAATATTATACTGTGTGCAAGAGCCACTTTGGGACATAATACTGTGTGCAGGGGCTGCTATGGGACATATAACGTGTGCAGGGGCTGCTATGAGACATAATACGGTGTGCGAGGCCGCTATGGGACATAATATGGAGTGCAGAAGCCACTATGGGATATAATACGGTGTGCAGAGGCCGCTATGGGACATAATACGGTGTGCAGAGGCCATTATGGGATATATTACCGTGTGCAGAGGCTGCTATGGGATATAATACCGTGTGCAGAGGCCGCTATGGGATATAATACGGTGTGCAGAGGCCACTATGGGACATAATACGGTGTGCAGAGGCCGCTATGGGATATAATACCATGTGCAGAGGCTGCTATGGGATATAATACTGTGTGCAGAGGCCGCTATGTGATATAATACCGTGTGCAGAGGCCGCTATGGGATATAATACCATGTGCATAATCCGCTATGGGATATAATACTGTGTGCAGAGGCCGCTATGGGATATAATACCGTGTGCATAGGCCGCTATGGGATATAATACCGTGTGCAGGGGCCACTATGGGACAAATATCGTGTGCAGGGGCTGCTATGGGACATAATACCGTGTGCAGAGGCCGCTATGAGACATAATACCATATGAAGGAGCTGCTATGGGACATAATACCGGGGGCTGCACATGTACTTTCATTGCTTCTAATTGGAAAGTACAGGTGCATCCCAGGAAATAGCAGTAAACGCATGTGTCCTAAAGCATCTGGTGGCAGCACTTCTGTGTTATGGTTTGTGGTATATGACTTTATTTTAGGGGTTGTCAGACTTACAATTATTGACCGGCACTCTGAGTACCTCATCTTTGATTTTTTAAATTAAAATTGGAACGCCAAACAAAAAAGGTTGCCTACCCCTGGTCTATACTGTCTAACTAGCCAATGTAACTCACACATTGGAAAGCTACCTAAAACTACCTGACGTGTGTCTGCTGATAGATAGTACTCCGCTTCATCAGAGGTAAGTATGATTATTGCTAGTATGCTCTATTAAAGAACTCTGGTATTAGTCCTCCCACATAGCAGCCCCCGGCACTGATGTTCTTCAACTGAAGTCATGTGGGGGTGTGCCCAATCATATCACGCCAAGTCATGGTGACGTGCGAAAGATAACTCCACCCACTGGGATGCCCAGAAGGAAGTTCCAAGTGAAGCAGGTATTAGTAACGCAGTAACACAGAAACAGAGACGACGGTTTCAAAAAGAAGACAAGTAAGTAAACCACCGAGACTCAATTGCAATACATGAAAAATATTTCACTTGGATATGACAGAGAAAATCCCTTGCATTAGTATCAATATATCAGCACAATTATATCCTTAAAATGGATAGTCATATTCCTAATTCTGGTAGTATATCCGAAAACGAGGAGTAGGTAATAAAAACTGATCTCCGTCTAAATATAAAAATGCCCTATGTGTAAACCCCCGGAAAAACAACAAATCCCATATGATAACCACAATTATGGGACTACTACCCTAATGAACTAGATGTAACACAGCATTGATGGTATACAGTATGTAAATGCCACCCACAACTAAACAATATACAGTGGGGAAAAAAAGTATTTAGTCAGCCACCAATTGTGCAAGTTCTCCCACTTAAAAAGATGAGAGAGGCCTGTAATTGACATCATAGGTAGACCTCAACTATGAGAGACAAAATGAGAAAACAAATCCAGAAAATCACATTGTCTGATTTTGAAATAATTTATTTGCAAATTATGGTGGAAAATAAGTATTTGGTCAATAACAAAAGTTCATATCAATACTTTGTTATATATCCTTTGTTGGCAATGACAGAGGTCAAACGTTTTCTGTAAGTCTTCACAAGGTTGGCACACACTGTTGCTGGTATGTTGGCCCATTCCTCCATGCAGATCTCCTCTAGAGCAGTGATGTTTTGGGGCTGTCGTTGGGCAACATGGACTTTTAATTCCCTCCAAAGGTTTTCTGTGGGGTTGAGATCTGGAGACTGGCTAGGCCACTCCAGGACCTTGAAATGCTTCTTACGAAGCCACTCCTTCATTGCCCTGGCGGTGTGCTTGGGATCATTGTCATGCTGAAAGACCCAGCCACGTTTCATCTTCAATGCCCTTGCTGATGGAAAGAGGTTTGCAGGAGGTCGTCCTGGTCCCTTTGCAGAGAAACAGCCCCAAAGCATGATGTTGCCACCCCCATGCTTCACAGTAGGTATGGTGTTCTTTGGATGAAACTCAGCATTCACTCTCCTCCAAACACAACGAGTTGTGTTTCTACCAATCAGTTCTACTTTGGTTTCATCTGACCATATGACATTCTCCCAATACTCTTCTGGAACATCCAAATGCTCTCTAGCAAACTTATGGCCTATGGCCTACAAGCTAAGCTCCGATACTTACCTGCTGTCTGTTGCCTACTGCTTCTTCCTGCTCCGGGTGCGCATGATGTTACAACAGTGCGCCCAGAGCAAGAAGGAGTGGGACCAGGGAGCAGACAGGTAAGTAATATAGGGGGGACCAGTGAAGGGGGTCACTGTATGGGCATACAGTATCACCTTCACTATTCCCCCCCATATAGTGGCCCCTTCACTGCCCCCCCATACAGTGGCTCCTTCACTATTTACCTCCCCATACAGTGGCCACTTCACTGGTCCCCTATACTGTATGGGGACCATTGATGGGGCCATTACATTGTGGGGGGGTGCAGTGATGGAGGCCAATAGCCTGGGGGACATTAAAGGGTTTGTGCAGGGTAACATTTTTTTTTTTTTAATTACGCTGGGGCTGGGGAAAAATAAACAAGAAAAAAAACCCAAACTTTCTCTCCTGTCCCCAGTATCTCCCAGCATGGTTTGGTCCTGCAGCTCTGTTGTTTTCTTCCAGTGGAAATTGCCTCTGCACGTGACTACCTGTGATGTCACGTGACCCCTGAGGCCAATCAGCGGCCTAAGGGAAGGGACCTGGGACGTCACAGTCAGTGAGGACTTCCGGCAAAAGAATACAGTGGAGCTGCAGGACCAGACTGTGCTGGGAGGTCATCGGAGTACCGGGGACAGGTGAGTATGTTTTTTTTTTTTGGAGGGGGGGTTCACCTTCCCCGGACTAATTATAAAAAAGAAAAAAAAATTATGCTGGACAACTTCTATAAAGTGTGGCGCATTAGGGGGGTATATTGAAGGGGTTGTCCAGGCATAATTTGTTATGGTTTATCCTCAGGATAGGCCATAAATACCTGATCTCTACAGGGTTGACCCCAGACCGATCAGCTGTACAGAGCCACTTCTGGCACCTGTCCTATACACAATACGAGGCCAGAAGTAGAAAGCTCTGTCCACTGTGTATTAGCTGGGCACCTTTATTGCATCTCAGCACTTATTGAAGTCAGTAGGAACTGAGCTGTGTAGTGTTGTAGTGAGGATGCAGGTCACCTGGAATAAGTCCACTATGCGTTAATGACTTTTATGGATCAGAACTCTTTATTCCATGCTTTCTCCAAGGCTCCCTGTCAAGCATCTCCCCCTCATAGCGCAACTCCTCCTCCCTTACTACCTCACTGTTGCTAGGTAGACAAAGCAAAATGAGTAAGCAGCAAAGAACATACAGAATATACTTATAACAACATCACAAGCTGCAGTGAAGGTGCCGGACGACTAAACAGTGGATGGAGCTTTCTGCTTCCGGCCCTGTGTTGTGCACAAAACAGGCGTCGGAAGTGACTCCGTACAGCTGATGGGGCCATGTGTGAGCCCCCTACCGATCAGGTATTTATATCCTATCCTGAGCATAGGCCATAAAAAAGATAAACCCTGGACAACCCCTTTAATATGCATGACACAGTTTAATGTCCCCCTTACAGGATGTTAGCCCCCATCACTGCTCCCACACAATATAATGGCCCCATCACTGTTCCCCATACAGTATGAGGGATCAGTGAAGAGGCCACTGTATGGGGGGACCAGTGAAGTGGCCATAAAAAAATTTGGCCCAGACAACCCCTTAAAAGAGGTTGCCCATAAATTGGAGTGACCACTGTGGTGGCCGTCAGGGAGGTGTAAAAATTAAAAAAAAAAAGCATACTCACCTGTCCCCGCTTATCTGCAGGGGTCCTGGTGGTGGGCCCCTAGAAACAATTCCATTGGTGGGCCCTAGACATCCTAGTCCAAAACATATTTTAAATATAGTAGCCAAATATAGGATGTCCCAGGTACCTGAGTAAACTACAAAGGAATGACCCTGGAGAGACAGATGATATTACCCAACGCACGTTTCGCCTAAGCTTTGTCAGGGGAAATGCCCAATGAATCAAAAGGATACATTTTTATAGGACATACCCATATCACCTAGCCCAATAATATGATGTAGAATCAAGGTCGCTAATAAAGACCTCACCTGGATACATTACTGAAGACAGCATACCTCTCCCGAGCTGGCATCCCAAAGGGACAGTACTTGGATGTCTACCATCACGCTTTGACAAGCGAGGGTCACTAACTGACTAACTGCTTAACCTAAGAGTGCTTAATAAAGAAGGGCAGGAAGTGCATATAAAGGTTGCGTATGATTCTGCCTTTCAACAGGTTCAGACAATTATCCACACATTCTGGGATATTTTAAAATCTGATCCGGATATAATAATAATACATTTTATTTATATAGCGCCAACATATTCTGCAACACTGTAAAATTTGTAGGGTTCAAGTACAGACAATAATGATACATTACAAAGAAATAGTCAATTCACACAGTGGGACTGAGGGCCCTGCTCACAGGAGCTTACAATCTATATTGATAATTTGGTTGGGAAAAGACTTGCAGTAACCTATCGTAGTGGACCCAACTTGAAAGATAGATTAGTTCATAGCCATTTGACACCATTCATTAACTTGACATGGTTGCACCAACAATCAAAAACCAATCATGGTGGTACTTTTCCACGTGGAAGATGTAAAGCCTGCAATTTCATTAACCCGGGGAATGTTGCTAGTTTACATTTACTTTAAATCTACAGGCATTGTTTACCTTATTACATGTTCTTGTGGTAAGTACTATGTAGGGAAGACTGTTAGGGAGTTCACTAGAAGAATTTGTGATACCACTGTAGCGCATCACGTATGTGAACAGCATGCAGGTGACTCTAAACATATTCGTTTTCAGGGGGGTAGAAAAAGTGGCACCATCTCTACATGAAGGAGATTTTGACAGAAAAGTACTGCAAAGAGAGGCTCGATGGATATACCATCTAAAAGTGGTTAGCCCATGGGGGCTTAATGAAAATATCTCCTATACCTGTTTCATATAGTCTAATGATAAGCTAGTATCCTGAGCTCTGGATTAATACAGTGCCTTGCGAAAGTATTCGGCCTCCTTGAACTTTTCAACCTTTTGCCACATTTCAGGCTTCAAACATAAGGATATAAAATTTTAATTTTTTGGTGAAGAATCAACAACGAGTGGGACACAATCGTGAAGTGGAAAGAAATTTATTGGATATTTTAAACTTTTGTAAAAAAATAAAAAACTGAAAAGTGGGGCTTGCCAAATTATTCGACCCCCTTAAGTTAATACTTTGTAGCACCACCTTTTGCTGCGATTACAGCTGCAAGTCGCTTGGGGTATGTCTCTATCAGTTTTGCACATCGAGAGACTGAAATTCTTGCCCATTCTTACTTGGAAAACAGCTCAAGCTAAGTGAGGTTGGATGGAGAGCGTTTGTGAACAGCAGTTTTCAGCTCTTTCCACAGATTCTCAATTGGATTCAGGTCTGGACTTTGACTTGGGAATTCTAACACCTGGATACGTTTATTTGTGAACCATTCCATTGTAGATTTTGCTTTATGTTTGGGATCATTGTCTTGTTGGAAGATAAATCTCCGTCCTAGTCTCAGGTCTTTTGCAGATTCCAACAGGTTTTCTTCCAGAATGGTCCTGTATTTGGTTCCATCCATCTTCCCATCAATTTTAACCATCTTCCCTGTCCCTGCTGAAGAAAAGCAGGCCCAAACCATGATGCTGCCACCACCATGTTTGACAGTGGGGATGGTGTGTTCAGGGTGATGAGCTGTGTTGCTTTTACGCCAAACATATCGTTTTGCATTGTGGCCAAAAAGTTCGATTTTGGTTTCATCTGACCAGAGCACCTTCTTCTACATGTTTGGTGTGTCTCCCAGGTGGCTTTAAACCAGACTTTTTATGGATATCTTTGAGAAATGGCTTTCTTCTTGCCACTCTTCCATAAAGGCCAGATTTGTGCAGTGTACGACTGATTGTTGTCCTATAGACAGACTCTCCCACCTCAGCTGTAGATCTCTGCAGTTCATCCTGAGTGATCATGGGCCTCTTGGCTGCATCTCTGATCAGTCTTCTCCTTGTTTGAGATGAAAGTTTAGAGGGACGGCCGGGTCTTGGTAGATTTGCAGTGGTCTGATACTCCTTCCATTTCAATATGATCGCTTGCACACTGCTCCTTGGGATGTTTAAAGTTTGGGAAATCTTTTTGTATCTGCCTGGTGTGTTCCTTGGTCTTCATGATGCTCTCTGCGCTTTAAACAGAACCCTGAGACTATCACAGAGCAGGTGCATTTATACAGAGACTTGATTACACACAGGTGGATTATATTTATCATCATCAGTCATTTAGGACAACATTGGATCATTCAGAGATCCTCACTGAACTTCTGGAGTGAGTTTGCTGCACTGAAAGTAAAGGGGCCGAATAATATTGCACGCCCCACTTTTCAGTTTTTTATTTTTTACAAAAGTTTAAAATAACCAATAAATTTCGTTCCACTTCACAATTGTGTCCCACTTGTTGTTGATTCTTCACCAAAAAATTAAAATTTTATATCCTTATGTTTGAAGCCTGAAATGTGGCAAAAGGTTGAAAAGTTCAAGGGGGCCGAATACTTTCGCAAGGCACTGTATGTATCCGGGCCATATGGGGTTTAGGTAATTAATAATTAATTGTCATAATTGACATTTGGTTTTCCATCTTGGTCCTAGTATCTTAGTATATATAATAAACTTTATGATTATTAATACCGCCAGTTATATTGTTTACACCATAAACATGAACACACATTAAATCCAGTAAACAGTTGTAAACAAAGTTTATTAACACATATCATAGGATAAAAGACATAAAGGAGGAATACAACCACATAAGAAAACAGACATGACCCCCAGGGTAAATTACAATAGAATCACATATGGGTAAATGGAGTAAACCTAAGGCCATACAACAATCATAACAATAAAGTTACCAATGCACATACATATTATAAATATAGTAGCTGAATATAGGATGTCCCAGTTATCTGAGTAAACTACATCAAAGGAATGACCCTGGAGAGACAAATGATGCGCCCCCACACGTGTTTCGGCTAAGCTTCGCCAGGAGGAATGTCCATTGAATCAAAAGGATGTATTTCTATAGGACATACCGATATCACCTAGCCCAATAAGGATGAAGAATCAAGGTTGCTAATAAAGACCTCACCTGGATACATTACTGAAGACAGCATTCCTCTCCCGATGCAGGACACGCCGGCGTGTCTATGTACAGAGCACAAAGGGCTGTGCATGCGAACTCGACAATATGATGCCTAGCAACGCAGACACTATCTATGTGAATGGCGAATCCCTGTACTAACTACGTAAGTTCATAAGGAGGTGGCCACAACATATATAATGTAAATACAAAGTGCACCAACCATTAGGAAACTTAATCAAATACATATACCCAATTATGCACTAGACACCAGTAACTATAAACCATAAAGACCAGTATCATACAAATAATAAAGTGCAAAGTACACATATAGGAACATTTTAAAGTGACAGTGCAACAATAAATGTACAAAAAGTGCATATATATACAAATATACATACAAAAATATAAACTAGAGAATCCACTATTAAGTACATAATCAGTTCATATATCCCAATTCATATATACCCCAAAGAAACATATATATCTATATTAAAGTACAGAAAGTGCAAAAGAGAACACAAACCATCATATATCCAAATCCATATATCCCCAGAAGGAAAATATATATCTATTACAAATAAAAAGTGCAAAAGAAGGTGCAAAGTGTTAAAAGTGCCTATAAACGCGTAACTAGGGATTAAACAGCAGTACATAATGACACCACAAATCAAAAGAAAAAGCATGAAAAACATATGACAAACATAAGAAAAATAAATAAATTATGTATAAAATAAGACAAATAATGAAATAAATAAATTAAATGTATAAACAAAATTAATAGTAAACATGACTATAAAGTGGCTGTGGAAGTCCGCATCAAGTAAGAAAGACCAGGGAGGAAAAGAATCAATGCATGCATCCTCACTAGGAGTAAAATGAAGAACCTGAAACAGTTATAAACTGTTAAAAACATTCATAAAAACTATTCACAATTGCAGAAAAACAGAGACCACAGAGATAATAAGAAAAATAGGATTCCCTTTATAGCAGGAGTCATTCCTGCATTCTGGCGCACACAGAGCCTCTGAGATGCAACCATACTGTGTTGCATCTTAGACCAAAAAATGGGTTAATAGAGTTCATTAGTTAATGAACTCTAGTAACCCCTGCCAGCTAATGTACAATAAACCAGCCAATGAGCTATTATTGGCTGGTTTACTAAATGAGAGAGGCCACATCACCAAGGAGATATGAGTATAATAACTGTACTTTTTATATGTTACTAACATTTTTTTTCCAATCAGATTTGTGGACATATAAAATGGTAATGCTTTTTGGGGGGGGGGGGGTGAGGGCACCTTTCTATAGTTTTCCTTGGGCAGCATAGAAGCTAGGTTCACCCCTGGTCCCTACCTGGAGATATTTACACAACCAATGAGCAGTATAGAGACTAACATACACAGACATGCAGAATAAAGACTGACATGGCTCAAAAAAATGCAACAAAATCTGCAACAAAAAACACCACCAATAAAATGTGGCCTCAGCCAAAATTGGTCTCTAACTTTCCACAATTCTGGGAGGCAGGTCCTTCACAATGGGTAATTTTATTATGGACAATGCATAACCAATGACTACTGTGTTGAAGTGTACTGACTTACAAGCAAAGTTATAATGTACTAATGTAAGTGTAACAATAGGAGTGCAGGACACAAGTTACATTAGATACTTTGATATACACCATGATCCATACACTATAGTTGATGACTATAGATTCAGAAAGCCATAGCAGGGTATTCGTGTAGCACATCTGTCCACTAATGCTCTAATAAGCATAGCAGGCATCCTCACTTGATGCTACCATTGAATGATAGATTACCAAACTCAAACAAAAAAAAAAATTAAAACAAAAGTGGATTATCCCAAGAAGGAAATAAAATATATTAGGATATACAGTATATCATACTTTATTTCTTGTTTATTCCAGCATATACACTTACAGCACAAACATTCCCATTGTCTACATTTAAGAACAGCCCCATTTTAATAGTGTTCTTTACAACATTTTTCATGGCATCTTTTTGTTCAAAAATGCAGTAGCCAGCACTGCATGTTCTAGGTATTGGACTTTTCTGCCATTTTATACAATAGGCATCTCTATAGGACTTCAACAAAAGCAAAAAAAAATGCATGTTACCAATGTAACAACATATAACTACCAAAAATACCACTGAAAATTCTTGAGACATCTGGCATTTTTGCTTGCATTTTAAGCACTGGATAAAAGAGCATGTGCACAAATGTCTGTGACTGCCCCACTCATATGAACTCCAACTTTCCACAAGCTTGCCACCAAAACTACCCATTCAAGTTATTGGAAATGATTTTTAGTCACAAAAATCTGCAATAAACTCTTGTGCGTGTGAAGGTATCTTTGGAGTTCACGCACCTAGCATTGCCATTTGTACAATGCCCATATTGTAGTACATAGAGTCTTTATGGGTATGTATTATGCACCAATAGGCACTCCATGAGGCACAATAATCTAGCCTACAAGCAATAAATATAAATCAATCTCTATGTAAAATTGCAAGCACATATACAAGCGGTAAAATATGGGCCCATAAATTACACCTTACAGATACATAGTTTTTTCACCAAAAAATACAGGCCACGGGAAAAAAAAAGGGGTGTGACATGGGGCTTTAATTTTCTGGCAGCATTTGTGTCATTAATAAATACATTATTAATATTTATTGCTACTTTTATGCTAATTACATGGTCTAAGGTTTTTTGTTAACTTATTTTAGTAAAGAATAAAACTAAAAAACTTACAACACAGTACATCCATTTGTTACGAAAAAAGTGTACTAAATTTGGATATGGTGCATCTCTTTGAATTTGGATATCTCTGTACGACAATTTAAACCTTCAGGAAGTGAAGTAGTGTGGCACATACAGCGGCATACTTGGTAGGTAAAATATCAAGTTCACTGTATACATTGATCACAGACATTATTCTGCATTTAAACTGAAGTTTATATGATGAGGATGATTTTCTGGCCACTTAGGATGAAGCAGTGTTAACAATACAGAATGACTGAGTAATGTTCTTCATATCATGTATATAAATGCTTGTAGCTTAGGAAATAAATTCAGCAAGCCAATGGTGATCATATCTAGGGATACATTGAATCTGGTTGCAGAGACATGGTTCAAGGATTTTAATGACTGGAAGTCAGCCATACCTGGATACATGTTGTAGAGGAGTATCTTCCGACTCTGGGGGCTGTAACACAGCCAAGAGCCAGAAGTAATGCCAAAGCTCCTGTGCCCACTGCATTACAACACCATTCTAAGGGGTTAAAGAGGACCTTCCACCAATTCCTGTTCTTAGCATCTGTTAATTGGTGCCACGCCACTGATTCCAGTGCAATTGAATTTTTTTTCTCTAGCGCTCACCATTCCTGAGCGATCAGTGGAGATAGTTTTGGTGCCTGATATGCTAGGCTTTGTAATGTCAGGTCAGCAGTGTTAGGAAGGGGGCGTGATTCAGAGCTCCAATCAGAGGCAGCCAGTGTCAGAGCTCAGAATCATACCCCTTGTCTGCTCCTGCCTGGCACCACCCACCTGGCAGTACAGAGTCTAAATAGCATAAGAGACACCAAAACTAATTGGGAACGGTGGAGGATAGAGAAAAGGTTCCAACTGTGATGGAATCAGTTAAGCGCTGCTTAATAAATTATGTAAAGAGCTGTACTAATTGGAAGTAGTGAAAGGTCCTCTTTAAAGTTAAAAAAGACAATGGGTCCAGATGTCAACCATCCAGAGTTCTTAAAGAATTACAATCTGTGATTGCTGTTCCTCTAACTGAATTGTGTAACCAGTCCCTTCTAACAGGTCATTTCCAGAAGTTTCAGTGAATCAGTCATGTTGTACCCATCCATAAGTAGGGTAGCAAAGAAAAAGCTGCAACTTGTTGGATCCAAAACAACATGGCTTTACTGAGGGCAGATTATGTCAAATTAATTGCAAAAATAAAATGTTGCAAGACCACTCTAGCACCAAGAACATTACAGCAAATACCTATTGTATATAAGGAAACATGAATATGAGGTTCTTGGTGTTTACATTTTTATCTTACTGTTAACTTTTTGTTTTTGCAATTGTATTGCAGCCACGGCAACGTGCACCTGCATTTCTTGTTCATTTGTTTGGCAGAGCTGACCAACTTCTCTGTGTTTGTCAAATTAATGCTATTGATTTCTGTGACTATGTTACAAAAGTGTTAGATGAAGACCGCACCATAGATATCACCTATCTGGATTTTACAGAGGCTATTGACACAGTGCCACATACATAACTGATAAATTATTGAAAATTGGACTTCATCTCTAGATAGTTCTGTGTATTTGCAGTTGGCTGATGAATAGATATCAGAGGGTTGTTAATGTTGCTGCCTATAGAGGTTAATTATTGCACCTTTATATATAGAATAAGAAAAAATGACCTTAATGGTTCCACCATACCTTATAAAATTTTTCGATGCATCCTTTGTTCTTAACTACTACAGTATCTGTTCATATGGAATAATAGTGTTGACCATGTGTTGCCACTAGGATATAGAATGGGTCACCTGTCTATCCATCTCATAGCCATGGCCTTGCAGCCAAGGAAAATAATTTCATGTACAGATATGGTCTCCTCATCGTCAAGAAGGCTCAATAAGTAGACCCCAGGGGCAAATGATACTTGTAATGCAACCATCTTCGTAAGAAGATCAGTTACCTCCAATCAAAACATCTGGATGAAGTGACATGACCACATTAGCATCTGGTGTCTGGCTTTGATGGCAATGAGAGAAAGGTATCCTATATATTTTAAATAACCTATCTGGGGAAGAATAACATTACTGTATAAGCCTGCTTTTCACTGATGGGGATATGTACCTATATGACTCCACAGATTCATCCCACTCCTCCTTATTATTATTATTATTGTTTATTTATATAGCACCATTAATTCCATGGTGCTTTACATTTGAGGGTTTACATACGGTACACAAGATATACAAAACAAATATAATACTAACAGTGACCAACTGGCACAGTGGGATAGAGGACCCTGCCCGCAAGGGCTTACAATCTATGAGGGAAGAGAGATAGAGACAGAAGGTGGGGGTAGAGGCTGTTCAGGTGGTGATATGATGACAGTGGTGTTATTGGAGATTGTAGGCCTTCCTGAATAGGTGAGTCTTCAGGGCCTTCTTGAAGCTTATGATTGTGGGGGGTCAGTCTTATGTGTCTTGGTAATGAGTTCCAGAGTATGGGGGATGCACGGGAGAAGTCTTGGAGACGGTTGTGTGAAGAGCGGATAAGAGCAGAGCGTAGTAGGAGGTCTTTGGAGGATCGGAGGTTATGTGCGGGCAGGTAGCGGGAGATTAGGTCGGAGATATATAGAGAGGGCAGGTTGTGGATGGCTTTGTATGTCAGCATTAGTAGTTTGAACTCTAGTTGCTGGGCAACGGGTAGACACTGAAGGGATTGGCAGAGGGGAGTGGCCAATGAATAACGGGGGGGAAGAGGTCTATTAAGTGAGCAGCACAGTTTAAGGTGGACTGGAGGGGGAGAGAGTGTTAGCTGGGAGGCCATGGAGAAGGGTGTTACAGTAGTCTAGGCGGGAGATTATGAAGGCGTGGACTAGCATCTTTGTAGTTTCAGGGGTGAGGAAGGAGTGGATTCGGTGGATGTTCTTGAGTTGGAAGCGGCAGGGTTTGAATATGCAGCTTGAAGGATAGGTCAGAGTCTAAGGTTATCCCAAAGCAGCGGACCCGTGGGACTGGGGTGAGTGTTAGATAAGACTTTGTCTACTTGTTCACAGTCTTTCTGAGACTCATAACAAGGTATACTTGCGCAATCTGTTCACATGGTGCAGTATAACATGGTGTTGGTTGCTGCAATGGTGCTGTAACAGTGGGGTGGTGTGGCCTGGAGCCATGGGAATGGAGTATGGCAGCTGTGTTGCTGTCAGGCTACTGGGTCTCACCTCCTGTAGTTGTGGCATGGCAATGATGGTAGATGGCATCCCATTAGTGTAGGGCCCCAGTAGTACAAGTATATCATGAAGTGGGTAGGGAGCTTTTTTAATTCAATCAAAACATATACCAAAAACCTTTTGTTCAGTTATATTCTTTTAACCTAGGAGAAATAGATCAAGGCATAATTTGTGGATATGCGGACCAGGTTCTGTTTTTCTTAATGTTGGTGCTTTTCCATTTATCCTCCTGTGATGATAAAAGACCTCCAGTTAAGTATTTCTGCTGTAATATATTACTACCGGTCTACATTACTACACAGTGGGGGTTGGTACCTAGGATCAAAAATAGTGGGGCTGCTGGAATGCGGTCATACAACTCTATAACCAAGGCCCATTGTTCTGATGTCATTAGCGTACCTGTGCTAACCTTGCTATCACCATGGAGAGGCATCCTAGAGAAGTGTATTGGGAGGCTGTAAGCAAACTCAACCCAGACGCCTGGTCTGCAGCCAGCTACACTTCAAAAGGATTAAGGTTTTATGACAATATCTGCCCTGGGGAACCTCGTATAGTCACCCTGATAAATTCCTCAGATGCGTCAGGTCAAGGCACACGCTCAGAATACACACATGTCACAGTTCAAAGCCCGGAAAAGGTCCAGACACTGATATCCTTATCCAAAGGGGATTGGGGTGTCATCCTTGGGTTCTACGCATTGGGGATCTCGCCACAAACCCTATCATACTGCCGGCCTGACTCTACAGTCATCAGGCGAGGAATCATAAGGAAATATGATTCTGAGAGATATAGAAAGGGGGGCGGGGCTCCTCCTCCTGGTGACCTCACTTAGGGAGGAGACCAGGTTAGGTAAAAGGTCTCAGACCAGGTAGAGGCTTGTCTTTGTCTTCTGTCTTTTGTCTTGTCTTATTCCTGGAGGTGATATGGGGGCAGGTCATGGTGTGGACTCCTACCATGCTGCCTAGCATTGAGGCCTGAGACCCTTTGTTGACCGGAAGAGATGTAACAGCATGTAGGAAACACATGCTCTGTACCTTGCTTAAGAAAGAACCCTGAAGCCTATCACATGGACTCAGAGAAACGGAATATCTACTTGTTCTGGAAATTGTCTTTGTTCTCCTGAAAACCACCCAGATAGCACTGCCCAGATCTAGGGGATGTTATGATTGGAATAGCATGCCTGTACGCATGTTTTTGGACTGCTTGAAGTACGTGCCCTGAGCTCACCATCAGGAGCCCAAAGAACCAATCACAGGCTTGTATAGGTAATATTTCCTTTCCTTCTGTTTAATCTCCGTTTTATGTTGTGCACCGTGTCATGTTGCTTTCCACTTGTATTTGCTTGCTAATCACTGCATGTTTTCTCTGTATGTGTTAAGTGTCTAGTACCGACCCGTTTAGGGGTTAATAAATATATAAAATTTAGAAAGCTCGTTCTGTATTATCCTATCAGCCCAGAACACTCACTGGAGGTGGGTGTGAGGTAATTGAAGTGATCTGAGGTGTGCTGAATGCTGGTTCGGCAGGAAGAGATCCTTCACACCTCCCATCCACAGTTGTGTGTCCACTAACTTAGAATGGGTTTTGTGGGTTTATAAAAGTGGGATCAATCCCCTAGTCCATTCCATATGTAGTATTCTAATTGAAAAATAGGATGAGATGTATAGACTCAGCATTAATAGCAAGGAATAGTTGCAGATATCTGTTAAAGAATATAAGGTATGATTCCTGAAGTCGGTCAAAAGATATAAATACGCTGCATACATAAAGATATGACATAAAGGTCACTATATGGGCTACCCAGTATTGTGAGCCCAGTAAAGTAAATAAGTGCTGTAATCCCCTATTACCCCACAGAGTAGATAATCATACCGAGCTACTTGTTTACTGAGCTTCCAAGCTTCTGCTCCTAGCTTATGCAGAGACAAATATTGGAGCGAATACTGAGAAAGGGCCTCAGGAAACAAAGTACTCAAGAAATAAAGTAGAAGAGATGGATGAACCTTTCAATTCAAACAGGAAGTCCAAAAAAAAAAGTTGTGAATGATACTCTGAGGACTCCTAGGATCTAATCCCTTTAGCTCTCTAATGCAAACACAACTGTAGTAATGTCAAATCGACAACAAAAGATATGGCTACAGGTAAACAGATGGCAATAGTGGCAACAAACAGCCTTTTTTAAAACAAAACACACAGCACTGTTTTTTTTATACTTTTTTGGTGTTTGGCAAGAAAAAGACTCGCAAATTTGATAAAATCACTTTTAAAAATCAAAGAGGCAGTGTATATACACTCCTCAGCATTGAAATTGCAACACCAACAAAATTATGAAAATTATGGAAATCACAAAAAATTATGGTAACCAAATAAATATAATAGTTGTTAGTGTACCTGAAATGAAGACTAGAGGGGTCTGGCTACCTTACATTATGGCACTGCACATCATAATCCCAGTAGAACTGGTGTGATTTTCCCTTGTGAATGGCATTGCCAACATGGTCTCCCCAACTAATCTCCAGTTATCATTGCATCCAAGATACAAATAGGACTCATTGCTTAAAAGTATAGATCTCCATTTCAGCCTCCATTGCCATCTTACTGTGCACCACAAGGGACACAAAGTCTGGTGAAAAACAGGTTTTTAGCCTGTTCCATTTATTAAAAAAAACAGCAAAATAAAATAAACCTTTACTTTGGGTACAAAATGACAAACAAAAACCCTGCTCGTCTGAGCACTAACTAAACAAAATAAGTCCTAACTATACGTATGGCTTGCTCCAGCCACACGAACAAAAACAAAAATTACACAGATCTCGCCAAACTCTAGCGCTCGAGGACAGACCCAGACACCTCCTCTCACTCCCAGGATCTGCTCAGAAGTACAGGTTCTGCAGCCTTTTATGGCCCAGTAATGAGCCCAGCTCTCACACCTGGGCTGAGGTATACTGTATATCAGAACCGGACCAGACATAGGTGACAAACCTGGGGGAGATTTATGGACCCTCCAGCACATACTATCTGTATTTTAAAAAAGTATACTCTCTCTCTCTCTCTCTCTCTCTCTCTCCCTCTATATATATATACTATATCCTGCAATTTTCACTGCTTGACACTTGCCAATTCTTCTTTTGCATCTCTAACCTCATTTACATCACAGACAAGACTGATATCATAACAACAGACAATATCAGCACATCATTAGATCCATCCATTATATCCCTTATAATACATCATTCTATCCACTACTGACAGTAGATGATGTCACAGTTTATGTAATCCCCTCCCTGCACAGAGTACTCCTAGACAACTCTCCCATAGACCTCAATGAGTTGCCTCCAGAGTATTGCTGCCAATTGCCATTACTATGCTGTAAGGCATAACACTATGTGCTGTTAGCAGACCAAAGGAAAAGCTCATGCAAGATGGCATCCCCATAGTTATGTACACTAAAATAAAATGAAAAAGGCTACAATAAAAAATAAAACAGTTTACAAAAAAGTGATGTAAGATTGGCAATATATTCCGTTTATATGCTTTGACTCTAAGAATTGTGATTGGATTGTTTCATCTTTAGCAGCATTGTAACACCAGCACATCTCTTCACTGACACACACACACAGAAACTGCTTTCCTTATCAATGAAATCTAGGACTTCGTCTTTAGTCCTAACACTACACATATCCAAAATGTATATTGTATGTGTATATCATACAGACTGCCTGAAACCCTATCTCTCTAATCTCCACCCACAAAATGGACACCTTCCCTGTCTACCTGGGCCTTTTATACTGCCTATGAGCCATCAGTGCCCTTTGACCATTGGCTGTCCTCTGTCATGAGGGCTGCTTGCAAGGTATTATGGGGAAGCTTTTACATGGCACTCGCTTCTTTAGCCGGTTTGTGCCAATCAACTGCTCGAGTTCTGTTCAATACAAAATTTTAGGGGAGTTCAAGGCAAATCATATTCGCTCTGAACAGGTTCAATCATCTGTATCAAACTGATAATACATGGTATTCTGCCTACAGTAACAAGGCATCTATTATCCAATGTATAATATACTGTATCTCAAGTGCATATATTAAAACTTTAAATCAGGTAAGGCCATTCCTGTCATATCTTTAGGTCTTTGTAATGTCTCTATGCATAGTTTAGCACTGTCTATTTTTGTGTTAACTGTAGTATTAATGTAGAATATGTTTCAACAGATGTGGAATCTACACTGCCCACTGGAGCATCATCTGGCTAGTTTCACATCTTATAATTATATACATGCGAATCCACCATCTGGCATTCCTGATTTACACAGCTCAAAGCAATACATATTTAGATGACTCGCACATTTATGTTGGCTTTGATAAGGAACTTAATTACCAGTTCTACAGACCAAATACTCATGAAGGAGAAAAAGACTGTTCACATTTTTCTTTTCCTTTTCGGAGGTACTGTATACATGAAGATACTTTTTTCCCAATGTATAGAAAAGCCTAGTTTGCTATTCTCTTCTATGCAGAGGGACACATGAAAAACTTATTTGCCTATACAATGAAATTCTGCGTTACCTTCTGTCAGACATATATATTGGGAATATCTCCAACACAGACTCATAATGAGATATGAATGGAGCATAATGGAAATGTGCAGTAGTATACATAACCCTAAATACAAGTTTAACAGAAAATGATATTATCTGGAAAATTAATGCAAGAATAAAAAGTAGTGTATGTAACAAAGGTAACAATATTTAACTTTCATTTTTATAAACTCTGTGGGGGGGGAAGTAATGTATCAAGAATTATGTATCCTGTACCAGCCTTGATCTCCTGTGCGCTGCAATGAGATTCGCCTGATTTATTAATGGGAATCTGTTACCAGGTTTAGGGTATTTATGCAGCTGGGGTTTAGGACCCCAAACATGCCGATCCTGTATGTGGGTTAATATAGCAGATGTTTAGAGCTTTAATCTGCTAGAGATGAGTCAGTACACTACAGAAACAGCTGGTCCAGTCAGGGAATGGAAACCTTGCTTAATTGCGCATCTTCACCTTGCAGAAGGGGGGGTGACCCCCAAAATGTTACGTGACGCTGTATGTACCTTAGGAGGAAACACCAAGACCTGCTCTGACTTGTTTTTAATTGCTTGTGTAAAACATTGCTAATTTATTAAAGAAAGATAATTCCAAGGAGAATTGCTGTGATGTGAACAGTCTGTTTCAACAAACGGCTTGTGTACCTGCTAGTGTGTGATGATAGACTGTGACTAAAAATAAATGTATTCCAAAGCATGTACTGTTATTTAATTGCTTAAATTAAAACTTGAAGTTTACTTCAATACGTTTCCTTCCCTGCCTTTTCTGTCGACATAGTTGAGTGAGGGCTTATTCTTTGCATGTCAATTTGTACTTTCATTTGGCACCATTCTGGGGTACATATAATGTTTTGATTAGCTTTTATTAATGTTTTTTGGGGGTCCATGTGAAAAAAATCTAAATTCTATCATAATTTTTAGCATTTTATTTTTTTACGGCATTAAAAATGACATGGCAACCTTGTCATGACACTTAGCGTGACCATTGAGGCCTGTGATTGGGGCACATGATGTCCCCAAGACTAAGAGAGAGTGCCAAACGCCACAAGGGGGCCCAAAAGAGGTGAGGGAAGGTAAGTATAAATGTTTTTTTATTTTTTACACCTCTCCACCTATTATACTCTGGGGACTGAAGAGACCCCAGAGTATAATAACTTCACTTCCATCTGAACTCGAATCAAATCTTGGAAGGTTCACCCATCTCTAGTCAGTAATCAGAGCTCAGGCTTGTAACGAGCTGTGCACCTGTGTGTCCATCACATGACCAGGCACTGTCCATCACGTGACCATGGACTGATTTTTATCCTCTGGAATTTAACAAAGAATGACAGCAAACAGAGCTATAGAAAGCTGCGAGGAATTGATACAGAAAGTATGTTGAAAATTGGATAACTTTTCATTATACAAACAAAATATTTATTTTCTGAAACTGGACCATCCCTTTAAAGGCTATGTCCACCTTCTCAATAAGTTGTTTTCATTCATCCAGTGCACCTAAATGAAGCACACTCAGTGCCACCAAGCAAAGATTGTAAACTAATGGGCTAATGCCAAAAGAACACTGCTTTAGGCCAATCATTTACATAGGGTGACAAGGAAGGGTTAAAAAGTCTATTCACTCTGCTTCCTTTCCATTTTCCTGGCATTTAATTTATGTTGACCTATAGCGTTTTACCTTTCTAGTTTTTCACTTTTTATTAGCTACAATGACAGTATAACAATTATTTTTGCTTCATAGTGTAATAATGACATTTCTTATTCATTTGCAGCTGAACAACCTGTGTAAACAGTAATTCTCAGGAACATAGCTGAGGAAATGTAATTTACATAGAGGAAAACACCATGAAACTCTTTAGTGACCCAAAGGAAATATGTTGATTTAAATATAACAGAAAGGAACCTTTAAGTCTCATCTAATATGCAGTGTTATGGTAGCTGGGATACTTATGTGGCATAGTATCAAGAGAGTGACCCATATGTATAATGCACTGTTAAAATGTCACAAGTAACGGCGCACACTTTAGCTGTAGAATTTGTTGAGATTCATTAAGCACAGGGCCCCACGTTGTGAAAACGCAGCATTTTGGCTGTTGTGGAAACGCTATGGCAAAAAACACTGCGACAAAAAAATGCTGCGTTTTACATTACCTGCAAAATTAATGGGATTCTGGCTAATCCCATCCACACATTGTAAAAAAAAATCTGCAGTGGAAATGCTGCAACTTAAAAACCGCTTGCATTTTTGTAATTCGCATCATGCCAATTATGGTGATCCATTCTGTACCGCAAATGTGCCAGGCCAGGTTGCTAATGTTTGCAATTACATTCATTGAATACATCTTACTCTACTGGTATTAGCTGCAGTTTTACCTGCAAAAACATGAGGCCAACAACATGGTAACAAGCCATAATCAATAAATGTAAATGCAAATAAAAGCAGCCTGGCCTAGCACACGTGCATTGTGTGTTCACCTTAATACCATAGAAATTCATAAAATTGGGTCAAGCATGTGCAGGGTTTTAATAGTTATTACCATTTATATTATATCTAGGCAATAAGATATTGTGTGCCCATACCTCTACATGATGGGCGAGTGGAGAAAGATGAATCATACACCCATCACACCGCCTGGAAGAGCCAGAAAATATCTACTTTGTAAAGTCATTTTTAAGCCTTAGTAATATCAGCACTTACACTGGATGGACATGAAAGGTAATTCATGTCAGAGCAATATTGTGCCTGTTTTCATTATGATTTATGGATCTGTCCCTGCATTTATTCCTGAGCTCTCATACTCGATGCTGCCATTTATAACTGGTTTCCGTAGGCTTTACAAAAACACATGTAAGCACTTAATCTTAGTATCTGTCTTGTTTTCTGCTTCATAAACCAGAATAAAACTGTCTAGACGTAAGTTCACAAGATCCCACATTTACTATGCTATTTGTTATTATTTAAGAACAGTGTAAATGTCTTACAGGATTATTTTTGGAGTTTTATACACCACATTCCAATTTTTCTCTAATTTTCCTAAATGGTCGATACAAATGACAGTCAGTAAAATGTTCAAATCTTCAACCGTTAGAGTTTAAATCAAATTTTATTAGACAAACCTGCCAATGATAACATTTTTTTTTTTAACAATTTAAAGGTTCTCAGTAGGGTTGAGGTCAGGGGAGGATGGTGGCCACACCATGAGTTTCTTTCCTTTTATGCCCATAGCAGTCAATAACTCAGAGGTATTCTTTGCTGCATGAGATGGTGCATTATCATGCATGACGATGATTTTGCTATGGAAGGCATGGTTCTTCTTTTGGTACCATGGAACAAACTCTATATACTTTGCAGAGGTGATTTTGCACAGCACTCATCAGTAAACAAGACTGTTTCAAAATTAGTCTTCATGTGTATCTGGACCCACTGCAACCATTTCCGCTTGTGAGCACTGTTTAGTGGTGGCCGAGTAGTAGGTTTATACCCAACTGCAAGCCTCCGGAGGATCCAACACATTGAGGTATGTGGCACTCCAGGGGCACCAGCAGCTTCAAATACATGTTTGCTGCTTTGTAATGGTATTTTAGCAGTCTGTCTGGCAGAAATCTTCCTCATTATGCCTTTATCTGCAGGAATCTGTCTGTGTGCTGAATCAGCCACAAATCTCTTTACAGTACAATGATCACACTTAAGTTTTTGTGAAATAACTAATGTTTTCATACCTTGTCCAAGGCATTGCATTATTTGATGCTTTTCAGCATCCTTTTTTTCCCATATGGCTTGAAACCTGTGGCCTGCTTAATAATGTGGAACGTCCTTCTAAGGCCAGGTCCCCACTTAGGCCGCAGTGGAAATGCCACAGAAAAAAATGCAGCATTTTACAGGCACTGCAAGGTGGATGGGATTTTAACAAATCCCATCCAAACCTTGTGGAAAATTACACAAAGTGGACATGCTACAATTTCCAAAACCATTGCGGTTTCCCTATAGGTATAATGGAAGCAGAATGTCCGCAGAGGGAACCTTTTCAGTTTTTTATTTTTTACAAAAGTTTAAAATATCCAAGAAATTTCGTTCCACTTCACGATTGTGTCTCACTTGTTGTTGATTCTTCACCAAAAAAAATTTTAATTTTATATCCTTATGTTTGAAGCCTGAAATGTGGCAAAAGGTTGAAAAGTTCAAGGGGGCTGAATACTTTCGCAAGGCACTGTAGAAACCTTTAAAAATGTCTCCATAATGACAAGTGTTTCCACATGTAGAAAATGCATTCACAAGTGTGTTTCTAATTGAAATCAAAGGAAGAAAAAGGCCACAAAATGCCAAGGTCAAACCACTTGCCATTGAAAAATAACACAGCAGGGTCTCCAAACATGTATTATGGACTCATTTTTCTTGGAATTGTAATAGGGGGCCTGAGGTGCATTGGGCATTTACTGTATCTAAGTATGCCTCTGATTAAATACAGCAGCCCGGAGGACCTAATAGGCCTATGGTCTAAATAACAGGATTCCTCTATATAAATAACTTTCTAATATACATCCTGTATAAATTCAGCGCCGTTTTGCTGTCTTACATCTGGGTCAAGTGAACACATCTGTGATCTTTTGTTTGCAAAGAAAGTACCTCACCCCGCGAGGTACTGAGGCCAGCAAATGAAACGTCACAGCAGCATTGAAGACACCCACCCTCTGTCCCTCTTCCCCCCCCAACACTTCAGCTTGCCATTTGGACAGAACAGAGAGAGGAAGTGTACACCTAATTCTTCTTACTCTGTCCTGATGTCTATTGCCACCGATGCCTGGACCTGCAACATAGAGGCAGTCACATCCACAGTCCCTGCTGTCCCTCGCTCACTACTCTCTTCCCAAGCCAGTGGCACTCTTCCCCTTCACTTTTCTTCTTGGAACCACTGCAATAGGCTGAAGGAGGCGTAAGAGGTGTATGTACACTGCCTCTATGACGGTCGCACATGTGGCCACAGCAATATGCAATGGAGAGGGGTAAGAGGCAGTGGGTATTCACTGCCTTTAGGATGTAGCAGTAGCCAATGGAGTGAAGTAAGGGGCAGTATGCTTACACTGCCTCTATTAGCTTCATCCAAATGTGCTGCAATAGGCAAGGGAAATGGGGGAATAGAGACAAATCAGGTCACATTTGCTTGCCTCAGTGCTTGCAGGGAAAACGTAATGTAAAACAGCAAAACGGTGTAAAATTTAAACGCGATGTATACTAGTAGGTTGCTTATATTGAGGATTCCTGTTATTTGGAGAATATTTTTCATAAACCGGATAACCCCCTTTAATTCTATACTTTATCTTATAAATTAGAGTGGGGGTATATTACCTCAGTGGACATCACACTATTATGATTTTAAACATACTACTACTATCTTTGAATTTCTTGTATAACTTGGGGTGTTGGTGCACACAACGAAATGAGCTCCCCTAAGTGAGAGAGATCTGACTTATTTCTTATTATCTTTTCTTTTATTGTACTTTTTTTTACTTATTTTTTTTATTAACCACTTAAATAAGTGGGGTGTGGCATACTTAATTCTCACTATCCTTTGAACCTACAGTAAAACACATGTACCTTGGTGTTTTTAATTCCATCATGAACATGGACTAATATGAATAATGACAATTTCTGTACCGCTCTGTGAAATATGTTGGTGCTATGTGAGCAAAAGGAAATAGTTAAATATATAAGAATGTTTATAATGATATAGAAAACTATTTGTCAGTATCTTCTTTTCCACATAGTGTATTCTCAGTACACTACAATTATAGAATGAACTGTAAATTGTACTTGTTTGCCTCATTCTCTGTGTGTTAATTTAGACCCATGTGGTAGTTTCCATCTGATTATCTGCTTCTGGAGCTATGTAATTAACTTATTACGTGAAACCCAGATGGAAAACAGGCCAGTATAACAACAATCTTCTTGCAATTCGTATGCATCAGATGAGAAAATGGAATCGCTACATCATGGCAGACAACCTTCCTGAGATACATCGACAGCTGTCACTTTCTATAGCAATCCATTATAAGAAGCAGTTAATATGTTTTATGATACTGCTCCAAGACATGTGGCCACATGACTTCATGGTGGAGTCGTTTTTTTCAGTCAAACAAAAAAGAGAGATGATCAAATCCTCTACCCAGGTAAATCAGCATGGCTGGCTAAAAATATACATATATAGCAAATCTGTGGTTTGAATTAGGACTTATGTATATATTCATCAGGCCTACATCTAGCCTTTCTGCTGCATGAGTCGACAAGTGCAAAGGTTTTCCCCCACATAACACATTTCCCCCTGAATAATAGCAGATTTCAAGAATTGCATCCAGCATACAAGAAAAGTGGTACTGTCCTTTGTGTGTACTATATATAAAAATAATGTAAAGTGACCCTTAAAGGGGGTTATCGCACAAAGTAAAAACAGCAGGACCTTTCTTTCGCTGCACAGTCAGCCAGACTGCAGACAGGCTGAATGTGATCGTGCACCAGAGATATCCAAGTACTGTACAGTCATGGCCAAAAGTTTTGAGAATGACACAAATATTATATTTTCACATGATCTGCTGCCCTCTGGTTTTTATGTGTGTTTGTCAGATGTTTTTATCACATACAGAAATAGAATTGCATTCATATTATGAGTAACAGAAGCTTATATTGACAGTTAGAATGAGTTAATGCAGCAAGTCAATATTTGCAGTGTTGACCCTTCTTCTTCAGGACCTCTGCAATTCTCCCTGGCATGCTCTCAATCAACTTCTGGACCAAATCCTGACTGATAGCAGTCCATTCTTGCAGAATCAATGCTTTAATTTTGTCTGAATTTGTTGGTTTTTGTTTGTCCACCCGTCTCTTGATGATTGACCACAAGTTCTCAATGGGATTAAGATCTGGGGAGTTTCCAGGCCATGGACCCAAAATCTCTATGTTTTGTTCCCTGAGCCATTTAGTTATCACCTTTGCTTTATGGCAAGGTGCTCCATCATGCTGGAAAAGGCATTGTTGAGCGCCAAACTGCTCTTGGACGGTTGGGAGAAGTTGCTCTTGGAGGACATTCTGGTACCATTCTTTATTCATGGCTGTGTTTTTAGGCAAGACTGTGAGAGAGCCGATTCCCTTGGCTGAGAAGCAACCCCACACATGAATGGTTTCAGGATGCTTTACAGTTGGCATGAGACAAGACTGGTGGTAGCGCTCACCTCTTCTTCTCCGAATAAGCTGTTTTCCAGATGTTCCAAACAATCGAAAAGGGGATTCATCAGAGAAAATGACTTTACCCCAGTCCTCAGCAGTCCATTCCCTGTACCTTTTGCAGAATATCAGTCTGTCCCTGATGTTTTTTCTGGAGAGAAGTGGCTTCTTTGCTGCCCTCCTTGAGACCAGGCCTTGCTCCAAGAGTCTCCGCCTCACAGTGCGTGCAGATGCACTCACACCTGCCTGCTGCCATTCCTCAGCAAGCTCTGCACTGCTGGTAGCCTGATCCCGCAGCTGAAACACTTTTAAGAGACGGTCCTGCCGCTTGCTGGTCTTTCTTGGGCGCCCTGGAGCCTTTTTGGCACCAATGGAACCTCTCTCCTTGAAGTTCTTGATGATGCAATAGATTGTTGACTGAGGTGCAATCTTTCTAGCTGCAATACTCTTCCCAGTTAGGCCATTTTTGTGCAGTGCAATGATGACTGCACGTGTTTCTTTAGAGATAACCATGGTTAACAGAAGAGAAACAATGATGGCAAGCACCAGCCTCCTTTTAAAGTGTCCAGTGGTGTCATTCTTACTTAATCATGACAGATTGATCTCCAGCCCTGTCCTCATCAACACCCACACCTGTGTTAATGGAGCAATCACTGAAATGATGTTAGGTGGTCCTTTTAAGGCAGGGCTGCAATGATGTTGAAATGTGTTTTGGGGGATAAAGTTCATTTTCTGGGCAAATATTGACTTTGCAAGTAATTGCTGTTAAGCTGATCACTCTTTATAACATTCTGGAGTATATGCAAATTGCCATTAGAAAAACTGAAGCAGTAGACTTTTTAAAATTAATATTTGTATCATTCTCAAAACTTTTGGCCATGACTGTACTTAGGCCGATAACTTTACTTCGGCTGTCTCCAACACTCCCATTGAAATGAATTGGAGCGCTGTCCACCACCAGTCACACCCAAATTCTGCCTAGCTGTGGACATGCTGAATGTGCAGCAGGAGAAAGGTTCTTCCAGTTTTCACTTTGTGGGATAAACCGCTTAACTGTGTATGTCCATTACGTATGCTACATTTTAGGGGGGCATATTAATGCCATTTTCACACTGTGTCTGCGGTGTCTGTTTTCTGTATGTAGTGGGAAAGCTCTGAGAATATACGTTAAACAGATGTCTTACAAAAAAAATGTAACCCCTGGGTCAAAAGAACACTGGATTCCACCAATACAAGTCTATGTTTACATGACAGTTACAACATCCTCTTAGGTTATGTTCACGCGGAGTTTTTTGCAGGTGGATTTTGATACGGAATCCGCCTCAAAGTCTACCTGCAAAAAAGCCTCCCATTCATTTCAATGGGAGTCAGTAGCAGTTTTTTTCCTCTAGCTGATTTTAGCGGAAAAAAAAAAGCCACATGACCTATCTTCAGGCGTATTCCGCCTTGAAAAACCCATTGAAATTAATGGGAGGTGGAAAAACCGCTAGCGTTTTTTTCATGCAGTTTTTGACGCGGTTTATAAAGAGCAGCTTCCAGGTTCATACAGTGTGCTGGAGCAAAAAAAAACCGTGGCAAAAACTGTGACGAAAAACGCAACAAAAAACGTGACAAAAAACGCATCATGTAAAAAAAGGCATCGAAAAAACTTTCCTAATTTCTGAAGCAGATTTTTTCAGCTTGCAAAAAACGCTGTGTGAACATACCCTTAGGGTAAAGCCCCACGTTGCGGAAATGCAGTTTTTTTTGTTGCAGATTTTGTTGCAGTTTTTTGAGCCAAAGCCAGGAGTGGATTGACCAGAAGGTAGAAGTATATGAGCTTCCTGTATATTCTCCATTCCTTTTGTAGTCATTCTTGGCTTTGGCTCAAAAAAACCGCAACAAAAAAAAGCTGCATTTCCGCAACGTGGGGCCTTAGCCTAAGCGTGTGTTCACACAGAGTAATTTGCCGTGGATTTGGGGGCGGATTTCGCCCTGGAATCCGCCTCCCATTGTTTTCAATAGGAGGCAGAGATCGCAGCAGGACGCGGAAAAAAGCGTCCTACACGATCTTGCTGCGAATTCCGCCCGCGGGGTCCGTGGCTCGAGACTTCCTAAGTGGCTTCGTTTAACAGATAAGATAAAAAAATAAATAAAAAATCCATACTTTTGCATTCATTTCAAATACACTTTTGTGTTAAATAACAAAAAACATACAGTATCAGTTACTGTCTGGTTTTTTTTTTTTTGAAAAAAAAAAGGGAAAAATCCCCCATTTTTGTGGTCCGTGAAAAAAAAAAAAAAAATAAAAAAAGGGGAAATGGAATATTGGGGGTTTTATAATTTGTAAAGAGGGGCCCCCTCCCTCTTTTTTGTTTGGTGTTGTTGCTGTGCGGGGGGGGGGGGGGGGGGGGGTGTTGTGCGGGCGGGGGGGCCGCCCTTTGTGTGGGGGGGGGGGGGGGGGGGGGGGGGGGGGGGTTTCTTTTTGTTTGGGGGGGGGGGGGGGGGGGGCGGGGTGGGTGGGGGGGGGGTGGTGGGGGGGGGGGGGGGGGGGGTGGGTGGTTTTTTTTTGTTTTTTTTTTTTTAATTTTTATTGTTGATTTTATTTTTTTTTTTTTTTTTTTTTTAGTGGTTGTGGTGGTGGTGTGTGTGTGTGGGGGCTGGCCCGCCTTTCTTTTTTTTTTTGTTTTTTGGTGTGTGGGGAGGGGAGGAAGAGGGAGGAGGAGAGGAGGGAGAGAGAGGGGGGGGGGCGGGGGAGGGAGGTGTTGTGGTGGTGTGGTGGTGTGTTTGTAAGCTGTATCTTGGTCCAGAGACAAACAGATTTGTGTTAAAGAGACAACAGGACTAGTGAGTCCACGTGAAAGGAACTGTGCTCAGTGGCTGATCAGTGAGACTGACATTGTGACTGTGTATATGGATACCACAGATAGAGACTCGCAGTGCTGTTGATGTACTGGACAGCACCTGCTAAACCCCGGCTTACATCCCAGCTCAGTGTATGGATTCGGCAGGACTGTCAGTGTGCTGAGTGGAATCTGCTGTTGGATTACATTGCATTCAGTTGGTTTCCCTGTCTGTTAAAGGGTATCAGACGTGAGGAGAGGGGCGCTTTAAAAGGGGGGGGGGGGCCGGGGGGCCGGCGCCGGTAGGGGGGGGGCCCGGGGGGCGGGGGGGGGGGGGGGGGGGGGCGACGGGTGGGGGGGGGGGGGGGGGGGGGGTTGTGTGAGTTGGTGGGGAGGAGGAGGGGGGAAGAAAGAGGGATATTTTTCCTTGGACTATCTTAAACTTTTAAGTGAAAATAATATTGGATATTTTAAACTTTTGTAAAACATAAAAAACTGAAAAGTGGGGCGTGCCAAATTATTTGGCCCCCTTAAGTTAATACTTTGTAGCGCCACTTTTTGCTGCGATTACAGCTCCAAGTCACTTGGGGTATGTCTCTATCAGTTTTGCACATCGAGAGACTGAAATTTTTGCCCATTCTTCCTTGGAAAACAGCTCGAGCTCAGTGAGGTTGGATGGAGAGCGTTTGTGAACAGCAGTTTTCAGTTCTTTCAACAGATTCTCGATTGGATTCAGGTCTGGACTTTGACTTGGCCATTCTAACACCTGGATACGTTTATTTGTGAACCATTCCATTGTAGATTTTGCTTTATGTTTGGGATCATTGTCTTGTTGGAAGATAAATCTCCGTCCCAGTCTCAGGTCTTTTGCAGACTCCAACAGGTTTTCTTCCAGAATGGTCCTGTATTTGGCTCCATCCATCTTCCCATCAATTTTAACTATCTTCCCTGTCCCTGCTGAAAAAAAAGCAGGCCCAAACCATGATGTTGCCACCACCATGTTTGACAGTGGGGATGGTGTGTTCAGGTTGATGAGCTGTGTTGCTTTTACGCCAAACATATCGTTTTGCATTGTGGTCAAAAAGTTCGATTTTGGTTTTATCTGAGCAGAGTACCTTCTTCCACATGTTTGGTGTGTCTCCCAGGTGGCTTGTGGCAAACTTTAACCCCTTAAGGACACAGCCCAAAAGTGCGTTAAGGACCAGGCCTTGTTTTTCAAAACTGACATGTGTCACTTTATGTGGCAAGAACTTTGAGATGCTTTAACTTACACAAGTGATTTTGAGATTGTTTTCTCGTGACACATTGTACTTCATGTTAGTGGTAAACACTAATCAATATTTTTGTATTTATTTATAAAAAAATAGGATATTTGATGGAAATTTGGAAAAAAATCGCAATTTTCAAAATGTGAAATTCTCTGCTTTTCAGACAGATAGTCATACCACCCAAATACGTTAATAAATATTATCTACCATATCTCTGCTTTATATTGACATAATCTTTTAATCGTCCTTTAATTTATTTTGGATGTTAGAAGGCTTACAAGTGTAACAGCGATTTTCCAGATTTACAGGAAAATTTCCCAAACTAATTTTTTAGGGACCACTTCAGTTCTGAAGGGGATTATAAAGGCCTATATATTAGAAACCCCCATAAAATCACCCCATTTTCAAAACTGCACCCCTGAAATAATTCAAAGCAGCATTTGGGAAGTTTGTTAACCCTTTAAGCATTTCACAAGTATTAAAACGATATCGAGGTGAAATTTAGACATTTCATTTTTTTCCACTAATCCCTTCATTTAGCCCTAAATTTAACACATTCACAAAGGGTTAAAAGAGAAAATGCATCTCCCAGTTTATTATACAATTTCTCCTGAGCACAGAAATACCCCACATGTGGGTGTAAATTGATGTTTGGGCATTCGGCAGTGCACAGAAGGGAAGGAGTAACACTGGACGTTTGAAAAGCAGATTTTGCTGGAATAGTTTTCAGCTGCCATGTCTCATTTGCAGAGCCCCCAAAGTACCAAAACAATGGAAACCCCCTAAAAGTGACCCCATTTTGGAAACTACACCCCTCACAGAATTCATCAAGGAGTATAGTGAGCATTTTGACCCCACAGCTGTTTCACAGATTTTACTAACATTGGGATGTATAAATGAAAAATTACTAAAACGGCACTTTATCCCCAAAGTTTCATCACAAGGGGAAAGGAGAAAAGGACCCCAAGTTTGTAAACAACCCGAACACAGCAAGCCCCAATGTGGCGAACGCGAATGGGTACAGGGGGCCAGAATGGAAAGAGCGCGCTTTTGTAGGGCAGATTTTGCTGGTAGCGGACCATGTCTCGGCCCCCAAGTCCAAAACGGGACCCCCAAAAAGCCCCCATTTTGGAAACCACCCCCCCCACAGAAAGGGGGGGTAGGGGGGACCACAGTGACAGATTTTAACTGGGATGAAATGAAAATTTATAAACTTAATTTAGCCCCAATTTTCATTTTCACAAGAGGACAAAGGAGAAAAAGCTCCCCAAAGTTTGTTACACAATTTCTCCTGAACACATAAATGCCCCATATGTGGTTGTAATCTGCTGCATGGGTACATGGTGGGGCTCAGAATGGAAAGAGCGCTATTTAGCTTTTGGAGGGCAGATTTTGCTGGAATAGTTTTCGGGTGCCATGTCGCATTTTCAGAGTCCCTAAAGTACCAATACAATGGAAACCCCTCAAAAGTGACCCCATTTTGGAAACTACACCCCTCATAGAATTTATCTAGGGGTATAGTGAGCATTTTGACCTCACAGCTGTTTCACAGATTTTATCATCATTGGGACGTAAACATGAAAAATTACTTTTTTTCTAATAAACCGTCCATTTAGTGACATATTTTTAATTTTTGCAAGTGGTTAAAGAAGAAAAAGCTCACCACAGTTTGTTACACAATTTCTTCTGAACACAGAAATGCCCCATATGTGATTCTAATCTGCTGTATGGGTACATGGAGGGGCTCAGAATGGAAAGAGCGCTATTTGGCTTTAGGAGGGCAGATGTGGCTGGAATAGTTTTCAGGTGCCATGTCACATTTGCAGAGCCCCTAAAGTACCAATACAATGGAAACCCCTCAAAAGGGACCCTATTTTAGAAACTACCCCCCCCCAAGGAATGTATCAAGGGGTATTATCATTTTTAGCCTAAAAATGCTTCCCAAAAATTAATGTACAAAGTGAAAATTGAAGTTTTTGAAGAAATATGCAATTTCAGAATATGTTGCGGCCACTTTGTGGCATCAGAGACATGAACTCCTAAAACTATTAAGTGGGCTATCCCGGGGTAAAAAAAATTATATATGAGGGTGTAAACTGCTGCTTGAGAACACAGCAGGGCTCAGAAAGGAAGGAGCACTGTGTTTTTTTAGCTTTTGGACTACAGATTTAGAGGGACTTTCTGGTCGCCATGTTATTTTTGCAGAGCCCTGGAGGTGCCAGTAAACTGGAATTCCCCAAGAAGTGACCCCCATTTTGTAGGGATGATTTTAGGGTCTCTGCAAATGTGACATGGCGACCAAAAACCAACAATCTAAATCTGCACTCCAAAAGTACATAGTGCTCCTTCACATCTGCACCCTGCTGTGTGCCCAAATGACAGTTTATGTCCACATGTATGACACTGGTGTACCCAGGATAACGTACTTAATGCCATATGTGGGTATAAACTGCTGTTTGGGCACAGCCGGGCACAGAAGGGAAGGAGCGCTATTTTGGTTTTTAGAGCACAGTTTGGTTTATGGACACCGTGCCACTTTTGCAGAGCCCAAGAATTGCCAGTAAAGAGGAATCCACAGACTTGGGACCCCATTTTGGAAACTACACCCTTCAAGGGATTTATCAAGTGGTGTAGCGAGCATTATTAACCCTTAAGTGTTGCATTCTTTTAATTTCCAGAAATAAATGCGCAGCTGATAATGAAAAGTTAAAAATAAAATTTTTCCAGAGATACGCCATTTCAGTGCCCAATATGTTGTGCCCAGCTTATGTCTGCAGAGACACACACTCCAAAAATTGTTAAGCGGGGATCCTGGGCACAACAGCTTTTGGAGCATTCATCTCTGATACAAGCCGGGCACAACATATTACACACTGAAATGATGTATTCCTGGAAAAATTGTCATTTTCACCTTTCACAATCAGCTGCGTATTCATTTATGGATAATAAATTATAGCAACACTTGGGGGTTAAAAATGCTCCCTGTACCCCTGTATAAATTCCTTCAGGGGTGTAGTTTCCAAAATGGGGTCACATGTTAGGAGATTCCACTTTACTGGCGTCTCAGCTCTGCAAAAGTGCAATGGCGTCCAAAAACCAAACCGTCCAAGTCTGTGCTCCAAAAACCAAATAGCGCTCCTTCCACTCTGTGCCCGGCTGTCCCCAAACAGCAGTTTATACCCACATATGACATTAAGTACGTTATCCTGGGTACACCAGTGTCATACATGTGGGCATAAACTGCAGTTTGGGCACACAGCAGGGCGCAGAAGAGAAGGAGCGCTATGTGGCTTTTGGAGTGCAGATTCAGATGTTTGGTATCTGGACGCCATGTCATGTTTGCAGAGCCTGTAAGGTACCATAACAGTGGATTCCCCAAAGGAGTGACCCCATTTTGAAAACTGCACCCCTCAAAGAATTTATCAAGGGGTGTAGTAAGCATGAGTATCCCAGACGTGAATACACAACGGATGGGGAAAAGTGAATAGGTAAGCTGTGCGGAGTATATTAGAAACACCAAATTCCCTACTATTTCCCCAGTAGTTCCTATTATTGAGGAGGTCACTCTGTTGGTCACGTCTGGTTTATTTTCCCTCATAAGCTCTAAATGTGGTTTGTCCCCTAATATACACTCACACAGCTTATACATTCCCTTCCTGACGCAGCCAGTTATGTTCTAATGATTTGGCGATTTTTGGGGTTTTTGTCTTCACATTGTACGAGCTATATTTTCTTTATTTCTCTGGTGATGTAGCCATATGAGAGCTTGTTGTTTGCAGTATGAGATGTATTTTTTAATGACATCATTTTTAGGTGCTTACAACTTATTAAATAAATTTTATTAACTCTTTCTTGGTGGATTGAAAAACAACCCCATCAATTCTGGCACTGCGTTTTACCTTTGAAATTTTTCAACATGCAGCATAAAGCATAAGTAACATGTTACCTTTATTCTACAGGTCGGTATGATTATGGAGATACCTCATTTATACTGTTTTTTTATGCGATACTAATTTTGCAGAACAAAAACCCATTTGGGGACATAAATTAATTGTTTTTGCATCTCCATCTTCTGAGATACGTAACATTTTTATTTTACGGTTTACAAAGTTGGTTTAGGGCTTATTTTTTGTGGGACAACCTGTGCTTTTTATTGGTACTGTTTTGGGGTACATATGACTTTTTGATCACTTTTTATGGCATATTTTGTAAGGTGAGATGGCAAAAAATCATTACTTTTGGCGAGTTTTTTCCGTTTTTTTTTTCCCGACGTTCACCGTGTACATTAATTATTGTTTCAGTTTTATTATACAGGTTGTTACAGATGCAGCGATATTAAATATGCATTGTTTTTATTAATTTTTAGTTTTTTTTTTTATATAATTAATTTTATATAGGAAAATGGAATTTTTGGGGCTTTATTCTTTTATTAATTTTTTTCAAACACTTTATTTTATTTTTTTTTCACTTTTTTTTTATTTTTTCATGTGTCCCATTAGGACACCTGAGCCAGCAATGCTTTGATTGCTGGCTCAGCACTTTAGACTGCAAGACACGAGACGCATAGCGCTCACTTCCGCAGGTCTCGACAGGATCAACCAGGTATAGGGGTCTCCAGGCAGCCTGGGGTCACTGGTCAGACCCCGGGCTGCAGATTATACATATCGGCACCCCCCGATCTCGTCGCGGGGGGGTGCCGATCGGAGCGGCAACATGGCCACGGCATCCAAGGGGTTAAAACCTCTGATCGGAACTCAGTTCCGACCGGGGGTTATGGAGTAGGGTGTTAGCTGTCAGTTACAGCTAACACCCGGTTCCGATGCCGCCCGCTCAGATAGTAAGCGGGCGGCCGCCCCAGGGCGTATTATTGCGCCCTGTTGCGCTAAGTACCAAGCGCACAGGATGTAATAGTACGTCCAATGTCGTTAAGGGGTTAAACGAGACTTTTTGTGGATATCTTTGAGAAATGGCTTTCTTCTTGCCACTCTTCCATAAAGGCCAGATTTGTGCAGTGTACGACTGATTGTTGTCCTATGGTCAGACTCTCCTACCTCAGCTGTAGATCTCTGCAGTTCATCCTGAGTGATCATGGGCCTCTTGGCTGCATCTCTGATCAGTCTTCTCCTTGTTTGAGATGAAAGTTTAGAGGGACGGCTGGGTCTTGGTAGATTTGCAGTGGTCTGATACTCCTTCCATTTCAATATGATCGCTTGCACAGTGCTCCTTGGGATGTTTAAAGTTTGGGAAATCTTTTTGTATCCAAATCCGGCTTTAAACTTCTCCACAGCAGTATGATGGGCCTGCCTGGTGTGTTCCTTGGTCTTCATGATGCTCTCTGCGCTTTAAACAGAACCCTGAGACTATCACAGAGCAGGTGCATTTATACGGAGACTTGATTACACACAGGTGGATTATATTTATCATCATCAGTCATTTAGGACAACATTGGATCATTCAGAGATCCTCACTGAACTTCTGGAGTGAGTTTGCTGCACTGAAAGTAAAGGGGCCGAATAATATTGCACGCCCCACTTTTCAGTTTTTTATTTTTTACAAAAGTTTAAAATAACCAATAAATTTTGTTCCGCTTCACAATTGTGTCCCACTTGTTGTTGATTCTTCACCAAAAAAATTAAAATTTTATATCCTTATGTTTGAAGCCTGAAATGTGGAAAAAGTTTGAAAAGTTCAAGCGGGCCGAATACTTTCGCAAGGCACTGTACAGTATATTCCAAAAGTGCTCCTTCCCTTCTGAGCCTTGCTGTGTGCCCAAACAGCAGTTTACACCGACATATACACCTTTTTTTTTAACCCGGTATAACCCACTTAAATGTTTTAGGATTGCGTGTCTCTGATGACACAAAGTGGGCACAACGTATGGCACTAAAATGGCAATATTTCTATAAAAATTTTAATTTTCACTTTGTACATTAAATTTTGGGAAGCAATCTTGGGCTCAAAATGATAATGCTCTTGAGAAATTCCTTGATGGGTGCAGTTTCTAAAATGGGGTCACTTTTGGGGGTTTTCCATTGTATTGGTACTTTAGGGTGTCTGCAAATTTGACATGGCACCCGAAAACTATTCCAGCAAAATCTGCCCTCCAAAAACCAAATAAGGCTGAAGCCCCACGTTGCAGAAATGCAGATTCTTTTATTGCAGATTTTGCTGCGTTTTTTTTGAGCCAAATCTAAGAGTGGCTACAAAAGGAATGGGACATATATAGGAAGCTCTTGTACTTCTACCATCTGCTCAATCCACTCGGGCTTTGACTTAAAAAACCGCAACAAAATCTGCAACAAAAAAAGCTGTGTTTCTGCAACGTGGGGCCTCAGCTTAACGCTCTTTCCTTTCTTACCCCCACCATGTACTCATTTAACTTTCACAACCACATATGGGTTATTGTCGTGTTCAGGAGAAATTGTGTAATGAACTGCGGGGTGCTTTTTCTCCTTTATCCTATTGTGAAAATGAAAAATTTGGGGCAAAATTATTGGAAAAAAGTAAATTTTAATTTTCATGTCCAAACGTTAATAAAATCTGTAAAACAGCTGTGGGGTCAAAATATGCACTATACCCCTTGGTAAATTCCTTGAGGTGTTTAGTTTCCAAAATGGGTTCACTTTTGGAGGGTTTCCATTGTATTGGTACTCTAGGGGCTCTGCAAATGAGACATGGCACCTGAAAACTATTCCAGCAAAATCTACTTTTCAAATGGCCAGTGTCACTCCTTCCCTTCCATGCACTGCTGTGTGGTATTTTCGTGCTCAGGAGAAATTGCATAACAAATGGAGGGAGGCATTTTCTTCTTTAACCCTTTGTGAATGTGTTAGTTTTAGGGCTAAATGAAAGTGTTATTGAAAAAAAAATGAAATATCTAAATTTCACCTCCATATTGTTTTAATTCCCATGAAATGCTTAAAGGGTTAACAAACAACTTCCCAAATGCTGTTTTGAATTGAGGGGAGATTTAGGGGGGTTCTAACATATAGGCCGTTATAATCCCCTTCAGAATCGAAGAGGTCCCTAAAAAGTGAGTTTGGGAAATTTTCTTTGTAACTCTGGAAAATCACTGTTACACTTGTATGCTTTATAATGTCCAAAATAAATTAAAATATGATGCCAATATAAAGCAAAGATATAAGATAAGATAAGATAATCCTTTAATAGTCCCACCATGGGGATATTCAGGTTGTTACAACAGTATAGATAATACAAACACAAAAAACAATATATACAGAAGCTCCAAGGTAGAGGCATTACAGTGACAGTAGGTACAGATAGAAAGGTACAGGTAAAAAAGTAGTAGAAGGGATACCACACTTAAAGATCTTTCAGTTCTATGTATGGAGTGATCTCCACTTAGGTTGGTGTTGGTTGTACAGCCTAACCTCAGCGGGAAGGAAAGACTTCCGATAGCACGCCTTCTAACACTTAGGGTGAAGTAGCGGTCATGTGACCACTGAAGCCAATCAGTGACCTAAGGAAGGGACCCGGGAACATCACAGGCAGCGATATCCCATGTTCTTCTCTGGGGCTGTCGATTGGCCTCAACGGTCACATGCAGCGGGGACTTCTGACAGAAAAAAACAATGGAGCTGCAGGACTGGACAAGTGAGTATGGTTTTTTTTTTTTTTTTCGTTCGCCCACCCGGCCTGCAAGTTTTAAATCTTCAGTATGTTAATTACTGCTAAGGGTTTTAGCCGCAGATTTCAACCTTTCCAATGCAAAGACTGAAAGCCGCAAGGGAACTGCAAAGAAATCTCTGTGCAATTTTGCATTGGAAAATACTGTTAAATGTTCCTGTGTACATTCAGCAGCATGTTCATGCTGTGTGGTGTTAATCTTAATTTAAAGTTTTAAAATTTTTGATGTTTAGAGAATTTCAGATGTGTAATTGACCTTAATTAATAAAAGAAGACTTCCCCTTAAAGCAAAGGCCCCACGTTGTGGAAAAGCTGCTTTTAATGTTGCCAAAGCCTGAACAGAATTTAGCAGAAGGGAGATGTATAAGTGCTTTCTATGTATTTCCTGCTGAAGCCACCCTTGGCTTTGACTCAAAAAAAGCAGCAAAACACAAAAAAAAAAAAAAAAAAAAAAAAAGCTTTTCAGCAACATGGGGCCTCAGCCTTACACAGGGCTGCCCAATGCTTTTTTTTTTTTATATCTCAAATGCATTTAAAAACACATGCATTTTTATTACTAAAAAAATACATTTTTACCTGCGTTTCTGTAGAATAAAGCATTAAGTAAACCCAGCATAAACTACTTATATTAATAAACCAGGGTGATAATTGTAGCGTATGCTGAAAATGCAAGTTGTGCTGATAAATGTAATCATTTCACAAAGAAATGAAATGACTATGCTGGCGGAGCACAAATTATGTATGCAGCTCATGGTATGCTGCAAAATTAATTTAAGGTAGACTTTACATTAGCATGAAATTATAAGGATGAAAAATGTAGCATTAGTCATTGCCCAGAATATAGCAATAAAGTTGTGGGTCTCAGGGAAATTATTACTAGGCTCACTCAGGGCGTCTAAATTAAGATCTGGCTTTGGTGGTATTTCTGCACATTGGTAAGATGTGTAATATTAGTTAAAGAAAAATGATAAAATTACCATTTACATAGTTCTTCACATCTAATTACCATTTTTTCAGATTATAAAACACACTTTTTAGTAAGGAAAAACCTTGTTAAAAAGTGCCTGCGCCTTATAGTCTAAAGTTGGAAAAGGACGCTGCCATCTCCATAGAGCAGGGATACTGAAATTGCAGACTGCAGTCACCAACAGTCCAGAACCCTTATTCCTTGCTCTTTCATAATGACAGAAACACTCATTCCCCGAACACTGCCCCATTTGCCCTGATACATTACAGTACAGCCTGAGTAACCACTGAAGTAAAGGAAAAAAAAAAAAAAAAAAAGAAGATATATCTTTTATTAAATATCATTGAAAACAAGGCATCTTGTCAATTTTCCTACACATACCAGGCTTTTCCTAAATCCAAATTCAGTGAAGATTCAATCACCCTCTAGATGATATTGTCAAAGCCATACAGGGTTCTTTTTGTCAAATATGAGTGTTCACTTGTATTTGTGGAATGGGAACTAATTTGTTGCTACAATTAAGCATGTATATGTACACCTCGCAAAATATTTCAGGGAAGAGATACGGGGAATCTGAATATTACTGCTATAAGCGTAGATATAAACAATTTCCTCTATAACTTGTATGGTCTTGAATTCTAAATAAGGGATTGCCTATAGGACCTTATGAACTGACGTGTTTCCCTCACATATAAATAAATGTCCACATTAGGGCTTCAATATGGGTACATTGGTAATGATTCTAGGAATATAAGGAATAAATAATAGGAAGTATGGAGCTCCTGCTAAAATTGGTAGCATAGCAACATTACCTATCTGTTATATTTTCTCAGATTCTAGGACATAGGGGATAGAGAGTCCCCATTCAATTCTAGCATAGCATTCTACAGTGACCAGCAAAAGGGTAACAATGTTTTGAACTTTTGACTTTCAGACTCTACACACGTGGACAAAATTGTTGGTACCCCTTGTTTAATGAAAGAAAAACCCACAATGGTCACAGAAATAACTTGAATCTGACAAAAGTAATAATATATAAAAATTCTAGGAAAATGAACAAATGAAAGTCAGACATTGCTTTTCAACCATGCTTCAACAGAATTTTTGAAAAAAGAAAACTCATGAAACAGGCCTGGACAGAAATGATACCCTTAACGTAATATTTTGTTGCACAACCTTTTGAGGCAATCACTGCAATCAAACGATTCCTGTAACTGTCAATGAAACTTCTGCACCTCTCAACAGGTATTTTGGCCCACTCCTCATGAGCAAACTTCTCCAGTTGTCTCGGGTTTGAAGGGTGCCTTTTCCAGACGGCATGTTTCAGCTCCTTCCAAAGTTGCTCAAGAGGATTTAGGTCAGGGCTCATAGAAGGCCACTTCAGAATAGTCCAATGTTTTCCTCTTAGCCATTCTTGGGTATTATTAGCTGTGTGTTTTGGGTCATTATCCTGTTGCAAGACCCATGACCTGCGACTGAGACCAAGCTTTCTGACACTGGGCAACACATTTCTCTCTAGAATCCCTTGATAGTCTTGAGATTTCATTGTACCCTGCACAGATTCAAGACACCCTGTGCCAGATGGAGTAAAGCAGCCCCAGAACATAACAGAGCCTCCTCCATGTTTCACAGTAGGGACAGTGTTCTTTTCAAGATATGCTTCATTTTTCCGTCTGTGAACATAGAGCTGATGTGCCTTGCCAAAAATGTCGATTTTTGTCTCATCTGTCCATAGGACATTCTCTCAGACGCTTTGTGGCTTGTCAACATATAGTTTGGCAAATTACTTTTTTCAGATTCAAGTTATTTTTGTGACCATTGTGGGTTTTTCTTTCATTAAATGAGGGGTACCAAAAATTTTGTCCACGTGTGTATATCTCACCATCCACTACAGCTTCAAACATGAGACTACCATCATTTTATAGACAATCATCTTAGATATCACATAAATAAATTTGACTTGCAACTATTTAGCATATGATTAGTTATGCAGAGTCTTGTTTTGCTCCTGGTGGTGGAAAAATCTTTTTCTTCTTGTATATTACAAATAACATCCTGTTCTCACATTCCCTGATAGCTCAGTGTGTTATTAGGTTGTGTCCCAAGTGAAAGGTCACTGGTTCAAATTGAGGATCAGTATTGAAGATACAAAAAGGGACTAATAAATTAGTGAACCCAAAAGGAAGCTAGTATAAACATGTAGGAGAGTCAGTCCTCAGGCAGGATCATTAAAGCTTATATATTTTATTGATTATGGTTAAAATCAACCAACATAACAAATCACCACAAAAATTGAGCTAAAAAAAGACAAAAATGACAATAACAAATAAAAGTATGGGCAAAGTAGGGATAGTATCCCCCAAGTGTTTCAAGGGGTGAATACTACAAATTTTTTACCTTCAATAAAACTCATATATGGCATTATAAATATTCATATATGGTGGAGCTTAGTCTCAATACTGCAGAGACCTCACCGGAGGCTAAGGTAGTATAAACCCATCGCTATAAAATAAGCGATAAATACTCTATGGTTGACACATGTAATATAAACCCTATGTAGGCTTGTAATTCTAGTCCTAAGTGTTAATATAGCCACAAACTAGTAAAAGTAACTTCAATGTGGCATGGCACTGGATACAATAATAACCAGTCTGCTGATTAACTGAGTCTCCTCCTCACACGTGTAACAACCACAGAAATTAATTAGGCCCACCAGCACAAAACAGTGCCTCATCTGTCTCAATAGTTTTATGAAAACAGACGGCCCTATGTCTACTCCACCAGGGTAATGTAGTGTGCTCCACAAAAGGAGAGAAAGGGTCAAGCATCACATAAATTTTGTGTTGCTATCTGACCACATAAAATCACTCATAAAACCAAAGGGCTAAAAAAAATCCTTACTTTAAGGTCATCTAAATTCTCGATGCAGCCCATAAGTAAGAATACCTGTAGTTTAGATGGCGCACCGAGCTAGTACCGCCATCCCTGCTCTGACGCGTTTCTATACAGGACAAAACCTAGTACTTCATCAGAGGTGTATAATTAAGAAAGATTGCTCTATAACACAGAGAGCTTCAGTATTTTCACCCTGATCCCTCCTCAGCACTAAATACAACTACGAGGCAGTGCTGGGATGCCGGTACTATAAAGCTAAAGCCGCACCCCTTCCCTTGATCCATCAACCAATCGGGAGTAAGAGGTGTTTACATAAACATGTATGTTGTGCATGCGCTACATTGCCCTATCAAAGGCGCAACTACCGGATGACAAGAGACACACTTCTAAGAGTGCATCACTTAACCACTTCAGTACCGGGCTAATTTGTGGTTCAGGACCAGACTCATTTTCGGGTTTTTTGTACAGTGGGGAAAAAAAGTATTTAGTCACCCACCAATTGTGCAAGTTCTCCCACTTAAAAAGATGAGAGAGGTCTGTAATTGACATCATAGGTAGACCTCAACTATGAGAGATAAAATGAGAAAACAAATCCAGAAAATCACATTGTCTGATTTTTAAAGAATTTATTTGCAAATTATGGTGGAAAATAAGTATTTGGTCAATAACAAAAGTTCATCTCAATACTTTGTTATATACTGTATCTTTTGTTGGCAATGACAGAGGTCAAACGTTTTCTGTAAGTCTTCACGAGGTTGGCACTAGAGATGAGCGAATTTCTCAAAAGTTCGATTCGGCACTTCTATTCGAATTTCCAAAAAATTTGCTTCGATCCGAATTACTTTGCGGTGAATATCGCTAAAAAACATCTATTTCCTGGCTTCAGAGAGCCTGTATAGTGGTATAGAACACTGCGCCTTGCAGTAACACGCATAGGGAGCCTACTGTGGTAGTCAAACAATACTGCGAGTCCGAATGACACGCACATGACAGGCGTCGCTCTTAGAATCGATGCACACTTCACTTATTTGGACAGTTACGGGGCCAAAACTGTCCAACTAACTCAAGTGTGAACCCAGCCTTACAGGTCCATGTTAGTGCCAGGTAGAAAGAACCTTGCAGAGGCCCAACATCCTACTGTAGAGTGAAAGAGCGCACTCCTTTTACACACTCATTTGTAGATTCCACATAGATGTCTACAGAGTGGCAAGGCGACATAATGTGGAGTTGGCAGCAGTATGAGGATGCCATACAGTGACCCAGTGGGAGTGGCATTAGGAGGACATACAGTGACCCAGCAGTAGCAGCAGCATGAGGAGGGCATACAGTGACCCAGTGGCTGCAGCATGATGAGGACATATAGTGACCCAGTGGCAGCGGCATGAGAAGTACACAGAGTGACCCAGTGGCTGAGGTGTAGAACAGCGTGACACCGCTATGCCCTGCACATGTGGTATGCTGGAGGAGCATACACCTTTTTTAAAGGTGTTTATTAGTGTGAAAACCCATAAGGAGGACCATATTCGTCATTTTGTTCCCAGTATAAAGTTGCAGGACATTTATCAATACAGTATTGTCAATAATTCGATAATTCGGAGCCACAAATCTCTGCCTTTATCACGCTTTTGTTATAGGTGTTCATTAGTGGGGAAAGAAATAAGGAGCATATTTGCCATTCTCTTCAAAGCAGAAAATAACAGACCTTTTTGCCCTTTGCAATTACATTTTTTCATCGAACAGTATGTCAGACAGAGAAGCGAGAGGCCATGCACAGGGGAGGGCCGCAGGACTAAATGTTTCTGACGCAGGCACAGGTCGCAGCAGAGTAAGGGGGCTTGCCAGCTGGGGTCAGTTACAGAGGCCTGAACTCCCAGTGTCAAGTAGCGGTCGTGTCTTGACCAGCAACCCAACGGTTGTGACTGGTTGACTCGGTCATCCAATACATGCCAAGTCACAACAGACACCCCCAGCCAAGAGTCGGTGGATTCGTCAGACACAACCGTTAGTTGGCATGGCTTGGCAGCTGACCCTGTGCCCTCACCTGTCCTCAACTTGCATCTGTCCTTTTCTGTTCCCTCAGCTAGAGAACTAATCTATGCTGTGGGCTCAGATCCACTGTACAGTGAGGAGGAGGTATTATTATTATTTATTATTATTGTTTATTTACTGTATATAGTACCATTAATTCCATGGTGCTTTACATTTGAGGGTTTACATATGGTACACAAGATATACAAAACAGATAATACTAACAGTGACAAACTGGCACAGTGGGATACAAGGGCTTACAATCTATGAGGGAAAAGGGATAGAGACAGAAGGTGGGGGTATGGAGACAGTAGCGTTATTTGGGGTTGTAGGCCTTCCTGAATAGGTGAGTCTTCAGGGCCTTCTTGAAGCTTGTGATTGTGGGGATCAGTCTTAAGTGTCTTGGTAATGAGTTCCAGAGTATGGAGGATGCACGGGAGAAGTATTGGAGACGGTTGTGTGAAGAGCGGATAAGAGCAGAGTGGAGTAGGAGGTCTTTGGAGGATCGGAGGTTACGTGCGGGCACGTAGCATGAGATTAGGTTGGAGATATATAGAGGGGACAGGTTGTGGGTGGCTTTTTATGTGTAACGTCTCTGCCTGTTCGGGTCTCTGCGCCTCTTTCCGCTCTCACGCTGCGGCAAGGGAGGCGTGTTCAGTTTGGTTCCTTGCGTAGGTTTCGTGTTGCTCAGTCTGAACACGGTCCTAGACAATGTAATTGATTTTCTGTCACACCCGTTTCCTTCACCTTGGTTTTCTCTGTTCCACTAATAGTTAATCTCTGTCTTGCCTGTGTGATTGACAGTCTGTCTACCAATCCAGTCTGGGGCTTGCCCAGACTTTCTATAAACAGGTTGTCAGCCCTCACATGGTCGCTGGTTATTGCTTTTGCGTTCTGGCTAGTATTCCTTGCTTTCTTGTTACTGGTATTCGTATTCCTGACCCCTGGCCTTGACTTTTACTGTTCTCTTGGATTTTGATTTTGTACTGCATTGCTCGTTTGTTACTGACCCCTTGGCTTGCTCACTCTGCTTCTGTGTTGTTTTGTCTTGTCCTGTGTATCACTTACTCAGTATAGGGCTCGTCTTCAGGTAGTCCTTATTGCTACGTCTGGCAAGACCCTAACAGTATGTCAGCGTTTGTAATTTGAACTCTATTCGCTGGGCAACGGGTAGCCAGTGAAGGGATTGTCAGAGGGGAGTGGCCGATGAAGAACGGGGGGAGAGGTGTATTAAGCTAGTGGTGTAATTTAAGGTGGACTGGAGGGGGGCGAGAGTATTTGCTGGCTGGCCATGGAAAAGGGTGTTACAGTAGTCTAAGTGGGAGATTATAAGGGAATGGACTAGCACCTTTGTAGTTTCAGGGGTGAGGAAGGAGCGGATTCGATGGATGTTCTTGAGTTGGAGGCGGCAGGAGGTGTTGAGGGTTCGGATGTGCGGCTTGAAGGATAGGTCAGAGTCCAAGGTTATCCCAAGACAGCGGACCCATGGGACAGTCAGCAGCTACTGCTCAGCTAAGTTCTGGAGGAGACATCCGCCACTTCCTCCGGTAGGCGGGCAAGTAGGGATGAGGAGAGTGGCATGGGAGCTGGTGTTCAGGTGGACATCAGTGAACTGCAGACTGTAGTGGATGATGATGTAGCCGATCGTAATTGGGAGAGGCTTCATCATCATCAGGAAAAGAGGGTTGCAGCTAGCGCATGAAGCAGCGAGGGAGTCAGCAGGGTGGCAGCAGAGGGAGGTCGGGAGCTAAACGTGCCCAGGGTAGACCACCTGCTTCACAGCAGCCTACCTGCCTGGAAAGCAGTGGTGCAGGGGTTCACTGAGGCAGTGGTGGTAGCAGTCAGTTAGCACGGAGTGTTGGGGGTAAAATCACCTACTGACTGTTTCCCTTAAACTTTGGCTGTGTGAGGACATGTCTCTACAGGAGTCTGGGTTATGGGCTTCTACAGAGTTTTTCCATTGGCTGGTTACAAAAAGGTTCTGCATTATGACGAAGACCCTTGTCTTTGGGTTACATATCTTTTACTCCCAGGTATGTAACCAATTTCTTCAATCAACAGCATCTGCAGCCCATTTGTGCAGGGAAGATATGGCTCCTTTTGTCCCCCTTATCCTTGAATGCTAAAAGTTTATGGATCTCTTGCACTGGACCCAACACCCTTTACACTAGCAGGTAGTAGAGATGATGCACTACATTCCATCCAGTCTCCAGTGCAGCTGTCCAATGTGACACACATTATGCAGATGGAACTTTAGCAGCTACATAGTTTGCTTTTTGCTATCTCGACTAGACAAAACCTTGATCAGCTTGCCCAACATATTGAGCTTTCTCAACAGCAAGCTCTGAATACATTAACGGGTGAAATAGACCACAGAGTCAAAGCAGGGATACTGTATGTCTTTGGAAGAAGAGGCAGAACAGACTACAGTAATGTCCTCTCAAGAATCCTGTGATCTTCAATACAGTTACCAGTAGATCACCAGAAACTATATATGTGATTCATAGTGTTATCTCTCAGGCACTATTGACCCGACTTTTCCAAGAGATGTACTTTGCTGATTGCAGCATTGAAACATTGACTTTGGCCAAGTATATTTTGAAAGCATTGCATATTATATCTATGAGACATCTAATTCAAACTCTGCTTACAGCGATCCGGGACTGAGATTGTTGGGTTATCCTTTCTGCCACAATGTCCTAGATCAGTGCTTCTCAAACTGTGAGGTGGGCCTCACTGGTGAGGCCTGGCATACTGGCTGGTGAGGCACAGGTCTCTGCCAGTCTCAGCTGCAGCACAACACAGCGACTGTAAAAAAGAAACTGCACTGATAATGTCAGCCTTTTATTATCAGTGCAGTCTCTTTGGCTAGAAAGTCTGAAGGACCTGCAATGACATGACCAAGAGACCACAGATCCTTCATCCAGGAGCAGTTCAGCCTGAAGTCATGTGAAATTAGGGAATAATTTAATGAAAGTGTAGAAGGTTTTATTTGGGGAGAATGCTGCTATCAATGGTGGAAAGTGGGAGATTGTACCTTCCATTAGGAGACGGGAAAGTTGGTATGCAATACTGCTAGTCACTGATGCTGAACTGTGGTATTTGGCGCTTCTTCTTCGGTATCTTGTACTGCACAGTGGTATTTGGCACTATTGAGCTGAGATGTTCTCCTGCACTGCGGTTTGGCGCTTCTGTGGAGGTGTTCTGTTCTGCGTGATGGTATTAGTTTGGCAATGCTAGGGTAAGATGTTCTGCTGAACTGTGGCATGGAAAGTGTGGAGTATTTTGTGCTGCTCTGAGGTGTTTGGCTCTTCCGGAAGGTATTTTCTGCTCGCTAATCTATTATTAGGTAATTTATTGGGGGTTTCTAATATATACAGTGCCTTGCAAAAGTATTCGGCCCCCTTGAACTTTTCCACCTTTTGCCACATTTCAGGCTTCAAACATAAGGATATAAAATTTTAATTTTTTGGTGAAGAATCAACAGCAAGTGGGACACAATCGTGAAGTGGAACAAAATTTATTGGATATTTTAAACTTTTGTAAAAAATAAAAAACTGAAAAGTGGGGCGTGCCAAATTATTCGGCCCCCTTAAGTTAATACTTTGTAGCGCCACCTTTTGCTGCGATTACAGCTGCAAGTCGCTTGGGGTATGTCTCTATCAGTTTTGCACATCGAGAGACTGAAATTCTTGCCCATTCTTCCTTGGAAAACAGCTCGAGCTCAGTGAGGTTGGATGGAGAGCGTTTGTGAACAGCAGTTTTCAGCTCTTTCCACAGATTCTCGATTGGATTCAGGTCTGGACTTTTACGCCAAACATATCGTTTTGCATTGTGGCCAAAAAGTTCGATTTTGGTTTCATCTGACCAGAGCACCTTCTTCCACATGTTTGGTGTGTCTCCCAGGTGGCTTGTGGCAAACTTTAAACGAGACTTTTTATGGATATCTTTGAGAAATTGCTTTCTTCTTGCCACTCTTCCATAAAGGCCAGATTTGTGCAGTGTACGACTAATTGTTGTCCTATGGATAGACTCTCCCACCTCAGCTGTAGATCTCTGCAGTTCATCCAGAGTGATCATGGGCCTCTTGGCTGCATCTCTGATCAGCCTTCTCCTTGTTTGAGATGAAAGTTTAGAGGGACGGCTGGGTCTTGGTAGATTTGCAGCGGTCTGATACTCCTTCCATTTCAATATGATCGCTTGCACAGTGCTCCTTGGGATGTTTACAGTTTGGGAAATCTTTTTGTATCCAAATCCGGCTTTAAACTTCTCCACAGCAGTATCATGGACCTGCTTGGTGTGTTTCTTGGTCTTCATGATGCTCTCTGCGCTTTAAACAGAACCCTGAGACTATCACAGAGCAGGTGCATTTATACGGAGACTTGATTACACACAAGTGGATTATATTTATCATCATCAGTCATTTAGGACAACATTGGATCATTCAGAGATCCTCACTGAACTTCTGGAGTGAGTTTGCTGCACTGAAAGTAAAGGGGCCGAATAATATTGCACGCCCCACTTTTCAGTTTTTTATTTTTTACAAAAGTTTAAAATAACCAATAAATTTCGTTCCACTTCACAATTGTGTCCCACTTGTTGATTCTTCACCAAAAAATTAAAATTTTATATCCTTATATTTGAAGCCTGAAATGTGGCAAAAGGTTGAAAAGTTCAAGGGGGCCGAATACTTTCGCAAGGCACTGTAGGTCTTTATAATCCCCTTCAGAACTGAAGTGGTCCTTAAAAAAATTAGATTGAGAAATTTTCTTGTAAATCTGGAAAAGGATACATTCTGTCATTCTGTGTATGTTACTGTATATCATATATCTATCTGTCTATCTACCTACACAATGAAAAATTTCAAAAAGACCACCACTTTAAGAAGACCACCCCTTACCCAGACCACCTTTTCTGTGATGGATTTTCAGTTTTCCATATTAGCAACCTTTTTTCAGAAGGTCACCTGCCCAGAAGACCTCTTTTAAATTCAATTTTGGCTGATTGTCTTAAAGAGGTTTCACTAGATTTCACTGAGCCAGAATGAAGAGGGTGCCTGCTCCAGGGAACCAGCAAAAAATTGTACACAGCTTAATCATCTTTTATGCTTGTGTAGTTATAAATTTACCGTATGAAAAATAGAACAAAGGTATATCAGCAAGGTCTATTTTCTGAGTTATCTCCAGTCCACTATCACTCAGACATAAACCAGTGTCACATATATGTGTCCGTGTCCATCAAGGCTTCAATTCAAGCATACTTAAACCATTTTCAAAACAAAAAATTAGAGCAGGTATAATAATCCCAGCAAATTTATAGTTAAGCCATGTCCATCAATAGATCTGGGGCAGCCGGCAGTTTCTCAATGCTGGTCAGCTGAATTACAGTTGATCTGGATCAGCATTGCAGGCAGCATTGATGTGGAATCTGGAACTCAAATACCAACCAATCTAGCACCCAGATAGATGATAATCCCAGATTAGCGAGCAGGTCAACTAAGTCAGGCCTTCGCAAAGGTTTTTGATTCTAGCCTCATCAGTCAATCTGTTGTGATGCCAGGGCCTCACCAGCAAAGAAATACTACTACACGGCACCGAAGAAATACCACTGTGCTGTATACATAGCACTCAAACCAATGGCAACCAAATATCACTGTACAGCACAAAAAATATCTGTAGCAACAACAAATACCACATTGTAGCACTAAATACCTTCCCAGCAGTGCCAAATATTAGCATCTAGCAGACAGTACTTCCCAGTGCTATCTCGGTCTCATGCATGGGATGGGAGTTAGTCTCCAGCATGGAGCTCACCACGTACAGTATCCTTCTGTCACCCACCACCTGCACTGGGTCCAGGGGGCGCCCCAGGACAGAGCTGGCCATTCTAATCCGCTTGAGTCTATTCCTATCCCTGGTTGATATGCTACTCCCCTAGCAGGACACTCCGAAGAAGATGGCTGATGCCACTACTGAGTTGAAAAAGGCCATAACAAGTGCCCCTGGACTCCAAAGGTTCTTAGCCTCCTAAGCAGGTAGAGACTGCTGTGGCCCTTTCTGTACAGTGCATCAAGTGATCTGCCCAGTCCAGTTTATTATTGAGGAGCACACTCAGGTACTTATAGGTGTTGACTATCTAAATGCCTGTCCCCTGGATGTCCACTGGTATTGGAGGATATCTGCGCTAGCGAAAGTCCACCACCATCTCCTAAGGTGGTTCTGCTGGCACTAATTCATACAATCCCGTTTCAATTCTCTGTACTCCCTGCCATCTTCATCTGTGATGAGGCCTACTATTGCAGAGTCATCAGAATACTTCTGTAAGTAGCAGCTAGATGAGTTGCACCTAAAATCTGCAGTGTACAGTGTGAAGAGGAAAGGGGCAAGAACTGTACCTTGAGGTGCCCCCATATTACAGATCACGGAGTCTGACACACAGTCCCGGGCTCTCACATACTGAGGTCAGTTTGTGAGGTAGTCTAGGATCCAGTTGGAGAGGTGGTGGTCCACTCCAGCAAGGGCCAGCTTGTCTCTCAATAGCCCCGGCTGTATGGTGTTAAAAGTACTGGAGAAATCAAAGAACATTATTCTTGCAGTGTTCCCTGGTTTCTCCAGGTGAGAAAGAGCTCTGTGTAGAAGGTGGATGTTGGTATCATCCACCCCAATGCCTGGCCGATAGGCAAACTGGAGAGAGTACATAGCCGAGCTCAATAGAGGGCGGAGATGTGTGAGAACCAATCTCTCTAAGACCTTCATCAAGTGGGATGTCAATGCTACAGGTCTGTAGCCGTTAAGGTCCATCGGATGAGGTGTCTTTGGAACTGGTACCACACAAGATGATTTCCACAGTTGTGGTACCATTCCCAGCTTCAGGCTCATATTGATCATACAGTGGGTACAGAAAGTATTCAGACCCCTTTAAATTTTTCACTCTTTCTTTCATTGCAGTCATTTTCTAAAAGCAAAAAAGTTCATTTTATTTCTCATTAATGTACACTCAGCACCCCATCTTGACAGAAAAAAAAAAGAAATTTAGATATTTTTGCAAATTTATTAAAAAAGAAAAACTGAAATATCACATGGGCATAAGTATTCAGACCCTTTGCTCAGTATTGAGTAGAAGCACCCTTTTGAGCTAGTACAGCCATGAGTCTTCTTGGGAATGATGCAACAAGTTTTTCACATCTGGATTTGGGGATCCTCTGCCATTCTTCCTTGCAGATCTTCTCCAGTTCCGTCAGGTTGGATGGTGAACATTGGTGGACAGCCATTTTCGAAAATCTCCGCATTTGGCCGCATTTATCTTTCCTTTAATTGCAACCAATCGTCCTGTCCCTGCAGCTGAAAAACACCCCCATAGCATGATGCTTACACCACCATGTTTTACTGTTGGGATTGTATTGGGCAGGTGATGAGCAGTGCCTGGTTTTCTCCATACATACCTCTTAGAATTAACGCCAAAAAGTTCAATCTTCGTCTCATCAGACAAGAGAATCTTATTTCTCATAGTCTGGGAGTCTTTCTTGTGTTTTTTGGCAAACTCTATGCGGGCTTTCATATGTCTTGCACTGAGGAGAGGCTTCCTTCGGGCCACTCTGCCATAAAGCCCCGACTGGTAGAGGGCTGCAGGAATAGTTGACTTTGTGGAACTTTCTCCCATCTCCCTACTGCATCTGAGGAGCTCAGCCACAGTGATCTTTGGGTTCTTCTTTACCTCTCTCACCAAAGCTCTTCTCCCACGATTGCTCAGTTTGGCTGGACGGCCAGGTCTAGGAAGAGTTCTGATTGTCCCAAACTTCTTCCATTTAAGGATTATGGAGGCCACTGTGCTCTTAGGAATCTTAAGTGCTGCAGAAATTATTTTGTAACCTTGGCTAGATCTGTGCCTTGCCACAATTCTGTCTCTGTGCTCCTTGGGCAGTTCCTTGGACCTCATGATTCTCATTTGCTCTGACATTCACTGTGAGCTGTGAGGTCTTATATAGACAGGTGTGTGCCTTTCCTAATCAAGTCCAATCAGTTTAATTAAACACAGCTGGACTCCAATGAAGGAGTAAAACCATCTCAAGGAGGATCAGAAGGAAATGGACAGCATGTGAGTTAAATATGAGTGTCACAGCAAAGGGTTTGAATACCATGTGATATTTCAGTTTTTCTTTTTTTAATAAATTTTCAAAAATATCTCCATTTCAGTTTTTTTTCTGTCAAGATGGGGTGCTGAGTGTACATTAATGAGAAATAAAATGAACTTTTTTGCTTTTAGCAAATGGCTGTAATGAAACAAAGAGTGAAAAATTTAAAGGGGTCTGAATACTTTCCGTACCCACTGTATATGTAATAATACCACACAGCTGGTCCCCACAAGTCTTAAGTAGCCTAACACTGATGCCATCTTGTCCTGCGGCTTTCCCACTCTTGATCTTTCTGAGTACTTTTCTCACCTGGGCACTTGTGAAGATCAAACTGTAGCCAGAAGACTGATTGCTAGATTTACGGAGCTGGTGTGTGATCAAATCTATTGAAGAATAGATTTAGTTCATTAAGCCACTTTGTATCTCCTTCTACCTGGGAGACAGGCTGTCTGTGTCCAGATATTGACTTAAGACTTTTCCAGACTTCACTAATGTTTTTGTGTGCCATTTGCTCTTCCATCTTTCTCTTTTAATTGGCTTTTCCCTTCCGTATTTGATGCCTCAGCTCCTTTTCCACATCCCTCAGCCTTTCCTTGTCTCCTGATCTAAATACCATCTTTTTCTCCTTGAGAAGAACTTTTATATCAAGATTAATCCATGGTTTGTTGTTAGAGAAGCACCTCACCACTTTTGTGGGTACTGTGTTGTCTACACAAAGATTAATGTAGCCCGTTATGCAGTGTGTGAGATCTTCCATGTCCTCCCTATAGGAATCCTCCAGCTCTTCCCATGCAGTTGTGTCAAAACAATCCCTCAAACCGTCATCACTCTCCTCGGATCATATCCTCACTGTGCTGGTTCTCTACGTACAATTGGCTTATACACAGGTCGAAGATGCACTAGGTTGTAATCCGATCTTCCCAGGGGCGGTAGGGCTGATGAGTTATATGCCTCCCTCGCATTGGCAAAGAACAATTCCAATGTTTTGTTGTCTTTTGTGTGGCAGGTTACATACTTTGTGAAACTGGGCAGTGTGGAAGATGGAGAGACATGGTTGAAATCTCCAGACACATGAAGGAGGGCCTCGGGGTGTCGTGACTGCAACTGGCTCACCGTGACTTGTAGGACCTCAGAGGCAGCGTCAGCTTTCACAGAGGGGGGGACATATGCAGCTATCATGATGACATGCGATAGTTCCCTCGGCAGATAGAAAGGTCTCATGCTCACAGCTAATAGTTCAATAGTCCTTACAGCAAGTTTGCTCCTTAATCACAATGTGCCTAGAGTTACACCATCTATCATTCACAAATATTGCCAGCCCTCCTCCTTTTCTCTTACCACTCTCCCTTGTCCTGTCCGCCCGAAGGGGTTTAAAGCCATATAAGGAGACAAGAGTGTCCGGAGTAACTTCGTAGTAGCATAATGTTGTACCAAGTTAGCCATTGAAAGTAGTGGAAGAGTGAAGAAATCAGGCGATACCTTTTAGAGGCTAACTGAGTAACTTCGGTAAGCCAAGTCTCTATAAACAGCATCATGCTGCACTACCGAAATTCCTGATGATGCCTGGTCAGCGCCGCCAGTTCGTCCATCTTATTAGCAAGAGATCTCACATTGCCTATAATGATGGTGGGGAGAACACGTCTATAGCATCTCCTCCTAGGCCTCCAGCTCTACAAACTCTTCTATTTTTCTTCCTTATTTACTGAGCATGCAGCCCTGCTGTGTCCCTATGCTGCATCAGTTCCTCCCTGGAGTAGACAATAGAATCCTGGCTAAATACAGGATCTCCAGACACAATAGTTCCCAGTGAAAACTCAATAAAAAGTACTGTAAAGGTCCAAGTCCTCATATGGTTATTCATAGTGCAATGCCCCTTAACCCTTTCCCGACATCCGCCGTAATAGTACGGCAGATGCCACGTGTTTAAAGATGGCGGCCTCTTGGGAGTCGTGCGGCCGCCATAGCCGTCGGGTCTTTGCTGTTTTATACAGCAAAGACCTGGCACTAATACCCGCGATCGGTGCCCACATTGATCGCGGGAATTAACCCCTCTGGCGCCTCGGTCAAATCTGACCGAGGCCCCATTTTAGCGGAGGCGCGCGGGCACCACCACTTTGCCGGGGATCACCGGCACCCGGAACAAGTTTCGGGGCCGGCGTCCCGTTGCTATGACAGGCTCCCAGGCCTGTCGTTCATTAACTTCTATAGCAGGCTACTCTATGTAGTCTGCAATAGAAGTGCTGTTTTTTTGCAATGCATTAGCATTGTAATGCATTGCATTAGTGATCAGACCCCTGGGGTTCAAGACCCCTAGGGGGTCTAATAAATGCAAAATAAAAAATAAATAAATAAATAAATATTAAAAGTTAAAATCACCCACCTTTCCCTAGAACACATATAAAAGTAGTTAAATACTGTGAAACACATACACATTAGGTATCCCTGTGTCTTAAAACGCTCGGTCTACAAATGTATAGAAATATTTTTCCTGTACGGTAAACGCCGTAGCGGGAAAAAAAAATCAAAAGTGCCAAACCGCTGTTTCACTATTTTGCCTCTGATAAAAATTTGAATAAAAAGTGATCAAAGCAATAGCAATTCCCCAGAATGGTATAACTATAGTAAAAAGTACACCTGGCCCTGTAAAAAAAGACTCTCTATGCATCCCCATACACGGAAGTATAAAAAAAAAGTTACGGGTGTCAGAATATGGCGACTTTTAAAAAATATATATTTTTGCACAGTTTTGGATTTTTGTTAAGGGGTTAAAATGTCAATAAAACCATATAAATTTGGTATCCCCGGAATCGTACCAAAACATAGAATACAGGTGACATGTCATTTTGGCTGTAGAGCAAACGCTGTAAAAACGAAGCCTGTAAGAAAGTCGCACAAATGCATTTTTTCTTTAAATCCACCCCATTCTGAATTTTTTTTCCAGCTTCCCAGTATATTGTACAGAATAATAAATGGTTGCATCATGAAAAAAAATTTGTCCCGTAAACATTAAGACCTCATATGGCTCTGAGAACGGAAAAATAAAAAAGTTATTGGGTTTGGAAGGGGGGGAAGGGAGTCAAAAACGAAAATCGAAAAATGTCACCGGCGGGAAGGGGTTAAGTGAACTCACCTAAGGAACTAAGCTATACTGTTTTAGCGACTATTCACATGACCGAGTTCATTAGCCGAGTGGCACTCAAGACCCGTGAAAAATAGAATATGCTGGGTCTGTGAAAAACGGATGCCACACGAATCCATTAAAGCCAAGTCTCTGCTCAGTCGTGTGAATAAGGCATTATTTTTAAATCTTTTATACAGTGTTGTCTGTTTTATTCACAGACAGCAAGCAGGTTTCCTGACTGTCCTCATTCTGTGTGAGGGATCTGTTTAGTCCAGTGTCCCTGCAAATACATGATGCAAGATGTAGCACCGCACCACCCATCCACTAGCAGCTTCTGGCACCAGCAGACTGCAAGAACAGATGATATGTCCTGTGGATAGATCATCAGCACGAAAATTTAATTTGGGGTTAAAGGCTCAGTTTGCACCTTTACAGCTAGTTAAAATCAATGGTCTATATGCCTAGGTATAACTATGGCTGTAGCATTCAGACAGGCTACTACAGGCTGGCAGCTTGATAAGGCCAGTGCCTCCTGGCCTGACACATTAATATTTTATGTCCTGATTTCAACTCAATTCTGTATCTACTTAGGGTGTTTTTAAATAATTAATTTTTTGCATGCAGTTTTTGAAGCTAAGACCGGAGAGGACTGAAGAAAAAAACAAGAAGTACCATCCGTCATTTATACTTTTTCTCCTTTCATGATCAACACCTGGAAAACCTAAATATGGAATATCTTACACACCTCTGTTGCAGGCATCTTAAGTATACAGACAGATAACTCTGGTACATGCAAGTTACACACATATGTCTGTTGCAAACATCTCACATATACAGACATACCTCCCAACTGTCCCGGATTCAGCGGGACAGTATCAGATTTCCAGTGCTGTCTTAGCTTCAACTCATTTGCATTCTGAATACAATGGTGAAGCAGAGAGCCGTCCACTCAATGCTTCATCATTTGGCCCTTGTCTCTGCTCCAGGAGTAGTTGACGCAATGTAGTGACTTCACTTACATTGCATCTGCAGCTCCTTGAAGGCTCTGGACCAAAGACAGCAGAACAGCAGGGAAATGAGGAGAGGTGAGCTTTAGTGTTTTTTTATTTTTGTTTGACACTATGGGTGCATCTGCAGGGGGACATAATACTATGGAGGCAGCCTGAAGGGTATATTAAACAATGGGGGCAGCTGGAGGGGGATATTAAACTGTGAGGCAACTGGAGTTGGACATTAAAGGGAGTCTATCATTTGATTTAGCCAAATTTCACTAACAACATGTTAGACTATCCTTTAGAAAGGCTATTCTAGCCCTACCTTTCTTCATCTGTTTAACTACATTTTTGAATAAAACAATTTATTCTTATATGCAAATTATGTGCACAGAGCACAGGGGGAACACAGAACACAGCACCATCATCCCCAGTATTCCGCCTCATCCTGCTTTGTTACACGCCCCTTCATGTAAAGACATCCTTCTCTTCTTATTCTTCACTTCTGGTACACGGGCCTAGCGTACAGTTCATGCGCGGGATTTGCATGCGCTGTACTGAGGAGTGCTGCTAGTGATGCAGCGAAGAATGGCGTGTAACAAAGCAAGAGGAGACGGAATACTGGTAATGACAGTGTTGTACTCGGAGCACAGGGGAAATGCCCAATGTGCTCCGTGCACAGAACTTGCATATAAGAATGAAGTGTTTTATTAAAAAACGGAGTTGAAGAACAGATGAAGACAGGTAGGGCTAGAATAACCCTTTCTAAAAGCTATTCCAACATGTTGTTAGTGAAATTTGGCTAAATCAAATGATAGACTCCCTTTAAACTGTGGGGTAACTGGAGGGGGACCATATACTGGGAGCAACTGAAAGGGTACATTAAACTGTCGGGGTAGCTGCAGAGGGGCATTATACTGTGGGCACACTAGCAGAGGGAGTTTATTCTGTAGTAGGCAACTGGAAGGTGACTTTATATTGTAGGGGCAATTGGAGGGGGACATTATAATGTGGGGGCTTACCTTGTCAGGGTGACTGTAGGGGCATTGTACTTTGCGAGGGCACAAAGAGAAATTGATGGGAATGGGTGGATTCAAATTGAAAATGTGCTGGGGCTAAATTCACCGCAGCGTACATAGCGTGCCACACATTATGGCCCTCTTTATGTATACAGACACACAACTCTGCTGCAGACATCTTACATATACAGCTATCTGCTGCAGACATCTTGTCTATATAGACACGCATACTCTGCTCCATGCAAATTACACACATATCTCTGCTGCAGGCATCTTACCTATACAGACACGCAACTCTACTGCAGACATCTTACTTACACACACACACACACATCTCTGCTTCAGACAACTTACATATATAGACACACATCTCTGCTGCAGGCATCTTACAATATATAGACACACATCTCTGCTGCAGGCATATATAGACACGTAACTCTGCTGCAGACATCTCACACATACACACATCTCTGCTGCATGCATCTTACAATATACAGACACGCATCGCTGCTGCAGGAATATATAGACACGCATCGCTGCTGCAGGAATATATAGACACGCATCTCTGCTGCAGGAATATATTGACACGCATATCTTCTGCAGGAATATATAGACACGCACCCCTGCGTAGACACGCACTCTGCTGCAGGAATATATAGACACGCATCTCTGCTGCAGGAATATATAGACACGCATCTCTGCTGCAGGAATATATAGACACGCATCTCTGCTGCAGGAATATATAGACACGCATCTCTGATGCAGGAATATATAGACACGCATCTCTGCTGCAGGAATATATAGACACGCATCTCTGCTGCAGGAATATATAGACACACATCTCTGCTGCAGGCATCTTACAATATATATATATACACACACATCTCTGCTGCAGGCATCTTACAATATATAGACACACATCTCTGCTGCGGGCATATATAGACACGTAACTCTGCTGCAGACATCTTACACACATCTCTGCTTTAGACAACTTACATATATAGGCACACATCTCTGCTGCAGGCATCTTACCTATACAGACACACATCTCTGCTGCAGGCATCTTACAATCATGGCCAAAAGTTTTGAGAATGATACAAATATTAATTTTTACAAAGTCTACTGCTTCAGTTTTTCTAATGGCAATTTGCATATACTCCAGAATGTTATAAAGAGTGATCAGCTTAACAGCAATTACTTGCAAAGTCAATATTTGCCTAGAAAATGAACTTTATCCCCCAAAACACATTTCAACATCATTGCAGCCCTGCCTTAAAAGGACCACCTAACATCGTTTCAGTGATTGCTCCATTAACACAGGTGTGGGTGTTGATGAGGACAGGGCTGGAGATCAATCTGTCATGATTAAGTAAGAATGACACCACTGGACACTTTAAAAGGAGGCTGGTGCTTGCCATCATTGTTTCTCTTCTGTTAACCATGGTTATCTCTAAAGAAACACGTGCAGTCATCATTGCACTGCACAAAAATGGCCTAACTGGGAAGAGTATTGCAGCTAGAAAGATTGCACCTCAGTCAACAATCTATCGCATCATCAAGAACTTCAAGGAGAGAGGTTCCATTGGTGCCAAAAAGGCTTCAGGGCGCCCAAGAAAGACCAGCAAGCGGCAGGACCGTCTCTTAAAAGTGTTTGAGCTGCGGGATCGGGCTACCAGCAGTGCAGAGCTTGCTGAGGAATGGCAGCAGGCAGGTGTGAGTGCATCTGCACGCACTGTGAGGCGGAGACTCTTGGAGCAAGGCCTGGTCTCAAGGAGGGCAGCAAAGAAGCCACTTCTCTCCAGAAAAAACATCAGGGACAGACTGATATTCTGCAAAAGGTACAGGGAGTGGATTGCTGAGGACTGGGGTAAAGTCATTTTCTCTGATGAATCCCCTTTTCGATTGTTTGGAACATCTGGAAAACAGCTTATTCGGAGAAGAAGAGGTGAGCGCTACCACCAGTCTTGTCTCATGCCAACTGTAAAGCATCCTGAAACCATTCATGTGTGGGGTTGCTTCTCAGCCAAGGGAATCGGCTCTCTCACAGTCTTGCCTAAAAACACAGCCATGAATAAAGAATGGTACCAGAATGTCCTCCAAGAGCAACTTCTCCCAACCGTCCAAGAGCAGTTTGGCGCTCAACAATGCCTTTTCCAGCATGATGGAGCACCTTGCCATAAAGCAAAGGTGATAACTAAATGGCTCAGGGAACAAAACATAGAGATTTTGGGTCCATGGCCTGGAAACTCCCCAGATCTTAATCCCATTGAGAACTTGTGGTCAATCATCAAGAGACGGGTGGACAAACAAAAACCAACAAATTCAGACAAAATTAAAGCATTGATTCTGCAAAAATGGACTGCTATCAGTCAGGATTTGGTCCAGAAGTTGATTGAGAGCATGCCAGGGAGAATTGCAGAGGTCCTGAAGAAGAAGGGTCAACACTGCAAATATTGACTTGCTGCATTAACTCATTCTAACTGTCAATATAAGCTTCTGTTACTCATAATATGAATGCAATTCTATTTCTGTATGTGATAAAAACATCTGACAAACACACATAAAAACCAGAGGGCAGCAGATCATGTGAAAATATAATATTTGTGTCATTCTCAAAACTTTTGGCCATGACTGTATATATATACACACATCTCTGCTGCAGGCATCTTACAATATATAGACACGCATCTCTGCAGCAGGAATATATAGACACGCATCTCTGCTGCAGGAATATACAGACACGCATCTCTGCTGCAGGAATATATAGACACGCATCTCTGCTGCAGGAATATATAGACACGCATCTCTGCTGCAGGAATATATAGACACGCATCTCTGCTGCAGGAATATATAGACACGCATCTCTGCTGCAGGAATATATAGACACGCATCTCTGCTGCAGGAATATATAGACACGCATCTCTGCTGCAGGAATATATAGACACGCATCTCTGCTGCAGGAATATATAGACACGCATCTCTGCTGCAGGCATCTTACAATATATATATACACACACATCTCTGCTGCAGGCATCTTACAATATATAGACACACATCTCTGCTGCGGGCATATATAGACACGTAACTCTGCTGCAGACATCTTACACACATCTCTGCTTTAGACAACTTTCATATATAGGCACACATCTCTGCTGCAGGCATCTTACCTATACAGACATGCAACTCTGCTGAAGACATCTTACACACACATCTGCTTCAGACAACTTACATATATAGGCACTCATCTCTGCTGCAGGCATCTTACTTATATAGACACATCTCTGCTGCAGGCATCTTACTTATATAGACACATCTCTGCTGCAGGCATCTTACTTATACAGACACACATCTCTGCTGTAGGCCTCATGCACACATAGCAGTAACCAGTCTCCCCGATATCCGGGATCATGCAGTGTAACCGGTTCTGTTTGTTCACCAGCTGACACTTCACTATCCAGCACAGCACTCAACCTGACTCCTCCCAGGCATATGACTGATCACATGATCATGACATCATCAAAGGTCCTTCACCTGGCCAGGATCTAGCAGTTATAGCGTTGGAATAGTTGCGGAAATGGAGGTGAGAATCTTGGGGGGCTGGGATGTTACCTCACAGCACAAAGGACCCGAGTTATGTACGAGTATAGTGGGCACATATGCTGGGACGATGGTGGCTTCTCAGCGTTATGTAGATACTATATTGTACTTATTACATCTATGTCCAGGAAGTGCTGTATATCCTGCTTCCCATAGCTGTCAGTGATGTTATAACGTGCCAGGTGGCAGCACAGTCCCCTCATGTTATTAATGACGTGTATCTAAGCCTGTCATGTGTGATACTCTGTGAGAACAGCACACAGTGTCTCATACATCACCTAGCATGTATTACATTGTATTATTGTAGTGCTGGGCAGGTGTGAGACTCTGCGAGGAGAGCTCACAGCGCCATGGAGTGCTGGACAGGTGTATTTACGCCTAACTTTGACTAGAGCACACAGCATCACATGCATCCCCTATCATGTAGTAAATTTTGTTACTGGCATGCTGCGCAGATGTATCTAAACCTGTCATGTGATACTCTGTGAAGAGGGCACACAGCACTAATGTTCCTGTCATGTAATAATAACTTTATATAGCGCCAACATATTCCGTAGCTCTTTACAAATCAGAGGACACATGAGACATTACGATGTGACAAAGAAATGAACATATCAAACAATAGGAGTGAGGGCCCTGCTCGCAAGAGCTTACATTCTATGATGTAATGTCATGTAATGAATGTACTCATTGGAGTGCGGGACCATGTAGCTAAGGCCTCATGCACACAACCGTATGCATTGTGCAATGTGCACGGCTAAACACTGATCCATTCATTTCTATGGCCCTATACCCATGACTATGTATTTTCATTGTCCAATATAAGGGGCCATGAGCCTGGGGCAAAACTCAGTACAGGTCCTGTTTGTTTTGCAGCCCGATTTACTCACTGACCTCAGTGAATGGGTTGGTGGAGGCATGGGCAGCACACAGACGTCAAACAAGTGCCAATTCATCACGGCTCAGTGACACGTCTGTCATGTGTGATACTCTGAGGAGAGCACACAGCATCACATATATTCCCTGTCATGTAATAAATTTTATTACTGGAGTACTGGGCAAGTGTATCTAAGCCTGTTATGTGTGATATTCTGTAAGGAGCACACACAGCACCAAAGCTCCTGTCATGTAATGAATATTCTCATTGAAGTGCTGGGCTGATGTATCTAAGCCTGTTGTGTGACGCACTGTAAGAGGAGAGTAGATCACCACAGCCTAACATATAATGAATGAAACCCTATCTAAAAGCCCTTTTCCATTCCGTGGCACCAGATCACCTCAGCTCTCTTTGGCCTGCTTTAGTTTCTGCTTTAAACTAGGTACCAAGCAAGCCAAAACGGTTCTAGGTCACATGTCCAAACCCTGCTCAGCTGTTTGGTCATCACTATAGATGACAATCAAATACGTGAAGTTTCTGAAGTGGAAAACAAACTACGGTGTGAAATGCTGAGCCAGTGAATCTAAGGAACTTGTAAATCCACCCTTATTTGCCTGGGTCTCTGACATCAGCACCATCTGTACTGCCCAAATGAATGTCCTGACAATTCCGTTGTTTGTCAGACAATAAGCTTGTTGTCAGAGGCAGCTTGATAGTTGAGCTGTGCTCCTAAAGTGCAATGAGGCAGGCAATTTGCTTTTATAGTGTCAAGTACCAAGATGGCAGTGCCCATAATGCGGATCACCAGAGTGCACTCTGAATAGACATTGAAGTAACAATTAATGGGAAATTAAGGTCTCAAACCTGTAGAACTGGGAAGGCTAAAAATTCCAGAAACCAGTGTATGCTTAGTGAATAAACAATAACAACTGTCAAAGTAACCAATATAAAATAATATGTTATTGTATATATAATGTATACTGGGGTTGCTACTTTATTTTAGGACACTGGACAAGACGTCTCCTCTTCACCAGCCACCCCAGGAGCAGGGAAGTCAAAGGTAAATATGTGTGTATATGCTTTTGATAGGATTACATTTTATTCTACATTCCACTCTACAGTCATGGCCAAAAGTTTTGAGAATGACACAAATATTATATTTTCACATGATCTGCTGCCCTCTGGTTTTTATGTGTGTTTGTCAGATGTTTTTATCACATACAGAAATATAATTGCATTCATATTATGAGTAACAGAAGCTTATATTGACAGTTAGAATGAGTTAATGCAGCAAGTCAATATTTGCAGTGTTGACCCTTCTTCTTCAGGACCTCTGCAATTCTCCCTGGCATGCTCTCAATCAACTTCTGGACCAAATCCTGACTGATAGCAGTCCATTTTTGCAGAATCAATGCTTTAATTTTGTCTGAATTTGTTGGTTTTTGTTTGTCCACCCGTCTCTTGATGATTGACCACAAGTTCTCAATGGGATTAAGATCTGGGGAGTTTCCAGGCCATGGACCCAAAATCTCTATGTTTTGTTCCCTGAGCCATTTAGTTATCACCTCTGCTTTATGGCAAGGTGCTCCATCATGCTGGAAAAGGCATTGTTGAGCGCCAAACTGCTCTTGGACGGTTGGGAGAAGTTGCTCTTGGAGGACATTCTGGTACCATTCTTTATTCATGGCTGTGTTTTTAGGCAAGACTGTGAGAGAGCCGATTCCCTTGGCTGAGAAGCAACCCCACACATGAATGGTTTCAGGATGCTTTACAGTTGGCATGAGACAAGACTGGTGGTAGCGCTCACCTCTTCTTCTCCGAATAAGCTGTTTTCCAGATGTTCCAAACAATCGAAAAGGGGATTCATCAGAGAAAATGACTTTACCCCAGTCCTCAGCAGTCCACTCCCTGTACCTTTTGCAGAATATCAGTCTGTCCCTGATGTTTTTTCTGGAGAGAAGTGGCTTCTTTGCTGCCCTCCTTGAGACCAGGCCTTGCTCCAAGAGTCTCCGCCTCACAGTGCGTGCAGATGCACTCACACCTGCCTGCTGCCATTCCTCAGCAAGCTCTGCACTGCTGGTAGGCCGATCCCGCAGCTGAAACACTTTTAAGAGACGGTCCTGCCGCTTGCTGGTCTTTCTTGGGCACCCTGGAGCCTTTTTGGCACCAATGGAACCTCTCTCCTTGAAGTTCTTGATGATGCGATAGATTGTTGACTGAGGTGCAATCTTTCTAGCTGCAATACTCTTCCCAGTTAGGCCATTTTTGTGCAGTGCAATGATGACTGCACGTGTTTCTTTAGAGATAACCATGGTTAACAGAAGAGAAACAATGATGGCAAGCACCAGCCTCCTTTTAAAGTGTCCAGTGGTGTCATTCTTACTTAATCATGACAGATTGATCTCCAGCCCTGTCCTCATCAACACCCACACCTGAGGTAATGGAGCAATCACTGAAACGATGTTAGGTGGTCCTTTTAAGGCAGGGCTGCAATGATGTTGAAATGTGTTTTGGGGGATAAAGTTCATTTTCTAGGCAAATATTGACTTTGCAAGTAATTGCTGTTAAGCTGATCACTCTTTATAACATTCTGGAGTATATGCAAATTGCCATTAGAAAAACTGAAGCAGTAGACTTTGTAAAAATTAATATTTGTATCATTCTCAAAACTTTTGGCCATGACTGTACAATCCAATAAACAGAAACTGGTTCATTGAGTGTAGTCATAGAATGTGTGACCTTCATCTGGTGCGAAAATTATTGCTGACTCATCTTCTTATTTTTCTACTTCCTGTAGGAAGATGTTTGCACTATAGCTAACATACATATTCTGTCTCAACAGCAAGAATAATTGAATAATTGCAAATATCTACACTGCAGGATCCTAGCGTTCACACTGTTAAATGGAATTACTAAAGCTTTTCACTGGTCAGTTGAATGCAGGTGTGCTGCGCAGTTGTTTCATAGAAGTGAATGTGAGGTACAGAAACAATGTAGCATAGCAAGCTACACGGTTTACATAAACGCTCGCTGTGCTGCACTGTTTCTATAACTGCTTTCTACAGTAGGGGAAAAAAGTATTTAGTCAGCTACCAATTGTGCAAGTTCTCCCACTTAAAAAGATGAGGCCGGCCTGTAATTGACATCATAGGTAGACCTCAACTATGAGAGACAAAATGAGAAAACATATCTAGAAAATCACATTGTATGATTTTTAAAGAATTTATTTGCAAATTATGGTGGAAAATAAGTATTTGGTCACCTACAAACAAGCAAGATTTCTGGCTCTCACAGACCTGTAACAACTTCTTTAAGAGGCTCTTCTGTCCTCCACTCATTACCTGTAGTAATGGCACCTGTTTGACATTGTTATCAGTATAAAAGACACCTGTCCACAACCTCAAACAGTCACACTCCAAACTCCACTATGGTGAAGACCAAAGAGCTGTGGAAGGACACCAGAAACAAAATTGTAGACCTGCACCAGGCTGGGAAGACTGACTCTGCAATAGGCAAGCAGCTTGGTGTGAAGAAATCAACTGTGGGAGCAATAATTAGAAAATGGAAGACATACAAGACCACTGATAATCTCCCTCGATCAGGGGCTTCACGCAAGATCTCACCCCGTGGGGTCAAAATGATCACAAGAATGGTGAGCAAAAATCCCAGAACCACATGGGGGGACCTAGTGAATGACCTGCAGAAAGCTGGGACTAACGTAACAAAGGCTACCGTCAGTAACACACTACACCGCCAGGGACTCAGATCCTGCAGTGCCAGACGTGTCCTCCTGCTTAAGCCAGTACATATCTGGGCCCATCTGAAGTTTGCTAGAGAGCATTTGCATGTTCCAGAAGAGTATTGGGAGAATGTCATATGGTCAGATGAAACCAAAGTAGAAATGTTTGGTAGAAACACAACTCGTCGTGTTTGGAGGAGAGTGAATGCTGAGTTGCATCCAAAGAACACCATACCTACTGTGAAGCATGGGGGTGGCAACATCATGCTTTGGGGCTTATTCTCTGCAAAGGGACCAGGACGACTGATCCGTGTACATGAAAAAATGAATGGGGCCATGTATCGTGAGATTTTGAGTGCAAACCTCCTTCCATCAGCAAGGGCATTGAAGATGAAATGTGGCTGGGTCTTTCAGCATGACAATGATCCCAAGCACACCGCCAGGGCAACAAAGGAGTGGCTTCGTAAGAAGCATTTCAAGGTCCTGGAGTGGCCTAGCCAGTCTCCAGATCTCAACCCCATAGAAAATTTTTGGAGGGAGTTGAAAGTCCATGTTGCCCAGCGACAGCCCCAAAACATCACTGCTCTAGAGGAGATCTGCATGGAGGAATGGGCCAACATACCAGCAACAGTGTGTGCCAACCTTGTGAAGACTTACAGAAAACGTTTGACCTCTGTCATTGTCAACAAAGGATTTATAACAAAGTATTGGGATGAACTTTTGTTATTGACCAAATATTTATTTTCCACCATAATTTGCAAATAAATTCTTTAAAAATCAGACAATGTGATTTTGTGCATTTGTTTTCTCATTTTGTCTCTCATAGATGAGGTCTACCTATGATGTCAATTACAGGCCTCGCTCATCTTTTTAAGTGGGAGAACTCGCACAATTGGTGGCTGACTAAATACTTTTTTTTCCCCACTGTACTTCTCTGAGACTTTGGCTGCTTCTATAATCCTGGTCACCTCAGACAGCTGAAGACACAGGTACAGTGCTGGCCAAAAGTATTGGCACCCCTGCAATTCTGTCAGGTAATACTCTATTTCTTCCAGAAAATGATTGCAATCACAAATGCTTTGGTAATAATATCTTCATTTATTTTGCTTGCAATGAAAAAACACAAAAGAGAATGAAAAAAAAAGTCAAATCATTGATCATTTTACACAAAACTCCAAAAATGGGCTGGACAAAAGTATTGGCACCCTTAGCCTAATACTCGGTAGCACAACCTTTAGACAAAATAACTGTGAACAACCGCTTTCGGTAACCATCAATGAGTTTCTTATAATGCTCTGCTGGAATTTTAGACCATTCTTCTTTGGCAAATTTCTCCAGGTCCCTGAGATTTGAAGGGTGCCTTCTCCAAACTGCCATTTTGAGATCTCTCCACAGGTGTTCTATGGGATTCAGGTCTGGACTCATTGCTGGCCACTTTAGAAGTCTCCAGTGCTTTCTCTCAAACCATTTTCGAGTGCTTTTTGAAGTGTGTTTTGGGTCATTGTCCTGCTGGAAGACCCATGACCTCTGAGGGAGACCCAGCTTTCTCACACTGGGCCCTACATTATGCTGAAAATTTGTTGGTAGTCTTCAGACTTCATAATGCCATGCACACGGTCAAGCAGTCCAGTGCCAGAGGCAGCAAAGCAACCCCAAAACATCAGGGAACCTCCGCCATGTTTGACTGTAGGGACCGTGTTCTTTTCTTTGAAGGCCTCTTTTTTTTTTTTTTTTCCTGTAAACTCTACGTTGATGCCTTTTCCCAAAAAGCTCTACTTTTGTCTCATCTGACCAGAGAACATTCTTCCAAAAAGTTTTTGGCTTTCTCAGGTAAGTTTTGGGAAACTCCAGCCTGGCTTTTTTATGTCTCTGGGTCAGAAGTGGGGTCTTCCTGGGTATCCTACCATAGAGTCCCTTTTCATTCAGACGCCGACGGATAGTACGGGTTGACACTGTTGTACCCTCGGACTGCAGGGCAGCTAGAACTTGTTTGGATGTTAGTCGAGGTTCTTTAGCCACCATCCGCACAATCTTTCGTTGAAATCTCTCGTCAATTTTTCTTTTCCGTCCACATCTATGGAGGTTAGCCACAGTGCCATGGGCTTTAAACTTCTTGATGACACTGCGCACGGTAGACACAGGAACATACAGGTCTTTGGAGATGGACTTGTAGCCTTGAGATTGCTCATGCTTCCTCACAATTTTGCTTCTCAAGTCCTCAGACTGTTCTTTGGTCTTCTTTCTTTTCTCCATGCTCAATGTGGTACACACAAGGACACAGGACAGAGGTTGAGTCAACTTTAATCCATTTCAACTGGCTGCAAGTGTGATTTAGTTATTGCCACCACCTGTTATGTGCCACAGGTAAGTAACAGGTGCTGTAAATTACACAAATTAGAGAAGCATCACATGATTTTTCAAAGGGTGCCAATACTTTTGTCTACCCCCTTTTTTATGTTTGGTGGTGAATTATATCCAATTTGGCTTTTTGACAATTCTTTTTGTGGTTTTCCATTGACGACAAATTAAATGAAGATATTATTACCAAAGCAATTGTGATTGCAATCATTTTCTGGAAGAAATTGAGTATTATCTGACAGAATTGCAGGGGTGCCAATACTTTTGGCCAGCACTGTATTCTCGTCTCAGCCATGAAAATCTGAGATGATAATAATCATATAAAGAATGGTTGAGAATAGAAGGATGCATATGACTACACGAGGCATATTAGAGAATTTACTTCACTAAAATTATAAAAATGAAAGCATTAACAATTAAAGTTTCATTCTGTTTTTCTAATGTGTCCTGGTGATGTGATGATCACACAGGTGTTCAGGGTTTGATACAGTATCGTGTATCAGGGTATGCGTACATGCTACGCAATGTCATTGTGTCAAATAGTAAGTACGGGTGCTGGTATACATTAACCACAGCTTGGGCGTATGGTGTATGGGCACCCTCAGAGACCTCTGTTATAATCCACGTGCACACGTTTGTCCATCACATTAGCACAACAGGTGTTTATTCTATGGAACATTGAAACTTTCTAGTGAATAAAGGCAAATACAGACCTTGTCAACCAAGAACTGATACAGGAAGTGTCACGTATGGGCCTTCCTAGCATGTGACGCGGGTGCGGCTGTCAGGGGTCGACTCAACTCCGCTCACTCAGTCTTGCACTCACCCTTCACTCAGGCTGCAAATGGAGTGTAAGTCGGACCCCAGCACAGTCCACGCACCCCAAATACACGCCGCCAACACCACTGCTGATTCGGGTCCAGCAGAAACCTTGCACACATATACACTTCAAAAAGATAATGGATTGATTGAGCATACACAAAGTAGCCTTAAAGTTAACACTTTAATACCAAGATGGTTCAGTACTACAGATATAGAGAGATAACAAATGACAAGCAGCTGTAAAATAAAAAAGGAATAAAACAGAATAATACTTCAAAGTCTTTGGTTCCAGGAGCTTGGAGATCTTCTGTAGTGAGAATGGACACACCCAACTCTCTTAGCTGACTCTGTAGATGTGACAAAGAATCTAGGTCCTCGTCTCAGCTAAGACCAGTGTCCAGCCACACCTCTATTCCAGGTAGCTTCCCCTCCTCTTACCCCCACTGCAGGACCCTGAGAAAGAAGGATGTTTTCGTGGCTGCTGGAAAGCTGTGTCTGGGTTTTGCTCAGGGTAATTAGCCCTCTCTCCCTCCTTTGACACATGTTTGTCCAGGGGTAATAAAACTGTTTGGCTGGAGCCAGAAAGGGCAATCACCCCTTGTATACACATAAAACCATTGAAGCGAATTGCCCAGCAGTGTAAACACAACATAATACTAACAGGATAAGGTAATTTGTATATAGAACAACACATATCAAAGAAAAATACGTAACTGGGAGTTCTCTCATCATCACAGGAACTTTATTGGAAAAGTAGAAACCTTTTATGACACTATTATTATTATTTGCTTGTTAAAACCAGAAAATCCTTGTGTAGGTGTAAAAAGTTTGCCTTTTTGTGCCAGTCTAAGATCAGCTTAAGGCTGTGCAATTAATCAAATTAATTCCTTTAATATGTCATTTCAGAGATTTGTGATTCTAATTGTCAGTAGAACTGTGAAATCCCTGTTAGTCCTGCCCCGCAGTCTGATATAGTCCAGGCAGGCTTTCTCTTCCAGTTGCAAATTATTCTCTATTGTTTCTTCTTCACTATGGTCAGTATTTGGGTGGTAGGATGTGTAAGACTACATCAAATATATCTGACTCCTTCTTATGCAAGCTCCCTGAACATTTTTAGATCCTTTTAAGCAAAAACATGAAAATCAAGATTAAAATTGAGAATTAGCCATAACCTTGAAAACAATTGCGATTTAAATTTTTAGGCAAAAATCGCTTAGCCCTAGTTCAGCTATATATTAGGCAAGTTTTTAAATCATAGTCATTTGGTGATGGCAACATTTTAGTAATCCATTTATGCTTAATATTGTCATAGGATGATTGCTATTTACACTTTCAGTTTTATGGGATATATTTGACATGTTCACTGATCATAATAATGTTTCATATAAACTGTTTTATAGCTGGACTCCCTTTCTAAAGAAGATCTCATCAAATTTGCAAAGAAGCAGATGGTGCTTATTCAGAAAGTAAAATCAAGATGTACAGGTATGTTGGTGGCATATTAAGGAATATCATATGTTAGCTTGTATGCTCTGTAACAGGAATAATTCTGGTTACTCTAGTCCACTGAAGAATTTGCTGGACACCCTGTTGGAATAATAATAATAATAATAATAATAATAATAATGTACAGGAATGTTCCAAGGTGAGAGGCATTACATTAATAGCAGACAGACAGATAGGACGTAGCAGAGGAGGGGGGGGGGGGGGGATTTAACAGGCAGAGAGATATTTCAGTTCTCTGTGTGTAATGATCTCCGCTTAGGTCGGTGTTGGTTGTACAGCCTAATCGCGGTGGGGAGGAAAGACTTCCGATAGCGCTCCTTCTCACACCTAGGGTGGAGCAGTCGGTCACTGACAGTACTGCTCAGCGCGATCACAGTCTCATGCATGGGATGGGACTTCTTCTTCTGCATGGAGCTCACCACGGACAGTATCCTTCTGTCACCCACCACCTGCACTGGGTCCAGTGGGCTCCCCAGGACAGAGCTGGCCTTTCTAATCAGCTTGTCAAGTTTATTTCTGTCCCTGGTTGATATACTGCTCCCCCAGCAGGCCACTCCAAAGAAGATGGCTGATGCCACTACCGAGTTGAAGAAAGTTCTAAGAAGTGCCCCCCGGATTCCAAAGGCTCTCAGTTTCCTAAGCAGGTAGAGCCTGCTGTGGCCCTTCCTGTACAGGGCCTCCATATGATCTGCCCAGTCCAGCTTATTATTAAGGAGCAAACCCAGGTACTTATAGGTGTTCACAATCTCGATGCCCGTCCCCAGGATGTCCACTGGTTTAGGAGGGCTTCTGCCTTTGCGGAAGTCCACCACCATCTCCTTGGTCTTCCCCGCGTTAATCTTCAGGTGGTTCCGGTGGCACCAGTCCACAAAATCCTGGTTCAGTTCTCTGTACTCCCTGTCATCATCATCTGTGATGAGACCCACTATTGCAGAGTCGTCAGAATACTTCTGTAGGTAGCAGCTGGATGAGTTGCACCTAAAATCTGCAGTGTACAGTGTGAAGAGGAAAGGGGCGAGAACCGTACCCTGAGGTGCCCCTGTATTACAGATCACGGTACCTGACACACAGTCTTGGGCTCTCACGTATTGAGGTCGATTTGTGAGGTAGTCTAGGATCCAGTTGGAGAGGTGGTGGTCCACTCCAGCAAGGCCCAGCTTGTCCCTCAATAACCTGGGCTGTATGGTGTTAAAAGCACTGGAGAAGTCAAAGAACATTATTCTCACTGTGTTCCCTGGTTTCTCCAGGTGAGACAGAGCCCTGTGCAGAAGATGGATGATGGCATCATCTACCCCAATGCCCGGCCGATAAGCAAACTGGAGGGGGTCCATAGCGGGGCTCACTAAAGGGCGGAGATGTGTGAGAACCAATCTCTCCAAGATCTTCATCAGGTGGGATGTCAGTGCTACAGGTCTGTAGTCGTTGAGGTCCATAGGGTGGGGTTTCTTTGGAACTGGTACCACACAAGAAGATTTCCATAATTCAGGGACTATTTCCTGCCTCAGGCTCATATTATACATATATGTAATTATACCACACAGCTGGTCCCCGCAAGTCTTAATTAGCCTTGCACTGATGTCATCTGGCCCTGCGGCTTTCCTTGCCTTGATCTTTTTCATCTCCTTCCTCACCTGGGCCTGTGTGAAGGTCAGACTGTGGCCAGATAAAGACGGATTTCTGGATTTACTGGTGTGTTGGGAAGTGGCCGTATGGGGAGAAGTCATTGTGGTGGGGGAAGCTGAAGGACATACTGGGGTGGGAGGAGCTGGTGTGTGATCAAATCTGTTGAAGAATAGGTTTAGTTCATTAAGCCAATTAACATCTGCCTCAATCTGGCAGACAGACTGTTTATGACCCGAAATTGACTTAAGCCCCTCCCAGACCCCCCTTATGTCTTTTCTTTCCATTTGCTTTTCCATTTTTTCTTTATAACTGGCTTTTCCCTGCCTGATTTGATGCCTCAGCTCCTTTTGTACTTCCCTCAACCCCTCCTTATCTCTTGTCCTGAATGCCATCTTTTTCTCCTTAAGTAGTGTTTTTATATCAGAGTTAATCCATGGTTTGTTATTGGAGAAGCACCTCACCACTTTTGTGGGTACTGTGTTGTCCACACAAAAATTAATGTAGTCTGTTATGCAGTGTGTGAGTCCTTCTATATCTTCTCCATAAGAATCCTGCAGCACTTCCCATGCGGTTGTGTCAAAACAATCCCTCAGAGCCTCATCACTCTCCTCGGACCATATCCTCACTGTGCGGGTGACAGCTGGTTCTCTACGTACAAGTGGCTTGTACACAGGTCGGAGATGTACTAGGTTGTGATCCGATCTCCCCAGGGGCGGTAGGGCTGATGAGTTATATGCCTCCCTCACGTTGGCAAAGAACAAGTCCAGTGTTTTGTTGTCTCTTGTGTGGCAGGTTACATACTGTGTGAAACTGGGCAGTGTGGATGATGGAGAGGCATGGTTGAAATCACCCGACAGAAGAAAGAGGGCCTGGGGATGTTTTAACTGTAACTGGCTCAGCGTGGCTTGTAGGACCTCGCAGGCAGTGTCAGCTTTCGCAGAGGGGGGGACATATGCAGCTATCACGATGACATGTGATAGTTCCCTTGGTAGGTAGAAAGGTCTCATGCTCACAGCTAATAGTTCAATGTCCTTAAAGCAAGTTTGCTCCTTAATCACAATGTGCCTAGGATTACACCATCTATTATTCACAAACATTGCCAGCCCTCCTCCTTTCCTCTTACCGCTCTCCCTTGTCCTGTCTGCCCGAAGGAGTTTAAAACCATCCAAGGAGACCAGAGGGTCAGGAGTAACTTCAGTGAGCCAAGTCTCTGTAAGTAGCATCATGCTGCACGCCCGAAACTCCTGATGATGCCTGGTGAGCGCTGTTAGTTCATCCATCTTGTTTGCAAGAGATCTCACATTGCCCATGATGATGGAGGGAACAGCTGGTCGGTAACGCCTCTTTTTAATCCTCTGAAGAGTACCAGCTCTTCATCCCCTCACCCGCTTTTTCTTTCTCCAAAGCTCGCGGGGGATGTGTGACCAGATGGTATGCCGCCCTGCTGTGCCTCTGAGCTGCAGAATTTCCTCTCTTGTATAGACAAAGGAATTGTCTGCATACACAAAAGATCCCATTTTCAAGCAGAACAAAAAGACAGATAAAAAAACAAAAAAAAGTATCACAAGGGTCCAAGTCTTTGTGTGTGTTTCTTCATAGTGCAACGTCCTTAAGTAGAGAGGTACAAAACGAGACATAGAAAGAAAAATAAGATAGAGAATCTCAGAGCTGCTGTAGCTGGCAGCCACTCCAGCGGCGCCATCTTGGAAAAAAAAAAAAAAAATATGACATAGGTAGCTACAATAGATGCTGTGTGATATAGATATAGATATATATATATATATATATATATATATAATTATTATTATTATTATTAGAATATAATTTTTATTTTTTTTTTCACCTTGCAGCGATGCTTAGCATTTATTCTGGTAGCAGTATCTCCTCAGCTATATGCTGAAGGACCTGAAAGAAAGGATATACAAAGCAGACAAACTGAGCATAATTAATTAATTATCAGTCCTGCTGCCAAATCATGGCATAACTCTGTACTGCATGAGCGTGCCAACATTACATGTTTAAAGGGGTTTTGTGGGACTTAAATATTGAATACCTATCTTTAGGTCATCACTATCAATTTTGGTGGGAATCTGACTCCCAGCAACCCTGACAATCAGCCTGAATGGGCTGCAGTGCTGTATCCTTTTCATTGCATATCAGGCAAAGTGCCACACATTGTGTAGCAGCTGTGCCTCGTATTACAACTGATTTTCATTGACTGAAATAGGACTGATCTGTAGAAAGTCTTTGAGACTTATGAACACGAGTGCTGTGGTCCCTTCAGACAGCTTATCAGCAGTGGTGCCTCCACCAATCATTGATGTCCTAATAATTGGTTATCAATATTGACACCCCAGAAAACTGCTTTGCATGTGATCTGTGTTTTCTCTGCTTATCTACATATACAGATAAGGGTGGGTTCACACTTGCGCCGACACTCCGTCCTCCGCGAATCCGACATAAATGTCAGAAAACTGGATAGTGGAAGAGTGAAGAAATCAGGCGATACCTTTTAGAGGCTAACTGAGTATATTTATAAGTAAGCTTTCAGGAGTACTAGCTAGCTCCCTTCATCAGACATGGTGTGATACAAGAACTGAAAATTCACAGATTTTTATACACATGGTTTTCAAAGCATTTTAGATTCTTTAAAAAAAATGCAATCTAAGTAGAGAAGTTATTTACAACAGGTCAAAAAAACAGTCTGGAAACTTGTGGTGCGTGACGGAGGGATCAGTAATTCTTGCTGTTATCTGTTTGCTATCAGGAGGTGATTTGTGTCCCTCACAGGTCATACATAGTGTGATTTGAAGCTGGCATGAATATTGAGTTCAGTTCATGGTTCATGCATAGTGTGACATGAAGCTGGCATGAATATTAAGTCCAAATTGCAGAGTTTGAAATTTTTGCATAAATTTATACTCCCATTCTTTTCTTTTCTCCTGCGTCTTAAAATGTCCCATTAAAACCACAACCCGCAAATCTTCAATAGAGTGGTTTTCTCCGGAGAAATGTGCGGCCACTGGGAGATCTGTTCTGCTGTTATTAATATTGGATCTGTGTGAGTTCATTCGTTGACTGAGTCTCTGCCCTGTTTCCCCCACCTAGAGGCCTGTGGTGGGACATTGCACACACATTATGAGGTACACCACATTGGAAGACCTGCAGGAAAATGTCCCCCTAATTCTGTGCACCTGTTGTGACTGTGGGATAGGTACACTGTCAGTGGTGTGGATGTGCTTGCAGGTCATGCACCTTTTATGTAGGCAGTTAGCCTCTAAAAGGTATCGCCTGATTTCTTCACTCTTCCACTACTTTCAATGGCTAACACGGTACAACATTATACTACTAGAAAACTGGATAGGCACTGAATAGCGAAAGGTTTGCAACGCTTTGCTTAAAACCCCATTCACTTGAATGGGTTTTTAAAGCAATGTGTGGGTGTGCACTTACACCCTCTGCGCTTCAACAGCCCTTTTTTTTCGTCGGAAACAAAGTCCTACATGTCCGACTTTGTTTCCAGCGAAAAAAACGGCTTTGCAGCGCAGAGGGTGTAAGTGCACACCCGCACATTGCTTTAAAAACCCATTCAAGTGAATGGGGTTTTAAGCAAAGCGTTGCAAACCTTTCCCTATTCAGTGCCTATCCAGTTTTCCAACATTTAGGTTGAATTTGTGGCGGACAGAGTGCCGGCGCAAGTGTGAACCCACCCTAACTAGTAAAAATTATCTAATGGACTGTTTATGGGAACAGCAGGGAACACAGAGATCTCGTGTGCTCCGCTAACCTGCATCTCTGGAGGACATGGTCTGTGTTTCATTAAACAGACAACCCATTGACTTGAATGCACATTGTGTATAGCTGTATAGCAGTTTTTAGTGACTGTGATATGCCTTTTATCACTGGTCACTAAGGAGCATAAAACTTCCTAATACACCTTGTGTAATACACCACGTCTCAGAGTTCAGCACAGAACACCAAATCTTCACCCAGTTGGCACCTGTTATGATCACAGGTTGCTGATAGATTGCCATGACAACCCAAATCATAACAATAGCCTTCAGGTCTGCCTTGTCTGGGAGCCCTAATAAGCACTGCCTTATGCAGAGCCTAAAAGTGCAGAGCACCAGAGACCAGAATAACACATTAACTCTAGGTTCACACTAGCGTTCAGATTTCCATTTTTTGGGGTCCGCAAGGGTCCCGAAAGACGGAAAACGCTATCCACTTAAAAAGCAGCTACATGTGGAAACCTGTGGACCCCAAGGTTCGGCCATTGTTACACTGAAATCAGTGAAGAGAAAGGTCCTCCTTGCAGGACTTTTCTCTCCACTGATTTAAGCAGAATCTGGGACGGAGACAAGCAAACGCTAGTTTGAACCTAGCATAAACTAAACAAGCAATCAAAGTTGCATGCTTCCCAAAATGGTACCAAGTAAAATAGGTCATCCCACAAATAGAAAGCCTCACTATAGCTTGTGGTTGTAAAAATAAAAATGTTATGAGTCTTGGAATGTGATGACAAAAAAAAAATAGTTTTATTAGAAAAGTATTTTTATTGTGAAAATAGTAGTTGTAAATGTAGTTGGGATATCTATAGGAAGTGAATTTAAGCATGTCTGGGATAAGCACATCTACCCTAAGATAAAATGGAAATAATATAAGAGCACACTAGATGGACCATGTGGTCTTTTTCTGTTTTCAATTTTCTATATTTCTATGTTAAAACATAACACTAAATAAGTGCGTTATCACTACAATCACATCCCAGAAAAAAAACCACTTATGGTATTTTTATAAAACATTGAACCAGGGGTGGACATACCATACCAACTAGTTCAGATGCACAGGGGCCAAGTAGGTAAGGGTGACCACTTTCCCCCTAAATCCGCTTCCTACTCTTTTTATTAGATTGCATTTCAATTCCTGAGGTATTGAATTTCATGGCTAACAAGTACTAATGTACATATCTAAAAAAGGTAGCCAACAGAAAATTGTTTACAAAAATATATAATTTTATTACATGTAAATACATACAACAATCCACAAACTTACATAGAAGATACCTCTCTGGCCAAGATGAAATGGCCACAGGGATCACAGAAAATACTCCAAGGTAAAACCACCCATAGTCCTATTTAATAACCAATAAATGAGTATTCAACTTAATGCATGACATCAAATTCATCTATATAAAGTACAAGTGCATATATAGAGACACATAAATGTATATAGTTTAAATAATTAATAAATGGGACTAGCTCATACAATAGCAAAATTCATGAACCTGTAGCACCACCAAATACATGGCATATCAGATAAACAATAAAATAGAATGTGTGCCTGGAGCAATATAAGCCATATAAGCCAAACCAGGCTAACACTAAGTTTGTAAATACCGCTAATAGGATGGAAAGCAGGAATAATAGATTGATAATATCACCATCAAAAGGAGGAACACACTACACAAGATGTTATTCAAATTGTCCATGTAGAACCAATACCTGAGGACATGTTTGGTGGAATGAACTTGGAGTATAAACGCCTCAACGTGTGTTTTGCTTCTCTGATAGCTTCGACAGGAGGTCAAAGGTACATAGAACAAATGGGGTATATAATTAACTTATATGCTGAGCACCTGTATCAGCGCGGTTGTGCCATTGTCCCGAAGCAGGCCATGCATAGGACGTACCTGCCTGGTGCGTAGAGGCAATGCTCTCACGTAGCATCGTGACGATGCAATCCCTGGCAGCAAGGCAAAACTGGGCATCACAGCATCCCCTCTTGACAGCGTATGCTCTCAGGTGCTACTGCATTGGAGCAATAAATAAAGGTATCCTTACAGAACATGGGAGAATGTGTCATATGGAATAAGATGACCAGACATTCTAAAGATTATTAGGTCTCTCAAAATGATTCTATATAGATCAGTATATAAAAATAATAAAGGTATATAAACAAGGGTCAATTATTGCGAAATATTAAACCATAATCAACGCAAAAGTAAAAAAAAAAAAATGTAAAAACAATAAAAATAAATTAATAAATTAATAAAAATAAGATCATTAAGATAAGTGACAAATACTTAGTAACTATAATTAGTGACAAAAAGAAACAAAACATATACTATTAAAGTGGGGAAAAACAGTATTTAGTCAGCCGCTAATTGTGCAAGTTCTCCCACTTAAAAAGATGAGGCCGGCCTGTAATTGACATCATAGGTAGACCTCAACTATGAGAGACAAAGTGAGAAAACAAATCTAGAAAATCACATTGTCTGATTTTTTTAAAAGAATTTATTTGCAAATTATGGTGGAAAATAAGTATTTGGTCACCTACAAACAAGCAAGATTTCTTTAAGAGGCTCCTCTGTCCTCCACTCATTACCTGTAGTAATGGCACCTGTTTGACATTATCAATATAAAAGACACCTGTCCACAACCTCAAACAGTCACACTCCAAACTCCACTATGGTGAAGACCAAAGAGCTGTGGAAGGACACCAGAAACAAAATTGTAGACCTGCACCAGGCTGGGAAGACTGAATCTGCAATAGGCAAGCAGCTTGGTGTGAAGAAATCAACTGTGGGAGCAATAATTAGAAAATGGAAGACATACAAGACCACTGATAATCTCCCTCGATCAGGGGCTCCACGCAAGATCTCACCCAGTGGGGTCAAAATGATCACAAGAATGGTGAGCAAAAATCCCAGAACCATTTGTTTTCTCATTTTGTCTCTCATAGTTGAGGTCTACCTATTATGTCAATTACAGGCTGGCCTCATCTTTTTAAGTGGGAGAACTTGCACAATTGGCGGATGACTAAATACTTTTTTTCCCCACTGTATATGTGACAAACGAAGTAGATCCACATTCAAGGCCATAATATAAGAAGATTATGAGGAATCTACTGTAGACATCAGCATACAGCAAGGAATCACAAAATCATGGCAACACCACATATAGAAAGGGGCTCCTACCTAAAAACGAAATAAAACACAATATAAAAGACAAAATTAGAATAATACAACACAACAATATACCCCGTATATAAACTTCGCACTAATGGATAAATAAAAAGGGCTTAAAACTGACAGCCTCATTAAGGCCTGATGGAGCTGCTGTATCCAGAACTATCCACCTTACTTCCCTTTTCAAAAGTGCCTGCCTAATAACATAACAATTACTAATACACTGTTAGAAGGAAATAACGTGGTGCTCTATGATACGATATGGAATAAATGGGGGCCCATATACTGTTCCTTCATAAGGACCCTCTCCTATCTGTGTCTGTCACTGCATTGAATGCCGTAAAAACAAATCCAAAGAGACAGATTTTAGCCCATCCCCACCCAAAAAAGAAAATACCGTGTTTCTCTTAAAATAAGACCTACAGTACTTTGAAAATAAGCCCTAGCTAGATTTTCCAGGTTTATTGGAGTAGGCTTGAAATATAAGCCCTTCTCCAAAAATAAGCACTAGCTAGTTTAACCCCTTCCCGACATCTGCCGTGCAATTACGGCAGATACCGGGTCCTTAAAGATGGTGGCTAATACCCTAGGGGATATTAATAGTTAAAAGTTAAAAAATATAAAAAAAAACAAAACAATAAAAGTTCAAGTCCCCCCACTTTCACTAGAATACATATAAAACTAAAAAATTACTGTGAAACCCATACACATGAGGTATCCCTGTGTCTGAAAACGCCCAGTCTGCAAACTTATAAAAATATTTTTCCTGTATGGTGAACACCGTAGCGGGGAAAAAAAAAAATCAAAAGTGCTGAACCAGTGTTTTTTCTGCTGTTTCACCTCTGATAAAAATTGAAATAAAAAGTGATCAAATGTGTGACTGTTGTTCATGGAAAAAATAAAGACCTACCCTGAAAATAAGCCCTAGCTCTTTTTATGAAGTGGGGGTCTGAGTGCTGAGACCTTCCCTGACTGATAAAACAAAGAGGCTGAAGCTCTTAGCTGATCACTTTGTCAATTTGCTCCTGTTTGGCTCTTGATGTGACCCTCAAATGTAGTAAAAAAAAAAAATCCCACCTGAGGTCTCCCACTATTTAATAGGGTGAACAGTTTTCTAAAATGTTGGTGTACTATTTAATAGAGTGACCACGGATGTTGTAGGTTTGATTCTGACTTTTCTGACCTGCATTTTCATGCCTTATCATTTGTTGCTGATTTGCAGATTTAGAAAAGGAAGTGGAAGAATTGAAAGCAAAGCCAGTTCCAGTAGGGGCAGATGATGTTGTACAGGTATATTTTAATTATATCATGGTTAATGGAGTATTCTAAACAAAAATGAACATGTGATTATACAGTACTGTGCAAAGGTTTTGTGAAGAAAATGCTGCAATGTAAAAATTCTTTCAAAAATATAAGTATAGAAGTGTTAATAGTTTATTTTTGTAAATTTACAAAATGCAAAGTGAATGAACAAAAGAGAAATCTAAATCACATTAATATTTGGTGTGACCAGTCTTTGCCTTCAAAGCAGCATCAATTCTTCTAGGTACACTTGTACAGTTTTTGAAGGAACTCGGCAGGAAAGTTGTTCCAAACATATTTGAGAACTAACCACAGGTCCTTCTGTCTCTTCATGTAATCCCAGACAGACTGGATGATGTTGAGATCAGGGCTCTTTGAGGGCCATATCATCACTTTCAGGATTCTTCCTGCAGAGGATGGTCACACCAAATATTGATTTGATTTAGATTTTTCTTTTGTTCATTGCCTGTGCATTTTATTAATTGACAAAATAATGTGTTAACGCTTCTATTTTTTTAAAGTATTCTTACTTTGTAGCAGTTTTTCCACACTTGTCTAATATTTTTGTACGTTCTGTATGTTTTCCATATTTTTACGCTGTAAAGATTTTTTGCTTCTTGTTATATATGGCTGCTTCTGTCTTATAAGGTATTATTTGTTTTTGCTGGGCAGAATGGTATCTAGACAGTAAAAAAAAAAAAAAAAAACTTTGTCTGATCCTGTTAATCTCCTTTACACAAGCACATATAGTATGCATCAAGTTCAGTGGTTGTGCAAGCAACCATGAGAGGGCAACTTTGAAAACCTATGCAACTCTTTGGGTGCCACAATTAGTAATGATGCTGTCGCTACTGGTTTTAAGCAAAGGGACTGAATATCACTAATGTGAAGACGCATCATAAGTCAAAATGATATCGTGTTCATATTATGTGACCAGGTGGCTAAATCAAGGACCTAATTGCCCTACTGGAAAAAGTGAACTAAATATGAGGGGTGTTTTTAAGGGGTAGGCTTTTTTTGTAGTAGTAGTATCTTTGATCATCTGAAGTGCGATTCTTCCCATACATTTTACCATTGACTTGCATTTTGGAAAAAACATACATTTGGAATGCAAGGTTTATAACCTACATCTTTATTATGTGTGTAGAAATCGCCTTGTATTTATTTGCCTTTTTAGGCTCTTACTGATAGATTGGACGCTGTTCTTTTGGAAAAAGCAGAGACTCATCAACAGTTGGTTTCTCTGAAGAAAGAGTTACATAAAGCAAAAGAAGAATCTGAGGTAATTTTTTTATTTATTTTTTAAAGAAACCCAAAAAGCCTATGTTTAAGTGGGTTGATCAGTTTTTACAAACCATTTCCACATGCCATGTTAGGAACCTACTGTACGAGCTAGAACAGAGTCAGTGTTGGTGGGGGGGGAAAGGGGGTGTAATGCAGACCCAGTATTACAATTTATTACATGGTCACCCTTTCAATTGAATGGTTGCCATGTTCTACTAATCACTGGTTACATGCAGCTTCCCCAGGTGATAAAGAAGTCAGACCTGAGTTGCTGCAGTCTGAAAATGGCTTGCCCAGTCAGGAAACCCCTGTTAACATAATCTAAAAACTGCTATATAGTGTTACAAGCTTATACTTTAACCCTTAGGCCCACTAGGAGGTACAGTTACATCCTGGTGCACGTGACTAAACCTGGCTTTAGCTGTTTCATACAGCAGGGACCCGACAGCATTGCTCGTGATCAGAGATTACTCTGATCATGGGCATTTAACCACTCAGGTGCCGTGGTCACTTTCACTTCTCGATAACGGGACGCCCCCCCCCTCGCACGGTGCGATCACGGGAGGCGTCCCGTTACCATGGCAGCCTGGACCCTTCTGAAGGCTCCCAGCCCTGCCGTTGTATTGTAACTACTGAAGCCTGCGTGTAGCAGGCTTCAATAGTTACATAGCAAATCTGCCATAGACTGCAATACAGTAGTATAGCAGTCTATGGCACAGCTAATCACATGTTCAAGCCCCCTAGGGGGGCTAAAAAAAAAAAAAAGTTACAAATAAAAGAAAACATTTTTAAAAGTATAAAAAAATGTAAAAAAACTAAAAGTTTAAATCACCCCCCCTTTCCCTAGAACACATATAAATATAAATAAATAAAAGAAAAACATAAACACATTAGATATCCCCAAGTCCGAAAATGCCCAAACTATTAAAATATAAAAACATTTGTCCTATACGGTAAACGCTGTAGCAGGAAAAAAAAATCAAAATGGCTGTTTTGGCGTTTTCTCACCAAATTACATCCCTAATAAAATGGAATAAAAAGTGATCAAAACATCATACATCCCCCCAACATGGTATCAATAAAAACTACATATCGTCCCGCAAAAAAAAAGACACCGTACACAGCTCTGTATGCTGAAAGATAAAAAAGTTACAGGGGTCAGAATATGGTGATTCAAATAATTATTTTTTTTCTTCAAAATTTTGAATTTTTGTAAAGTTATTAAAACATGAAAGTACAAGTTGTCACGCAAAAATCAAGCCCTCATATGACTACGTAAACAGAAAAATGAGAAAGTTATGGCTTTTGGAATGTAAGGAGTAAAAAATGAAAACACAAAAATGAAAAATGTCTGCGTCTCCTAAGGGTTAAAGGAGTTCAATTTCTGTAAGTAAATGTTTAAAAATGAAAAGCCATGCAATTTTCCAATATACTGTATCAATTCCTCATGGTTTTCTAGACCTCTGCTTGCTGCCATTCTTTTACTTGTCCATGGTCATGTGATGGACACATAGGTGCACCGCTTGTTTAAGTCACAGCACAGTAATCAGAACTTCGTCTTATAATGAGATGTGCACTTGTGTGTCCATCACTTGACCATGGACTGATTTTTATCCCCTAGAAGTAAGAAAAATGAATGACAGCAAGCAGATATTTAGAAAACTATGAGCAATTGATACAAAAAGTATATTGGAAAATTGCATGGCTTTTCATTATACAAACAATAACATTTTTTGTTTAAAATGGACAAGGGGTTGGTTGCTTTCTGGTCAAATTTCAAAAATGCCATACATTTTGCTGAGTAATGACACAAGAAACTATTTATTTTAGGGCATACCTTATCTCTCACAGAGAAACAAAATCCTCTGTGTTCTGTGGGTAACACTGTAGAAGAGCTACACGTTCATAGGTGCTCCAAGATGGTGGCTGTGCTTTGTACTGTGCATGCGCTGAAACCGTTCACTGCTGACACAGATATAATACTTCCATAGCTGCTGTACCGCTCCTGTGTGGGCACAGATACCATCTTGGAGAACTTATGGAAACTTGGCTTGCTTAGAGTTGTACTTGTGTCACCCAGGTAGGGGAGCTACTCAGGTAAGGTTAGCCGTGAAGTGAATAACTACCAGCTTAAGTCACTACACAGCAGTGTCTTTTTTTTTTAAACTTTGTCTAAAAATGCAGAAAACCTCTTTAGAAGTCCAGGATACTTATAATGTTGGCTCCAAATAGCTTTTTTTTTCTGACCTAACAGGCACTTGTGGGTTCTGAGGGTGCTGTCTTCCATCTGGTAAAGTGTGTGTACATGTTAATGAATGGGATTAGAATTTCTTTGATTTTGGCGATTTAAGGATCGGGCAGCCCCCAGGAGAAAAGCACCTGGTTTATCTCAGGTTATCTCAATGAGGTTACTGATTTGTGTGGGAGGGAGGGAAAGGGTTTCTGGGGATTTTATTTTATTAATAAAATGGTTTGATTTAAAAAAAAAAAAAAAAAAAAGTTGTTTTTTGGCAAACAAATGCTTTTCATGTTTGGCCAGGTTTAGTTCTTGATGCATACTAGTTACCCTTAAATCGTACCATTCACATCTGTGTAGTAAGCTCTTCAGTGTTCCAAACTATTTTTTTCACCAGCTCTTTCATACCACACACATTCTGTGATACTTCTGAATAAATTTAATATGATACACTAACCATGTTAGCAATTGTTTTTTATAGTCTGCTGCCAAGAAAGCAAGTGAACTACAACTACAACTAGAACAGTCAAACAGTAATCTTTTAGAAGAAATAACAATATTAAAGTGCGAGCTTTCACAGTCCCACAGCAATCACAAAGAAGATGTAGATACTTTAAAGAAAGAACTACAAGATGCACTTATGAAACAGAAAGAGTCTACTGAAAGACTGAGCCAACAAGAAGAGCAAGATGCACACACAAAAAAACTGGTGCAAGAGCTTCAACATATGAGTCAAGACTATGAGGAAAGGCTATCTAATTTGCAGAAAGGCTTAGATTCTGTTACAGAAGAAAAGAATAATGGAATGACTAAACTTAAAGATGCTCAAGCTGCTTCAGAACAATACATTAGCGAGATTCAAGATCTTCAGACAAAGATCTTGGAACTACAGGTTTTGCACAAAGATGAAGTATCAAACCTAATGTATGAGCTTGAAACTTCCCGCAAGGAATCTGATAAAGAGAAAAGTGCATTGCAAGATCGAATTAATCAGTATATTGAAAAAGAGAAAATATTGCAAGATGATAATATATCAAACGAAAAGAATAGGGACGTATCTGATGTTACATCTCAAAATGAAGACCATAAAGTTCAGCAGTTAAAATGTGTTGTGAAAGAATTAGAGTCTCAACAAAGCCTCCTAATAGATGAACTCACCTACACCAACAATATAAAGATTAGCCTGGAGAGGGAAGTCGAACACTTAAAAAGTGAATATTTCCATGAACGAGAGGAATTAGAATTTAAGATAAATGAACTCCAGCTTGCAATAGAAGAGTATAATAGTTTAATAGAAAAATTAAAGGCAGAGCTTGAGTCTACAAAAACTGACTGTAAACAACTGGCCCAGCAAAAAGCCATAGATATTAAAAGGATGATAGATCAGCACAAGAAAGAGTTGTATGACCTTAAACAAGCAGTAATATCCCGTTATGAAGATGAAAAATCGTCCCTTGTCCAAGAAATACAAATTTTAAAAGAGCAGTGTGAAAAGCTTCATCAAGAAAAAGAGGAAGCCGTAAGTAGCTATGAAAACTTGCGGGAGACATTTGTCAGCCTCCAGGCAGAACTTCAAGATTCTGCTGGTAAGATCAGCCGAGAGTTTGAAACTATGAAGCATCAGCAGGCCACAGATGTCCACGAACTTCAACAAAAATTGAGGGCTGCTTACAAAGACAAAAATGATTTCCTAGAAACTGTGAATCAGCTCCAGAGTAAAGTTGATTTGTTGTCCTCAAAGGAAACTGAATATGAAGAACTTCAACTTAAGATCACCAACTTACAACAGAGTAATGAAACATATATAGCATCTCTGCATCAGAAGGAGGAGGTTGTAAAAGAGCTTCAGCTTAAAGTAAATGATAATTCCAAACAAACTGCTGAGATATCTGTTCTTCATGAAGAAATCCTACAACTTCAAGAAATGTATAAGGGTGAGCAAGACAATGCGGAGGCTTTGCAGCAAAAGGTGGAGAGCCAGGCTGGGCTTAATACACAACTGATGAAAACCATTGAAGAACTCAAACAAAAGCTTCAAGATTCTGTGTCATCCAATCAAAGTGACTGTGAAGATCCTCAACTGCAGATTACTTTGTGGCAACAGAAAAATGAAGAGGTCACATCTACTTTGCATAAAAAGGAAGAACAGTTGAAAAATCTCCAACTAAAAATAGAGGAAACAACCCAGCAAAACATTGAGATATCTTCTAGGATACAGCATGCAAGTAAAGAACTTCTTGAACTTCAGGAAATGTTCAAGAGTGAACAGACAAAGGCACTAAACTTCCAGCAGGAAGCAGAAAGTCATCTTAAGCTCAATGTACAGTTAGAGCACATGGTTGAGGAGTTGACACAGAAACTGAGCACCACTGAGCAGGGTTTAGAGAAGATTAAAAATCTCCAGCAGCAAGTAGACTCCTTGCTACTTGACAAACAGAAGATCGAGGCAGATTCCAGAAGGTGGCAAGATGAAGTGTTAAAACTCAGCGAAGAAAAGGAAGTTCTTTCTAAAGAATTTGATAGACTTGGTTCTGAACACAGTCATTGTCTCTCTTCTAGTGAGGAGCTAGGTGACTTGAGAAAAAAAAGTACAACTTATTGCAGAAGAGAAGGATGAAGTAACAAGACTTCTTCTGAGTAAAGAGCAACATACAGAGACATTTCAACAACAGCTGCGTATTCTTCAGGATATACTGACAATTGAGTGCAGAGGTGAAGATTTTGTTCTACTGTTTGAAAATATTAACAAAACCATTCTCCAGCTAAAGGAAGAAAAGGAAAGTATACTTTTACAGAAAGGGGATATATCTGTGCAGCTGGAGAGGCTCCATGAAGAGTATGAAATGCAGTGCTCAGATCTAAGAGCCTTGATAAGTGACCACTCTAAAGAAAAGGTACTCTTGAAAGAAGAACTGGAGGAAACGCTTAGGGACAAGGAAGCACTCCAAAAAGACCTTGTAGAGATGAAGCATGCACTTGAAAAATCTAAACTGGATAACCAAGACTTGCTTTCTCGCATAGAAAGTTTAACTTCTGATCTGAATCAAGCACAGAAGGAGAATGACACAGAATCTATTGAGCAAGCACAAGAGCATGCAAAGGTGGAGAACGAAGGAGGTACTCAAGAAATGACTAGTGAGGTAAGGCATGTATTCAAGCAGCATCTATGTTACTTATAAAATTCTATAATTTAAGCTTGCTGGTTGATGCATCTTCCATTATTTCTTTGTCAGTACCGCATCTACATTACTACTATTATTTTTATTTAGCCATTGTTGTTGGTAAGAGGTGTAACGACAAGAAGAGACTGGGCTTTCCGCTTTTACTGTTTTAAGGGATGAGAAACCATAAAATGGATATTTCAGGTTTCTTATGGCTATACAGAATAATATGTATTTATCAGGCTCTGTAAGTGTCTTCAGTCATGGAACATCGTCTATATCAGGGGTCTTAAACTCGCCTGGCAAAGGGACCACACATAGAAAAAAATTGAACTTGATGGGCTGCATTTCTTCCAGTTGCCCTGAACAGTTTAATGTCCCCCACCAGTGGCCCCAAACTGTTTGATTAAACCTTAATCATTAAAGTTTAGGTCAATCTATATAAAACTTTAATGGCCCCTATCTGTACCTAACTGGTAGAGATGGGAGAAGCAGAGAGGGAAGTGCTACTTACAGTGAAGTTGGCTGGAACCTGTAGGCCACAGCTCTAATGTGGCCTATGGCCTACAGAGTCAGAAAGGTTTAGAATCAGGTCAGGGTTTCTTTACTCCTTGGTTCTGCCAGTCCATCTGGATTGGCAGAACTGTGGAGAAGGCCTTGGGCTGTAGATGACGACCTCATGGGCCGCATGTCTGAGACCCCTAGACTATACGTCTGTGTGCATGGATTTTGATCATATTTCAATTGACATATTTATATCCTTTCACAAAAAAAGTTGGAACATAATTATCCTTGTATTATTCTCCGCTTTTTTAGTTTTGATAACTCTCCTATATTGTGTTGTACCACAGTTTTGTAGTCAAGCACCTGCCAGCCTTAAAAGGGTTTTCAGATAAACTATTTTCTTTGACCTGAAATGTAATGTGGAGGCTACTTACATATAGATTGACACCCTGGTAATCAGTTCCATCATTTCGCTAGTTTCACCACCTATTACGTGACCACAGAACTTTGTACCTTAGGCTACGACTAGTGTAATAGGTGGACCTAATTATTCCCTTGACACCCCTCCTCACTCTTAACCTAGCCCAAATTTTTTTCTCTCCTCCATTCATGATGTATTTTGGTCATGTGACGCTTTCATGTGCTGACCACAGGGTTGATTTAATGTAGGAGAAAGGTAATCATTACTACAACCAATAAACTTAAAGACCCAGTCATTATCAGTGGTGAAACTGGAAGAACGTCACATCTGATAACCAGAGGCTGTTAACTGTATACAAGTAGTCCCCACTTTACATTTCAAGCTGCAGAAAATTATTTTTAACTGTTTAAATTAGTCATGCACTTCCGATATCTGTTGGCCAAACACTAAAAAAGCTGTTCCTCTAGAATCCCCGTTTTCACTTGTATGTGCACGTGCTGTCAATGAGGCAAGGAGAATAAGCAGCTGCCATACATCTCTTGTGACAGCTTATCTTTGGGGAGAACAAAATGCTTGGGCATGTTGAAAGTCAAAAAGCCTGACCCCTGTTTCCCTTACGTCTGCTGCCGGGGAAAAGTTGGGACACCCCATAAATATTAGAAGACTGGCTGGTCCTGCTACAATCAGTGTGTTTGACCAACATCCATCTAATTGTATGGCTACTTTCTCGCTTATTTCATTGGGGGACACAGCCCCATGGGTATAGACCTGGCCACTAGAAGGCTGGCACTAGGAATATGAAAAGATGTCGACTCCACTTGTGAGCTATACCCTCTCCACAGACACTGTGCTAGTTCGTTTTAGCCTAGTGTCCGTAGGAGGCAGGCATGACCTGACCTGAAAGTTTACACTCCTTTTGTGGTTCCAGCTCTCCCTCTGGAGGACAGTCTTCCCAGGACTTACGCTCCAAGAAGGCCTCTTTCAAGCCCAGACCTGGCAGTCCCGCTCCTAGTCCTCCAGGCCTTCCTCTTCCAAGCTCTCCTCTGCATGAAGGTCTGCTCTCCTTCCTGGAGATCTGGCTTGCCAGTATCGACAACGCCTGGGTCCGAGAAGTGGTGTCGACTGGCTACTCCATCGAGTTCTCCTCCCTTTTAAACGGAAGATTTTTTTTTTCTGTCCACTTTGCCTGTTTTCCCTGCTTGAGCGGCTGCTTTTCTTCAGGCTGTCTTCATGCTTCAGCGGCAGGGCGTAATTGTCTCTGCTTCAGAGCGCTTCTGAAATTTTTATTCCAAGCTGTTCACAGTTCCCAAGATGCATGGCTCTCTTCACCCCATCCTGGACCTGAAGGGGCTTAACAGATTCATCTGTTTCCACAGGTTCTGCATGGAGTCCCTTCGGTCAGTGGTGGCATGCCTGGAGACCGGCGAATTCCTGTTGTGCCTCGACACCCGCGACGCTTACCTCCACATTCCCATCGTGCTGTGTCATCAGTGTTTTCTTCATTTCATGGTGGCTTTGCATCATTTTCAGTTTGTCATTCTCCCCTTCGGGCGTGCCTCCGTGCCTTCTCAGAGCATGGAATTCCTGGGCATGATCCTCATTACGCACAAGGGAAAGAGTCTCCTCCCAGAGTCCAAGATCCTGGCCCTCCAATCCGATGTGTCCCGCCTTTGGAGGAACTCTCCGTACTCTCTTCGGTTCTGCATGTGGTCCTGGGCACGATGGTCTCGACCATCGAGGTCGTCCCTTTTTGCTCAGTTCCACTCGTGTCCTCTGCAGAAGACGATTCTGGCCTGCTGGGATAAGTCTCCGTCCAGCCTCAACTGCCTCATTCTCCTGCATCCCTGAGAGCTTTTTTGGTGACTCTCCTTCCCAGGAATCTCTCAGGGGAAGTTCTTTCTCTCCCTCCGTTGGCAGGTGATCTCCACCAACACCATTATTTCCAGCTGAGGTGTAGTCTTCGGTGCCTTGACCTTTCAGTGCTAGTGGTCCAAAGCTGAGACTTCCATCCAGATCAACCTTCTGGAACTGAGGACCATCTTCTTAGCCCTGTCTCATTGGACCTCTCTCCTCTAAGGGCCGACAACTCTACAACGGCCGCCTACTTGAACCATCAGGGGGGCACCAGGAACCGTGCGGCCTTGCAAGAAGCCTCCTGTTCACATTCCTGATTTGAACATTTAGCCGGCAGGCTACCTATGCCAGGAGAAGCTTGACCCGGGGTGAGTGGTCACTTCACCAGGAAACCATTCTCCAGTTGTGCTCACAGTGGGTCACGCTGGACATCGACCTCTTCGCCTCCCACCTGAACCATAAGCTCCCCCGCTATGTGGCCAGGTCTCAAGACCCTCAGGCCAAAGACACCGATGCCCTGATGATTACCTGGTTGGACTTCCGCCTTCTGTACCTGTTCCCTCCGCTTCCTCTTCTCCCTCGGGTTCACAAGACCGAGGGGGTTCCAGCCATCCTGGTGGCTCCAGATTGGCCCCGCCGGGCCTGGTACACAGATCTCATGTTCCTGCTGGTGGATGCTCCTTGGCCTCTACCTCTGCAAGTCAATCTTCTTTCTCAAGGACTGCTGTTCCGCCTTGTCCTGGAAGGTTGCCTGTCTGGTGGCCATTACTTCCATCCGCAGGATCTCTGAACTGGCTGCCCTCCCTTACTGGTTCTCCTCAAGGACGAGATTGTCCTTTATCCACAATCTTCTTTTCTGCCGAAGGTGTTTTTTTTTTCCTTCCACATCAACGAGGATATCTTACCATCTTTCTGCCCTCACCCCTAACCCCCCTTGTGAGTGCTCTTCACTGCCTGGATGTGGTCCGGGTAATCCGGGTCTATTTGTCTCTCACTGACCCCTTCTGTCTTTCAGACACCTTGTTTGGTCTCCATGAGGGCCCTCGCAAGGGCCTGGATGCTTTCAAGGCTTCCATCTCCAGGTGGATACGGTCTGCTATCAGGGAGGCCTATGGATTCAAGGATCAGCAGCCGTGTGACGGCTCATTCCACAAGAGCTGTCGGAGCCTTCAGGGTTGCTCGGCATCAGGCTTCCGATGCCCAGGTCTGCAAGGCTACCACCTGGGCCTCTGTTCAAACTTTTACCAATCTCGCGTGGCGGTGTAATTCCCACCCTCTGGGACTGCTTTTTGACATTCCATGGTGCTGTATCCCTTAATGAAGTAAGCAGAAAATTGTATTTTTGTACTCAACGTAAAATCCTTTTCTCGTTGTATTCATTGGGAGACACAGATCCTACCCTTGTTTCTTGTTGTTACTGCCCTGGGCTGTTTTGGTTCTTTTTTGGGTTCAGGACATCTTGGTGGTGTTTTGTTTCCCTGTTCGTTTTTGTTTATTTGTGTGTCTCTCTTCTACTTCTTCTGTGGTACAAACTGGCTAGCACAGTGTCTGTGGAGAGGGTATAGTCCAGAGGCGGAGCTGACTTCTTTTGCTATTCCTAGTGTCAGCCTCCTAGTGGCCAGGTCTATACCCATGGTGCTGTGTCCCCCAATGAATACAGCGTGAAAAGGAATTTACATTGAGTACAAAAATCCAATTTTTATATATGTATAAGTAAAGCTCATTTTTTGGCTCTCCTGTCACTAGGATAGTCTATGAGTGTTAGATTCTAGAAGTTATGGGAGCTATTTAAATTTATTGCAGGGTATTATATTTTCAGAATCGTTGCAAGAATTTTTCAGAACTTGCTTTAGATGGTACTGGGAGCAAATCCCATAATACTGTTAGGGTATTGCACTAGGAATTCTAGATTATGTTCTTCAACAGACTGATACTAGAGGAACACTTGTTGGTTTATTCTGAAAGCTAAACATGGCAGACATGTAAATTGATTTCATGATGTTGCACAGAAACTGTTCTTTTGTTAAAGAGGACCTGTTACCAAGTCTCAAAAGTCCAATGACTTACATCATTGGAGTATTTTGGTGGTTTGTTTATCCATATCCATTCAGCTGTTCCAAAGATAAAAGCCCTTTTAGTGTTGATGCAAATTAGGGTATACTATCCAAGTGGGTTGTAACACTGAATGACATATAGCACACAGAGACTCCATCTTGAGAGAAACCACAGTGTTATTGCCCACTTGGCTAATTGGCTATAAAAATAGGGCTACAAGGCAACATTAGCCGAGACTCCTATTGCACAAAGTGTTCCATGTCACAGTTGCAACTCCTTCACTAATGTAAGTGAATGAGGTCCTATTGCGACCTAGTGGATTTTGTGATTTCTAGTAGCAGCAGCATACCTTCTAAGTAGGCAGACCACACGATTGCTATGGGGCCCATGCTCGACAGGGGGCCTGTTTCTGAACTTCTGCTTCTCAGCAAAAATGAAAGTGTTTTCTGCTAGGGGGCTCTCAGTACATAGAGATTTATGTAGATTACATAATCTCACATGCATCATTACATAATCTCTCTACATAAAGATTTATTTACAGCTTCTATGACAGATGGATAAATTCCTTTGTACTGAGCTCCCCCTAGTGATGGCTGCAGATACCCAAAGCTTTTTCAATGCAGTGAATTTTAAACTCACTAGGGACATTTGTCAGTGTATTTATGTCAATTTCATAAATACATTGAAAAATGTTATGTTTAGGTTCCAGTAGGACCCTTTCTGAATTTTTTTATGGAGCTTCATGAATTCTGTGTATGCCTTGTCTATGAGCAAGAAATTGAGTGGCGTTTTGTTTTTTCTCACTAGAAGGACAGTATGGCAATATTCGGTTGCTTGACAAAAGTTGCTGCCAAGTCGACATGTAGCCCTAGCTTAATTTGCATAAACACTAAGAGGGCTTACTGTATATCTTTGCAACAGCTGAATGGAGGACAGTAGCAATTGGGCTTTTGAGACCTGGTAAGAGGTCCTCTTTATTGTACAAGATAAAGCACAAGAGAAGTCCCTGCATTTGGAATCTCGTGTTTTATGAATGCCACTTACTTCAAGGATAAATTCATTACCACTTACTGGAATGTGAAAGCATTCTAAGCTATTAAAAGCTGAGATATAGTGTTTTCTGCTTGTTTCAAAAAGTCTAAGCGTTAATGGGTTTTCAGGTTTTATCTATTGAAAAGCTGCAAATTTACATTCACATTCACTTTAACACCTGTCCCAACCTCTTAGAAATTATTTTTGTTTTTCTTCTTTTAGGATTTACTTTCAAAATCATTGGATCTTCAACAGAAATCTCGTATAGCAGATCTTCAAAGTAAAATAGGTACAGAAATGCACTTGGTGGTATTTTTTCATGCTGAGTTCAATTTACTACGTACTGTTTACAAGTGTTTAGTTTTTGTTTGTGTGTGTTCCTAGCAGTAAGAGATGAAATTGAAGATAAAAGCACACACATATACATTAAAATAAACTGGGAGGTGTGCCTGATGCCAGAATGTCAAATGTTCTGGATTTTCAGGTATCATATCATAAGATAGTGGCAGAAACCATCTAAAATAAAATCGTATATAAAATAAAATAGAATTCTAATGTCTACTCTCACAGCTATCTCTTAATCCTCCTCTGCTAAACTATCTTCTCCTGGTGGAAGTTCAGATTTTAAGGCTGCAATTTCTCCCATTGAAGCTGTAAGTTATGCATCATGCTTTGGTTTATAACGTGCAACATGAATTTATACTGTAAAATTTTGGTTGAACTGTGTGGTTCACTCTGCATATTCGGTTGATGTTAGATATTAACAATAACTTTTACTAGTTGTAGAGGAGGGTGAAATTTATAAATGCCCGTGTTTAATACGCCAGTTTTGATAATCCCTATGTCTCTAGCATAGCCATGCACATGCACTGATATCTATGCCAGCTAGGCGTTTGCTTAGATTTCAGGCATCATTTACGCCAGTAAACTGCTTTTTTTATGCCTTGTATGCCAGAAAACTGGCATTGAAGACATTATAAATTCCCCCAATATGTCCTACTACAGAAGGAGTAGAGATGGGAGGCTTTTGCTGCAGCCAGTTGTTTTACACACACACAGGACAGTGAAGAAGAGGGGAATGTGTTTGATCTTGTGAAGATAGAAAGAGAAGATTTCATAGTATATTTTACATTGTGGCATCACCCATAGCTTTAATCCTATACCTATTATTTATTACTATCTAATAATGATGTTCATTATTCAGAAGATGGGGTAAGTCGGTGGCTTAGAGTGGCTCTCACTTTGCAGCTGCCAAGTTCTCAGCCTGTGCTTTTATGAAATCACAGTTATTTGGTATCTCTAAAAGATTAATATTTTTTCTTTAATTCTAGAAATTCTAGAGCGAGAATCTAAGGAAAAAGAAGAGAAGTGTAATAAGATTAAAGCAGTTGCTGTTAAAGCAAAGAAGGAGCTGGATGCCAATAAAAAGGAGGTAAAGAATCTGTAACCACAAGCAAATATTGGGGTCTTACTGGCTGACTTAACCATGCTGCTATGAGTTTCCTGATATTTAGGGACCCATTACCCTGTCCTATAGCTGCACCTAATGCTTTCTTCTGTTCCCATTTTGACTTCTATACAAATTTATATGTTTAGAGTTGGCGTATTCTGGTGACTTCATGTCTATTGTATAATCTGATTACTGCTAAGCACTTGTTTTATTGTAATAACTAATCCATATTTGCAAATATGTTGGATGTTTAGTTGCAAGCCAGGTTGTATACCATACTGACCCCTTCAGGTCGATATCCTAACTTCTTCCAGCATCTGTGGCTGCAAGAAGGATCATGTAATAGTTGCTTTCCTTCTCTTTCTTGATGTTGCAATAAAGCTTTCTATTTTCTCAGTGCTAGTTGTTTATTCCAGGAATATGATTTTAAAAATTCACTAAAAACAGAATCAAGTACACACACATCATGTCTGTTGTACTAAGGGCACCACACTTCACTGTGTTTAAAGTGGTGTCAGCCGTCAGATGTCCTTAGAAAGCTTGTGAAATACAACTCAGTATAATCTACTGTCCTGGCAATAACTGCTGTGTATGATCTATTCATCTTCTTAGATACAGCTCCCATCTGAGCATGAGGATGTTGAGAGATATTGGGCCATACAGGAGAACTATGAATCTCACAGTGGGGTCATGAGAGCTAGTAGGCATGTCACTTGGCAAGAAAATGTGCCACTCTAGTTCCCAGAAGAAAAGCTACCACTTGTCATGTTTATTCAATGCTTTTAGAATGTTGTACCACTGTACCTCTTCAACAGAAAGTCTGCATGATATGAAATCCAGCAAATGCAATACTGAAATAATGTGATGCTCTGATCTATATATAAACCTGTTCTCTTGCTTTATACTGATTTCCTTTAAGGTCCAGTCAATTAAAGAGGAGTTACAGCGAGTCAGAGCAGAAAAGCAACAGCTGTCGTCTTCCATGAAAGATGTTGTTCAAGGTGCAGAGTGTTACCAGGTATAACACACACATATTAGTAATGTTATTTCATTTTTCAGAGAATAAAAAGATATGATTTATTTATAATAAGTGGTGTCGTCTGATTAGTGGAACCACCAATGAGCATGAGAACAGGGGTCCCACACCAGTGGAACTGGCTGCTGGTGAGAGCTGAGTGTTGTACTCTGCTTCTCTTCTTCAGTTTCATAGAGATCAGCACACATGCACAACAGCCACCCCTTCAAACAGGGTCTTAGGACCACTAATATCAATTGGTGGGGTGTCAAAACATTTCCAGAATAGGGGATAAGTGTTGTTTGTGGTACATTCTATTTCATTGACATCTGTATTCTTGTAGAATCTGTTGGTAGAGTATGATAAACAAGAAGAGCTGCTGGAAGTGGAGAAGGAGAAAGTCAGATCAGCAGAGCACCGGCTGGAAGAACTTTCATGTCTGCTGAGAAGTGCTGCTCTAGAGGTAAATCCTTTGTAAACATTACTAATTTTGTCAATGCTTTGTTTTCATTTGCATTTGTTTCCATCTGCATTCATTACTATAGTCTGCAGCAGTATTATATACAATTACTATATGAGCATCTGTATGTACTACATACTTTGTTTTGCTTTAAAGCATATAATGTTCATTAAAACAACTGTCAGTATGCACATATGCAAATATGATCATATTACAATGAAGAAATGGCATTAAGCACAACAGAGAATGAATTTAGATAATTTCTTTTTCATGTGATCATTATGATATCATGTGCTAATAAACTGCAATAAATTGGAAGTAATCCAGCCATGCATACCCGAGGACAGAACGGCCTGAGCTTGTGTAATTTGGCAGTCTAAATATACTCATGTCTGGGTCTTGGGTTCAGCAGCAGAAGTGGCTCCTCTTGTAGTCAGTTTAACAATTAAAATAGGTTAAGAGGAGCCAAATGTGTGAAAGGGCAGTGGAGAAGCAGACTATAAAACTGTGTAACCAAATTGTTTCAAAATGTGTGTGCGTTTCTGTGTGCACACATGCTCTTTCTCTTGAGAGATATATTATATAACTTTTCTTTTCTGAATAATTATTTGGCCCTCTCATTGGCTAAGGATGTGTAATGTATTTGAACCAGAGACACAAGCAGCCGACTACACATGAATCCCAAGTGCTCCTACATCAACTGAATTTTGAGGGAGAGACATACACTGTCTACACTTTTAGTCCAGTACTGGTGGTGAAGCAAAATTGTCTGTACAAAGTTGATGTTTCCTGAGCCTGAAAATCTATCTTCTCTTTAGTGTTGCTGCACAATGTCTTGGGCAAGGCTTGGTCTGTGTCCTATATGCAGATTATAAACTGTCATAACCAATAATCTGTAAACTGCTGACAGAATCCAGAGCCATTTTGAGAAAATGTATGTTGTTTTTGGTTCTACAATTTTTCTAGAAATTCACTTGCTTGAATACAAGTGCTTTGCTCCTTACATCTATAACTCTCAACAACAAATATAACACATTGGGGGGAATCTTCAAAGCTTTCTATGCCAAAAAACTGTTTTGAAGTGGCATATTTTTGGTGCATGGCCCATATTTGTGGCAAAGATGCGCCACTGTGTCGGCATGAATCTGACCACTGATATTTTTTCATCCTGTTTACCACTTGTACAGGGTGGAGCAGCGTGGTCATCAATGTGGAGCGGGGGCACCTCAGTCCGTCCATTTATTATATGGGTTCGTCACACTAGTTTCTTAGTTCATTGTTCTGATCTGTCATAGGATCAGAACAATGGACTGAAAAGCTGACAGAATGATGGATACAGATAGGGCACATTTTGTCTTTAACAGTGCTCATTCATTGTAATGTGTGTCCCCTGCTTGCATCCATCATTATACTAGATTTTTCAGTCTATTGTTCTAATCTTATGATGGATCATAAAGATGGGCTTAAAAGAAGCCATTGTGATTTATACGTGAAATCTATGCCTGCCCCTAGCTATTATTTCAGTTCAGAGACACAGGATATCTGGAGATATGCCAGCAGACGAATGGATTAAGACCGGGCTAGAAAACATCATATGAGGACACTTTACAGTATACTTTTATAAGATAATTGAGAACCCCCTTTAGTAAAAATATATTAAAGAGGACCTTTCACCACCTCCACCAATTAAAGTTCTTAGCATTTGTTAATAGGCGCTGCTCCACTAATTCCAGCGTAGTTGGAATTGTCTCTCTAGCCCCCACCATTCCCAAGTAATAAGCACAGTTAGTTTTGGTGCCTGATGTGCTATTTAAACTCTGTACTGTCAGAAGGGCAGTGTCAGGCAGGGTGTGTGATTCAGAGATCCAATCAGAGGCAGCCATTGTTAGAGCTCAGAATCTCACACCCCTTGTCTGCTCCTGTATGACACCGTCTTTCTGATGGTACAGAGCCTAAATAATATATGGGTCATTGCTTGGGAATGGTGAGGGCTAGAGAAAAAATGCCAGAGGTGGTGGAACTAGTGCCGTGATGGTGAACCTATGGCATGCGTGCCAGTGAATGCACACAGAGCCCTCTCAGTTGGCACACGCGCCGGTGCCATAATCACTCACTATCGGGGAATCCGGTACAGGATTCCCCATTCGTGAGTGATTGCTTCTTTCAGCTGTATGTGCATATGTACATACAGATGAAAGCTGTCAGTGTAGGCCACGGTCCACAATGACGTAAGTCATCAGCGCCTGCTATCAGAAGAAGGAGAAGGACGCTCTTCGTGGGACTAGGTAAGTAACATAAACTACTGTGTGGGGGCCTACTGTGGAGCATATACTACTGTATGGTGGACACTGAAGCATATACTACTGTATGGTGGACACTGTGAAGCATCTAATACTGTGGGGGACACTGCAGCATCTAATACTGTGTGGGGGACACTGAAGCATATATTACTGTATGGGGGACACTGAAGCATATACTACTGTATGGGGGCCCACTGTGTAGCATCTATTACTGTGTGGGGGCCCACTGTGAAGCATCTAATACTGTGTGGGGGGCCACTGTGGAGCATATAATACTGTGTGTGGGCCCACTGTGAAGCATATACTACTGTGTGGGGGGCTTACTGTGAAGCATAAACTACTGTGTGGGGGCCCACTGTGGAGCATATAATACTGTGCGGGGGCCTCTGTGAAGCATATAATACTGTGCGGGGGCCTCTGTGAAGCATATAATACTGTGCGGGGCCACTGTGAAGCATATAATACTGAGTGGGGGCCACTCTGGAGCGTATAATATTGAGTGGGGCCAATTTTTTTAACATATAATACTGTGTGGGGGCCACTTCGGAGAGCATTGTACAGTGTGGAAGCCCTTTACTATTTATATCACACAGTATCTGTTTCGTAGCAGACATGTGATATTATTACAGGCTGTAATAACATTGCACGGTCAATATAAAACAGATCCTGGTTAATTTAAGGTTAAATTGCCGTGTTGGCACTTTGCGATAATTTAGTGGGTTTTGGGCACTCGGTCTCTAAAAGGTTTGCTATCACTGAACTAGTGTAACAGCACCTATTAAATGATGTAAAGAGCTGGACTTGGAGTTGGTGAAAGGTCCTCTTTAAGGCAATGCCATATTTTCTTTTAGTTTGTGTACTTAAGCTAAATTACCAGTTGTCATTATTTTTGATTAACTCACCTGGAGGCCTTTATGCTAGCAATTGACATAATGTCACAATTTTTAGTATGCAGCTTATTTTTGCACCATTTTTCTAAAAGTTGGTTATGTTGGGGCTTAGTGTGCGGGGACCAATTTTATTATAGTTACTACCAAAACTGCCATAAATTATTGCTCAAATAGTTTGAGCACAGAAGGCCAGTGATATGTGCCTCTTAATAAATTCGGTGCATCTCCACTACAGTGACTATTAAATGCTAGACTTGATAAATTTGCCCCACTGTATTGAAATATTCATGTTTAAACAACCATAACCAAATAGCAGCATTAGAACCTTACAAATGTATTAAGTGTGACACCACATATCCACACAATAGATCTAGATTAGATATCAAGGGTAAAAAGGTACATAGGTTTGTCTTTGTAAACCAATTGACATTTTATTTCAGCAAGAAAAAATGACATCTGTCCATGAAGACCTAGTCACTCGTTTGGATACTTTGCTGTCCAACAACAAGTTACTTGAAACACAGCTACTGGAAACTCAGAAAGCTAAAACTGCATTAGAGAAAGATCTAGAAGCTGAAAGATTAATAAAAGAGCAGAAAATAAAGGTATAGTTGAAGTGTGTGTAATGTATTAAAATGTAAAAAGTGAATTATTTATAGGTTGTCATTTGTGAATAAATCTATGAATAGTTTTATTTGGTTTTGACAAGTGTCTCAATCTGCATTGGAAGAATTTAAAATGTGTGTGTTTGTCTTTTTTTCAGAATAATCTGTTGTATGTATGTGTGTGTGTATATAACAAGTAGCTATAGCTGAATGTAATATGACTTTGATATGATATTTTTCACATACTTTCCCCTTTGCAAGGTCCTGTTTCCCCTGAGCTTAATGTGTGTGGGCTAGACTAGCTCCTATGATATCTCCAATGCAATGCATAGGGAAGAGGAGATCCTGCATTTATCTATATCTCACCACAGAGAGAAGCAGTAGGAGGCTGGAGTACGTTCTAGATAAATACTGACCAGTGTAGCTATGAATTGAGCACTGGAGTAAGGAATACCAGTATAAGCTGCAGCCAAATCCCTGTTTGTCTCTGTGCCTCCCTCTTGCAGCTTACTCTCTTCATAAACTTCTTTGGGCAGCATGTAACCTAAACCCTCACTGACATGAGTGTCTATCTTGTTACTCAAGTTTGATTTGGCTGTGAAATCAGAGTGGAATAGTGAGGAGAGGGGCAAGGCAAGATTAGATTATAATATTGTTTTATTTAAAGATGGTAGACTCATTCTTGCCGAGAGGTCCTCTTTAGTTTAACCAATGATTAAAATGTATTGCATTTCTTCCCTTTTAGGATCATAACTGTACCCTAAAACAAGTTGAAGAGCTTCAAATGCAGCTTCAGAAAGAGAAAAAACTGCTTGAGAAAGTGACTCAAGAATTTGAACTTGTGAGAAAGGTAAATTTTCTGTAGGTCTAGAATGTAGTAAGCCTTAGTATAGTTTTTCTTTTTGTGATAATATTGTTAAAATAACAAAGCTTTCTCCATTTTGTAACATATACTTTCAACTCTTGAAGTTTAAGGGTATGTTTACATGGGTATGTTTGTACGTACACACTGCTGATTTTCATAGTCAAGCTTTTTCAGTAGCAACAAAGTGCATAAGATGTCAAATCATGCTTTTTCAGGGTTTTTACTATGGATTTTACCCATTGCAATGCATAAGATAAAATCTACGGCAATGATGATTTGGTGCTATTTTTGTTTCTGCAGATATCAAGCATACCCTAAACAATAGTGAGTGCAGCTTGGGGCTATAATAAAAGCCATAACTCAGCATTAAGAGACAGCAGACATTATAGAATATACAATAATGCAAATACAACAAGTTTTGATGCATTATAATTATAAATAAAGGAAATCAGTTCTTATTTTAATATACTGTAATACATTATATAAGGGTCTTATTAAACAACAAGTATTGCAGGATGGTCAACCCAGAACTGGTAGTCTCTATATATGTGTCCATTATTCACTCACTTCCCACACCTCTACAATATTCATTGCAATAACCTTTCAATTTACTTGTTCGTGTAATAAAGTAGATAGTCACCCAGAAAGCTTATTCAAGAATTGATGGAGTCCATTGGAATTACAGTCTCCGGCTTCTTGAGGAGCAGAAAAGCATCACCCCTGGCAGAGAGAGCATTTTCAAGCTTGAGAGAGGAGGCATTGCCCCCAAAATGTTGCGCACATCGTAACAACGCATTCTCTCCATCTGAAATGTTTTGCTGCTCCTGAAGACGCCAAGGATTGTAATCCAAATGGACATTGTTGATTTTTGAAAAATTTTCCTAGGTGATTATGTTTATGTATGGAATTGTGACTATTTATCTACTTTTATTACATGAACAAGTAAAGTGAGATGTTTTTGAAGCAATGTTATCAATAACAGTTGGTGCAGCTTTACAAGGACTTTTGACAGTCCAGGGTCCTGGAAGGTGCATTTTAGTATTAGCAATGCACTATTTTGCAGAAGGAGGAAATAGAGACACATACTAGTACTAGACATGGGTGCAGGTGCATCAATAGCATATTTTGAAGCTACTTTGATGACTGGCTTGCAAAAGCTGGAGTGTCACTTTAAGAAACGCCATAAATAAGAATGTAAGGATATTTAAAAAATGTGTAAGGAAAATGTGGGTTCAGAAAGAGAAGAGAAGTAGTCATCCTTACTGAAACCCCATCAGCAAGCTTATGTTAAAGGGGTTTTCCAGGCAAAAAATGTATTTTTAAAAAAGGTCTGTTAGTGCTATTAATGGGTTAATAAGTGCATCAAAATATGTATAGAAGTGTTTTGAGTGATTTCTCTGGGAGCTCCTGACATCCTCTGCGTTTGTTTACAGGGTGTAGCTTCCTGTGCTTTTATCCTACCACTACCATGATGCATTGCATGAGCTGACTCACAGTACCTCCCTCTCTCACTCCCTCACACCTCCTCCCTAGCTATCCCATCCACTATCACTTCCCAACTAACTAATTCAGCCCACCCCATCATACTTACCTGTCTTCCTGTCCAGATCTATTGGGCACGGAAGATGACTTCCTTCTGTGGGGATGGCTCCTTCTTTTCTTTGACGTCTGCCTGCACAATAGAGCCGGAGTCCCGACATTGCACTGTAGCCGGCACTCCATTTCTATTGCACAGGTGTGGAAGGCTCCTCAGGCCTCCCACGCCTGCATGTGGAAGACAGGTAAGTATGATGGGGGGGAGGGGGGGTTAGTATTGGTGACATTCTGTTTCCGGAAACAGGGAAACCTAACGTCGCCGGATAATCAGAAAATGTGCCTGTTAAAGATACAGTTTTGCTAAACTAAGTAATTTACAAAGTATGCAGGAGGAGGTTGTTTAGGTTACAGTATAAATTTCATTTTATCCTGGACAACCCCTTTAAGTGTTTTATAAAAATATGTTTCTTGTCTTGATGGTCCAGGATGCACAAAAGAGCACACTGATGGACATGGAAATAGCAGATTACGAGCGCTTAGTCAAAGAGCTCAACCAAAAGATTACCAACAAGAACAGCCAGCTGGAGGACTTGGAGCAGGAGGTCCATGTTCAGAAGCAGAAACAGGAAATTGTACAAGAAGAAATATGTAAGAAGCATATTCTTTATAATCTGAAGACAAATGCGCTGTTTACATTAGGCATCATCTCATCCTGTTATGACAAGCCATTCTTCCTTACCCTTCACAGTTACACACTGGTCTTTGCATATTGCTGTGTGGAAAGCATATACTGTATGTACTTTTTTTTGCAGAGAATCCTTATTTTTTATTGTATTGCTGACTGAATAGTTTAAAGAAATTAAATACAGAAAACCCATTTATTGTCTCCAGTACAAAGCAAGATGTACTGTAGTTCAATCCTTCTTTCACCCTTTGAGAGATTTAGAGGGACTGCCTGGTTGTGACTATATAGATATAGATATATATATATATATACTATATATATATATATATATATATATATATATATATATATATATATATATATATATAATTAGCCCCAATATGAAAGAATTAAAGGGGTTGTTCTCTTTTTTTAATTTTATTTTTTTAATTCATGACCTTTCCACCAGGTGGTCCCTGCACGGATGAGCAGGTATGATGCTGCTGTAGTCCCCTGCAGGTCTTTGATACAAGCTAATAGTCATCTAGCACGTGACTACAGCAGCCAATCTTTGTCCTCTGGTCACATGCTATACTACTATAATCATCATTCAGTGATGTTATTATAGCATGTCTTTGTTAGCAGCTTGTAAACAGAGATTGGTATGGGACAGACAAAGCATCTACATTGGATCAGTGAGGGATTGAAAAAGTGAGTAGTGATTTTTTTTTTTTTTTATCTTTTATTATTTTTATAATCAATTAATTATAGCTTTACAACTATAGTCATAGCTGACTACAGTACAAAACCTATTGTAATTGCCTTTGTGACAGACTTGTGACCATTTACTTTACGTTTCATAATAGTGTGTCAGTAAATTGTACTAATATATGGATTTGTTGCTGCATTTTTTTTTCTTCAACTAAACTTATTGAATACACCCAGTTAGAAGTGTTGGATTGCTTCAGATCATGGTATACAGTTATGTCTCAGACAAATATGTAAATGATTATACGTTTAGACACTGCATCTTGCCGCAAGAGGGGGTAAATGTGCTTTCCCCAATAAAAAAGGTTCTCAAAGGCTACTTTTGGGTAGTGTACCTATTGGTGAGTGATTGTCGACTGCTGTACAAGCCTTTACGATCAACTCAAAGACATTTTCCCCAGTTTGAGAGGGGGTACATCATTGGACTGAAAGAAGTTGGTCGTTTTGATAAACTGAACGTCATCTAAGGCATTCTGACCTAGGTAATAGTTGGGAGGCTAGTTACAGACACGATGAACAGGCTCCTGGTGGCCCAAACTGACCACCAGTAGAATAAATCATTTGACATTTCCTTGGCCTGCCCTGTCGCCAAATTTATCGCCAATTGAGCATTTATTGGGGACCAGATAGTATGCCAACTTTGGCAACCTACAAGTGTGCAGGATCTACAAGCCCAGCTACAACATTGATAGGTAAATGTGCTGCAGGATACCATATTGAAACTGTAAGCCTCCATGTCTAATCGTATCTCAGTTTGTATCCAAGCTGGAGGCTGCGTAACAGGGTACTAGAGCCTCCTTTAAGTTATACAGTTTTCCCCATTAAACCATTTGCTTTAGCATTGTAATGACTCACATATATCATCATTACCTTCACACGTATCAAGTTTCATTCGATTCCAACAACTTTTTGATGCGTTATTTATTTATTTATTTTTGTCAATTAGTGTAAAATAAAATAGATTTCTTGTATCTAATTTCTTTACTAGCGACATTACAGTCAACCTTGATACAGCATGAGGAGCGAATTACAAAGATGAAGCAATTGCTGGTTAAGACTAAAAAGGAGCTTGCTGATTCTAAACAGGCAGTAAGTACACACATACTGGTGCTGCATACTGTATTTATAATTTCTGATATATTTATCTTAACCTTACCTTTACCTTATTTTATTTTCTGTCCCAGGAATCAGATCATTTGATACTCCAGGCTTCCCTAAAAGGGGAACTAGAGGCGAGTCAGCAACATGTGGAAGCTTATAAGGTAGTTATTAACCTGGCCATGAATTCTTGTTATTCCTGTAAGATGACCTTTAGGTCTGTTACGTGTGGTTGGTATTATAGGAAATAAACTAATTCCATTTGAATAGCATACCTTTAAAGCTGCAATGCTGAAAATAGCCCAAGAAGTATGGTGTTCTGAGTATAGACCAGCCTACAACCTGCTGTACACTTTGAAGAGGCTGCAGTGCTCACTTGAGTGTAAGACCCCTTCAAATAGCTGATTGCTGGGGGTGCCAAGAGAAGGACCTCGCCAATGTAATATTGATGGCATGTTCTAAGAAAAGGACTGGTTAGACCCTTTTAATATAATTATCCATTGGTATACAGTGTGCATCATATATAAAGAATAGTTCCCTTTTTGCCCATTATAACAAATCAGAATCAAGATTCCATTCTTCCAGTGTACCTGTACAATGTGGCACATGTGTTCTATGATAAAGTCCTTTCTATAGTGTTTCAGTTGATTTACATCTTTTACTTAGATTCAAGTAGCAGAACTGACATCAGAGAAGCACAAAGTACAAGAGCAACTCCGGGCATTAACTGAGCAGCATCAACGAGCAGCTAATATGTACCAACAAAAAGTACTAGCTCTTCAAGAGGAGTGCACTGCTGCAAAGGTAAGAAGGCTTTTTACGTACCCACTGTACATTTTGTGGATATAAAACTGGGTATTTATAAGACATGATATACCTAAAAAAAAAAAATTTCATGGAGTTATATATTAATGACCTATTGTTGGGATAGTTAGTTGATCAATATCTCTTTGTGAGAGTCCAATACCTGACTTTGCTATCAAATGTACTTTGCTATCAAATGTGTACTTGTTCTAAATTGCACAGTTTTGTCTGGATTTACATCCAGAGATAATGGAGTCATTGATCAAGACCCTGTTCTAGCTCTTATCAGGGCTCAACAGTTCAGAGCACTTTGCAGAGAGAGAAAAAGGGCAGAGAATATAGGTGACTGGGAACAAGGACTGAGTCATTGGCCTGACCAAAATGTTGGTCTGAAACCGAGGCAATGGGCTGTATGAGGACACATACAGGTATTCAGATGTATGTGATAAATGCAAGAAAATAAATAAAGCAATGTATTGGTTAAAACACTTCAGTTAGCTTAAAGGAGTTGTGAGATTAAAGACATTTATCCCTTATCTAGGGCTGGACAATTATGACCCAAATCAAATTCACCATTGAATATTTTACTGAAATTCCGATTAATCATCGATTTATTTTACGTAACTCCTCATTTTCATATCACGCCCACTATTTATATGCCATTTGATGCCACTGGTTTGGTTATTCACTTATCAGCCATCCTGATTAGATACCGTAAAGTTAATGACATATCCTTTAGCCAGTGGCAGTGTGAAATAGGATGGCACGGATGCTAAATAATTGAAATGATTAATGTCAGCAAGATCCTATCGATTAATTGAGCTGATTTTCAATACTGATTATTTTTCAATTATTTGGAGAAGTGTCATGAGATTGGGGGACTGAAAGAGGCGTCCTCAGAGGTGTTCTAAGCGCCTCCCTCCTCCAGCCGTTCTCAGCATTTTCGCTCATTTCGTGGCTCCACCCTCCTGCTCCAAGAGGTTTTCCTTCAAGACCAGAATTGCCATTGCAGTCCCACACCATGCCCTCCAGACCTTCTTCTTCTTCCATGCCTTCCTCTGCATGAAGGTCTTCCCCCAATCAGGGCTCCTAGCGTGGGGGGACGGCTGCTCTCCTTCCAGAGATCTTGCTTGTCACCAGCGACACCTGGATCCTATAGGTGGTGTCGACTGGCTACTCCATCGAGTTTTCCCGCCTTCGTCGAAGGAGTTCACTTTGCCTTCTTCCTTGCTTCTTACTCCAAACTGTTCACTGTCTCCAAGAAGGACAACTCCCTTCGCCCCATCCTGGACCTGAAGGGGCTCATCTGATTCATCCGTGTCCGCAGGATCCTCATTCTTTTTGTGGTGGGTTTGCGTCATTTTCAATTTTTTTGTGATCCCCCTTCGGGCTGGCCTCCACCCCCTGATGATATTTCTCATGGCTATCCTCTGCTCCAGAGGAGTCACCGTGATTCCATACTTGGACGATCTCCTAGTTAAAGCTCCCTAAAAGATGGACCATTTGACCAGCTTACGAATCACCTTGGACCTCCTTCGCCGGTTTGGCTGGTTCATCAACAAGAAAAAATCCTGTCTTGTTCCTTCTCAGCGCATGGAATTTCTGGGTATGATCCTCAATACAAACCAGGGCAAGATTCTCCTCCCAGAGTCCAAGATCCATGCCTTCTGATCCAGTGTGTCCTGTCTTCGGAGGACCCTGGGCACAATGGTCTTGACCTCCCAGGCAGTCCCTCAATTCCACTTGTGACCTCTGCTATTGGCAATTCTGGCCTGCTGGGACAGTCTTGACCGCCTGATCCTCCTGCCTCACAGGATTCACCGAGAGCTTCTTTGGTGGCTCTCCTGCCCAGGGACCTTCCAGGAGAAGTCTTTCCTTCCCCTTCGTTGGCTGGTGACTTCCACCAACACAGATCTATCCGATTGGGGAGTAGTCTTCGGTGCGTTGGAACTGAGGGTCTTCATCTTGGCCTTGTCTCATTGGACCTCTCCCCTCCAAGGGTGTCTGGTCAGAGTCCAGATCAACAACTCTACCACGGTCAAGGGGGCACCAGGAGCTGAGCGGCCATGCCAGAAGCCTCTCGCTGTTTTAGTTGGGCGGACCGTTATGTTCCGGCCCTATCGGCAGTCCACAATCCAGATGTGGACAATTGGGTGGCAGACTACCTAAGTCAAGCAATGCTTTACCAGCTGATCTTTTTCCAATTGTGCTCTTGGTGGGGCAAGCCGGACGTCGTTTTTGCTCATTTGTGTCTCTCGTTTGCTGCGGTACAAACTGGCTAGCATAGTGTCTGTGGAGAGGGTATAGCCCAGAGGTGCAGCTGATGTCTTTTGCTATTCCTAGTGTCAGCCTCCGAGTGGCCAAGTCTATACCCATGGTGCTGTGTCCCCCCATGAATACACCAAGAAAAGGATATTACGGTGAACACAAAAGTCATTTATTTTCATGGTTTAGTCTGTAACTTTTTTCCGATTCCACTAAAAATTGGTCTGGACTCTGACTCCACTGCAAAAATACTTGCATTTAAGCAAGAAAAATGCCCCCAGAGGTGTCCATAGCTTTAATAGGCATTGCTGTAATATAATATGAAACTCCTACCAAGTGTGCTGTTTTATTAAAAAAAAAAAAAAAAAAAAAGACAAAATCATGAGAGTATTAAAGAAGAATAATGCTTTGATTTTTCCTGTTTTTTCTTTCTGATCATTTTTGTTTTTTTTTCTGTGTTCAGGCTGAAATGAATTTCCAAGGTCATAGCAACTAGAAAATCTGTTAGCATTGATTTTTTTTTTTTCTATGAAGTGTAATTATGTTTCCTTGTGTAGTATGCCATAAGAATTCAATATTAAATGTAATTGTACTGAGAGGCTGGACCATGCTGCACTGCACTCCTAAGACATGTATACCTTGACAGGAAATAAAGTGTAGTCATAGTACATTGTTTTGACATACATACTTACAGTGGGTACGGAAAGTATTCAGACCCCCTTTAAATTTTTTACTCTTTGTTTCATTGCAGCCATTTGCTAAAAGCAAAAAAGTTCATTTTATTTCTCATTAATGTACACTCAGCACCCCATCTTAACAGACAAAAACCAGAAATGTAGATATTTTTGCAAATGTATTAAAAAAGAAAAACTGAAATATCACATGGTCATAAGTATTCAGACCCTTTGCTCAGTATTGAGTATAAGCCCCCTTTTGAGCTAGTTCAGCCATGAGTCTTCTTGGGAATGATGCAACAAGTTTTTCACATCTGGATTTGGGGATCCTCTGCCATTCTTCCTTGCAGATCCTCTCCAGTTGCGTCAGGTTGGATGGTGAACGTTGGTGGACAGCCATTTTCAGGTCTCTCCAGAGATGCTCAATTGGGTTGAGGTCAGGGCTCTGGCTGGGCCAGTCAAGAATGGTCACAGAGTTGTTCCGAAGCCACTCCTTTGTTATTTTAGCTGTGTGCTTAGGGTCATTGTTTTGTTGGAAGGTGAACCTTCGGCCCAGTCAGAGGTCCAGAGCACTGTGGAAGAGGTTTTCTTCCAGGATATCTCTGTACTTGGCCGCATTCATCTTTCCTTCAATTGCAACCAGTCGTCCTGTCCCTGCAGCTGAAAAACACCCCTATAGCATGATGCTGCCACTGCCATATTTCACTGTTGGGATTGTATTGGGCAGGTGATGAGCAGTGCCTGGTTTTCTCCACACATACCGCTTAGAATTAACGCCAAAAAGTTCAATCTTCATCTCATCAGACCAGAGAATCTTATTTCTCATAGTCTGGGAGTCTTTCATGTGTTTTTTGGCAAACTCTATGCGGGCTTTTATATGTCTTGCACTGAGGAGAGGCTTCCTTCGGGCCACTCTACCGTAAAGCCCCGACTGGTGGAGGGCTGCAGTGATAGTTGACTTTGTGGAACTTTCTCCCATCTCCCTACTGCATCTCTGGAGCTCAGCCACAGTGATCTTTGGGTTCTTCTTTACCTCTCTCACCAAGGCTCTTCTCCCTCGATTGCTCAGTTTGGCTGGATGGCCAAGTCTAGGAAGAGTTCTGGTCATCCCAAACTTCTTCCATTTAAGGATTATGGAGGCCATTGTGCTCTTAGGAACCTCGAGTGCTGCAGAATTTATTTTGTAACCTTGGCTAGATCTGTACCTTGCCACAATTCTGTCTCTGAGCTCCTTGGGCAGTTCCTTTTGACCTCATGATTCTCATTTGCTCTGACATGCACTGTGAGCTGTGAGGTCTTATATAGACAGGTGTGTGCCTTTCCTAATCAAGTCCTATCAGTTTAATTAAACACAACTGTACTCCAATGAAGGAGTAGAACCATCTCAAGGAGGATCAGAAGGAAATGGACAGCATGTGAGTTAAATATGAGTGTCACAGCAAAGGGTCTGAATACTTATGACCATATTTCAGTTTTTTCTTTTTTGATACATTTGCAAAAATATCTACATTTCTTTTGTTTTTCTGTCAAGATGGGGGGTGCTGAGTGTACATTAATGAAAAATAAAATGAACTTTTTTGCTTTTAGCAAATGGCTGCAATGAAACAAAGAATGAAAAATTTAAAGGGGTCTGAATACTTTCCGTACCCACTGTAGCTATCAGATAAATTTCCAGATAAGAATCTGCCTTGTGTGAATTTACACTATAATGTCTTATTACTGAGAGTTGCATGTACTTATTAAGAATTGAAGTGACCACTTAAAGTGTAACTTCAATTATTTTATATTTATTTCTATAGTGTCAGTGGTTGGAGAACATTTTTGGAATATACGTAATTATCTCCTTCCAGACACCTGCCGTAATAGTATGGCAGATGTCGGGTATTTACATATGGCGGCCGGAGCTAAGAGGACACCATAGCTGCCGGGTCCCTGCTGTATTATAGAGCAGAGACCCGGCGCTAATGCCCGCGATCAGTGCCCCTGGCACCTCGGTCAAAGTCATTGCAATGCATTGCATAAGTGATCATACCCCCCTGGGGTTCAAGACCCCCTAGGGGGTCTAATAATTACAGTATTTAAAAAAGGAAAAAAAAAACTAAAAACTAAAAAAAATGATAAAGTATTTTCCTAGAATGCATATAAAAGTAAAAAATTACTGTGAATCACGTACACTAGGTATCCCTGTGTCTGAAAACTCTTGGTCTACAAACTTCTAAAAATATTTTTCCCGTAGCGTAAATGTAGCAGGAAAAAAAAAAATCAAAGTGCATAACCTCCGTTTTTTCACTGATTTGCCTCTGATAAAAATTTGAATAAAAAGTGATCAAAGCAATAGACAGTCTCCGAAAAGGTATAACTAAAAAGTACATCTGGCCCCGCAAAAAGGATGCCTTATGCATCCCCATGCACGGAAATTTAAAAATGTTACGGGTGTCAGAATATGAAATGTAAATAAAACTATATAAATTTGGTATCCCTGGAATCGTAACGAAACATAGAATACAGGTGACATGTCGCTTTGGCTGCACAGCGAACGCCGTAAAAACGAAACCTGTAAGAAAGTCGCACAAATGCACTTTTTCTCCAGTTTTTTTTTTCCACCTTCCCAGTACATTGTACAGAATAATAAATGGTACTATTATTAAGAACAATTTGTCCCGCAAACATTAAGCCCTCATATGGCTCTGTGAACGGAAAAATAAAAAATGTTATGGGGTTTGGAAGGCAGGGAGTCATAAACGAAAATTGAAAAATGCCACCAGCGGGAACCTGTCTACCTTCATTTTCATAGAAAACAGGTTCTAAAATTCTCCCTAGCAACTCTCTACCTGAGCTGATACCAGGGAAATCTGTACACAGTTGTATTTCCAGTATGTAGAGCTGTAGCATTTACCAAAGGCTGGATCTCCAGTTTTATACAACCTAGCTAAAATTGCTCTGGTATCATATGAAAGCTGAGATTTTGCAGTATTAGCTGTAAAATAACCAAAGATATCACTTTTTAAAAACACAGTCTGGAATTTGAGCTTTATATGTAGCAGTTCGCTAGAACCATTTTTTTAGTTTTATAAAACCAGAGATACAGGCATTTGAAGTCTGTTTTAGTAAATGCGTATTTTCCTGTTTAAAGAAAAATCTAAAACCTTTTTCTTACTACTCTGCAAGCTGATCCTTTGTTACTTCTAGAAATATGAGGATCAATTAACATCTGGATGTTACCATTCCCATTGTCAAAGGGGTGTGTTTCTACCAGTCTGACAGTCACAAGGTCAGCACTGATTGGTAACTGGTAACCTCAAGCTGTCATTGTATCCGTACATTTCTAGGAGAAAAACGTTACAAAACAGAAAAAATGCTGTAGAATAGTTATATAATAAGCAATAAATGTATATAGTAAAACAAGCATGTCAGGATTACTGACTGGTCCTCTCAAAATCAAATATAGTACATGTAATTGGAAGTCTTCTCTCATGCTGGCGCTCAGCCTGGCGAGCTCAATGAAGCAACTTGTGCTTGCAGTTTCCCACTGCTCACATCTGTTACCCATTGACCTTATGCTTCCTGTTGTATAGTGCTTTGTTTGAACCAGTGACACTTCCTGTCTTCCACTCCCCTATGTAAGAATGTGAACCCTTACCAAGACACTGAGTTTCTCTGTTATATATTACATGTCACTCCTATATATTGTAAAAAAAAAAATTCTTCATAGATGGATGCACATATTTAAACTGATAGATCTGGCAGTGGCTTACTCCCCTCTTCCCATTTGAAACACAGGCATTCACACCATGTCTGATGAAGGGAGCTAGTACTCCTGAAAGCTTACTTATAAATATACTCAGTTAGCCTCTAAAAGGTATCGCCTGATTTCTTCACTCTTCCACTACTTTCAATGGCTAACACGGTACAACATTATACTACTATATACATTTGAAACACATGCAGAGTATGCACGTGCACAGGGTCGAGAGAAAGAGAGCTGTTTGGCTGACAGCTTGTCTGAAGTATATACAGTGGGGAAAAAAAGTATTTAGTCAGCCACCAATTGTGCAAGTTCTCCCACTTGAGAACTCAAAATGAGAAATCATATCTAGAAAATCACATTGTCTGTCTGATTTTTAAAGAATTTATTTGCAAATTATGGTGGAAAATAAGTATTTGGTCAATAACAAAAGTTCATCTCCATACTTTGTTCTATATCCTTTGTTGGCAATGACAGAGGTCAAACGTTTTCTATAAGTCTTCACAAGGTTGGCACACACTGTTGCTGGTATGTTGGCCCTTTCCTCCATGCAGATCTCCTCTAGAGCAGTGATGTTTTGGGGCTGTCACTGGGCAACACGGACTTTCAACTCCCTCCAAAGGTTTTCTATGGGGTTGAGATCTGGAGACTGGCTAGGCCACTCCAGGACCTTGAAATGCTTCTTACGAAGCCACTCCTTCGTTGCCCTGGCGGTGTGCTTGGGATCATTGTCATGCTGTAAGACCCAGCCACGTTTCATCTTCAATGTCCTTGCTGATGGAAGGAGGTTTGCACTCAAAATCTCACGATACATGACCCCATTCATTCTTTCATGTACACGGATCAGTCGTCCTGGTCCCTTTGCAGAGAAACAGCCCCAAAGCATGATGTTGCCACCCCCATGCTTCACAGTAGGTATGGTGTTCTTTGGATGCAACTCAGCATTCACTCTCCTCCAAACACGACGAGTTGTGTTTCCACCAAAGAGTTCTAATTTGGTTTCATCTGACCATATGACATTCTCCCAATACTCTTCTGGAACATCCAAATGCTCTCTAGCAAACTTCAGATGGGCCCGGATATGTACTGGCTTAAGCAGGGGGACATGTCTAGCACTGCAGGATCTGAGTCCCTGGCGGCATAGTGTGTTACTGACGGTAGCCTTTGTTACTTTAGTCCCAGCCTTCTGCAGGTCATTCACTAGGTCCCCCTGTGTGGTTCTGGGATTTTTGCTCACCGTTCTTGTGATCATTTTGATCCCATGGGGTGAGATCTTGCGTGAAGCCCCTGATCGAGGGAGATTATCAGTGGTCTTGTATGTCTTCCATTTTCTAATTACTGCTCCCACAGTTGATTTCTTCACACCAAGCTGCTTGCCTATTCAGATTCAGTCTTCCCAGCCTGGTGCAGGTCTACAATTTTGTTTCTGGTGTCCTTCCACAGCTCTTTGGTCTTCACCATAGTGGAGTTTGGAGTGTGACTGTTTGAGGTTGTGGACAGGTGTCTTTTACACTGATAACAATGTCAAACAGGTGCCATTACTACAGGTAATGAGTGGAGGACAGAGCAGCCTCTTAAAGAAGAAGTTACAGGTCTGTGAGAGCCAGAAATCTTGCTTGTTTGTAGGTGACCAAATACTTATTTTCCACCATAATTTGCAAATAAATTCTTAAAAAATCAGACAATGTGATTTTCTAGATATGTTTTCTCATTTTGTCTCTCATAGTTGAGGTCTACCTATGATGTCAATTACAGGCCTCTCTCATCTTTTTAAGTGGGAGAACTTGCACAATTGGTGGCTGACTAAATACTTTCTTTCCCCACTGTAACTAGCTTAATTGCTGGATTGGCATATTGGTGAGGGATTTTGTAGAATGCTATGAGGTTTTGTATCTGTTGAAGAGCAAATTGTGTGTACGTTGCTCCTGAACTGGGACCCACTAGTTTGTATAGACAACTAGTTGTGGCTGCCCATACTGATACAGAACACAGATTGTTACAATAATAATGTTAGGATACTTACTGTTTAGGTAAGTTTATGTAAATTGGGAACCATGTCCAGTGATACAACCATTTAGGGAACAACAATCAGGAAATTATAAATTAATATAATATATAAACTGACCCCTGAAGACAAATCACCCTCACAGCACAGCTAACCTTGCTAACTCTAGACACAACATGGAACACTCGTATAATACCCCACATGCTAATAGCCAGATACTGGAAGACCCTCAAAACCTCCAGTATCTTAGAATGGTCAATCAAAATAAACGCAGTAAAATCCTATAAATAATGTAGATAGGTACAAGAAGACTTTAACCATTTATGTGAATGTTGGTCACGTTTCCAGACAATCAGAACATTGGATCAATATCTTTAACCCAAAATATGTTTCAATGCAATTAAACAGCTGGAATATCTATTAGTGCTGCACCCTTTCAATAATTTTTGTTGCTTGTATGCTTGCTTATGGACTTTTCTCATTGCATCACCTAAGTATGACATATATTATATTATTGTGAATGTGTCTTTTCAGATTTAAATGTATGTTCTTTTTCTTATTGTTCTCCCCCTCTCCTCACCCCTCCTTCTTGCAAACCTCCTTTTCCTCATTTTGAAAAATTAAAAATGAAATATATAGAAAAAACCCCTAAGCAACAAAAAAGACACAAAGTAGATGGTTACAGTTGTGCATTGTGGTGTGTGCAAAGGTGTAGATGTAGGTATAGATGTTTAGGTTTGCGCAGGTCATGATTATAGAGGATTGGGGTTGCTTATGCATTTAATAAGTTTGGTTAGAAGGTAAGAAATAATGATTTTTGACACCTTATTTCTCATTCCTTTCTGTGTGTTAAAGGCTGAACAAGCTGCAGTTTCTGCTGAATTCGAAAGCTACAAAGTCCGTGTTCATAATGTGCTGAAGCAACAGAAGAATAAATCGGCGTCACAAGCTGAACAAGAGGCCTTCCAAAAAGAAAGGTAATGTTTCTGTCCTGTCCTAAATTAAACTAACATTGGTGAGGCTATTCAGTGCAAAACTAAGATTTTAGTTATTATAATTATTATTATTGATTAATAGAGCACCGTTAATTCCATGGTTCTGCACATTTGAAGAGGCTTTACATGCTTAGTACAAAAACAAGCACATAGACAAACTTAGCAACCAACTGGTACAGTGGGATGAAGGATCCTACCCGCAAGGGCTTACAATCTTTAAGGGAAGTGGGACAGAGACCGTGCATAAGGGTAGAATCTATTCAGATGGTGGTGTGGTGGCAGCAGGGTTATTGAAGGTTGTAGGCTTGGTTGTGATTGTGGGGGACAGTCTTATGTATCATGGTAGTGCATTCCATAGTATAAGGGATGCGCAGGAGAAATTTTGGAGGGAGTTGTGTGAAGAACAGGGTAAGAGCAGAGTGAAGATGGAGGTGTTGAGAGGATTGCATTACATATGGGGAGGTAGTGGGAAATTAGTCCAGAAGTGTATGGAGTGGACAGGTTGTGGATGGCATTATATGTCTGCATTTAAAACCCAATCGCTGGGCAAGCGGCAGAGTTGAGGGTGAACTAGAGAGGAGCAAGAGTATTTGCTGGGAGGCCTCAGAGAAAGGTGTTGCAGTAGTCTAAGCGGGAGATGATGCGAGCATGGACTAGCCTTTTTGTAGTCTGTGGGGTGAGGAAAGAGCGGATTTGATAAATGAGTTGGAGGTGGCAGAAGGTGTTGAAGGCTTCTATGTGTGGCTTGAAGGACACGGCAGAATCAAAGGTTACCCCAAGACAACAAGCTTGTGGGACTTGGGTAAGTGTGGCACCATTATTTTTGATGGATTGGGTAGTGGGGCTGTGTGAGGTGGGGGTGGGATGATGAAGTTCTCCATATAGAGTTTGAGAAAATAGCTGCCATACACTCTGGAACTCTGAATAGCAGAGCAGTAGTATCTGAGGTATTGAAAGCCGTGGAACTCTGAGTTGGCCCAGGAAAAGGGTATAGATGAAGAATAGTAGGGGTCACAGGACAAAGCCTTGAGGGACACCTACAGAGCGAGGCCACAATGTGGAATGAATTAGTTATTTGTGGAATTAACATAAATTCCTTTTATTCGTGCTCCAAAGATTGGAACCTCCATATGGATGGAAAGAATACAAAAGTTATTGGTTGAGAACTCCAAACACAAATAGAGATACTGTACTTAATGTATAAGAGTACAAAAAGTATGTAAGAGGTGTATAAAATTTGAAAAAAGGGTCATATATATATAGTATGGTTATTACATGTTTTTGATCACAACAAGTACAGTATGATTCATCAAGGCCCATTTTAGAGAGAATTCTCAGTCCTTCGGAAACTTCACATAGGAATACCTCCTTTAGGAGCTATTTAAAATATAAGGGATATTCAACGAAAATTACATAAAATTTAGCTTTAGTGCAAAATGAAGTAGAAAAGTTAAAAACTGCTATTACAGAAGAAAAGCAGCATATTTACATGATTTTTATAACCGTATTTAGAAGTATTTGCACATATTAGCCCTTTGCTTTCTTGCCTTTTAGAGAGCACCTGCAAACCATGCTAGATCAAGTGAGAACCAAGCTCCAGGAAACCCAGCACACTTTACAGTTGAATACTGCAGAACTCCAGTCACTTCAGTCAGAACATGACATGCTGCTGGAGAGGCATAATAAGATGCTGCAGGAGACGGTAACAAAGGAGGCAGAGCTGAGGGAAAAGTGAGTAATTTGGTGCTGATTTTGAGGTTGATTCCCCCAAATAAACATACGCTTATTAAACTATTAGAAATCTGCTAGGCACTGTTGTTTTGTGTCTAGCAACTGTGTTTGTGCTTGCTTCTCTTTCACTAAGTCCCTCTCCCCCCTCCCTTCTCAATAGATATCTATGTAACCTAATCTGTGTTATAATCTTTAACCCATCTTCAAGGAAGAAAGCTTTGATCAGTGAATTGAACAGTTTAGCAGGCAGGAGAGCAGCTGATAACAGCAGATCGGAGCACTTTCCTCTGTATAACAGGGGTAGGCAACCTTTTTTGTTCAGCGTGCTGATTTTAATTAAAAAATCAAAGATGTGGTACTCGGAGTGCTGGTCAATAATTGTAAGTCTGACAACCCCTAAACTAAAGTCATATACCACAAACCATAACACAGAAGTGCTGCCATGAGATGCTTTAGGACGCATGCGTTTACTGCTATTTCCTGGACCCTTCTGTACTTTCCGATTAGAAGCAATGAAAGTCCATGTGCATCCCGCAATTAGTGGTAAATGTAAGTGTCCAGGAGCACCGTATGGCGGCATCCTTATGGTGAATACACACTATGCATCTGGATGCAGCTATATTCTTAGGCCACTGGAACTTTTACTTCAATGTAAAACTGCGTTCACATGGTGCATTTTTGCACAAAAAAATGCCTGTGTTTTCTGTGCAAAAACACATCCTTAATGCAGAAAACACACCGTTATACAGAATAATGTCCCATAGCGGCCCCTGCACACGGTATTATATCCCATAACAGCCTCTGCACACCATATTATGTCATATAGTGGCCCCAGCACACTGTATTATGTCATATAGTGGCCCCAACACACGGTATTATGTCATATAGTGGCCCCAGCACACGGTATTAGGTCCCATAGCGGTCCCTGCACACGGTATTAGGTCCCATAGCGGTCTCTGCACATGATATTAGGTCCCATAGCGGTCCCCGCACATGGTATTAGGTCCCTTAGCGGTCCCTGCACACGGTATTAGGTCCTATAGCGGCACCTGCACACGGTATTATGTTCCATAGCGGTCCCTGCACACGGAATTATGTTCCATAGCTCTCTTCAGACCCCCGAATATAATAAGTGCAGGACCAAGAGAGGTGACAAACATAAAAAAACAATGTACTCACCATTCCACGCTCTGCTGCCGCTCTGTTCTCTTCGGCGCTTCTGCCTGTAGTCAGCGACCGCTGATTGGGTCTCTGCGGTCACGTCGCGTCATTATGCGTAATGACGCTGGACGTGACCCCTGAGGCCCTGTCAGCTGTTAGAAGTGCCGGCAGATCACACAGCCGCCGCGTAGCGCAGGGAGCAAGGTGAGTATCATTGTTTTTTATGTTTCATCACGTCTCCTAAGTTTCCGCTTATTATACTCGGGGGTCTGAAGAGACTCCACAGTATAATAATAGCAGTTTCGTTTCGGCCATGTTTGGTTCAATCGAAGCTGCTGGGTGAGGGTGGGTTCACACCTGCGCTTGAGTCCGTCCACTGCCAATTCGAGTCAAAATCTCGGGAAACGGGATAGGCATCGGATACTGGCAGGTTAGCGACGCATTGGTTAAAAACCCATTCATTTGAATGGGTTTTTAAAGCAATGTGCGGGTGTGCGCTTACACCCTCTGCACTGCGAAGCCGTTTTTTTTTGTCGGAAACAAAGTCGGACATGCAGGACTTCGTGTCCGACGAAAAAAACCGGCTTTGCAGCGCAGAGGGTGTAAGTGCACACCCGCGCATTGCTTTAAAAACCCATTCAAATGAATGGGTTTTTAACCAATGCGTCGCTAACCTGCTTTTATCCGATGGCAATCCCGTTCCCCGAGATTTTCACTCGGATTGGCAGCGGACGGACTCAAGCGCAGGTGTGAACCCACCCTGAGGAATCCGCTGCCGTGCCAGGGAAATAAGCCTCGCGTGCCAAGAGTGGCATGCGTGTCGGGGGTTGCCGACCCCTGATATATAAGTTTCTTATAGTCCTCTGAACTATTCATTTGCAAAAAAAAAAATTGAACCAGTTACCAGTAAGCTTCATCATTTTGCAGCTGACTGTGTCTAAAAAGTGTATACATCTTCTTTTAGCTGTCTTGTGGCATATCAGGGTAACACTAATGGGGGTAATTGAGCTGATACATGGGTCCCCACTGACTCCTTGGGCTTATAGATGGAAGATCTCGATTGAGTTCTGGGAAGCTTTGCAGAAAATAGATTGACTGCTTTAGACGCACTTTACCTACTATACCAGATTGTTCAGAAGCCTACCCAAAATAAGAAAAGGCATGAATCATCAAGACTTCTGGAAGAGCAGATGATGCTCAACAGCCAGGAGTCTGTTTGGAAGGATTGGTCAGTTAATGACGCCTGTCTGCTAGGAGTGGATTGGGTAGAAGGGAGAAGTATATATGCTTTCTTTATATTTCCCATTCATTTTGTAGCCTCGCCTGGGTTTGGCTCAAAAAAAAAAAAAAAAAAAAAACACAGCAAAATATGCAGCAAAAAAATGCAGCTTTACTTCAACATGCGGCCTTATCCTAAAGCTGACTATGCAGTTTAGATAGAGGTCAGCTGCCTGCCAATACATTTGCATGCTCAGCTATTTTGACAACACTTTAAAGATCAACATACAGCTATATTGTAATGCTAAAATATTGAATGCTGTGATACTGTACATAAGTATCATAAAAGGTGTCTTACATGATACAATACATCCTGAGAGCTTTTTTAAGCAAATGTCTTTGCGACACCATTTTCTGTTTCCAAACCTAAGTAACTGCATTCTTTAACTGCATTCTTCATGTGAGATTACTTTTAAGGGGATTCTATCATTGGTGAAATATGTTTTTAACTGAAGCAATGTTGGAATAGCCTTTATAAAGGCTATTCTACTCCTACCTTTACTTTTCTTCTCCTCGCCGCTGTTTGTCCAAAAAAACATTTTATTCTCATATGTAAATTATGCTCAGGGAGCATCGGGGGCCGCTGGAGCCACTTTGAGTTCAGGCAGAGACGGAGAAAGCAGATGCAAGATGAACAGAAGAAGATACAGGGGGCGTGAAAAAGCAGTGCTGGAGGCGGATTGCGGCAGTGACGCGGGGGTGCTCAGAGCACAGGGGGAATGCCCCCGATGCTCTCTGAGCATAATTTACATATGACAATAAAAATTTTTTTTTGGACAAACGGCGGCGAGGAGAAGAAAAGTAAAGGTAGGAGTAGAATAGCCTTAATAAAGGCTATTCCAACATTGCTTCATTTAAAAACACGTTTCCCCAATGATAGACTCCCTTTAAGCCTACTGTCACACTCTCAGCACTTCTGACCTTTCTTGCAATCTATAGACATTTACCCTTTATATGACTTTTTTTTCTTTTTCAGACTGTGCACATTACAGTCAGAGAACATGGTTCTTAAGACCGAACATGCTCAAGTGGTCAGTCAGTTGAGTGCCCAAAATGAGGCACAGAGGAACAGTTTCAGGGACCAAGTAAGACATTTGCAGGATGATCACAGGAAGACCGTGGAGACTTTACAGCAGCAGCTGTTTAAAGTGGAAGCTCAACTTTTCCAAGTTAAGAGTGAGGTTGCTATTACAAGTAAGTTTTGTATGAATCATGAAATTCAGAATATTTTGATAATCTTGAATCTATTAAATTCCAATAATGCCAGAATAAAGGGAATTATACAGATTATGAAGCAAAATTATTACTAATTTTTACTAGTTATTAGATGACATGCACACCCTTGCTGCTAAGCCGATGAAACTGACGCATGCTAAAAACAGTGCAAGGCAGTGGCGTAACAATCGCGGTTACATGGGGTGCGATTGTGATCGGGCCCAGAGGGGTACAGGGCCCACGGCCAGTTGGAGATGGCTGGGGCCCCGGACCACCGTGATAGCGGTCAGGGAAAGCCTGGTTCCCCGACCGCTATACATGTTGTTAATGGAAAGGGGCCCAGTGCCTTTCCAATAGATGCCTTCCCAGGGGAATTCATTAAAAATAAGAAATACTTATACTCACCACGCCTGGTCTTCTGAAAGCCCTCAGCATCCTCTTTGGGGCTCTTCCAGCCTGAGACTGAGGTCACACGCCTCAACGTCACTGCTGGGACCTGTGATTGGGGCACGTCGACGCAATGACATCAGGGAGCACCACTTGACTGCTGAGGCCCAATTACAGGACCCAACAGTGACCTCAGGTGCATGTCACCTCAGTTGCAGGCAGAAGACGACAGAAGAAGATGCCGAAGAATGCCAGACAGAGCGAGGATGCCCAGGAGAGGTGAGGCAAGGTGAGTATAAATGTTATTTTTAATCACTTCCCCTGGGCCTCTACTTTTATTATACACTGGGATCTGAGGAGACCCCAGAGTATAATGATAGCACCATAGTGGATGCCTGAACCTCACGAATATCGAATTTTATGGGGTTCACCTGAAGCTGCTCTAGGGGAGCTCCTGGGCACATTTCATACAGTGTGGGGACCACTGTGGAGCATATTATACTGTGTGGGGCCCCTTCACTTCTCACATCACACGCCATCTGTTTTATGGTAGCTGTTCACTATTATTACAGGCTATAATATCATTGCATGGTGATTATAAAAAAGATACTGGCTAATGCACTTTCTATCCCCCACCATCATCATGAGTGATTTCAACATCCCCATTAACACCAACCACCCCCCCACTTCCAGCCTCCTGTCTCTCACCACCTCCTTTGGTCTCTCTCAATGGTCCTCCTCTGCCACCCACACAAAGGGGCACACACTGGACCTCATATTCACCCGCCTTTGCTCTCTATCCAACCTCTCTAACTCTCTCCGTCCATGCTCTCTGATCACAACCTGCTGACATTCTCTGCTCTCTCCTCTGTAATAGACCCCCCAACCCCTAAACCAAAACACCCCTGCAAGAACCTTAATCGCCTTGACATCCACACGCTCTGACTCTTTCCTACCACTCACTGACATATCCTCACTCCAGGACGCAGATGCCACTGCTGACTTCTACAATACCACCATTATTTCATCCCTTGACTCTGTGGCCCCCTTCACTAACACCAGAGCCCGACCGATCAATAGGCAACCCTGGCACACTGACCTGACTAAAATACTGAGACATGCCTCACGGGTTGCAGAACGCCTCTGAAAGAAAAGCCACTCTCAGGAGGACTCCATCAGGTGTAAAGAGGCAGTTCTCACATTCAAGAACGCAATCACCTCTACAAAGCAGGTCTACTTCCCCACACTAATATTTGCCCTATCCCACAACCCCAAACAGCTATTCACTTCCTTCAACTTCCTTCTCCGTCCTCCTGTGCCCCCTCTGACATCACTTATCTCAGCTGATGACTTTGCCTCTTACTTCAAAAGCAGAATTGACATCATCAGATTCAGTCTCACCCTACACTCCCGACAACCACTCTACCCAAATGTTCGGTGCTCTTCATCTTTAACCTGTTTCTCCACCGTCACTGATGAAAAGCTTTCCACCCTAATCTCTAAATCCCACCTGACCACCTGTGTGCTTGACCCGATCCATTCTCATCTCATCCCCAAACTCACTGAAGTCTTTACTCCTGCCCTAACCCATCTCTTCAACCTATCCCTAACTAGAGGACCCTTTCCTTGCGCCTTCAAACATGCTACCGTCACACCTATACTTTAAAAAAAAAAAAGTCCCTCGACCCATCCTCTCCAGCCAACTATCGCCCCATCTCACTGCTCCCGTATGCCTCTAAATTGCTTGAACAACACGTCCACTCTGAACTAGCCTCCTATCTCTCATGCAACTTACTCTTTGACAGACTACAGTCAGGCTTCAGACCCCATCACTCCACAGAAACTGCCCTAACTAAAGTCACAAACGACCTATAACTGCCAAAGCCAAGCGTCATTACTCTGTCCTCCTCTTCCTTGACCTCTCCTCTGCCTTTGACACAGACGACCACTCTCTCCTGTTAGAAACGCTCTCATCCCTTGGCATCACAGACCTCGCCCTTTCCTGGATCTCCTCATGCCTCACCAACCGCACATTCAGCATCTCCCACTCGCACCCCATCTCCTCGCCTTGCCCTCCTTCTGTAGGTGTTCCCTAAGGCTACGTCATAGAACCCCTCCTATTCTCCATCTACACCCTCGACCTTGGCCAACTCATAGAATCTCATGGTTTTCAATTCCATTACTATGCTGACGACACCCAAATATATCTCTCTGGACCAGACATTACCTCTCTGTTGTCCAGAGTCCCAGAATGTCTAGCAGTCATGGCCTCCTTTTTCTCCTCCTGCTTTCTCAAACTCAACATGGGGAAAACTGATTTCATCATCTTCGCCCCACTTCGCACGGCCCCTCTACCTGACCCATCTATCAAAGTTAATGGAACCACACTTACCCCAGTCCCACGGGTCAGTTGCCTTAGGATAACCTTGAACTCTGACCTATCCTTCAAGTCGCACATCCAAACCCTCAATACCTCCTTTCGTCTCCAACTCAAGAACATCCATTGAATCCGCTCCTTGCTCACCCCTGAAACTACAAAGATGCTAGTCCACGCCCTCATAATCTCCTGCTTAGATTACTGTAACACCCTTCTCCATGGCCTCCCAGCAAACACTCTCACCCCCCCCCCCCCCCTCCAGTCCACCCTAAACTGTGCTGCTCGTTTAATACACCTCTCCCCCTGTTCTTCATCGGCTGCTCACCTCTGCCAATCCCTTCACTGGCTACCCAGCGAATAGAGTTCAAAATGCTAACGCTGACATACAAAGCCATCCACAACCTGTCCCCTCCATATATCTCTGACCTAATCTCCCACTACCTGCCCGCATGCAACCTCTGATCCTCCAAAGACCTCCTAGTCCGCTCTGCTCTTATCCGCTCTTCAAACAACCATCTCCAATATTTCTCCCGTGCATCCCCCATACTCTGAAACTCATTACCAAGACACATAAGACTGACCCCCCACAATCATAAGCTTCAAGACAGCCCTGAAGACTTACCTATTCAGGAAGGCCTACAGCCTCCAATAACACTACTGTCACCACACCACCATCTGAACACCCTCTACCCTCACCTTCTGTGTCTATCCCTTTTCCCTCATAGATTGTAAGCCCTTGCGGGCAGGGCCCTCTATCCCACTGTGCCAGTTGGTCACTGTTAGCATTGTGTTTCTTTTGTATATTTATTGTACTGTATGTAAACCCGCAAATGTAAAGCACCATGGTATTAATGGTGCTATATATATAAATTAATAGTAAGGGGTGAGGGGGTTCGCAAAAGCACCCCAGTACCTTCAAACAGTTGATCAGCAGGGTCCCTGGGTGTTGGACCCCCACTGATCTCTTATACATGCATCTCAATAAATTAGAATATTTTTTGCAACGTTCATTCATTTCAGTGATTCAGTAATACAATTCATAATCAGCGTCTTCTATGATTGTGTGTCCTACTGAACCAGACTGACGGACCATTTAAAGGCTTAGGAAACCTTGGAAGGTGACACACTGAACTTACAATACTGAACTTTTTTACAATATTCTAATTTTCTTAGATTTTGGGTTTCATTACCTGTAATCTATAATCAACATTTACAGAAATAAAACACTTTGAAATAGAACACTCTGTGTAAAGAATCTAGAAAATATAGGAGGTCACTTTTTTAATTTACTTAAAGAAATAAAAGTTTCAAAGATATTCTAATATATTGAGATGCAGCTGTACATCTCTTAGACTGTTAGGACCCTACAAATCAGCACGCAGCTCCCAGTATTGTTTACATGCCGGGAGCTGCGCTGCTTACTTACCGTATTCTTGATAACTGCAGTTGTGAGTACTATAGTTATATCCCATTTAACTATCTGAGATACCACTGCAGTAACCATAACCGTCACTATCATGAATGTGCTGTAGGGAGGGGGTAGGGGACCCTGAACAAAAGTTTGCACCAGGGTTCACAAGACTTTAGTTATGCCACTGGTGCAAGGCTTGAACTAGCACTGTTATCTGTCACTTTAGAAAATTGAAGTGTGTCTCAAGATCTTTATAAATGTGTATGAAAAGTCTTGTAGACTTCATAGATATTTGGGTGTAAGCCACATTATTAATGCAAAAATGGTTTTTCCAGCATTTCAAAATTGATGGCCTATGTTTAGTATAGGGCATCAATTCTAGATTAGTGGGGATCAGTCTTGTGGAACCCTTATAAAGTGTGGCTTTCACCAGCATGAACTGTGTCCCTAAACATGTATACGGTCATGCGGTACAACGTCTTCACTAATTCCCGTGGCCCATTCAAACTGCTATTCTACCCTTTAAAGGGAATTTGTCAGGGCAATTTGGGACACTAAACCACCCACACGTCCATATGGACCTGGGGTTTAGTGTCCCAAATCACCCTGTTATATCGCAATCCATATCTGCATTAAAAATAAAAAAGCTTTATACTCACCCTGCCACTATACTCCCCACGCCTATGCAGTTCTTCAATGAAGCCAGAGGAGTACACCTCGGCTTCAGTGCGCATGCCCCGTACCTCTGGCAAATGCGCAGTGAAGCCGGGGTGTCCATCTTCGGATTCACTGAAGAACAGCGCAGGCACCGGGAGTGTGGGGGGAGGCGTGCCAACAAAAAAGCTCATGAATAAGCTGGGCTGTTCTCGGCCGAACAGCGTTCATCGGACCCTTCTCTAGGTAAGTATAAAGGTTTTTTATTTTTAATGCGCCTGCGATTTGGGACACTAAACCCCAGGTCTATAAGGACCTGTGGGTGGTTTAGTGTCCCAGATTGACCTGACAGATTCCCTTTTAAGGTTATGTCGGCAATTTTAAAAGCCTGGATAATTCCTTGGATTCATTAGGTCTTATTTTCTGTATTGTACCAACTGAATTTTCTCACCTTGTTAGTAAAATAATTTATTCTTGTAGTAACATGTGTACTCAGCTAGGGACTGTGTGGGAGACAAATGAGAACAAACATATGTTTGTGGACATACAGTACAAATTAGCAAATTTCACAAGTGTGTGCAGATTATTTCAGAAATGTGTCACTTGCACATGGCAAGTTAGTTGCATGTGTTTTTTTTATATGTGCTCTAGCAAAAACAGCGTAAAGAAAAATCAAGTGCTCCAGGGTTAAATGCATAATCCAAAATTAATAGTGTCTGACGAGATGAAATGGTCATAATAAAATTTATAAGGAATTCCCTTGTAACCAGAGATGTAACTTTAAGCTCTTGGCCCCAATGCAAAATCTGTGATAGGGCCCCCATTTGCCATGTGCTATCTACCATACTGGTGCCGTCTTATGTTGTAGAGAGGTCTTTGGGTCCCTAAGGCTCCTGGGCATGTAATGATTGATACCTCTGCACCCCCTATAGCTACACCCCTGCTTGTAACTGTAGAGAACTTCCAGGCAGAGCCCTCCAGATGAAATATTGACAAGCAGATATTTGCGACTAGAGCTTTGCTTTTTTTCACGTAGTATCAGTTCTGTGCTGGACTATTGAAATTTATGGATTATCATATTGTGAATTAAAGGGGTTGCCCATAATTATTTGTTTGTTAATTATGGCCTGTCCTAAGAGAAAAAAAAATAATGGACAAACATTTAATATGGAGTATATGTGCTGTTTCTTTTCACTCTAAAGTCAAGAGGAGAGGTGTAGGAAGGAAAAGACATTTCCCTGCTGTACTTTGTATGTTTGTTATTATTAGTTATGCATTCCAACGTGTATTCTTTGTTTTCTTTTTTTTAAGGTCCCTCAGGTTCTCAGCAACCTCTGAAAAACTCACGGGAAAGAAGACCAGCTGATCTTCATATCCTGGATTTATACTCCATTGCCAGGGAGGAAGGAGAAGGAATGGAGACCACAGATAATGAATCTGTGTCTTCTGCCAGTACACACGTAGCTACATTAGAACAACTCCTCAATAGTTCTGAATCAAAAATAGGTAACCATTGTGTTTCTGTTCAAGAGCTGATACAAACAAAACTAACAGGTCTGCATTTTTGCCAGGATTGGACTGCTAAACCTAAATAAATGACATAAGAAATGAAAAGTCAAATAAATGGAGGATCACTATCTCAGTAGTTTGAACCAACCCATCTTAGGAAAACAGAGAAATCGGAAGATGCCGCTGATGGCATTCTTGCTTTATAATGGCTGACATGTGGAGCTCATGGTACATAATACTGAATAATATATGAGAGTGTGTAGGGAAACCCTCAACTGGTAATGAACAGTTGTGGAACTATTATTATTAAGTGGGGGGGAAGAAAAGTTCCCCTAATCTTATTATTAATTATTCCTTATAAATAGCTCTCCCTTTTTAATAATTGTTCCCATAGATTTATGAAAAATAGTTACTCCTTATAAATAAATATATATTGGGAGGGGGGGTAACTATTATTAATAAGGGGGGGGCTAATAGTTCCCCTAGCTTTATGAACAATAGATCCTTATACATAGCCCCCCTTGTAAATAATGTTTGAGCCGGACTTATTAAAACTAAATATGTGCCTCCCTTATCAGTAATAGCCCCCTCTTATTTCATAGATAATAATAAAATGTTTATTTATCTTACCACGCTCCACCACTGAGTCCCGCTGCTGAAGTCTCTCCCTGCTATTGGTCTCTAGGGCACGTCCGGCACAGGGGCGCGATGCAATGATGTCATCACGCCCCGTTGTCTTTTCAGTCATCTATGTCAGAGCAGGGACTTTAAAGCTCCCTGTTCTATCATAGATAGCCACAGTATCGGCGTGCATATGCACACCAATACGCTTGTAAGTAAGGCTCTCCCCGATCAGGATCACCAGACCAAACGTCTGGTGCTACGGAACCTGGGGCCCCTTTGGAGACAGGGGCCCTGGGCATTTGCCCAGTTTGCCCCCCCCCCCCCCCCCTAACGCCAGCCTTGGAAGTCGCTAATCTGCCTATTTACGTAGCTTTATCTGATACCCCTGCTGCAGTCACATTAATTAACGTCAAACACCTGTGATTTACAGCTGCTCCTGCAATAGTGATAAGAGCTGGCATCTCTATGCTGAAGTTACTATCCTGAAGTTACACTGTGGTGAGGGAAGCTTTTAGGACTTTTATCATCACTTTTATCTACAAAATTTAACCCTTTATAGTGATCATAGTAAAGTGAAACTGCCTTTGCATTCATGCTGTGCTAGCCGAACTTGCTCCTCTGCCAGCCCCCACCATCACCTACTTCCTGGATGTTTGCTCTGTCTCAGCAGGGAGCCTAGCTAGAGATAACACCAGCACTTTACAGCCCTCTACTATACTAAACCTTTGGTTAATTTACACATGGACCAGGGGTCCAGAAAATAAGCCATGCTGGATATAAAACCATATAAAACCTAATTTTTTTGTTGAAAAACTATGTAAATGTATAGCCGCTGTGATCAGAAGAACTACAAAGTCTAATTTTAATATGTTTATATGCAATAGTATATATAAAAACTATTTTGTTTTAGGTAAAAGAAGCAAAATTTACATTTTTTCACATTTTATAACACTTCTATCGAAAAAAAAAATTTCAACTTGGTTAACAAATAATACTACTTATTTTAAGCCTTATGTGTCCTGAAAAAAAAACATGGTAAAAATAGTTGAGATATGCAAAGCCATTAAAAAGATATATTGCAGTGTAAAGCAATGCATACCAAAGTGATAAATTTGGCCTGAGCATTGGGGCATCAGTAATGCTTGGTCCTGAAAGGGTTAAGGTGGAATACAGTTAGTGAAATGGACATGTCAGGAGAGCCGATGTATACACATATATAGACACATAGCTTCTTCTGAATAGTAAGTAGAGAATCACAGCCTTGGAAGATTGTACAGTGCTGCGGAATATGTTGGCGCTATATAAATAAAATGTATTTTTTATTATTATTATTAATAATAATATCAGTGCACCAGCATTAGATCCACAAAAAGTAGAGTTTTATGTTAACCATGTTTATTCACCTTTTTGGGGTTCTCAGATGAACGTATTGGCTAATTTTCTGTGTTGGCTATAAAAGTGTGTATTTCCATTGAATACTTTTATGTTAAGTGGCCCTACCCCTCCAGTAGCTGACCTGAGATCTATTCCTTTTGACTGTGCTGGCAGCTCTGCTTTTTTATTGTTTGCTTTTAAATTGTGCCTGTTTTCAGCTGCAGACATTCCTCAGTGGCAGCCAGAACTTTCTAAGGAGGAATTAACCGAGAAGCTCAGCACAACATCAAAGAGTGTTGAACACCTGAGTTGTCTCCTGCATGAAACAGAGGCAACCAACGCCATGCTGATGGAGCAAATAACAGTAGGTCTTTTCACATCAGAATTGAATTTTTCTGTAGGAAGTTTATTGGTAGCTGTAAAATGTGGAAGCCTGCCCTATCTAAATATCTAGTAGTAAAGCTGCATATCAAAAGTGTTGGTCACACTAGCTGGGCTGCATACCATGTTGTTTGAATACTGATAATAAACTGTCTAGAAGTTAATATCATATTATGATTTAAGTTGATGATATTTCAGGTTCATTGGAAAGTATACGGTGTTCATTAAATGATCTGTCCCAACTGTCATAGTGAAAATTCCACCATTCAGAGCACCCATTATGAGCCAGAGCAAAGAGCTGTTGTGGAAACTTGTCCTGGCCAGGTATATCATTACTTTGAATGGATGCCATGCAGTACTACATTGCAATGTTGATACAGCAGAAATGTATAGCAAACCATGCTTTCTCTGCCCCTGCCTATACTGGCTTAGCGCCTCTCTGCAGTCCCAAATCAGGTGATTGCCAAGAGGGTGTATTCTGAAACAAGGTTCTTTTTGTCTCATTTAATACATTTATATCAATGCCATTTCACGTTTTATTGTCATAGCTCCTCAAGAATGAAATCCGACGTCTAGAAAGGAATCAGGAAAGAGAAAAATCTGTTGCAAATTTGGAGTATCTCAAGAACGTCCTGCTACAATTCATTTTTCTCAAAGCAGGCAGTGAAAGGCAGCGTCTTCTTCCAGTCATAGATACAATGTTGCAACTGAGTCCCGAAGAGAAAGGAAAATTGTTTGCCATTGCTCAGGGTAGGACAGTAGTGTGAGAACAATCGTGAATGTTATGAGTGGTGTGGGACATATGGGGAGCAGGAGAGATTTGTAAATGTAAGTCTAAGTTCAAATCTGTGTCGGAGACTCTGTGGCCTTCGAGTCTGCTGCAGAAATCGGTGGATAGAAAACTCCGCAGGTAGCTGCTGTTTTTTAGTGGTCTGGCTCTTCATCATTTGGGTCACCCGGCAGACCTGAATGATGGAGAGCTGTGTGCAGATGTGAACTTAGCCTAAGCTTCCTAAAAATAAATAAATAAATATATAGTGAAGGAAATAAGTATTGAATCCCTTGCTGATTTTGTAAGTTTGTCCACTGACAAAGACATGAAGAGTCTATAATTTTAAGGGTAGGTTAATTTTAACAGTGAGAGATAGAATATCAAAAATAAAATCCAGAAAATCACATTGTATAAATTTTATAAATCTATTTGCATTTTGCAGAGAGGAATAAGTATTTGATCCCCTACCAACCATTAAGAGTTCTGGCTCCTACAGACCAGTTAGACGCTCCTAATCAACTTCATTACCTGCATTAATGACAGCTCTCTTATATTGTCACCTGTATAAAAGACTCCTGTCCACAGACTCAATCAGTCAGACTCTAACCTCCACAACATGGGCAAGACCAAAGAGCTTTCTAAGGATGTCAGGGACAAGATCATAGACTTGCATAAGGCTGGAATGAGCTACAAAACCATAAGTAAGGTGAGAAGGAGACAACTGTTGGTGCAATAGTAAGAAAATGGAAGAAATACAAAATGACTGTCAATCGACATCAATCTGGGGCTCCATTCAAAATCTCACCTCGTGGGGTATCCTTGATCATGAGGAAGGTGAGAGATCAGCCTAAAACTACACAGGGGGGAACTTGTTAATGATCTCAAGGCAGCTGGGACCACTGTCACCAAGAAAACCATTGGTAACACATTACGCCATAATGGATTAAAATCCTGCAGTGCCCGCAAGGCCCCCCTGCTCAAGAAGGCCCATGTGCAGGCCTGTCTGAAGTTTGCCAATGAACACCTGGATGATTCTGCGAGTGAATGGGAGAAGGTGCTGTGGTCAGATGAGAAAAAAATTGAGCTCTTTGGCATTAACTCAACTCGCCATGTTTGGAGGAAGAGAAATGCTGTCTATGACCCACAGAAAACCGTCCCCACTGTCAAGCATGGAGGTGGAAACATTATGTTTTGGGGATGTTTCTCTGCTGAGGGCATAGGACTACTTCACATCAATGGGAGAATGGATGGAGCTATGTACCGTAAAATCCTGAGTGACAACCTCCTTCCCTCCGCCAGGACAAGCACATTAAGGTCATGGAGTGGCCTAGCTAGTCTCCAGACCTTAATCCTATAGAAAACTTATGGAGGGAGCTGAAGCTCCGAGTTGCCAAGCGATAGCCTCAAAATCTTAATGATTTAGAGATGATCTGCAAAAAGGAGTGGACCAAAATTCCTCCTGACATGTGCGCAAACCTCATCATCAACTACAAAAAACGTCTGACTGCTGTGCTTGCCAACAAGGGTTTTGCCACCAAGTATTAAGTCTTGTTTACCAGAGGGATCAAATACTTATTTCTCTCTGCAAAATGCAAATACATTTATACAAAGTGATTTTCTGGATTTTATTTCTGATATTCTATCTCTCACTGTTAAAATTAATCTACCCTTAAAATTATAGACACTTCATGTCTTTGTCATTAAAAAAATAAATATATATAATTTTTTTTTATGCAAATTATGTAATGTTTGTGAAAATGGTGAGTGTGACAACTTACGAATTTTACACAAATTTCTCTTTTATATCATTTTGTTGCTGGAGTACAGGAATACCAATATGTTTTGTGGCAAAAAAAATCCTGCATGTCTTTAAGAAATTTGGTGAATTTTGAAATTTTCTGCTCTCCCTCCTCGCAGGCCATGACAGGCCACGCATCCTAGTCTTTGCCACATTTTGTGTAACTTGGAAGCATTTTGCTGCACATTCTTCATAAATTTCCAAAATATGTTTTGGGCTTCTGTCCTTATTTCCTCCAGTCACAAACATGTGGTTAGTAATTTTATAATTCTTCTGTTTTTTGTGTTCTTTAGGCGAAGAAGAGTCTGCAGCGCGTCCAGCTGGATGGGCTTCTTATCTTCATAGCTGGTCAGGGCTTCGGTAGTTCTAAAGTCATGGGTAGATCTACAACAAACTTTCCATATTTGCACTACCAATTTTTACTCCTTATTTCTTTTTTTTTCTTAAGTTTTTGTGAAACTGGAACCTAAATGTCTATACAAACTGTAACAAAAAAAAAGAGTTCCTGTTTAACTATTAGGTCGCAGTATTTAAGGGGAAGTAAATCTGCACAGCACAATTTCTTACAACTGTTTACTGTATATTCTTTAATTTATATGATGTTTTAATGTTTTTTTCCTGGATGGTATTTCTATTCCATTGTCATGGCCAAAAAAAACAATATGTACAATAAAAAGCATTTGCAGATGTTTTTATTACTTCAATTGTTCTAAGGCAACTGCGAAGGAATTTGTTTTATTTTATGGCATTATATGTTACTATGCCTTTTTTGATGTAAACCAAAGAATGTATATGAATCAGATGTGAACCTTTTTAAAGTGATCTAAGGATAGTGGTTGAATTTATAAATAAAAGAAAGAGGGTTGGGATCCTAAACACAGCATTGTGTCAAATGGAAGCAGTATAGGTCACTTTTATCCTTGGAGAGGTTCTTGGACTACAATGTTTTGTAGTCTGGTTTAGAAAATGAAGACAAACTTCAAAAATATTTACCATTAATTACAATGTTTTTACTTATGTTCTCTACATATATTCTTTGTTTGTATGTGAATCACTCCAGCTATTGTGTTGTAAGCTTTGATACTGCTGATTCTCTAGTCTGAATGTATGTCTAGTGTTGGTACACAGTGATCTATTAACAGATTATGTAGATATCTTTTACTGACCACCTTATTCTGTTTATTTATTCTGTCTTATTTTTGTGTGGTAATTTAAAAAAACACACAACAAAGCACCTTTCTCTATTCACTATATTCACAAACATATATAGAAGTTTACTTCAGCCGGTATTCATGTCACTGAGCAACATGAGGAAGTTGCTGTATACTCGGGTATTCCTCCAGTTTTTAGGTACTTTACTCACAATATTTAAGTAACTGTATGAACAGCATTTCTTCAAATGGGTTATCCAACGATAAACATTACTTATCCACAGGACAATGATGTATGATGACTGGAATGCTCCACCTACAAGGTTCCCAAGCCCCCAGTCATTCAGTGAGGACACGTTTCAATGTAGTAGTGGTCATGCACACTATTTTCTCCTTCATTTAAAGGGAACTAGTCAGGGTGATTTGACACTCTAAACCACCCACAGGTGCTTATGGACCGATGGTTTAATGTCCCAAGTCGCCCTGTTTCAAAGCCATAGGTGTCCGCAATAAAAATAAAAAAGCTTTATACGCACCCTGCCACTGTACTCCCTGTGCCAGCACAGTTCTTCACTGAAGCCAGAGGAGTACAACCTCGGCTTCAGTGCACATGCGCCGTACCTTGGGCAATGAAGCTGGGGGTATGTTCTCTGCTTCACTGAAGAACTGTGCAGGTCCTGGGAGCACCAGAGATGAGTCCCATGAGACTCATCGGATTCATCTCTAGGTAAGTTTACCCTAAGCGGGATACACTAAGTGAAACTGCAGAGGGAGAAGTCCCTTGAAACGGCTCTAACTCCAGAGCGGTCAGTATGTAGTCTAATTGGTAATAGGAACTGGGGGCTGCCACCAGAATTTTGAAACTTGCCTATCTGCCCATTTCAATTGTTGTGATTCTCCTAACAGTTGTATATTAATAACTGTGTATTATGAAATTTTCCAATATTTTATGAAAACTCCCATAATAAACTAGAACTCTTCTTCAAGAAGAGATCATGCAGCTGCTTGCATATATATAAAAGTTAACCTGTTGGTGACTTCTGCTGCGAATTTTGGGAGCATGTTATGATTCAGACAGAGAAACTGGTCTCTGTATAAGTTAATATAATTTGGAACTGAACGTCTGAGTGAAAAAGCTGAGAAAATCCTGATAGGACCCCTATAGAGATGGTAAGAGAGTCCTGATTACTCCGCCCACACACAGTAATTGACAGCTTTCCCTGTATCAGTGTGTCAGAAGGCTTTCACTCACTGTGCGTGGGGTAAGCAGGATCCCTGTCCAGATTCACTTTACTTCAAATAATACAGAAACTAAATCTCATACAAATCAGCTTTTGTCCTTCTGTTACACTCAGAACTGAGAGTAATAGGGCATAAGAAATCATCTGACAGGTTAGCTTTTATGCTAGAGCTGGGTAGATCCATGCAGATAGTCATGTGTATGTAGTTTACGTCCTTTGTCTTAGTAAATGTGAAATTTAATGTATTTACCTGCTGAAGGGGTACAATTAAAGTGGGGCTCCTATTTATTTTTAAACCCCAAAGCTTGCAAAATTGCAATATTTTATCATATATTTCTCTGGATTTGAGTTATTACAGTCTGAGACATTTTCTTTGTCATTAAATAAACCAAGTAACCAAAAACGTCATTGCTGATGTAGCAAAAGTGTGGTTTGCACGGTTTCATTTTTTTGCATTTGCTGAAGACCACCACCACCTCAACAATGTACAGCTTATTTTGTGCAGTTCTACTCCAATGTAACATTTGGAAACCTATAGAGCTAGACTGCTGCAGAATGATATCTTATTATAAAACACAACAAAAAGCAATGAAAAGTCATTTCGAGAACATTTTTCAATGACTTTTCATTGTAGCAGTTTAATGAAGTTCAGGTTAACCCTGTTACATCTGTATATCCATAATTTGCTGCCATGTTCTATGATAATGTGGAAGACTGACTGCAATTCACTGTATAGGCATAAATTGAAGAATTTTTTTAGAGGGGTTTTCTGGAATAAATGTTTATTTTATATGAGGCCAGAGAAGGTGAAAAAAATTTTTTTCCAGGTGTCTTGTTTTACAGAAGTCCCCGCTGTACGTGACCACTGAGGCCAATCAGCTGCCTCAGGAAAGGACATAGGACATCATAGAGACACTGGAGCAGCAAAATCAGACCACGCTGGGAGACACCGGAGACAGGCCTCCTATAAAATAAACGTTTATCCCGGACAACCTTTCTAAGGAACTGTACTATACTGTTTCTGTAACTCCTATTTACTACTATGGGAGTTACGGAAACTGAATTCAGCTGTTCCTGCAACTGTCAGCCAGGTGGTCTGGTGAAGGAGTCATTCATTCCCATATCGGGCATGTTTGGCCAACATGGGAAATACCCCCTTAGGCTAAGGTCACACGTAGCAAAATTTATGGTTGAAATAACTAAAATGCTGTGGATTAACTTGCGTTGTAGGCCTTTTATTCAACATGTGGATGGGATTTGATGAATTCCATGTATTATGCTGCAAATGCAATTTAAGTGAGGCTAACCCCGGGGGTTACACTGTGTATGTGTCTGGCCTTAAACTTCTGTTACATCACCTCCTGGTTTCCCGACAGTTTTTATATCCTGGTCTCTAGTGATGAAATCCTGACATGCAAAGGTGATTAGCCGGTGATCTGCTGCATGTGGTGAGTCACTGCTACCGCCAGTGTTTGCAGGACATCGCTGGAGGCCAGGACACAGAGACTGGTGGGTGAACCACAGCAACAGGAGACTGGTAAGCTATTACTACTTTTAATAATTTACCAGTTTTGTGAATGAATTGTATATGGCTAGACAACCCCTGTAAGAATGCTTTCTAACTTGTAACTATGAAATATATTGTACAGGCATGCTAATATTGCTTTTTGCTAGATATAACAGCTTTTCTGTATACTGGCTTTTAGAATATAATCCAAACCATGTTGGCGGCATAGAAATATTGTATGCAAGCTGAGGAGGATATATATTTTATCAGTCTTTTGTTTTTTTATTTAGATTATGAAGGCAATCGAAATTCATATACTGTGGGATTTATCAAGACCAGTGTCTTCAGCTCTGGTTTTGATATCCAATATTCCGCCACAGGATGCATTTAATTTATGACAAGGTGCACACCTCATCATAAGTGCATCCTCTGTTAGTTTGTGAGTCTAGACTGAAATCTGTGTCAGCTCATAACTGATTTTACGCTAGGTTCACACGTGCGTTCGGGTTTCGGTTCGTGAGGTCCGCTTGGGGACCCCACGAACGGAACCCTAATCCACTTAAAAAAGCAGAAACCCACGAACCCCATAGACTATAATGGGGTCTGCCGGGTTTCTGCCTGAAAAGGGCGGAAAAATGTGGAGAGACAAGTCCTGCTTGCAGGACTTGTTTCTCCACATTTTTAAAGGGGATGGGGAACGGAATCCCTGAGTTGGAGACCCAACGCAGGTGTGAACCTAGCCTAAGTCAACATTTACATCAGAAAATTGTAAATGATGACAAATCTGCTGGGGCCGATGACCTTGGCTATGCCCAGGATCACTTTTGAGAATGGAACAAAGATGATCTAATTTAAAAAGTTGGATTGTGACTTTTATGGCAAAAATAGACATCCATTTAGTTTGGCTCAGTGAGAAACCCTCTAAAATAAAGTATGATCTGCTGACCTCAAAGCTGCTATCAATCAGTTTACAAGATCTTTGTGTTTGTTTATGTATGAAGTAGGTATATAAAAAAACGCAGCCAAAAAAAAAATGCTTTGTATTTGTGGGTGCATACCCTTGTTGAATGTGGCTAGGCTTGGGATCCTGAGTTTTCATTTTGGAAATGCATACATTTCTAGAATATCTGCGACACCAGCTTAAAGCTATGAAAACTGTGAATAAAACTTGCAATTCCTGCACAATGTAATATCTCTTCTAATAAAGACATTTTGATTTCTCAAAAAGTGTTCGTTCTCATTCTTATGCTTTATAAGGTCATATACCAATGATTATTCCATGAGACTGAAGGAGGGTCACTTCAGACAGTTATGTCTCTGGCATTATAAAACCCTTATCCCAACTGTGCTTTCAGCTAGTGAAAATAATATAAGTAGAACTGTGATTTTGATGAAATTTGAATTTGAATTTCACGGTCCTGTGTGCGGGCCGCATCAGATAGGACAAGAATAGGACCTGTTCTATTTTGTGGCCCGTTCTGCCGTGGCTCCTATTCATTTAATGAAAGGAGCTGCGGAAGCACGGCGCGTGCACGGGTGGAACATGGGGATATCCCCATGTCCCCCGTGTGCTGCCTGTGCTTTTAATTCACGGCAGACCAGTTGCAGCACGGTCATCTACAACCGGCCTTATAATGCCCCAGAAATAACTTTTGAAGTGTATCTACCCCTCAGCTTTAGTTCTTATGTGTTTATACAGGAGCCAATCCGCCTATACACAGAAGCAGTGTGAGGATTTCTGGTGACAATAGAAAAACGGGATAGACTAAGGGACATAAACTGGATTTCACCGCAGGATTTCATGAAAAGAAGCTAAAATCTATTAATAAAGTATAAGGCCCGGTTCACATCTGCGTTTGGGGAGTCTGCTTGGGGACCCCACCCCGAACGGAAACCTATATGCATCAAAAAGCTGTTTACCTGGGAAACCCGCGGACCCCATAGACTATAATGGGGTCTGTGTGGTTTCTGCTTGGTTTCCGCACGAAGCAAGTAGAGAGGAAAGTGCTGCATGCTCTACTTTCCCTCTCCGCTTGCTTTGTTCGAAAACTGAATGCAGATGTTAACCGGGCCTAATACAAAACTTAGTAATGTCACAAACGCTGGCAGAATAACAAAAGTTGTTAAAATTTAGGTAAACTTTTAAGTTATTAGGCGTGCCTTCTCCTTTATTTAAAGTATACCCAAGTTTTCATGAAATGTTGAAATATGTGAAGGGTCTTGCTGAGCAGTCTGTTCCATGACTATAAGCCTTCATACATAATGTTCTGTCAGTTTTTTTCTACTGCTAATAAACACATGATGGTTGAAACACAGTTTACATTTGTCTCTCAGGCACGGATGTGTACAATAAAGAATAGTCTGCCCCCCCCCCCCCTCCCCTAACCAATAGTGATAATGTTCTGCCAGGAGTAACTATACAGTTACAAACAAATAGCTGAGAAAATCCTAGTGACCATAATATAGGAGATTCAGGAACACTGGACTGTAAATACTGGGTAAATATGTGGCAAAATACATGCAGCCAAGCAGATAAAACAATCTATGAGCAAGTCAGGAAAACTGCTGTTAGTAGAAATACTTGTGCAGACTGTAAGGAGTATCAGCCCCTCATCTCTCCATTCACTGTGTAAAAAGGACCGCCCCCTGTGATGATTCCGCTTAAATATGGCTATAACTCAAAGCTGTATTTTGATCTCTGGGTATAGTATCTCCCTCCTACTTTCATTTATTCATAATGTGCGCAGCTCTAATCCTAGGTGTATGTTGTCATAATGTGGCAACATTGTAACAATAGGGCTTTGTATCCATCCCAGAATAGCTCCATTGGAATTCCTACACATGCATTGTTCAGCCTGGGCTGTTGATCAGATATGGCTGATAACATTGTATCATTCCACTTGGTCTCAGCTCCATACAAAGAATCTGGACTTGAGCGCATTAATCAATCAGACTTGCCGTCGCCGGTGACCTCATTCTGGGAGGTGGCATAAAGGGTATAAAAGAAGAGGCAAGAGGTCAGTGAGGAGAGATTACAGACAGACTTCCACTGAGAGGAGACTATGACAGACCACTACTGGGATATATTGTGATGAGCATGCAGGCTGGATTGTTGTGTTGATGCCACATGCTAGAAGCCTCCACTGGGTAACTCCACATGCCATGTGTGAGTGTTGGATTATAGAGCCACATCCAGGATATGTGTGGTAAAGTAATTATTTCACTTTCATGCCCTTTTATTTTATTGTACTGTATCTTGTAACTAGTAACTGTTAATGCTTGCATATATCTACATATCTGTTCTGAACTGCATGTGTTAGATGTTAATACCGACCCATTTAGGGGTTAATAAATATATAAAATTTTGAAATCTTGTCTTGTATTTATCTGGTGGACCCAACACTCACTGGCGATGAGTGTGGTTTTTATGAAAGAAGACTCAGGTGTGGGCCAACGCGGTGTTGGCGCACTGAGGATCTTTCACACCCCCTATGCTCACTATCTTTATGTCTTGCCCTTATCTGGCATCTATGGATGGACTTCCTTGGTAACAAAAGAGTGAACAGCAAATTAGCAAGAAGGGAGACTGACAGGAACTTTAGAGAGGTTTTCCAGGCAGAAAGCAGCCACATTTTTTTACCCCTTCCTACAATAAGGTGTCATTTTTTGCTGGGCCAGATGTACTTTTTAGTTATACTATTTTGGGGAATGTCTATTGCTTTGATCACTTTTAATTAAGTTTTCAAGAGGAGAATCGGTGAAAAAACAATGGTCCAGCTATGGCATTCACCTTATGGGAAAAATATTTTTAGAAGTTTGTAGACTGGGTGTTTTTGGGCACAGGGATACCTAATGTGTCCTTTTGTCTTCAGTATATATATATATTTTTTTACTTTTTATATTTTGTTGTAGGGAAAGGGAGTGATTTGAATTTCAAATTTTACATTTTTTTTTTTTTTTTATATTTTTTTAAGGCAATCAGTATCTTGGTCAAAGCTGACCGAAACACCATTTTCCCCATGGCGCATGGGCACTGCCATTTTGGGGAGGATCGCAGGCCCCTAGAACGAGATCCGGCGGCTATGGTGACCGCTCATCTGACCTACTATTACGGTTCATTAAAGTGCATTACATTTTGGTCCAGAATCACATGCTCTATGAAATGAAATTAAGTTGTCTGACAAGTTAGTTATCATTTAAACCCCTAATGCCGCAGTTGTTTTTTTTGTTTTGTTTTTTTTTATCTTAGTTTCATCATCCCTGACTCCCAAGAGCCGTAACATTTTTATTTTTGTATAGATATTGCCATATGAGGTCTTGTTTTTTTGTAGGTTGAGTTAACTCATTATGTATTGAGAACTCATTGCATTAATCTTATTTTTGTTGAGAAGAATTTAAACAAAAAAAAAAAAAAAGACATTCCACCATTGCTTTTTGGGGTTTAACTTATGTTGTTTTTGTTGTTGCATTGTAGTACTTAAAAAAAGATTGCTTTGTGTCTCCATATTCTGAGATTTATTTATATTTTTTTCCTTGATGGAGTTGTTAGGGTTTGTTTTTCAGGGCAAGCTTTAGATTTCATTAGAATCAGTTTTAGGTACATATGACATTTTGATAAATTTGTATTTCTTTTTGGGGGCTTTGTGTGTGTGTGTGTGTGTGTGTGTGTGTGTGAACCAAAAAAAAAAGGGAATGTGTGTGTGTGTATTGTGACCGATGACAGGACACCATCTGAGCAAGATGATGCTGCAGCTCTTTGGGGGGGGTTTGTGGATTTTCCTTGACCTTTCCCCCCATCTTCTCTTTTCCTTTTTTGTTATTTTCTTTGGCCGCCCCCTTTTGGGCTTAACAAGAACTGCCTTGGGGTTCCCCTTCCCCTTTCTTTTTTTCCCACAGGGGGAACAGACAGGTTAAATCTCTGTGGAAATTTTTGCCCCCCCCCCCCCACCAAAATAAAATTTTGTGTGTTGTGTCCCCCCCCCCGGATAAAAGGCAACTCATGGCCACCTAATAAGACTATGGTAAAAGATAGGATCAAATATAAGATAGGCTACCATTTCCCACGGTCATTTTTTTTTATTCACCTCTTTTTTTAGTAAAAAAACAAAATTTCACAAAAAATGTCCACAAGAAAAAAGAAAAAAAAAAAAAATGAACTAAAAATGATTAAGTTATAGGGGTGCCCAAACTTTTTCATATGACTGTATATACAGTGGGGAAAAAAAGTATTTAGTCAGCCACCAATTGTGCAAGTTTTCCCACTTAAAAAGATGAGGCCGGCCTGTAATTGTCATCATAGGTAGACCTCAACTATGAGAGACAAAATGAGAAAACATATCTAGGAAATCACATTGTCTGATTTTTAAAGAATTTATTTGCAAATTATGGTGGAAAATAAGTATTTGGTCAATAACAAAAGTTCATCTCAATACTTTGTTATAAATCCTTTGTTGGCAATGACAGAGGTCAAACATTTTCTGTAAGTCTTCACAAGGTTGGCACACACTGTTGCTGGTATGTTGGCCCATTCCTCCATGCAGATCTCCTCTAGAGCAGTGATGTTTTGGGGCTGTCGCTGGGCAACACAGACTTTCAACTCCCTCCAAAGGTTTTCTATGGGGTTGAGATCTGGAGACTGGCTAGGCCACTCCAGGACCTTGAAATGCTTCCTACGAAGCCACTCCTTCGTTGCCCTGGTGGTGTGCTTGGGATCATTGTCATGCTGAAAGACCCAGCCACATTTGATCTTCAATGCCCTTGTTGATGGAAGGAGGTTTGCACTCAAAATCTCACGATACATGGCCCCATTCTTTCTTTCATGTACACGGATCAGTCGTCCTGGTCCCTTTGCAGAGAAACAGCCCCAAAGCATGATGCTGCCACCCCCATGCTTCACAGTAGGTATGGTGTTCTTTGGATGAAACTCAGCATTCATTCTCCTCCAAACACGACGAGTTGTGTTTTTACCAAACAGTTCTTTTGGTTTCATCTGACCATATGACATTCTCCCAATACTCTTCTGGAACATCCAAATGCTCTCTAGCAAACTTCAGACGGGCCCGGATATGTGCTGGCTTAAGCAGGGGGACACGTCTGGCACTGCAGGATCTGAGTCCCTGGCGGCATAGTGTGTTACTGACGGTAGCCTTTGTTACGTTAGTCCCAGCTTTCTGGAGGTCATTCACTAGGTCCCCCCGTGTGGTTCTGGGATTTTTGCTCACCGTTCTTGTGATCATTTTGACCCCACGGGGTGAGATCTTGCGTGGAGCCCCTGATCGAGGGAGATTATCAGTGGTCTTGTATGTCTTCATTTTCTAATTATTGCTCCCACAGTTGATTTCTTCACACCAAGCTGCTTGCCTATTGCAGATTCAGTCTTCCCAGCCTGGTGCAGATCTACAGTTTTGTTTCTGGTGTCCTCCACAGCTCTTTGGTCTTCACAATAGTGGAGTTTGGAGTGTGACTGTCTGAGGTTGTGGACAGGTGTCTTTTATATTGATAACAATATCAAACAGGTGCCATTACTACAGGTAATGAGTGGAGGACAGAGGAGCCTCTTAAAGAAGAAGTTACAGGTCTGTGAGAGCCAGAAATCTTGCTTGTTTGTAGGTGACCAAATACTTATTTTCCACCATAATTTGCAAATAAATTCTTAAAAAATCAGACGATGTGATTTTCTGGATTTGTTTTCTCATTTTGTCTCTCATAGTTGAGGTCTACCTATGATGTCAATTACAGGCCGGCCTCATCTTTGTAAGTGGGAGAACTTGCACAATTGGTGGCTGACTAAATACTTTTTTTTTCCCCACTGTCCTCCACTCATTACCTGTAGTAATGGCACCTGTTTGACATTGTAATCAGTATAAAAGACACCTGTCCCCAACCTCAGTCACACTCCAAACTCCACTATGGTGAAGACCAAAGAGCTGTGGAAGGACACCAGGAACAAAATTGTAGACCTGCACCAGGCTGGGAAGACTGAATCTGTAATAGGCAAGCAGCTTGGTGTGAAGAAATCAACTGTGGGAGCAATAATTAGAAAATGGAAGACATACAAGACCACTGATAATCTCCCTTGATCAGGGGCTTCACGCAAGATCTCACCCCGTGGGGTCAAAATGATCACAAGAACGGTGATCAAAAATCCCAGAACCACACGGGGGGACCTAGTGAATGACCTGCAGAAAGCTGGGACTAACATAACAAAGGCTACCGTCAGTAACACACTACGCCGCCAGGGACTCAGATCCTGCAGTGCCAGACGTGTCCCCCTGCTTAAGCCAGTACATATCCGGGCTCGTCTGAAGTTTGCTAGAGAGCATTTGGATGTTCCAGGACAGTATTGGGAGAATGTCATATGGTCAGATGAAACCAAAGTAGAACTGTTTGGTAGAAACACAACTCGTCGTGTTTGGAGGAGAGTGAATTCTGAGTTGCATCCAAAGAACACCATACCTACTCTGAAGCATGGGGGTGGCAACATCATGCTTTGGGGCTGTTTCTCTGCAAAGGGACCAGGACGACTGATCCGTGTACATGAAAGAATGAATGGGGGCCATGTATCGTGAGATTCTGAGTGCAATCCTCCTTCCATCAGCAAGGGCATTGAAGATGAAACGTGGCTGGGTCTTTCAGCATGACAATGATCCCAAGCACACCACCAGGGCAACGAAGGAGTGGCTTCGTAAGAAGCATTTCTAGGTCCTGGAGTGGCCTAGCCAGTCTCCAGATCTCAACCCCATAGAAAACATTTGGAGGGAGTTGAAAGTCCGCGTTGCCCAGCGACAGCCCCAAAACATCATTGCTCTAGAGATCTGCATGGAGGAATGGGCCAACATACCAGCAACAGTGTGTGCCAACCTTGTGAAGACTTACAGAAAACGTTTGACCTCTGTCATTGCCAACAAAAAATATATAACAAAGTATTGAGATGAACTTTTGTTATTGACCAAATACTTATTTTCCATCATAATTTGCAAATAAATTCTTAAAAAAAATCAGACAATGTGATTTTCTGGATTTGTTTTGTCATTTTGTCTCTTATAGTTGAGGTCTATCTATGATGTCAATTACAGGCCTCTCTCATCTTTTAAGTGGGAGAACTTGCACAATTGGTGGCTGACTAAATACTTTTTTTCCCCACTGTATATATATATAAAATATATATATATATATATATATATATATATATATATATATATTTTATCTTTTTTATTTTTTTTTAAAGGGGGTTTTCCAAGATATAAAACATCCGGTCCCCCATGGTAGCTGATTGCTGTGGCGTTTAGAAGTCAGTGACGGTCAGTCACAGTTATTTGTTTTATGGCCTGTGTGCAGCTCTGACCCATGCAAATGAATGGTGAATGCGGCTAAGCTGCAATACCAAGCAAATCCACTATACAGTGTATAATGTTGTGCTTAATTAGCCAAAGTGCTTGCGTGAAACAGCTGTTGCAAGGGGTACTGGGTTTAGAATCTTGGGATAGGTCAGCAGTATCTTATTCTTTCAATACCCCTTTACTACCATTAACCCTGAGGAATGAATAAATGTGATATTTTAATAGGTCGGACTATGTGTTTATTTTTTTATTGTGTGTTTTACCTGATAAATGGGAAAACTTGTTTTGTTTGAAAGTTGAAAATGGGTTACAATGTTTTGTTCTCCCACTAGGGGATTTATTTTGTGATCGCTGGTATAATAGGGCGTAATAGGAGTACCTATAGCTATGACAAACCATTTGTTACCTGTAGTTTTGTTCCCGGAAATGGGTGATGCAGTGACACATGAGCAACTTCCCTCAAACCGCATAGATGCCTTAGGCACTATTGACTGTGGAACCTAATGGGTGAGGTGGCTAGGATTGGATTTATCTCTGACCCCAGCCTTTGCAGGTGGGTATGAACTGTATAACTTTGCCGACACCCTGATGCAAGAGCAGACTCAGCTCTTGAGCCTCCCTGTGGACATATAAGTGCAAAGTTAGACTAGACAATCTTAAACTAGATTTATTAGCTGGCTTTACGCTAGGTTCACACTAGCATTCAAGTTTCCGTTCCCGGGGTCCACTTGGGGAACCAAAAAAACTAAAAAGTGGTTACCCTGGAAACCTGCGGACCCCATAAACTATGATGTGGTCCGCCGGTTTCCACCCAAAATCAGCGGAGAGAAAAATCCTTCTTGCAGGACTTTTCTCTCTGCATTTTTCAAATGGAATGGGGGACGGAATCCCCGAATGGTCACACAACGCTAGTGTGACCGTACACTTATTTTTCAACTTTCAAAACTTTGGTGTAATTTCTGGCTCCCTGCATATTAAGCCACACACCCCTTTCTAACAAGCCTCACCTACGCAGTTAGAAAGTGTCTAATACAAATAGAAAATGAGGTGTAAAGCATGTACACCATTTTTCGGCATATTTTATCTGCCCCATAATGTACAGGTACATTATGTCACTACGGGGTTAATGTGACAGTCTGACAGAACTCAAAGGATATACAGTATACTTTGATCTACTTTTTTTTGCTATGTATCTTTGCTAGTTCTCTTTTATCTATTCCTATCTACATATCAAACCAGTTTGCTAGCTCTTGAGGTCAAAGTCTGATGTCTACACTGCTTGGAAGAGATCCCAGTGTAGTTACAACTGAGACTCCCATAAAGTAAATCAGCATAAAATGTTGGTCACAATGACACTGGTGCAGTTCTCAGGAAAGCTTTTTAGGAAAGGACACAACATTTTGCTTTGTATAACTGGTGAATTAAAAGCTTGCCGTATTGCAATGACACTGCCAGTACTTTTTGTGAATAAATTAAGTGGTTTCAAGTCAAAAAGTAATTGCAATGTTGCACTACTACACTGTACTTAATGTTAATGAATTGGATTGCATTGTGGTCCGTGAAAAGCTACAAGTGCGACACAGCAAAAATTTGACCATGCTGGATTTCTGCATTTACTTTCATTAGTTGTGACTGGCTGCATGAGATTAATGATCATATTGTAGCCATGTAACCCTAGCTTGAGAGTAGAATACATTCTAAAAAGTTTCCTGCAATTACTGTTTATTATCTATCTACAGCAGGGGTCGGCGACCCCTGGCACGCATGCCAAGAGTGGCACGCGAGGCTTATTTCCCTGGCACGGGCAGTCTGAGTCCTCACCGAAACTAATCTGCTATTATTATACTGTGGGGTCTCTTCAGATCCCAGAGTATAATAAGCGGAGCCCCAGGGGAGGTGATCAAACATAAAAAAACAATGTTACTCAACTTCCCTGCGCTCTGGAGCTGCTCCGTTCTCTTCGGCGCTTCTGCCTGATGCAAGATACCGATGATAGGGCCGGTGGTCACATCGCGTCATTATGCCAAAGTGACCCCTGAGACTCAATCAGCGGTCGCTGACTTCAGGCAGAAGTGCCAAAGAGAATGGAGCGGCTCCGGAGCGCAGGGAAGGTGAGTAACATTATTTTTTTATGTTTGTCTCTTGGCCCTCCACTTATTATACTCTGGGGCCTGAAGAAGCCCCACAGTATAATAATAGCTAGTGAGTGTCACCAATTGGAATATTATTAAAGTTGGAATATTATACTGTGTGCAGGGGCCGCTATGGGACATAATACCGTGTGCAGAGGCCGCTATGGGACATAATACCGTGTGCAGGGGCCGCTATGGGACATAATATCGTGTGCAGGGGCCACTATGAGACATAATATCGTGTGCAGAGGCCGCTATGAGACATAATACCGTGTGCAGGGGCTGCTATGGGACATTATTCTGTATAAAGGTGTGTTTTTGCACAAAAAACGCAGGCATTTTTTTTGTGTGCAAAATCCACCATGTGAACGCAGTTTTACATCAAAGTAAAAGTTCCAGAAAAGAATATAACTGTGTAAGGGAATCACTAGAGGAGCGATTCCCCAGAAGCTGCTGGAAAACTAGGGGGGAGGGGCACAACGAGACAGTGGACCTTAAGCTGAATCCCCCCCACTGTCCCTGGCTAACTTGCCCGATCTGTCCTAGGTGACAGCCAGCAACCACGTCGACAGTCCCTCCTTATAATAAGTGATCACATAGAACGCAGACAAGACGCACAACAACAAAGGGAGGTCAGCTAGCCAAGGGGTCAGAACCAAACGAGCAATGCAGTACAGAATCTAAATCCAAGAGAATAGTCAAAGTCAAAGCCAGTGGTCAGAAAATCAGGTAACAAGGTAGCAAGGGAAATAATGAAGAGAGCAGGCAAAACACAAGTGTAATAACCGGCAACTTGCAGAGAAGTGACAACCTGTATATAGAAAGTCTGGGCCCAGCCCCACACCTGATAGGCACACAGGCTGTCAATCACACAAGCCAGGAAGAGATTAACTCTATACCGTCCAGAGAGAAATGCTTAGAACACGGGTGTGGGTAGAAATCCATTACCCTGATTAGGACCATGTTCAGACTGAGCATCAAGAAACTTACACAAAGAACCAAATTGAAGATGCCTCCTTCGCCACAGCGTGCGAGCGGAGGGCGGCGCCGAGACCCGAAACGGCAGAGACGTTACAAACTGATTCCAGATACATAATGTGTTTCCACCACAAGGATGCTGCCATACGGTGCTGCTGGACACATTCATTTACCACTAATTGGGGGCTGCACATGGACTTTCATTGCAAAAATAATACATAATAATAAAAATACAGGTGCATCCCAGGAAATAGCAGTAAGCGCATGCGTCCTAAAGAATCTTTCGGCAGCACTTCTGTGTTATGGTTTGTGGTATATGACTTTAGTATAGGGGTTACCAGCCTTACAATTATTGCGTGGCACTCCGAGTACCTCATCTTTGATTATTTCATTTAAATCGGCACACCGAACAAAAAAAGTTTCCTACCCCTGATCTACAGGATAATTGATAGAGAAATGTTAGATTGCTGCAGGTCTAAGTGCTTGGATCCACAATCACTATTGTGGATATCCTATTGTCAACAGCTTTACCGACTTTGTATGACATAACATTTGAGCATCTGTGTTAACACTCCATAAAAACACCTTCTCATGTGGTCATACTGGTAAGCAGGGGTCTTAGGACTACTGAATTAATCAGCAAACCTGGTGGAGATGTTGGCCGCCTCCTTTTCTGACACCTGTTCCTTCACCCCAATCCACTCATTACCTGCTCTTACCCTCCCCTCCTTTGAAGTGCACTCTATCCGCATTTACTCACTCTCCCACCTCAAAGTCATATACTCACCAACAAGACCCACCACCGCCTTCATCAACCACTTCACCACCTGGCTCATTAACTTCCTCTCGACTAATGTCCCATTATCATCATGGGCGACTTCAACATCCCCATTGACGGAAATACCCTTTTGCTTCCAAACTCCTATCTCTCACCAACTTAGAGATATTCTTTTTCTGTTTACAATTGCAGTCATCAATTGTGATCACTGATGTAGCTAGTTATGCATTTTTTGTGTTGCCAATACATGCATTATATCATGTGATGTTATTACAGGATTTAATTGGTTAGTGCGTCTTTTAAATGTTCAGTCACACTATGAGTATAAGCTCTAGTTAGCTTGAAATGCATAAGTGGAAAGGCGACTGCCTTATCATATTTCAAATATATCAATAAAAATGGTGTTTTAACCACATCCAAGAATATTAGTGCTGGACTCCTCTTTAGACTTTGTCTGTGTTTGCTGGTCCTGCAAACAGGATCCCTGCATGCTTTCATATGCCCAAACTTATGATTGGCCAAGCAGGAATCGTCAAATGGTGAGCTGTTGATTTTTTTTTCTTTATACTATCACTGTGAAAATTTGCCGATTTTTGACTGGTTTTAGACACATTGATTTCTGCTATGCAGGAGATAATTAATACTGTCATACCACACATCAGTCTCAATAAATCTACTCCAATTTGTGTAGTTCTAGTCTAAGGAAGGAGTGCCTAATTTGCATAATGAAGAAAATGTCTTTTTCTCTGCATCCACGGGACTATTAAACATAATGAAGGTATGATATGTAAGAATGTCACAGTGCCTATAGCACTATGGTGGCAGCTTGAAGGAGTTTGGGTAGGTAATAGACTCCCTTTAAGCTCTGTAATGACAGAATAGCAGTGTCAGTCATGGGGGTGTGATTCAGAGCTCCAATCAGAGGCAGCCAGTGTCAGAGCTCAGAATCACACCCCTTGTCTGCTCCTGCCTGACACCGCCCTCCTGACAGTACAGAGCATAAATAGCATATAAGGCACCAAAACTAACAGCAATGATTATAACTAAAGTATTTCTCCACCGCATTAATAACAACACACAAAACTTTTTGTTTTTGTATTTTTGCACTTTTTGTGCATTTGCAAATTTGGGCCCCCTAATACTGCCCCCACACATAGTATGCTGCCCTCTTAGTGCCCCCACACTTAGTATACGTCCCCCTTAGTGTGACTAATGGTCGTTGTATGGTCAGTGTGGGGCCCCATGCAATTGCTTTGGTTGTTTGGTGGCCCCGATAATAATCCAATAAAATATAGTACAGAGCACGCGTTTTAAAAGAATTAACTATAACATTAAAAGTGATGGTTTATCCTATATGACCTATATTAGATTGCTTGGGTTCTTACCCCTGTAACGCCAGGAGTTGATCATTTGTTTGGTAGGGATGCAAGGCTCCTAAGAATAGACCATCAATTTTACAGTCTTGGTTAACCCTTTTAATATGAACTGTCTTGATATTTTGTACTCAGCCTATAAAATATATATAAAATAATGATGATTGTTAAATGGAAAAAAAAATACACTGGGTGGGGTATTTATTAATGGTGGTGTATTGCTATGATTTTCTGATTTCACATGGCATGCAACTTGATAGACATGGATATTTTTGAAAAAGAAAAGGGCTGTAGAATAACAGGAGGGGAAGTGGGATGGAAAACACACTGATTTCCAACTGAAAACACTGTAATATTCAAAGGGGTTTTCCAGGCTAAAAATTTTCTGACCTATTCTAAGGATTGGTCTTCAGTATCATACCCAGCACCCCCATCACAGAGGATACACAGAGAATGGAACACGAAGCAGAAAACTCTGTTCTCTGTTTAGTGGCCAGACCAGGTTACTGCAGATCAGCTCCCATTCACTTGAATGTCCATGAAGTAAAGTCTGCAGGACCTTTCTCATGCTCCATATAGAAGTGAATAGGAGCACCAGACATAGCCGAGTGCTGTATTTTTGCTATCTCCGGAACTACCATTGAAGTAAATGGGAGTACCAACCAAAAAGAGTCCCGCCCACGTTCAGCCTGGCAACGCTCAGGTTGAATGTGAAGCACAGAGTTCACTTCATGGAACAACCCTTTAAGCTGCAGTTATTCAGTTCAGCCACTAAACAGAGAACAACGTTTTCTGCTTTCTGCTCCGTTCCTTGTTTACCAGCTGCTGAGAACAGCTTACCACTGGGTTGACAGACATAGGACCCTCTCTGATCTGATACAGATGTGAACTCCTTAGGATAGGTTATAAAGATTTTTAGCCTGGAAAAGCACTTTAATAACCACATGGTAAACTGCCATCCTGCAAGCACTTAAAACATTTCTGCAACTAGTTTGCCACATGTAAATAAATACACCTTGGTCCAGAAGGGGCTTAAACTTCGCAAATTTTCTGCATGGAAATTCAGTGGTGTTTTACATTAGCAACAAAGTAGATGATATTTTTAAAAATGTTATCCACATACTACAGAAAATGCATGCAGTGTATGGCCTTATTCACACAAATGGGAAATACAGTCATCACATGGCTACACTCAAATCGATGTGATCTTATGGCCCTTTTCACCCGTCTGTTTTTTATAACTGGACTGCATGAACGTCACTTCAAAAAATAATAGGACATGTACTGTTTTCACTGATCACTCATAGGCTCTATTCAGATCACGTTTTTACATACCGTATTTTTCGCTTTATAGACGCACCTAGGTTTTAGAGGAGGAAAATAGGGAAAAAATATTTTGAACCAATTCGTGGACAACCTCTTTAATAATAGTGTCCAATCTTTTAAGTGGGTTACATCAACTGCATTGGTGAATGCATGACACCGATGCAGATGAAATACTAGTAAGTAACTCGTGAGCCACAAGCTACTACAGACCTGTGGCCTATGAGCTGCCCTAAGACCTCTTTGGGCATTTTAATAAAGGGTGGTAGTAATTCATATAAGGCCAATTGGGGGCATTTTAAAAACACTGTGTTTTTTAATTCAGCAACAAAAACAGCTCCTTTTTGGCACGTTGTTTTTTTGCCGTTGTGGAAATGGTGCAGAAACAGCTTTCCTGGGCTGGAGTCACACAGGTTATACTCTTAGCAGGTTAGCTGCCTTTTTTTTTCTTTTTGTAGTGAGTTTAAGCCTTTGAAATGCACAGATTGAGGCTAAACCATTTTGCTTTTTTCTTCCCCTTTTAATATATAGGGAAAATGCTTGTGATTCCAGAGCTATAATGATCATGCTGCAACTTTTAAAATCTTTTTTTAACCCACAATGTGTGGTTAAGAGAAATGAAATCTCATTCACTTTGCTGGTACTGTAAAATGAAGTGTTATTTCCTGTTGCAGTTCCACAGCAGCCAGAAATGCTACTTTTCCTCTAGAGCCTTATCCTGAAAGTGATAGTGGCCGGCTGTGATTTTATGCAGGTGTGCCACCACAAAAAAAAACACCCAATTTCAGGCAGGTTTTGCAACATTTGATTGGATATTTCAGTGAAAATTAAAATTGCTGGGCAAAGCCATGCCCCTGTGGATATGGCCACACATCTTTGTTTCATACCACTGGTCAATAAATGTGCTTTCCATGCCATATTTTTGGATGTGACCAACATATAAAGTGACTTACAGACGGCAACCTGGGAAGTTTGCTTGCTCTTCAAGGAGCAATGAGACATTACAATGTGACAAAGAAATGAACATATCAGACACTAGAAGTGAGGGCTCTGCTCGCAAGAGCTTAAAATCTATGAAGAAATAAGGAGACACAAGAGGTCAGAGGGCTTGTTTGGTACAATAGTCCAGTCACCTTTTAAAAAATAAGGTCATATAACTGAAGCTGTATGAGTAAGTCATCAGCCGGTATCTGTTACTAGACCGATACTAAGTGCAGGGAGTAAAGGATAACTTCTAGATTGAGAGGTCAGGTTCTGAGGAATGGAGTATGAAGAATAGCTTAGGATAAGAAATGTCAGAGTAGTGTGTGGAGGTGTAGAACAATGTGATCAGGTCACGTGTAAGCCTGCCTAAACAGATGTAATTTTAGGGCAGTTTTGAAGCTGCTGTAGTTGGGTATTAATGTTATTGCCCAAAGTAAAGCATTCCAGAGCACCAGTGCAGCTCGAGAAAAGTCTTGGAGACGAGAGTGGGATGTTTGAATAACAAAAGTCACAAGTCTAAGGTGATTAGCAGAACAGAGAGGTAGTAGACTGTGACGGAGGAGGAGATGTAGGGAGATGCAGCACTATGGATGGATTTATGAGTGTGTGATAATCTTATATTATATTTTGTGGTGGATGGGTAACCAGTGCAGTGACCGACACAAGATAGATGCATCTGTGTACTACCAGTTTGACAAAAAGATGAGTCTGGTGGCTGCATTTAGGACAGATTGTAGAGGGAAGAGTTTAGTAAGAGGAAGCCCAATTTGAAGAGAATTGCAATAATCAAGACGAGAGAGAATCAGAGCGAAAATTAGGGGTTTTAATGTTTTCACAGTGAGAAAAGATGGAAATCTAGAGATGTATTTGAGGTGTAGGTGACAAGAGCATGCAAATGTCTGAATATGTGTAGTGAAGGGAGATCAGAGTCAAATACAACCCCAAGACAGTGGTCATGCTGCTTTAGTGGTACAGTAAGACCACAGACAGAAATGGAGATATCATGGTTAGGTCAGTTAGTAGATGGAGAGAACACAGGAAGTTCTGTTTTTGAAAGATTCAGTTTTAGATAAAAAGAAGACATTATGTAAGAGACAGCAGAGTGACAGTCACTGGTTTTCTGTATTAGAGCAGGGGTGATGTCACAGAATGAGGTATAAAGATGGTACTGAAAGCCAAATCTGCTGATGGTTTGTTCAATAGGGGCTGTGTAAAGAGAGAAGAGGAGGGGGTCTCGGACCGAGCCCTGGGAAACCCCAACAGCAAGGGGAAGAGGAGAAGAAATTAAACCAGCAAATGATACATTAAATGAGCAGTCGGAAAGACAGAAAGAAAGCCGAGAGAAAGCGGAGTTCCTGAGGCCAATAGAGTGGAGTAACTATGGAGGAGTTGGTGGTCTACAGTGTCAAATGCTGCTGAAAGATCAAGAAGAATAAGTAGTGACTAGTTCCCTTTAGATTTAGCCGTTAGGAGATTGTTGGAGACTTTTGTAAGGGACGTTGCTGTAGAGTGTAATGCACGAAAACCGACGTGGATCTAGTAGGATGCGCTGCATTGTTTCCTGGAGTGTTAGCTGTGTAGTCTGGCAGTCTGCACCCATCACCACCTCAAAGCTAACACACCAGGAACCTCAGCATTTTTGGGTGCTGTGTTGTCCAAGTAGAGACTAATTATGCCTCTCCTGTATACAACACTAACCAGCCTAGGTTGATGTGGACACAGCAGGTGGTGCAGCATACTAACTAGCACAGGAGGCAGAACTGTACCTTCCAGCTGTCCCAGATTCAGCAGGACAGTTCCAAATTCAGAGTGCTATTCTGCTGTCCCTGTCAACATGAGGTATGTCCACGTTTCAACTCAGATGCAGATGAGTTGAATACAAGAATGGTGAAGCCAGAGTAGTAGGCGCAATGTAGTGACATCACTTACAACGCGCCTGCAGCTTCCTGAAGGCTCCAGTACCAGAGACAGCAGGTGATCGAGAAGAGTTATTAGGTTTTTTATGTTTGTTTAATACCAGGAGAGGGACATCATATTGTGGGGGCAACTGTAGGGGGCCATTAAACTGTTGGGGCAACTGGAGGGGGACATTATATTGTGGGTGCACCAGGAGAGGGACTTTATACTGTGGGCGTGTTATACTGTGTGGGGGCACAGAGAGAAATGGATGAGAACAAGTGGAGTCAAAGTTGGTGGGGCTTAATTTGCTGTGGCGCACACTGCACATTCTGTCCCTTGCGAGGTATGGAGCACCACCTATTGGATCCACAACATGCCAAGCAGGACCTGATTTTACACACTCCATTTTAGCATGTACCCTTTTCCCAGAGTTGAAAGCCCACCCCCAGTGCACCAAATGCCTAATTTGCATACAACTTTAAAGTTGTTTTCCTCCAAATCTATAAGAGTAACATACATCTATATATATATAAAACTCAAAATCTGTAGTAGCCCTCTCTATACAAATCCACAGTTCTCGCCCGATTTGGGTGAAATTTGGCACGCCCCCTCTCCACCCACAGGAGCAGAATACTGCGCACGTTACATCTCGCTAGCGTCCCCCCGTCATGAGATTGGGGCCCCCGAAGTTAGGCCCTATACATATAATGGGGAAATGTGAAGGTGAAAGTGACAGTGCTGAGGGGAAAACAACAGTTGTGACTGACAGGGACGGATTATAGCGACGGCGCCAAAGAGTCGCTGCTAAAGGAGCTGCACCACCACGCACAACACATAAACATTTCACAAACACCATGCAAACATCACACAAACAGCACACATACACTACAACACACCACAGAAACACCAGACCACGATAGACACAGACAACACAAACACCACCCCACAAATACCACAACACCACTCCACAAATACCACATGCACACCACATACACATGAACGCAAGGACCAAGGACACGCACACAAACACAATGAGATGGATGCACCCTATGCACACGGACGAACAGAGAACATGCGTACTCATACACACCTACCGCACGCATGGACACTTGCACTGCGCACGTACAAACACATGGATTACATGCGTACACACACGCATACATATACACAGACCACACACGTGCATGCACACACGCATACATACACATGGATCACACGCGTGCACACACACACACACACACACATACATATATACACGCACGCACTGACAAAACACGTCTGGTATCCTTACTGGCTGCTTGCACACTACAGTATTTTTCACGGGCCTCCGGGCCATGGATTTGGCAGTTCCATAGACTTCTTTGTGCACAAAGCTGTGAATTATGCAGGCTCCATAGAATGTTTATGGAGCTGTAGAATCCACAGCCCGGAGACCCGTGAAAAATACTGTAGTGTGCAAGCAGCCTTACTGAGCAGCAATATTGGTCTGGCGAAAACTGCCTCACAGTAAGATTGTCATTATTGCTTACTAAACAGGGAGCTTTCATCACTGAAGCTGCTGAGGTAAAGTGAAAGCTGAGCTCTGATTGATTGCTATGGACAACTACACAAGTCTGCCTGTGAGGCGGTTTTCATTACAGAGATGTGAGCTCCTTCAGGTCATAGTAATACTGTGTGAGGACTGCTCTGTATTTACTATTCATCCTATTACATCTCTTATCAGTGTCAGGTGAAGACTAAAGGGTCATAATGCTAAGGACTGTTTTTTTAAAATGCCGCCCAAAAAACGACCATCTATTGGGCAAGTTCATCCAAACGCTAAGAACACTAAATTGTGTCAAAGAGCTGAGACAAGTGAATAACGTGACTCACGGCTTGAAAAGAAACGGATGAGACAGGCTAAATGTAAGGCAGCTGAGACATCAGAGAAACGGGAATGTCGTCTTCACAAGAATCGTATAAGGCAGGCTGAAGCAAGGAATATGGAAACATCTGAACAAAAGGATGAACGTTCTGAAAATTACCGCATACGAAATATGCAACGTGTGCAAAGATGTAAGCAGGCTGATTTGTGTTTGGAAGCATTTCACTACAACCCAATTCAAGACTATAGGTCACATCAGAAAGTCATAATTGGCAAAATGGACATAATATGCAAACATTGTCAACCAAAGAAGTTTAACTTGGAATCGCCTGGTATGTGCTGCTCAAATGGCAAAATCAGTTTGCCACCTTTAGATCTACCTCCTGAACCACTTCTTTCATACATGTCAGGAACAACTCCCGAGTCAAAGCATTTTCTGCAAAATATTAGGAGATATAATTCATCTTCCTAGAAGACATCCTTTGGTACGACAGCTGGACTCCAGGAAGAAGGATTTATGCCAACTTTTAAAGTCCAGGGCCAAATATATCATAAAATCGGTTCAATGCTTCCTGTAGCAAATGAAGATTCAAAGTTTTTACAAATTTATTTTTTGGGAGACGAACAAATGCAAGCTGATAGACGTTGTGAAGCTATACTTGAGACAAAAAAAGAGATTGTGTTGAATTTGCAAAGATTTTTCCATCAGCACAATTAGTTAGTAAACCTTTTCAAAACAGCCTTAGAAAGAATGCCACGTGATGAATATCACTTTCAAAGCCAAGATATCCTCTTTTTGGTTATCCTCTTTACTGATTCAGTGAAAAAGCGACAATCTTCAACGTATTGCAGAAACACATAGATCATATGATGCTCTGCAATATCCGATATTTTGGAATGGCCAAGATGGCTATTACTTTAATCTAACACAGACTGATCCCAAGACTGCTAGGCCAACCAATAAAAAAATATCAGCTATGGACTTTTATGCTTACCAAATAATGATCAGACATGGGTCTTCTAACCACATTTTACAATGTAGGCAACTTTTTCATCAATTTAGAGTTGATATGTATGCCAAGGTAGAAAGTGAGCGTCTTTTGTACATATGATTGAACCAACAAAAACTTAGAGTGGATGAATACATTCATTTAAGGGATGCTGTTGCTAATGATGGCAATGTGGCTGACGTTGGGCATATGTTTATTTTACTGGCTACATTTACTGGAAGTCCCAGACATATGCATGAGTATGCTCAGGACGCCATGACATATGTTCGGATATATGGTCGTCCTGATTTGTTTATTACAGTTACATGTAATCCAACTTGGCCAGAGATAAAGGAAGAGCTCCTGAATGGTCAGGGCCCCTCTGATCGACATGATTTAATAGCAAGGGTTTTTAAACAAAAACTGATCAAGCTCATGGACGTAATTACAAAGTGTTACATTTTTGGTGAGAGTCAGTGTTGGATGTATTCAATTGAGTGGCAAAAAAGAGGTCTTCCACATGCTCATTTACTGATATGGCTAAAGGATAAGATACGCCCTAATCAAATTGACAGTGTTATTTCTGCTGAGCTTCCAAATCCAGAAGAGGATCCAGTACTTTTTGAAACCATTTCTAAAAATATGATCCATGGGCCATGTGGGCCACTTAACCCAAGATCGCCATGTATGAAGGAAGGAAAGTGTACTAAAAAGTATCCTCGCAACTTGATTGTAGAAACACAAACAGGAGATGATGGTTATCCTCTTTACAGAAGACGGAAACCTGAACAGGGAGGATATACTGCAACAATCCGATTAAAACAGGTTAAACAAAACACAGATCTTGAAATAGATAATCGATGGGTTGTACCTTACTCTCCACTGCTTTCAAAAATATTTGATGCGCACATTAACGTAGAATATTGTAACTCTGTTAAGTCAATTAAATACATTTGCAAATATGTTAACAAGGGGAGTGAAATGGCAGTTTCCCAGCTAAGAATCCAAAATGTACATCTGATGAGATTATGCTGTATCAGATGGGAAGGTATATAAGTAGGAATGAAGCCATGTGGCGATTACTAAATTTTTCCATCCATGAAAGACACTTTAGTTCATCTCAGTGTCCATCTTGAAAATGGACAATGAGTTTATTTTACTCCCAAGAATGCAGAAGAAAGAGCTGCTCGACCACCCAATACAACATTGACAGCTTTCTTTCTCCTATGTCAAGCAGATCCATTTGCAAGGACTTTATTATATTCAGATGTTCCAAAATATTGTTCCAAAAGATGTTCCAACTTCTTTCACAGATTTGAAAATAGTTGATGGAGAGCTGCTTCAAACTTACAGGGAAGCATTCCAAAAGCGTGGTCTGATCGAAGACGATCAACACTGGGACATAACATTGCAGGAAGCATCTGTCACTCACTTTCCACCTCAACTAAGAGACCTATTCCCTATAATAATTACAATCTGCGCACCTTCCAATTCCTGCGCGCTTTGGGACAAATACAAAGAATTTCTTACTGAAGATAGTCTTAGAGTGCAAAGGAGAGTTAATCCACACTTAGACTTAAATTTCACTGCTGACATATTCAACAAAGAACTCTTGATGTTAGAAGAAAGGTGCATATCTATCAATAATAAAACTCTAATAGAATTAGGTTTACCAGCACCAAATCGACCAGACTTTGATATTATGAACAGAGACATTCTGCAAAAAAAAAAAAAAGCTATGATTTGGAAAAATGTAAAGAATTTGTCATATTAAATAAGCCTCTTTTGGTTGATGACCAAAGATTGGCCTATATGGCAATTATGGGTCAGATTTCCAGTGGAAATAGGGGACTATTTTTCCTAGATGCACCAAGAGGTACTGGTAAAACATTTTTAATTCATTTGCTGCTTGCAGAAATTCGCTCAAACAATGACATTGCCTTGGCTGTTGCATCATCTGGGATTGCGGCCACTCTTTTAGATGGAGCGCGCACGGCTCATTCAGCACTAGGATTGCCCTTTAATATAGTGCTGTCAGAAACTCCCTGTCTGTAATATCACTAAGGGCTCTGGGAAAGCTAAGGTATTACAAACTTGCAAAGTAATTGTTTGGGATGAATGTACCATGGCGTACAAGAAAGCGGTCGAGGCCCTTGATCGCACCTTGAAATATCTGCGGGGAACCGATTGTTTAATGGGGGGAATTGTTGTAATTTTTGCAGGTGACTTCTGCCAGACATTACCTGTTCTTAATGGAGCAAAACCAGTGGATAAGCTGAATGCCTGTCTAAAATCTTCTTATCTGTGGATACATGTTCAGAAGCAGACTCTTACTACTAATATGCAGGTTCATTTGATGGGAAATACAACTGCGGACAAATTTACACACCAGCTACTATACCTTGGAAATGACAGATTCCCTACTGATTCCACTACTGGTCTCATTTGCTTTCTGTAAGATTTTTGTGAAATGACATCTTCGGTAATGGAACTTATTGACCAAGTTTTCCCTGATATTTGGAACAATTTTAACAACCATCAGTAGCTTTGTGAACGTGCAATCCTAGTGCCTAAGAATTATAGTGTCAGCTCCATAAATATACTAATTCAAGGAAGGCTGCCTGGTCTAGCGACCACATACATGTCCATTGATTCAGTCATGGAGAGTGAACAAGCCGTAATGTATCCATTCAAAGTCTCATGCCCAATGTTATTGAAGCCACTATTCTTATGGGAACCTCTAAGGGAGCAAATGTTTTCATTCCGCGTATTCCTTTGCAACCAAGCAACATGCCCTTCAATTTTAAGCGTCTGCAGTTCCCAATCCGACTTGCATTTGCTATGACTATAAACAAAGCACAAGGTCAATCACTTAACGTAGCCGGCATTAATTTGGAGAGCTGGGCTTTTCACATGGACAGTTGTACGTTGCTTGCTGTAGAGTGGATAACCCCATAAATCTTTTCATATATGCACCTGAAGGTAAAACCAGAAACATTGTTTACCAAAAAGCACTACAATAGATAGTTGTTTAACTGTAAACCAGTTTTACTCTTTTGTCCATGAACTACTTATAGATTACACTGGAGGGAGGGGGGAAGGGTTGCACTATGTTGTTAATTGGGTGTAAATATTTGATATGTTTGTGTACGGTGCATAAATTTTAATTTTTGATAAAAAATAGTTCAAAAAATAGTTGTAATAGTTTATACTACATAATATGAATTGAATATGTAAAATCAATAAAAATGTTGAAATAAAAAAAAAAGTTGTTCACATAAATGTTACAACAAATGCGAAAATAATAAGAAAAATTTCAAGTGGAAAAAAACATTTACTGTAGCACTCTGAAAATGTTAATTTCAGTGTGACACTGAAAATTTAACTTTCGCTGGCATAACCAACAATTTAACATATTTTCCGCAAGCAAAGCCGCGGGTATTGTACTAGTAACAAATATGTTATTTATCACTGTAATGTATGTATAACACGGTGGTGACAGTTGACTATGCTTGGGGGGATACGATAGCCTCCCTGATAACATCTGAGGGGGCAGTAAACGGTACACCCTGTAGACGGTGACATGTAAGCATTGCAGAATGCATGAGGAGTAAGATGAGCTAATGGCGCGGAAATGCCTCAAATGACATCACCGTTTTGGGCTGGAAACTATCAAGCGAGGTTAGTGGGCGTGGCCACCGTCAGTACCCGGATATAGTATGCAGGCTGACATTATTATAACCTGTGGAGTAAAACTGGGGGGTGTGCACTACAGCCTGCCTCCTCTCGTCACCATAGCAACCCCTCCTCTGTGGGTGATTGGCAGCCTGGGGTGGGCGGAGGTGAGTCAGAGCCGGGCGTGGAGCAGCCAGCAGTGGGAGGGGGGAGTGCGCGTTCTCGGGACTCTGCCCATCCCGCTCTGTGAGACGCTCTCCGTACCCCATCGTTTTTCACCGACCGAGGGGCCCTCATGCTGGGCGTCGTGGGAATGACGAACAGGTAACGAGATCCGGCAGTCGGGATGGGGTTAACTGTGTTGTGCGCACCGGGGAAAGTTACTTGTCGCCTGCTGCCCCTTGTGTGGCTTACATAGTACAAGTGTGTGGCTAGCGGGCGCAGCAGTCACTTAGTGTCGCCTGAGGGCTCATGTGACTCGTCCATACAGCGCACACATGTGGGATGGGTATACCCGGCCTCTGGCACTCAGTGTAGTGTGATGGCATCTGGGCACCGGTTGTGGAGCAGCATCCGGCTCTGTTGTCCGTGCCGCTGAAGTTATGGCAGAGTTGGCATCTGTCAGTAGTTCAGGGCCCCGAACTCCCCAACCCCATCTTCTTCTACACCTTCCAAGTAGCTGAGAGCAGCCCCTGCATGGGGCACATAGTGGAAGGGCAGCCCTCTCCCTCTCCTTGTAGCTCTGGAGTTTATGAAGATTATACTGGCCTCTCCTTTAGTCATTCATCTTCTTTCCTGCTATTAACCACTGAAGAAGTTTCCTCCCATAGGCTCATCAGTGGTTAATAGCAAAGGGTATGTGCTGCAGAGTCCTGTGCCCATGGGGTGCCAGATGTGCCTTTCATACTCTCCTCCAGTGATATGTGATGATCCTGCCTGCTGGTGCAGGCAGATTGTGATTTCATCCATTGAAGTAATAGGCTAACACCACACCCAGTGTAGCCTGGCATGGTCCCATAACTATAGTGCTGTACTGTGTAGGGACATGACAAGCTGCCCATCACATCCAGCGTCTCCATTATTCACTCATGCTCCAGTGAGACATTGAAGCGTCAGTAAGTGTTGTCCTTACAAGGACTTTCTGGTAACAGGAACATACAGTGAATGTGAGGAATGTCCCTGATTTCTCTTTCTAATTGTTCCACCATATGGCTCCTGACAGTAGGATATGTTTTGGTTCTGGTTGATCTCTTGAGTGACCTCTGTGGTCTGGCCAGCTGCTCTTGTGACATGCTGGAAGAACCCTCTATGTGTATGTGTGTTATAGCCCAGAATCATCGTAGGATAATTGCCCACAGTAGTGATACAAACCAACAGCTCTCCTGGCAAATAACAATTCTGGAGCATCTCTTTTTTTTATAACTGTATTGTACTGTTCTGCTGGTTTTGGTATTTTTTTTTTTCTTCCTCCTTGCCAAAGTGGTGTATGCCTACACAGATTGGACATTGTCAGTTTATGTAGGGACACAAGTCCTGCTGGTAACACCCAGCTGTCAATTTATTCATACATTTCTAGGAGGTATAAGCGCTGTTCTAAATGGGCGTGTCTGGGCTATGGAAAATGGTCCGTATATTGGCCATACTTACTGGCGTGAATGTGATTCATCTCGACTGAACTGAAGTTAAGTTCACACCTGTGTTAGGGTTTCTGCTCTTAGGTTCTGCTTGGGGATTGTATTTTTTTTTTTTTTTTTTTTCCCCACATTTTTCAAACGGAATGGGGGACAGAATCCCTGAGCGTAGATGTGAACCCAACCTTAGTGTGTCACTTCTGCGGAGCTGTGGTCGGGCCATTAAATGCTGGCTATACATAGACCTTCCTGGAAACAGCCCTTGCCAAGAAATCAGTACAACAAGGAGTTAAAATAGCAGTACTGGAACATCTTTTAGTACACTGGGAAGTGTTTTACTAAAAAAGTCATGGCAGGAGAGACAGAATGTCCTCTATAACTTAATCAATTCTCTATTGATGTATAGATTCAGCTTGCAGCATGCACAGTGGGGAGGGGGGGGGGTTAGGATACTACCTACACCAATTTTTTGGCATAGATGTGGCCCATCTTTGGATGGCCTCTTTTTGTGCCAAAGATTTGCCACTTTGCTCTTTCTGCACCCTGCTTGCTGCTTTTTAAAATAGGCAGAGCAAGACAGCTTGTTAGAATCAGTATATGTCATGCCAGAAATGTGACCTTTATTATGCCTGTAATTTACATCAGTCCCCGACGGGCATAGATTTCCATTCTGGCTCACGGGTTCACACAAGATACTCCAGAATTGTTAAAGTGTAAGTGCCATTTAATTTTTTTTTTTAAACTATTGTGTAGGGGGGTGTTTGAACCTTTTACTAATATGTTATTAACCTATCTAACTTCCTTTTAAGAGAAAACAGGCTATATATCTGGTTTATACGACCTAGTGCTGCTGGTGTCATGTGAGAGCTCAGAGATCACAGTGCTAGATATAAGTATATAAGTACCCTGCTTTATGACTAGTTAAAAACGCAGTCAGGAATTTGAGATTTATATGCAGTAGTTCATGTGACACCAGAAGCACTTTTCTCCGTTATAAAACCACCATACAGTAATTTGAAATGACCTTCCCACCCCCTCCTTTGGCAACTGTTACATATTACCAATACACATTGGGGGAGATTTATGAAGACTGGCGTATTCAAAGCTAGTCTTCCTACGCCTTCACGTAAGTCAGAACCTCCACAGGGCAGCACCTGCATTGAAACCAACACCAGTTCATAGCTAGCATGTATTTTAGCTGTCATTTACATCAATAGACTGGCATAAATGGTTATAAAATAGATAGTGCTGGTGGCCCTGCCCAGTCCACCTCCCCTCTCAGGAAAGTGGCAAGATTGATCTAAAAAAGTCACCTATTTGTTTTTGTGCAAAAACCTGACTTTCTGTGACTTTTTAATGCCTTGTACGTAGGGCTGGTGAATTTTTTTTCCAAAAAAAAAAAAATCTCTTTTTTCAACTCTAGGGACAGTTTTCGATTTGAATCTCTATTTTATTTTAAAATAATTAAAAAAATGACTTCAGTCGCTAAATTCTGACACCCATAACGTTTGTTTGTTTTTTTTTCTTTGTTTTTGACTGTGTACAGAGCTGTGTAAGGAGTGGGTCCTACTGAAGTGGGATCAGACCATTCTTGACCCATACGAAAAGCTCAGCTAAACATGTTAGACTGGGGAAGGTGGCTGGCACTGCTTATCTCTGCAAGAAATAAAATAAAAAGCTGGCAATTCACATTAGAATTCACTTTCTCTTCCTCAGTGAAGCATCCAGTTGTATGTGTATGGAGGAGTCTGTGAATATGGCTATTTGCTAAATACACTGTGCAATGCAGATATCTTGGGGCAGACTTCCCCCATAAATACTACATTGTGGGCTTCAGATTTCGTGGAAAGCCAATGCCACAATTTCAGCACAGGGCACTTTATTTGCACTGACATTTGTCCTGTTTTGAAAACGTTTCGTCAGAGTTTCTCTGGGAGGTAATGAAAGCTGCTTGTGGTAAATCACAACCAGATCTTTCTGAGTGGATGAGGATATGTCGCCCTCCATCAGTAGCATCACACCAGTTTACTGTCATCTATTGAAACTAATAGGAGACTGGCACCTATGCCTGCTTCTTGGCTCCAACGTTAAAGGGATTTTAGTTCTAGTCCATTTTTTTTCAATAATCTGCTCATAATGATATAGAAAAATAGTACTCAAGCTCACTTCTCCCTTAGCACTTCCATTGCGATGCTGTTTGGGTTTCTTAGCTGACCCTGCTTCCAGGTCCTTCCAACACACAGGCTGAGCAGTCATTTTCTATCACAGGCCATATTTGTGACTCTTCTCAGCCAGTGATTTACTGAATGGCATTTCTCCTGTGAGAGGGACCAGGAAGCAAAGGCCAGCGGGGATCCAAGCAGCGTCAAATCTGTGGAGTGGCAGGGGATGGATAAAGTAAGTATGACTTCCATAACTTACTTGCTGGAAAACCCCCTTCAAGTTTTTTACTTGATCAGACAGAGCAAAATGCCATTGATCATAAGTGACTGTTTATCTCTGGCTGCCATGGGCGATTGTCTGTAACAATGTGCAATACTGAAAAATCCAGAATAATCAATTCTTCTTTTCTCCCCCACGGCAGATGCCAGGATTCATTTGGGCTGCCACTGTACACTTTAGGCTAGGATCACATAGGACCAGCTCTCTACTAGGGCTTTCCATCTGGGTATATGATTAAAGTGCTGAAAACTGTATTTAGACTTTTCTTGCAGAGGGCAAAGGATCACCCTTAGGACTCTTTTACCTTCTTTCAGTCTGTTTCCATCTCCTTTCACAGGAGACAATAGAGTAGTCAGTGACATTATTCTGTCCCGTTAAAAAAGACTGGGAGAGTCGGACAGAAGTTTAACAGCCCATAGTCTGAGTTCTTTGCTGTGTGAACCTAGTTAGTGATTATCAGTGGGATCAGAATACTTTTATCTTGTACTGTTAACCAGAAGGGGTGAGGAGATTGGTAGACGCCTATATGTCTGCAAAATCTGGTGATCGGTGTTCAGGCCAGCTCATAGGCACCACTAATGCCATCTTGGAACATTAGATAGTTTAAATTGGAGCTTCTGTTTAATGTAGTGGCCCCTCCATGATATAGATCATTGAGGCTTCAATAGTCAGACTTCCACAGTGTGTAATTGATGCCATATCCTAGCAATATACCATCACTTCCTATTGTCAGAATATCCATTTAAAGGGAGTCTGTCACCAGGGTGAAGCATATTAAACCATCAACACAGATAAGTTAGACTCACCTGAATGTAAGGCTTTTTTTTCCCATGAGAATTCATGCCTCTGTTTTCGAGACATTCATTTAATTCACAATATACAAATGAGTAGTCTGGAGCACCAAGAGCGACTCTATAGCTCCAAACTGCTCTAATATGGTGGCGTAAATGTAACAACACAGAGCCTGGTGAGATTTCAGCATGGCTCCCTGACCCTGTCACTCAAAGGAGAGAAGGGAGTATAGAGCAGTATAGATTGTAGCAGTTTGGCGCTAAAGAACCGCCATCGAACTTCAGACGACTACTCATATGCATATTGTGAATATCCCAGCAACGGAGGCACAAATTATTATGGGAGAATAAAAGTATTACATTCAGGAGAGTCTGACCCATCTGTGTTGCCAGTTTAATATGCTTCACCCTGGTGACAGACTGCCTTTAAATAACATCTGTAATTCTAGTGAGAGCAACAGAGTATTTTATAGGATCATTCCCTCTAATAATGATCCAGTTATATGAGAATTTCTCTCATGTCTTTTCCTAGTATAACCTCTATATATGCACTGATTTTAATGTAGAAATACATTTGAAGCAAGTTATTTAGGCAGAGTTTTTGTGTTTAATCCAGGTCCTGAGATAAAGTAGTGAATAAGCCACCAGCCTCTGTTTCCAGAGACAGCTCATTAGCTGTAATGTATGACTTTCTAGCAGATGTTTTGCAGGGAGTGTTTCATTGACTCCTTTCCAATTTTAAAATTCTGTGGTCTAGGTTTACCTAAGATCACTTAAAGAAGTATGAAAAAAAAAAAAAGAAATCAAGCATGATCTTTTCCAGTAGATACTGAATTTATCAGGTGAAATCTAGTGAGAACGCTGTTCCTAGGTTCTGTTCACATCTTGTTTGGGATGTACATTTAGTGTACACACTGGAAAAGATCTTGAGGTACATAGGGTTACCTTAGTTACAGGCCAAATGAATGTCCTTTGGCTGGTATAAGTTAGTGTACTGCTAAAAAAGATATAGAATAGCATACCATGTCAGTCTATATACCATTATCCAATTTTAAAAAACAAACAAACAAAAAACTATACTGTGTGTGTGTGTGTATATATATATATATATATATATATATATATATATATACACGCACACACATTTTGTTTGTTGGGGACCTGAAAGATGGAAACCCTATCCGCTTAAAAGCGTTTCATAGACTATAATAAGTTTCGGCCTGGTTTCCACCAAAAATGGCAGAGAGAAAAGTCCTGCCAGGACTTCTCTCCGCTGATTTTAAGCAAAATGGGGGACGAAGTTTCGTACTGAGACTCAAAAGCTAGTGTGAACCTAGCGTTACAGGTACAATTTTATGACGTGTAAGAGGCATTTGTATAATGTACAGATGTAGCAGAGTTAACATGAACTTCTGCAATTGGTTAAACTTCTGCAGTGTGAAGTCATTTTTCAATTACTTCATTATTTATTTATTTTTATTTTTTTTTGTTCATTGTCCTGTTGTATACAATAAAGGCCATGACCGTGATGTGAACAGAGCCAAGGCTGTATTCACCTACCCCATTATTGCCAGAACGTTTGATGTTTCTGCACTACACCTTTCTGACTTTTCATTGTGTTGTTTTGTTTTTTTGTGTTTTCTGTGATAAGATATCGCACAGAAGTTTGGGTTCCCTGCTACATTTGTACCTGTGAGTAGATCACATTAGTGAAACTTGGTAGCAATACTGGAATTGCTCAGAGATTAGTTCTTTTAGTCAACATTATAAAATATTTTTAAAGGGAGTCTATCATTAAAAAAAAAACATCTTTTAAGCTAATGGTACGTTGGAATGGCCTTTAAAAAGGCCATTCTTCTCCTACCTTTCATTGTTGTCTTCTTACAGCCGTTTCTGTAAAAATCCGTTTCTTCAATTATGGAAATAATCCTCACGGAACACCAGGGGCGTTCCTCCGTGGCAGCGAAATACTCACCACGTCATCACTTGTCACTGCCCATTAGGCTGTTGTGATGACTCCCATCTTGGTCTTCTCTTTTACTTCCTCTGACACAGTGCTGGACGGCGGCAACTGTGCATGACGAGCCGCCATTTTCTGGTGGTCCGTACTGCGCCTCTTGAAAAGACCACCAGAAAATGGCAGCGGTCCAGTGCTGCGTCAGAGGAAGTAGAAGAAAGAAGAAACAGAGAAGACCAAGATGGGAGTCACCACAACAGACTGATGGGCGGTGACAAGCGATGACGCGATGGGTGCTCGCTGCTATGGAGGAATGCCCCGGGTGCTTTGTGAGGATCATTTTCATAATTGAAGCGGATTTTTACAGAAACGGCTGGGAGAAGTCAATAATGAAATGACGTGCCATTAGCTTAAAAGTGTTAGATTCCCTTTAACTAAATCACAGTTCATTTGGGTCATGTTCACACATTGAAGATTCGGTCCAGATTTATATGCTTATTTCGCTAATTAATCTAGACCAATTCCACCAAACATGCGTTTGTATGGTGGTGTGTGTTCCACATTTGCACAGAATCGCACAAAATCTCCATGAGGTTACTAAATGCTAAGGATTATAAACAGATTGTACAATATAATCCTCAGCATTTCTGTTTCCTGCAGATTAGCGTTAGTGAAATTCATTGACACTAATTCACTTGTGCTTCCGCAGATATCGAATCGGTGACAGAATTTTTTAGCTTCAGCTACAAATTTAACTTGCAGACAATGGCGAATTACATTCTGCCAAATTTGAGTTTGTGAACATTGATTTTAGGCCGGTTGCAGACGATTGTGCTGTAACCGGCCTGCCGTGAATGAAAAACACGGGTGGGACACGGGGATTTCCCTGTGTGCCGCCCGTGCACGCGCCGTGCTGCAACCGTATTCATTTAATGAAAGGAGCCACGGAAGCACAGGCTGCAAAATAGGACAGGAATAGGAACTGTTCTATCTGATGCGGCCCGGACTGTCGGCCAACACATGGGACCGTGAAATTCACTACGGTCATCTGCAAGGGGCCTAAGGATCAAATTCTCATTACCAGAAATCTCTACCAAAGGTGTTTATGCACTCTCAGGTTATCAGGCATGCTAAGTAGCTCTGCTTCATCACCTGGATCCCCTTCTATAAGGCTGAAGCCCCACATTGCGAAAATGCAGCGTTTTTGTCGCTGTGGAAACGCCATGGCAAAAAAACTGTGGCAAACAATGCTGTGTTTTACAGTACCTACAAAGTAAATGGGATTCTAACTAATCCCATGCACACAATTCAGAAAAAAATCTGCAGCAGAAAAGCTGTGTGTTCAAAAAATGCCCTCTTTTTGAAAATTGCAGCATATCAATTATACCTACAGAAATGCTGGTGTTTTCCCTATAGGTATAATATGGGCAGAAAGTCCGAAGAGAAAAACACAATGTGTTTCCCCTGCGTTTTTTTTTCGCTGCATTCAGCTACATGGGGCCTAAGCCTTAGACTAAGGCCTCACATTTGTAAAACACTGTTTTTGTTGCAGATTTAGCTTTTTTTTTTATTTATTTATTTTTTTTTTTTTGTGGAGTGGATTTAACAGAAGGAAAGCTTCTAAGTGCTTCTTTTATATTTTCCATTCCTTTTCAAGCCACTACTGACTGTAGCTCAAAAAAATGCAGCAAAGTCTGCAACAAAAAGAGCTGTGTTTCCGTAATGTGGGGCCTTAGCCTAAGGACAACAAAGAGAAAGAGACATGTCTTCTGAAACCTTCCCCGCTTAAAGGGATTCTATCATTGGGAAAACCTATTTTTAAATAACAGCAAGTCGTAATAGCCTTTAGAAAGGCTATCCGTCTCCTACTTTCCTTTTTTGTGATACGCGCCGCCGTTTTCTATATTTTTCTTATTTCGTGATTATGCAAATCAGTCTTCAAAATGCACAGGGGGCGTCCCCTGTGCTCCCGTCACACGCTGTTTTCAAAATCCAGCGCCGCCTTTCTCTTCTTCTCCTGACGTGGCTCCGTATCATTCGTGCAAGTTCGCGAGTCAAATCTCCCACATGCTCTGTCGGCTCTGCCGTTTCACTTTGGACAGAGCCGACTGTGCATGTCCATCGGCCATTTTCATGTGGCCTCTTACAAGAGCGGTACTGCGCCTGCGCAATACGGCTCGTGTAGTTCAAAGGAGTACAGAGCATACTGAGCATGCTCAGTAGCACCATACCTCCCTAAACCCAGAAGTGAAGCCATCCTGGCTTCAATGGGTGTACAGTAGATAGGTGGCTATAAACAGGTAAGTAACAGCAAGCTCTTGTAAGAGGCCACATGAAAATGGCCGATGGACATGCGTAGTTAGCTCTGTCAAAAGCGAAATGGCAGAGCCGACAGAGCATGCACGAGATTTTGATAGCGAACTCGCAAGAATGATGTGGTGCCGTGTCAGGAGATGAAAATAGAGGCGGCGCTGGATTTTGAAAACAGCGTGTGACATGAGCAAAGGGGATGCCCCCTGTGCATCCTGAAGACTGATTTGCATAATCACGAAATAAGAAAAATATAGAAAACAGCGGCGCGGAACACACAAAGAAAGGTAGGAGACAAATGGCCTTTCTAAAGGCTATTATGACGTGCTGTTATTTTCCCAATGATAGAATCCCTTTAAGTGTATGGAATGAATTATTTTTATTAGCGGAGAGTGGTTTCTGATGACTATGCTGCTGTTCTCTGCTCTTTTCCAAGAACATCCTGTGATGTCGGGAATAAAAATCAATATTTTTACTTAACAGTGTAGTATAAAGATGAAAGAAATGACTGAAGTTGAATTATTAATACACTGCAGTACAAGCTCTGATATGTATGTTTAAGATGTGAAAGTTCACAGCCACTATCAGTAGTGAAATTTTGTGCAGTTGCAAAATATTTGGTAATAAGTAATGCATTGTGCTATGACCATTCTGGTGGGGGTAAGTTGGAGAAAATGGACAGTAGTGAATGCTTCTAGATTTATGGATCTTTTTTGTCTTTTCCCTTGGCCTGTAATAGCCAAAATTAGGAAAGAACCATATTTGCCATTAATGGTGCAGTCACACAATTGAGTTTTAGCTGTGAAAATCAGTCCGTGTGTTGGTTGAATTTACCAGCCTGCACCATATGTCGGTAGATGTCTCCTAGCAGCATAGTTATCTATGCTGCTAGGAGTACCTGTCCATACCAATTACATTACATTACAGGACAGTATGTCACTAGGAGGCAGGCACTTCTAGCAGCATAGATAACTATTATGCAAGGAGTCCCTCTCCCCACACAAGGTGCAGGATGGTAAATCCAGTCAACACATGGACAGAATTTCATGGCTGCAATTCAGTTGTGTGAATGTGCCCTTAGTGTCTATGGGACTGACTGAGGTAACTGAGCCCCATACTTGTCTACAGTACTGAGGCAGATAGCCATTGAATAGCAGTGGTAACATATCAGTCCTGCTTCTCCAGACTCCTCCTTGATATCGGCGCCTCTTGCAGTTAACTGAACAAAACTTGATCACTATGAAGTTCATTGGATATTGAGAATTTCTGACAGAAATAGTGCCATAAAATGTGATTTTAGCAGATCTGTTTTGGATTATTTGCACACTTGGCTGTGTGGCAGTGCCACATAACTACACTATTTCGCTGACTACAAAATAAAGCTGCCAACAATAGTTTGTGTTAAGCTCAAATATTTGGCAGTGTGGTTGGCAGAGTGAGTCATCCAGCCAGACGCGAGTCATGTACATCCAAGCTTTCAGCACAAATTGGATTAGAAAAGAGCAGAAGTCAGATCTATAAAATTGCTGTTTTTGTTCTATCAGTGGCACATTCTGCCTTGCTGGGTGATGGGGGCACAGATATGTTCACTTACTGAGAATGTTATCTTTGTGTTTTAGTGGAGGTCACCCTATACACATCTATTAATAAAAATATTTAGGGTTTCTATAGTGACTAATACAATTACATTAATGGCAAATGAAACGGTGCATTGGGCGTGGGCCTCCAGCCCTGATGACACTACATTTGCTTATTAAGTAGGATGGGTGATGGAGAGGATTAACTCACACTGCACAAGGTGGTGCAGGCAGGAAGTGGTAGGGGTCTGAGTGGCAAGAGTAGTGCTTTGTGAGCTGAATGCCCACCCCCCAGTGCACCTACTGATGCATTTGCATATGAGGGCTGGTTCGCATTTGCATTCGGCTTTCTGTTCGGGAAGTCCGCTATGGAGAAAAGTGGTTACCTAAGGAAACCCGTGGACCCCATAGACTATAATGGGGTCTGTGTGGTTTCTGCTCGGTTTCCGCACGAAACATGCAGAGAAAAAAGTGCTGCTTGCATTTTTCTCCCAGTCTACAAACATGACATAAACATCATACCTTTGTTATATATCACTGTAATGTCCTCTATAACATGTTCATGACTGTTGAATACATTCGGGGGAGGTGATAGACTCCCTTTAAATTGAATCTATCAGCAGTAAATTGGTTATAAACCTAATCACGGTACTTTGTAGAGGTGATTCTACAGTTTCCACATATGCCCTGTAAGGGGGAATTCACACTACTGTTACTAAAGTCCATGGCTGTCTTCAGTCATAGGTAAGTATGACGGACATAGGGGTTAGAAACTGGGGAATGGAACGTGTCACCGGAAAATCTGAAAAATGTGCCTGAGGCCGCCTCGACGATCTAGGTAAATATAGATTTTTTTTTTTTTTTTTTTTTTTTTTTTGCAAACTAAGTTAGTTAGAAGGGGGGGGGGGGGGCTTAGCTTAGAGTAGAAATATCATTTTTATCCCAGACAACCCCTTTAAGCCTTATTCACATGACTGTGCTGTTTTTGACAGATCGAATGTCTGTTAAAACTGCATTGAAAATCTATTTTTGATTGTTTTGTTTCTGTTCTTCTGGTTTTGTTGGCCAAGTGGTCTTTTTTTGAGTCCACTGTCTGATCCATTTTTAATGGACATAACTTGGACGGCAATCTGACTTACGTCCATTAAAAATGGATCTGTTGATTTCTGTTGGATCCGTGTGTCCATCAAGTTCCATAGCGCATGTCAATGCCATGTGATGGCTGTTTAAAAAAAAAAAAAAAAAGCTGCCTTTCACTGTCATGTGAATAAGGTCTTATTCTATGGCAGTCTGGATGTAATGGTAATAGAACTACAAAAACAGACATATGTCAGAAGAGGTCATAAGTCCTCTCTAACTTTTTACTGGATTCACACTTGCGCCGGAGTCCGTCCGCCGCGAATCCGACTGAAAATCTTGGGGGACTGGATAGCGAAAGGTTAGCGACGCATTGCTTAAAAACCCATTCATTTGAATGGGTTTTTAAAGCAATGCACGGGTGTGCACTTACAGCCTCTGCGCCACAAATCCAGTTTTTTCGCTGGAAATAAAGTCTGACATGCAGGATTTTGTTTCCAGTGGCAAAAACTGGATTCGCGGCGCCGAGGGTGTAAGCACACACCCGCGCATTGCTTTAAAAACCCATTCAAATGAATGGGTTTTTAAGCAATGTGTCGCTAACCTTTCGCTATCCCGTCCCTATACAGTTTCCCGAGATTTTCAGTCGGATTTGCGGCGGACGGACTCTGGCGCAAGTGTGAACCCACCCTTATAGGAAAATTTTAAGTTAGACTGTCCCTTCATCCTGAATTCCTAGAAAGATATACTTGCCAGGGTGATTCCATGGAGTGTTGATGTTTCTTATTACTTGTCAGCATTGCAACTTCTTTGTGTACACATATACTTATCATGTATTTGCAGAAGCTGTCTGGGCTTTGTTTTCCATGTGATGATTATAGACCTGAGGAGCTGCTAGTTGTATTTAGTCAGTCCTGTCTATACACTTGCATTTTGTGGTTTTGTCTAGACTGTAGAGCAGTTTTATTTTAGTAGAAAAACAAGTGTGTCCATCTTGCTGCGTTTGACAGGCTTGTACTTGTCATTTTAACCAAGAAAAGGCAAGGGAAATTAGGACAGCGCTTGGTAAACTATACGGCCCTATCCTCAGGATGCATATATTGTACAGTTGGGTACACTGGTGGAACATGGTGATAGATGGACCGCGACCCTGCAGTAATTCCTCCATCCCCTTTCCTTTTTCCTGGCTGAGTATACAGGTATTTGATGATTTGGGGTTCATAGGGCAATGTTAGAGTGGATGACCGCTAAAATATACCTTTGAGACTCCATACTACATAACTGTCCCAGATCAGAGCAGGGCAGTCCCAATTTTTAGGTGATTTTCTGGTTATATTCATGTCCCCGTGAATCCACCTGAAATTAATACAATTCACATTCATTTAGTGACCATGGGCATTATGATTTTGCTGCAAAAGTTCATGCATGTGGCAGAGCCATGTGCAAACAGCATGTATAGACTTTGTATACAGAGATGTTCTTCTGGGTTTAGATACCAGGAAAAAAACGTGGGAGTTGCATGCTCTTTTTGGACCTACTTTTGCATTTGAGAAAGGGGTGATTTGAACCCCGGAAACGCGCTGTGTTTTTATGTTCCTTTATCATTAAACTTTTTGCTTCTGATTGGACCATTTGGAGTGCACAGGTACCTCATTTTTTGGAGTACTACTCCCACGTTTTTTTCCTGGTATCTACAACGTCAAGTTCTTCTGGACGTAGAGGTTTTCTGCTGCCATCCTCCTCTTGAAGTGTCTGTTGAAGTGCTTTCAGCTGTTGTGACTGGTTCACAACTACCAAAGGTGAGAGGCCAACTGGTTCCTATATATTATATTGTTTGGGTAAACTGTTACAATATCATACTATGTGTCACTCGGTACCTGTTTTTATACTTCTGGGTTTAGAGGCAAGGCTTACCATAAAAAAAAATTCTGTGGCACACAGCACCCCACAGAAGTTGTCCCTCTTTCCAGTATTATTGTATTAGTTGCTCACAATTTCATGAAGGTTTAATGTGCATGTACATCGGACAAGAGAGAATAAATATATATTACAGTGGCTGCTTCATCATGGGACTATCTTTTTTTTTTTTTTTTTTTTTTTTTTTTTGTGATGGATTTCTACAGCATTCAACAGAAAAAACCTTCATATAAAATCTTAGGCATATGGTGGGTACAGTACAGTCCCAGAGAAGCCTGTGGGTAATCTATTACTGTAATATGGTCCAATGCATGAGGGCTAAAACTATATTGCTAGATGCCCAACTGACTGTGGGTGAGTCCGTTGCTTGTGTTTCTATGGATAAAACTACTTCACTTCTATAGACCGTTCTGTAGCTGCTCTCAATTGTCTCCTTTAACACTTTTTATTTCAGAATGTGACCTCATTTGGCACTGGGACTGTATACTTTATGTAGGGTTTAAGTGTGTAAATGCTCCATGCAAAGACAATCACATTAAAGAGGTTAGTTTATTTTGTGTGGCCTAAAGGTCCTAGAATGTGTCCCTCTGATTGGGACCGCTTTCTATTAACTAGACCAGTGAAACATTGCTAAGAATGGAGAACCCCTGACATCCAGGCATTGCACAGCTGTCCATAGTTTACTGAGCACTGAAATCAGAAAATCTGATCTGTTCACATTAGCGATTGTCCTCTCATTTTTACAGGCCATAACTGATATGACAAATATGTTGTAACTTGCTTTGTTATAGTGCTTGAGCCTTATAATGGGTCTGTCACGTTCCCACTACTGGTATGTGTGTTTTGTGGAGGAGTGGATCCTAAAGGAATGGGAAATATACATTTCTCCATTTTTAATTCTGTCTTAGGTTTGGCAATAGAAATTCAATAACTTCACCAGAACTGTACTTTGTGAATGATCCTTTACTTCTGTCTACATACAGCTCACTATTGAGTGGGCACTGGAAAATAAAAGCTGCTGAATGCACTTCCTGATTTTTTGCATAGGTAGAGCTCCCTCTAGTGATCAAATTCGAACACTTTGCGTATGATTTGGAAAATTTATTATTTTTTTTTATAGACAAATTTAATTGTGAGCATTGAACACAAAGTGCCCCAAAAATATGATAGATTTTTTTGGCTTGCTCTCCTTTTTAGTGAAGCTATATTAAGTTATTCCTGCAGAGAATGGTTCTACAGTAAGGCCTACAGTAGCATTTTCTGCAGAACCCTTTCCTTAGAACTTGTCAAACTGTAGGGGTCGTCTTGGCATGCAAGTTATACAGGGTTACAATGCGCGTATAATATCACATGTCCTGACTTTTCCATTGCATTTTTCACAACCAACAAATGGCTCCTTTGTGTAGGTTTCATAATGCGGGTATTTGTTTTGCATGAGGTTTCTTTGGAATACTGTTCAGCAGTAATAATTCTTCTTTATTCACAATGCCTGGAGGGGATCTGTAGCCTCGCTGCTCTCTATTGTACCTTTTATAGCCAAGTAGATAATACACCGCACACTCAGATGTACAGTGCTTGCCAAAAGTATTGGCACCCCTGCAATTCTGTCAGATAATACTCAATTTCTTCCAGAAAATGATTGCAATCACAAATGCTTTGGTAATAATATCTTCATTTATTTTGCTTGCAATGAAAAAAACACAAAAGAGAATGAAAAAAAGTCAAATCATTGATCATTTTACACAAAACTCCAAAAATGGGCCGGACAAAAGTATTGGCACCCTCTGCCTAATACTTGGTAGCACAACCTTTAGACAAAATAACTGCGAACAACCGCTTCCGGTAACCATCAATGAGTTTCTTACAATGCTCTGCTGGAATTTTAGACCATTCTTCTTTGGCAAATTTCTCCAGGTCCCTGAGATTTGAAGGATGCCTTCTCCAAACTGCCATTTTGAGATCTCTCCACAGGTGTTCTATGGGATTCAGGTCTGGACTCATTGCTGGCCACTTTAGAAGTCTCCAGTGCTTTCTCTCAAACCATTTTCGAGTGCTTTTTGAAGTGTGTTTTGGGTCATTGTCCTGCTGGAAGACCCATGACCTCTGAGGGAGACCCAGCTTTCTCACACTGGGCCCTACATTATGCTGCAAAATTTGTTGGTAGTCTTCAGACTTCATAATGCCATGCACACGGTCAAGCAGTCCAGTGCCAGAGGCAGCAAAGCAACCCCAAAACATCAGGGAACCTCCGCCATGTTTGACTGTAGGGACCGTGTTCTTTTCTTTGAAGGCCTCTTTTTTTTTTTTTTTCCCTGTAAACTCTATGTTGATGCCTTTTCCCAAAAAGCTCTACTTTTGTCTCATCTGAACAGAGAACATTCTTCCAAAAAGTTTTTGGCTTTCTCAGGTAAGTTTTGGCAAACTCCAGCCAAGCTTTTTTATGTCTCTGGGTCAGAAGTGGGGTCTTCCTGGGTATCCTACCATAGAGTCCCTTTTCATTCAGATGCCGACGGATACTATGGGTTGACACTGTTGTACCCTCGGACTGCAGGGCAGCTAGAACTTGTTTGGATGTTAGTCGAGGTTCTTTAGCCACCATCCGCACAATCTTTCGTTGAAATCTCTCGTCAATTTTTCTTTTCCGTCCACATCTAGGGAGGTTAGCCACAGTGCCATGGGCTTTAAACTTCTTGACGACACTGCGCACGTTAGACACAGGAACATTCAGGTCTTTGGAGATGGACTTGTAGCCTTGAGATTGCTCATGCTTCCTCACAATTTTGCTTCTCAAGTCCTCAGACAGTTCTTTGGTCTTCTTTCTTTTCTCCATGCTCAATGTGGTACACACAAGGACACAGGACAGAGGTTGAGCCAACTTTAATCCATTTCAACTGGCTGCAAGTGTGATTTAGTTATTGCCACCACCTGTTATGTGCCACAGGTAAGTAACAGGTGCTGTTAATTACACAAATTAGAGAAGCATCACCTGATTTTTCAAAGGGTGCCAATACTTTTGTCCACCCCCTTTTTTATGTTTGGTGTGGAATTATATCCAATTTGGCTTTTTGACAATTCTTTTTGTGGTTTTCCATTGACGACAAATTAAATGAAGATATTATTACCAAAGCATTTGTGATTGCAATCATTTTCTGGAAGAAATTGAGTATTATCTGACAGAATTGCAGGGGTGCCAATACTTTTGGCCAGCACTGTATAGTCAACAAAATAAGGCAGCACTCCAACAGCCATGAAAAAAGGTTCTGGTAACTTTATTCACCCAACTGCAGCATTTCAGTCCTGCTCATTTAGACCTTTGTCAAGCAAATATTCAGTACTGATATGACCCCAACATGCACACCCTGTCCCTAACATGGATTGGGACCGAACATAAAGTGTAACTCCCATTTCATTGCAGTAAAGTTCCCATTAGCAATGCTCTAACTAAACACTGTAAGAGACTGTACACCCATTCTCAATGTAGTACATAGAGATGAAGCATTTACCAAAGGGATGGTCACTTCAAATGGCTGTATCTTCGGTTTTATTCCATCTAGAAAAACTGTTCTGAAGTGGCCATCCCCCTTTGGGGTCCGTGGATCTCCACATGTAACCGCTTTTTAAGCGGACAGGGTCTCCATTTTTCAGGTCCCCATGTGGACCCAAAGGACAGAAACCTGAATGCTAGTGTGAACGTAGTATATTAAAAAAAAAAAATGTTCACCACACACCCCTTGACACAATAGCAGAAAAAAAGTCAATGAAATGGGAGTTACACTTCAAGTTTAGTCCCAATCCACTTTAGGGACAGGGTGTGCATGTTGGGGTCAGAGCAGGACTGAATATTTGCTTGAGAAAGGTCTAAATGAGCAGGAGTGAAATGTGGCACTTAGGTGAATAAAGTAACCAGCAACTTTATTTTTCATGGCGGCCTTATCATTGATTTGTTGACTATATATCTGAGTGTGAGGTGTACTATTGACTTGGCTATAAAAGTTACAATAGAGAGCTACAGATCCCCTCTAGGCAATGTGAATAAAGAAGAATCTTAAGAATTCTTAAATCTTGGCATCATATGAAAGCTAAGCCTCTCATCTTTCTTATGTTTCCAGAAGCATTCTATCTAGGTGGTATAGAACTGAGGATACAGCCATTTGAAGTGACCATTCCCCCTTTGGTAAATGCTTCAGCTCTGCATATTTACAATATAACTGTGTACGGACCCTCTAACTGAGCTGTTACTAGGGAGAATTTGCAGTTTAAAAATAACTAAATCCCGTGTAGACAATGCCTTACTTCCAAAAATGTATGGCGGATTTGGCTGCAGATTTGGCTGCAGATTTTACACACTGTAATGTAAGGATGGAAGGTTTTCTCACTGACTGGCTACTATGGAAGATTGAGATCAAACTGGCTATAGAAAAGACATAACTGACTTCTAAAATCTACAGTAATGTCTCCGATTTCTCACCTGTTCTAAGATATAGTAGGTGTTAACAAAATCTCTCATCTGTTAGATGTGAAGAGTAAGTCACTTGTGATGGATTTACATTGATAGATCAATCCCACTGTGTTAGATTTTTCCAGATTATGCAATAGTTTACAAGAAGTGTCAAATCCCACGCTTCCTTCCTTGCCAGTAGTAGCTGAGTATAAGATTTCCTTTTAAGGATGCCGACACATGCTGAGCTGAGCTCTCCTTACAATAGCCTGACAAATTGCTCCATGTCGTCTAGAGGGCAGCATTGCCTCAGTTAAATAATCTTTGCAGTGTGTCTATATGCAATATGAAGAAATGTTTTTGTTTTTTTTTGTTGTTTTTTTACTGTAACAAAATATATATACACACACCTAAAGACAGTCTAAGATAGTCTATCAATGTATCTTTCGACCATAACGTGCCATTTTCCATTAATTTATATTTTCCTTAAATTTAATAAAAGGGTTGTCGAGGATTCTTTCTTTTTTTTTTTTTTCTTTTTTCTTTTGTTCATTGCCTATTCATAGACCAGCCTAAATAGCTATAATACAGTGACAAGCCTGGGAGCCTTCATAAGACTCCTGACTGTCAAGGAAAGGGGACGGCTCATGTGATCTCGCCGTGAAAGATACTAGTAATAGTACGGTGGTTGTCAGGAAGGGTTTAAGGGGTACCTGAATTTTCATGAAAAGTTGAAATATTTGAAGGGTCTTGCTTGGGCAGTCTGTTCTATGACTGTATAAGTTTTCATACATGATATCCTATAGGGTTTCTGTCCCCATTATGACTGAAGCACATTTTACATTTGTCTCTGAGAAATAAAGAGAGTGTACAATAAGGAGAAATCTGCCCCTCTCCTCTATCCATTATAACTAGTTTGGTTTGTTTACATATAATACTGCCAGGAGTAACTGCATGAGAGCAAACAAATAGCTGAGAAAAGCCCAAGTGACAATTATATAAGAGATCCAGTAACACTGAACTACAAATATAGGGCAAATAGATGCCCACTGTATTCTAGCATCTACCATGCAGGCATGACACAAGAAAAGAAATATCTATGAGAACAGTCAGTAAAGCTGCTGCAGTCTGTGAATAATATCCCATCTGTAACCACACATGCAGCCAGAAGTAGATACAAATACATAGAAGACTTTTGTTACATTGTAAGCTGTGAGATGTGCAGAATGTTCAGTACTTTGCACAGAGCAATTTTTAGACATGCTGTGTGGAGAATCAAACCTTCCTGCATTCACTGTGTGAAAAGACCAGATCCTCCCCCTTCTACTCACTGTGATCTGTCTTGCATCTGTGTAGACGATTGCAGCCTAGCAACAGATTGAACTGTAAATTAGCTAGGGAGACTTCTAGTGACAGGAAACTTTAGAGAGGTTTTTCAGGCAAAAAAAAGCAACATTTTTTAATTAACCCCTTTCCGCTAGTGACATTTTTCGATTTTCATTTTTGACTCCCTGCTTTCTAAACCCCATACATTTTTTAATTTTCCATTCACAGAGCCATATGAGGGCAGGGCTTAATGTTTGTGGGACAAATTGTTCTTCATAATGGTACAATTTATTATTCTGTACAATGTACTGGAAAGCTTGGAAAAAAATTCAGAATGGGGTGAAATTAGAGGAAAAGTGCATTTGTGTGACTTTCTTATGGTCTTTGTTTTTATGGCGTTCACTCTGCAACCAAAATGACATGTCACCTGTATATGTTTCAGTACGATTCAGGAGAAACAAAGTTTATATAGTTTTATTTACATTTGAAACCTGAGCAAACATCCAAAAAATTTTTTAGTTTTATATTTTTTTTTTTTTATATTTCTGTGTATGGCATGGTTTGTTTTTTTTTGTTTGTTTTTTTCTCCTCCCCTGGGACCAGGTGTACTTTTTAATTATACCATTTTGGGGAGTGCCTATTGCTTTGATCACTTTTTATTAAAATTTTTATCAGAGGCAAATTGGTGAAAAAATGGTGGTTCGCTGTTTGTTCCAAAATCACATGCTTTATGAAATGAGACTGAGTTGTCTGAAAAGTTAGTAACCATTTTACATTGTATAATTAACTACATGCATATTTTGTTATATATTTACTTTGATAGTAATTCAATCACTTGCTTTTTCATGAATTAGAGGATCTTTCCTGTTTGACTGACCATGACTGTCATCCATTTATGAAGGCGTGAGTCAGGCTGTGACAAAATAGAGGTGTCTGAGTTGGTGATTTAGCTTATCCGCTCCACAACCCTGGATTTCGCCAGGTCACCACCCAACAACTCCCGTTAACATAAAGATAGACAGGTCCCTATGTGCAGGGACTACAGTTGAAGACACGTACTCTAGTAGGTGTAGCCATGTGCACTAAACAAAAGTTGATTTTCTTTTCTTTTCTTGTCGGTAAGGCCCCTTGCAGATGACCGTGGGATGTCCATTGGCTGTGACTGAACGGCATGGGCAGCACACGGATATCATCTGTGTGCCGCCCATGCACTGGCTGTGCTTCCGTGGCCCCATTCATTCAATAAATAGGAGATGCGGAAACACAACCGCAAAACCGGACAGGAATAGGACCTGTACTGAGTTTTGCGGCCTGGACTGTCTTCCCGCACACTGATCCGTGTAATACATAGTCATGTGCGTGGGCTGACAGAAATGAATGGGTCAGTTTGCTATCCGGGAGAAAGCCAGATAGCACACTGAGCTTGCCCATAGTCGTATGCAAGAGGCTTTAATATTATACTTGGAGACATAGTGAGCATACTTTTTTGTGTCAAACTGCCCCTACAAAAACATATAAGTGGAATGGAAAATATAAAGTAAGCTTTCATACTTTGTTTATGCTTTAAAATACACAGTAAAATCTGCCACGAAAAAGCAGCAACGTGTGGCCTCAGCTTTACACCCAAACTGTCAGCAAGTACAAGGTACTAAGTGATGTACCTCATTTTGGTCCTACTGTGCCGTTGATCAAGTCGACTGGCGGACAGATATTTAAAAAAATGCTAATTTGTTCAGGAGCACAGTGTAGATAGGGGATAAGTTGCTGTGGTGGGAAAGCCCCTTTAAGTGGATGGAATATCTTTCTTTTTGGTCAGTCTTAATGATTTTGTTAAGATGTGTGAATGTTGTCATAAAATTTTAATATTCTGGGTTGATGCAAAATTGGTCAAAGTCTTCATGAGTGTAAAATGCTATTTGGCATATATGTGTGACAGCTGTCTATACCTGTTGCTGAATAATATAGTGTGTACCTTGTTTGACAGCATTGTATGGTAAATGCATATACTAGTAAATAATGATCTCTTTGTGACCTTTATAAATGTACGTGGCTTGCAGAAGGAAGCACTGTCCAGGAAACAGATGTATGTGGCAATAACTGTTAAGTAAATGTGTATGTAGGAAGCTCTGCTGATAGTCCTAATGGCAGTCTCATCATCGCAGTAGGTGCAGACTGAAGGTATGTGCTCTATGTATATTAAGAAAATGAACACTATAAAACTCTCAAAATTCAAGCATGTATATGAGGAGATAAGATGCAGATATTGTGACTGGCTATTAGTAAGTCACATTTACAAGAGCTTAATGGGTTGTTGGGCAAGGGAGGGCTGTCATCTATTTATATGTGTTTGATATTCCTGGAATGGTTGGAAACTCTCTTCTAATTCTGACCTGAAAACATTGGGGCACATTTATTAAGCTACGTGCACCTTTTTGTTGTAAATTTTAAAATTGTTGAAAGAAGCGCTCGCTTGCTAGCTAAGCAGATTCCCCATTAGTGAGTGTTTGGGGAACCTGGATGGGGTGCCCCCTCTGGCACGTGTGCCATAGGTTCGCCACCACAGGCCTAGCATATGTTACTGTGTATGTCACCTATATGGTTATGGCCAGTAAATTGAAAACTTCTTATGTACCTAGGTAAGATAGTAACATGTGCTGCTCATAACTGTTCTTAAAAATTGCATGCAGTTCTTCTACATAAATGCACTGTGTAAACCCCGCATTACTATGTGCAGTTTTTAATTGTAGTAATGAGTAGCACATGTTACTTACTATACATTTATCTAGCTATTAAATTAAGGCCGGGGCCCCATGTAGTGTAAACACCGCGATTTTGCCACGGCATTTTACAGTCCCTGCAAAGTGGATGGGATTCTGGGTAATTCCATCCACACATTGCAGAAAAATATCTGCTGCAGACATGCTGCAATTTCAAAACCGTTGCATTTTTGTGAATTGCAGCATGTCAATTATACCTACAGAAATGCTGGCTTTTCCGTATAGGTATACTTGAAGCAGAAAGTCTGCAGAGGAAAGCTACGTTTCTGCCGCGGTTATTCCCGGCTGCGGCTCATAACGTGGGGCCTTAGCCTAAAGAGCTATGCTTTACTGGTTATTAGTATACAGGTGAAATAAATTGTGATGCACTACTCACTAATGCACTTCAAAGCCATGTGCACTTCTTGAGTAACCCCGCATTCACACGACCCCTGTAGTGATTATAGTACAGGACAGTATGTCGTTGGAAGGCAGTGACTTCTAGCAGCATAGTTTACTATAATACTAGGATCCCTAACTAGACAAGGGTGTTAACAGTGCTCGTGACAACTATCCAAGATAAATAAAGTACAACTATTAAAAAATAACCTTTATTCAACTCAGTAAAAATTGTCGGTATAGACTTGATCAACATGCGTAAATACACCAAAGAAATAAAAAAGTGGACAATAGGAAATAATGGCTGGCCGATGTATATCTGGGGTAGAATGATCCAAAATATCCTAGGACCCCTCAGATATAGAAATGTAACCACCTCCACATGTACCCGATAACTACCCCCTTTTTTTTTTTTCTTTTGTATATGTGGCCAAAGTAGTGTGATAACCACTATATTAGGGTTTCAGTTTAATTTACCTCTTGATATATCAATGAGGACATCAAAATCTGTCAGTCACTAGTGATCTCTCCCATATATCAATGACAGATATAGTGCGGAAAAAAAAGTATTTAGTCAGCGACCAATTGTGCAAGTTCTCCCACTTAAAAAGATGAGAGAGGCCTGTAATTGACATCATAGGTAGACCTCAACTATGAGAGACAAAATGAGAAAACATACCTAGAAAATCACATTGTCTGATTTTTTTAAAGAATTTATTTGCAAATTATGGTGGAAAATAAGTATTTGGTCAATAACAAAAGTTCATCTCAATACTTTGTTATATATCCTTTGTTGGCAATGACAGAGGTCAAACGTTTTCTGTAAGTCTTCACAAGGTTGGCGCACTCTGTTGCTGGTATGTTGGCCCATTCCTCCATGCAGATCTCCTCTAGAGCAGGGATGTTTTGGGCTGTCGCTGGACAACATGGACTTTCAACTCCCTCCAAAGGTTTTCTATGGGGTTGAGATCTGGAGACTGGCTAGGCCACTCCAGGACCTTTAAAATGCTTCTTACGAAGCCACTCCTTTGTTGCCCTGGCGGTGTGCTTGGGATCATTGTCATGCTAAAAGACCCAGCCACGTTTCATCTTCAATGCCCTTGCTAATGGAAGGAGGTTTGCACTTAAAATCTCACGATACATGGCCCCATTCATTCTTTCATGTACACGGATCAGTCGTCCTGGTCCCTTTGCAGAGAAACAGCCCAAAAGCATGATGTTGCCACCCTCATGCTTCACAGTAGGTATGGTGTTCTTTGGATACAACTCAGCATTCACTCTCCTCCAAACACGACAAGTTGTGTTTCTACCAAACAGTTCTACTTTGGTTTCATCTGACCATATGACATTCTCCCAATACTCCTCTGGAACATCCAAATGCTCTGTAGCAAACTTCAGTCGGGCCCGGATATGTACTGGCTTAAGCAGGGGGACACGTCTGGCACTGCAGGATCTGAGTCCCTGGCGGCGTAGTGTGTTACTGACGGCAGCCTTTGTTACGTTACTCCCAGCTTTCTGCAGGTCATTCACTAGGTTCCCCCGTGTGGTTCTGGGATTCTTGCTCACTGTTCTTGTGATCATTTTGACCCCACGGGGTGAGATCTTGCGTGGAGCCCCTGATCGAGGAAGATTATCAGTGGTCTTGTATGTCTTCCATTTTCTAATTATTGCTCCCACAGTTGATTTCTTCACACCAAGCTACTTGCCTATTGCAGATTCAGTCTTCCCAGCCTGGTGCAGGTCTACAATTTTGTTTCTGGTGTCCTTCCACAGCTCTTTGGTCTTCACCATAGTGTTTAACCTGCAAAATTAAGAAACTGCACCGAAAACTACTTGCTGTTTTTCCCTATGCAGTTTTAACTGTGCCCATCAATGTGACTGCACCCTTATGGCTCAAGTTTCTGCAACCCTTCCTCTCCCCATTTTTCCTTAAAAACAGCATACCTACAGTACTACTGCCTCTATGAATGTACCCACAGTCAGAAACATGTGGTAAATGCCGCCATGTGCCCAGCAATTACCCTAGAGGGGGCGCCCTTGTGAAGCCCCCAGATTAGTGATCATGGGGCAGTTTTCACAGGTTCAGTAACATCTACCTGGTCTGTCACTAGGTATGTAAGGCTCATTTATATTGTTGCTCCCACCATTGAGACCCTTCTATGGGACCCTCCAAAACCAGACAGCCGCTAAGTCTTCTACAATGGTTGGCTATGTACTTACTATGTCGGTTTCCTTTCTGATCTATGGAGGATTAGTGATTTTTTTTTTTTTTCACGTCATTTTTTAATAGTTGTGCTTTATTTATGTTGAATACTAGGATCCCTCTTCCCAAAATAATGTTCAAAATACAGTGGGGAAAAAAAAGTATTTAGTCAGCCACCAATTGTGCAAGTTCTCCCACTTAAAAAGATGAGAGAGACCTGTAATTGACATCATAGGTAGACCTCAACTATGAGAGACAAAATGAGAAAACATATCTAGAAAATCACATTGTCTGACTTTTAAAGAATTTGCAAATTATGTTGGAAAATAAGTATTTGGTCACCTACAAACAAGCAAGATTTCTGGCTCTCACAGACCTGAAACTTCTTCTTTAAGAGGCTCCTCTGTCCTCCACTCATTACCTGTAGTAATGGCACCTGTTTGACATTATCAGTATAAAAGACACCTGTCCACAACCTCAAACAGTCACACTCCAAACTCCACTATGGTGAAGACCAAAGAGCTGTGGAAGGACACTAGAAACAAAATTGTAGACCTGCACCAGGCTGGGAAGACTGAATCTGCAATAGGCAAGCAGCTTGGTGTGAAGAAATCAACTGTGGGAGCAATAATTAGAAAATGGAGGACATACAAGACCACTGATAATCTCCCTCGATCAGGGGCTCCATGCAAGATCTCACCCCGTGGGGTCAAAATGATCACAAGAACGATGAGCAAAAATCCCAGAATCACACAGGGGGACCTAGTGAATGAGCTGCAGAAAGCTAGGACTAATATAACAAAGGCTACCGTCAGGTCAGTAACACACTACGTCACCAGGGACTCAGATCCTGCAGTGCCAGATGTGTCCCTCTGGTTAAGCCAGTACATATCCGGGCCCGTCTGAAGTTTGCTAGAGAGCATTTGGATGTTCCAGGACAGTATTGGGAGAATGTCATATGGTCAGATGAAACCAAAGTAGAACTGTTTGGTAGAAACACAAATCGTGTTTGGAGGAGAGTGAATGCTGAGTTGCATCCAAAGAACACCATACCTACTGTGAAGCATGGGGGTGGCAACATCATGCTTTGGGGCTGTTTCTCTGCAAAGGGACCAGGACGACTCATCCGTGTACATGAAAGAATGAATGGGGCCATGTATCGTGAGATTTTGAGTGCAAACCTCCTTCCATCTGCAAGGGCATTGAAGATGAGACCTGGCTGGGTCTTTCAGCATGCCAATGATCCCAAGCACACCGCCAGGGCAACAAAGGAGTGGCTTCGTAAGAAGCATTTCAAGGTCCTGGAGTGGTCTAGCCAGTCTCCAGATCTCAACCCCATAGAAAACCTTTGGAGGGAGTTGAAAGTTCGTGTTGCCCAGCGACAGCCCCAAAACATCACTGCTCTAGAGGAGATCTGCATGGAGGAATGGGCCAACATACCAGCAACAGTGTGTGCCAACCTTGTGAAGACTTACAGAAAACTTTCGACTTCTGTCATTGCCAACAAAGGATGTATAACAAAGTATTGATATGATCTTTTGTTATTGACTAAATACTTATTTTCCACCATAATTTGCAAATAAATTCTTTAAAAATCAGACAATGTGATTTTCTGGATTTGTTTTCTCATTTTGTTTCATAGTTGAGGTCTACCTATGATGTCAATTACAGGCCTCTCTCATCTTTTTAAGTGGGAGAACTTGCACAATTGGTGGCTGACTAAATACTTTTTTTTTCCCCACTGTAAGTGTTTCTCACATCTCCTGATTGATGTGGGAGCGCAGGCGGGTATCGGCGGCCTTGTCAGCATTTAATGCTCACTATACCTGGGTAGACCTGGCAGTTATCGCACTCTCTCTACTTGTGAGCAGGTGCCATACTGAAAGACCCGCTACAGGGCATGGGGCAGAAAGGGCAGGATTGCTTTGACGAGTCTGTTAAAGAGAATAGTCAGACTCCTTGAGGGTGAATTAATTGAATGAACTTGATTAATCGCCCAGCCCTAGATTTGAGTCTATTGAAGGATTTGTGAAAATGGCCATAAATGGGGCATGACCTTTTAAAACAGACTGTCAAAAGAAATGGTCATGTGAATAGCCCTATTCACATGTATTGAATTTAACAAAGCCACGTGACAGCCGTTAACATCAGCTCTTGAGCGACTGCCTCATTTATAGACCCGACATTTGCTGAAATAGTATGGCAGATGTTGGGAAAGGGTTCATTCTATAGGGAAAACGCTTGTGTTTCCGCAGGTAAAAATTGCCATGCTGTGTTTTTCGAAAACGCATGCATTTTTGAAAACCGTTTTTCCACAATATGTGGGAAGGATTAGAATCTCATTCACTTTGCTGGTACTGTAAAACGCTGCATGTTTTTTCTGCTGTGTTTCTGCAGCCAGCAAAAAACGCTGTGTATCTGCAACGTGGGTCCTTAGCCTCAGGGTAGAATCTGGGGCTGATTTGAAGGTGGGATCCTCGAAATTGGCCCTTACTTCCTCTGTATATAGGGGCCCTTAAAAGAGGGCCAGTGTTGGTAATAACTGTTTTCTACATTATGCGCTATGTTACTTTTCTTGGAAATATCTGAATAATTTGACAGCTGGGCGTTACCAGTTGTGCGCTTGACCCTACAGTCTAATATTATCCAATCAGTGCTGCCAGTCAGGTTGTGTAGGACACAAGTCATTAACAAGTAGATGTTCAGAAATATCCAGTAGTAATACAACATATAGTTATGAGACGCTCAAGAGGATTTCCTAAAATAGATCCAGGCTGTCCAGGATTGGGATTAAAGGGTATGTTTTCTTCCCATAAACAGAACCACTCTTGTCCGTGGGCTTTGTCTGATTTTGTAGCTCAGTAATGGTCACAATACCAAATACTGCCGAAGGAAAAGCACATCAGTTACTACTATAGCACTTCAGGGCAGAAATATTGCTTTTTTTAGGAATTTGCTCTGAGAAATGTAGAGCTAGGTTAATACAGACTTTCATTCATGGCTATTTCTCACATGGTTATTAAAACTGGGTGTTTACCATAAAGTGTCTCACCCTTTACAACAATGGGACTTCTCATATGACAAGTGATCAGCAAGCAGTGCTCATAATGGCAGGAAGCCTGTCATAGCCTCTGACTAACTCCTACCAGTACACAATCGTGTTCTGCTTTTATGGGACAAAGTACAGTATGAGTCTATCATCTCCAGTTAGACATCAGATGAAAACCTTCATTTTGTACATTTTTCTTTTGTCTCCCAAGCTGAGTAGATATCCTGGGGTGAAATGCTGGTGGCATGTCAGCACTATGCGTCCATCAGCAATGTCTCCTGCTTCCAGCCTGCACCTCTTACCTGTAGGCAGTGGATCCAAACTGGTTAACATGTTATTACAAGGGTAAAAATAAATAGGTGCCTATAATTAGATATTAGGACTTCTGGTGAGAAGTATCCATTTTATATAAATATTGCTTCTGTATTCCTTGCTTATATTGTCTATAGAACTAAATCTGATATGCTTATTCTCAATAACTGGCCTGTTGAAAACCTGCTCTCAATCTGCCGATTTATGAAAATCTTATTGTGAAAGCTGACGACATTTTCGTGCAGTATAAAAGATACTCCTTTGCTAGCAGCATTGTAGCCTTATGGTAACAGGGATGAGCAGACAATCTAAGAGACCATATAGAGAGGAATTGTTGTTTGCAAAGGTCGATGGGAACTAATGCTGATCAAGATGTTATATGGTTGGTGCTTATCATCTCCTACATCAGGCCAGAGAAGGATACTGTACTATATTTTATGATTCACATGAAAAACTGACTTTTTTTTATTAAAAAACAAAACATATTTCCTGTCCTTTACATTTATGACGCTATTTGCACCTTTTTTTTTTGTGTAAATTGCTCCTTTTTGAGGTCTTTTTTAGCCCTACGTAGCATTTGCACCATTTTTTCCCAGATATTACGCTGCCCTTGCCGCTACTGCTTTTTTTTTGTCGAAAAAAAAGGTGCGTGGCCTAAATGGAGATCCTTTTCAAGCTGTATTTATGACTTGTGCCTTTTTTAAACAGGGGCAAAGAGGCTCAAATGCACTCCAGTACATGGGCAGCATAAAAGAGCTCGTCAACACAGAAAGCCTTAAAAAAGGAGCAACTGTGCAATATAATATAATTTTTTTATAGCAATAGTGCCTCTTTAAACAAAGTGCACATGGCCTAAAAAGGCGCATCTAAACTAACATGTGCACAACATTTAATAAGGAGGTGCTCCTACATCATAAATAAGCACCACAGTAAAACTAGTCTAAAAAAGCGCACCTGTGAAAAAGTATGGCCAGAAAAGGGGCAGATAAATAACCCACATAGATTTTAATAGAACTCAACTGAAGATTTAATGGTAGTAATGCGTAGCACATGTTACTATACAGCTCGCCTGTATGCTGACAACCAGTAAACTGAAAAACAACCTGATGTCCTTGCTGTTCTCATATAGGTGACATGCATAGTAATATTTGATACTCAGCACTGCAATTAAAACTGCATACAGTTTTTCAGCAAAAAGTGTTGTATAAACAGCCTCAAGGGATCTGTAATATGAATAAATACTGTTGACATCAGCGTTGGTGGCTGTTAGGAGCCTCCATTTCAGATTCCATTAAAAGCTAAGGCCCCATGTAGCGAAAGGCACCCAAAAAAAAAAAAAGCTGCGGGGGGGAAAAAAAATACAGCAGAAACTGATCACATATATATTTTTTTTTTTTTTTGCATTTTTCTCTACAGACTTTCCAGCGTTTCCGTAGGTATAATTGACATGCTGCAATTTGAAAAAACACAGGCGTTTTTGAAAATGCAGCTTTTCTGCTGCAGATTTTTTTATGAAATGTGTGGATGGGATTAGCCAGAATCCCAATCACTTTGCAGGTACCGTAAAATGCAGTGCTTGGAAACAGCTCTGCTCAAATTCAAGTGAATGGGAGTGGGGCTGCTGTTGCAGGCGTTACCGCTACAGTGTACAGAGCTCTCTACACTGTATACAGCATCCAGCTCCATATACTGTAGTGGTGCCTGAAACAGCACTTCCACTCCCATTCACTTGTATAGGAGCAGAGCTGCTTCCGGCTGTATACCTAGTATATGGCTTCCAGCAGCCAAAACAGCTGATCAGGACAGGGTTCGGGTGTCCTGTGGATAGTTAATCAGGATCAATTATCTTCAGGTCTTAGACAAACCCTTTTAACCCTTTGTTTTTTTTTTTTTTTTTTTGAATTTTAGCCTCCCCAAAAAAATTATATGAAAGGCAATCAAAACATCACACATTCTCCAAAATGGTACAAATAAAAAGTACATGTGGCCCTGCAAAGAAAGGAAGAAAAAAAAAAGTTGTATGTAGTCCCATGCATAGAAATATTTATCTTAAAAAAAAAAAAAAAAAAAAAAGTGTCAAAATAAAGCATCAACGAGCGAATCCCATCCACACTGTGAAAAAATATGCACAGCGGACACGCTGCAATTTCCAAAACACAGTTTTGTCAATTATACTTACGGAAACGCCGGTGGTTTCCCTATAGATAGAATGGAGAAGAAAGTCTGACTTTCTGTGAAAAGCGCTGCGGGAAAAATCTTGATGTGTTGCTGCCACGGTTTTTCTCTCTGCACTTTTTTGCTGCGGCCCGCTATGTGGCGCCTCATCCTTATATAGTTTTGGTTAAGTCTTTGTACCTTAGAAAAATTCCAGAAGTTAGGAGAGAAAAAAAGAAAAATTGAATCGCCATATTTTGACTTTTTTTTTTTTTTTTTTTTTTTTTTAATATATAAATATTTCTGTGTATGGGACTGCATACAACTTTTTTTTTTTTTTTGGCAGGGCCACATGTACTCCTTTATTTGTGCCATTTTGGAGAATGTGTATAATTTTTTTTGGGACGCTAAATTCCAAAAAAACAAAGGGTTTGTCTAAGACCTGAAGATAATTGATCCTGATTAACTATCCACAGGACACCCGAACCCTGTCCTGATCAGCTGTTTTGGCTGCTGGAAGCCATATGCTAGGTATACAGCCGGAAGCAGCTCTGCTCCTATACAAGTGAATGGGAGTGGAAGTGCTGTTTCAGGCACCACTACAGTATATGGAGCTGGATGCTGTATACAGTGTAGAGAGCTCTGTACACTGTAGCGGTAACGCCTGCAACAGCAGCCCCACTCCCATTCACTTGAATTTGAGCAGAGCTGTTTCCAAGCACTGCATTTTACGGTACCTGCAAAGTGATTGGGATTCTGGCTAATCCCATCCACACATTTCATAAAAAAATCTGCAGCAGAAAAGCTGCATTTTCAAAAACGCCTGTGTTTTTTCAAATTGCAGCATGTCAATTATACCTACGAAAACGCTGAAAAGTCTGTAGAGAAAAATGCAAAAAAAAAAAAATGTGATCAGTTTCTGCTGTATTTTTTTTTTTCCCCCCGCAGCTTTTTTTTTTTTTTTTTTTGGCTGCCTTTCGCTACATGGGGCCTTAGCTTTTAATGGAATCTGAAATGGAGGCTCCTAACAGCCACCAACGCTGATGTCAACAGTATTTATTCATATTACAGATCCCTTGAGGCTGTTTATACAGCACTTTTTGCTGAAAAACTGTATGCAGTTTTAATTGCAGTGCTGAGTATCAAATATTACTATGCATGTCACCTATATGAGAACAGCAAGGACATCAGGTTGGTTTTCAGTTTACTGGTTGTCAGCATACAGGCGAGCTGTATAGTAACATGTGCTACACATTACTACCATTAAATCTTCAGTTGAGTTCTATTCAGCTAGAAACCTATAAAGATGTATTCTGCCTGTGTAGAAGATTAGGTGTATTCTATGTAAGTGACACACAGACATAGTGTGGTATAGAATTTACAGGATGACCCTGCTTTCGTAGCAAAGATGTTGTCACTACAGGGATGGATTACTGTGTACAGTGTCCTTTCATGCACAAATGTGACATTATGGTGTGTGGGTGATGTCCACTTAGCACAACAATGCCGCTGTGTGCAGAGAGACTGTGAGGACAAAAGAGGACCCAGAAGGCCGCCTCCAGACAGCTTTACAAGTAGCATGCAGTTGTGGAGCGTCCCATAGGTGTGTAGGTGATAAGGGGAGCATACCGTAGTGGCCTTGTTTGAAGGGTGTGTGCTTGAGAGAAACAGGAAGCGGCTGTTAGTGCTTCTGGCAAAGAATTCTCAGCCTGTGATAGTGCAGGTGTGCGGGCACACCACTCTCTATCTCTGCAGGCTACACTTAAGCTGCTTTTTTTCTGTACTTTTACATTTTTGTCTTTGGAAAAACAAAAAAAAACAAAATGAGTGCATTGCAGCTGAAAGCGTTGTCACAGTCTGACCTGTACAGGAGGAGAAAGGAGCGTCCTGACAGTTTTGGGCTTAATGGATTCCATGGAGATAAACTAAGGTGAGTTCTAGGTTATTGCACCCGCCGTTACTTTGTGTACTTCCCTTTTTTTCTTTTTTATTGTTTTAATAGTCTGGACTTGCTATGAAAACTATAAAGTCCAAACCTATAGTTGCTGTAATTTTGTGTGGTTCAGGGTCAGTTAGAGAGAAATCTATAATATTGATGTAGTGGGCATTGTGTAAGTGGACTAGTTTGTATACAAACTATAGCTTTGGCTGAATGTTTGTACTTTAGGGGTTAAACCACAGCCTACCTATTGCAGTTTTCTATAAGATGTTTGTATGCACATACATGTGAAATGTCCAGCAGTGAGGTGTTAGTAGGAAGCTAAAAAATTTGGCATGGCTTTGACCACAGCCCTGCGTCTTGCTATGGCCCCCTCCTGCACTGATATCCTGGAGCATGCTAGATCCTGCTCTTGCTCCTATCTGCTGTACGCTGGTTGCCAGTGCTGACTGAAGGGGCTGTAGAGAGAGGAATGTGGTAGAACTACTTCTGACCTCCCAGGGGCAAGCAACATCCAGGGCTGGTCTTGGAGATGGAATGCTTTTCAGCATGACTGCATGTGTACAGTCTATACTAGGGGCCACTAATGTTATGCTAAGGGATCCTATTATATGCATTGTATGAAATCATGGTGCAGAGTGAGGTGGATTTCATCCCGAGTGATGTGTTTCAGTAGGGATTGCTCCCTGGGTATACATGGGACTATTTACCAGTGATTTGATCAGAGGCCACTTGCATATAGCAATTCTGATCATGATTTGTAGTAGTGAGATTTTATAGCAGTAGTCTTCCAGTGTAAATGGACAGAATCATCAGTGAAAATTGAGGTATGAAAATTGTTCATCCATACCTCAGTGTCAGAAATTGGCTCAATAGGGACAGGCTCTTAAATAGAAGCTGGCATGGCAGTCAGTTTAGAGAAGGTCTGTTTTCTATTCTGACCCCCTACTGACATCCATATGCCTCAAGTGTGTGGCATTATTAAAAAAAAAAAAAAATCTGTATGTTTACTGGTGCATACATTAAATGGACCCATAGGCCTCTGTTATACCAATAGCACAGCATACTGTGTTATTGCATTGAGGTGGGGGGGGGGGGTCCAGTAAAAAAAAAAAAAAAAAAAAATCTTTAAAACCGTTTTTTAAATCCATTGTACAGGTAATGCAATGTGTCGTAGTGCTTTAGTAGTAGTGGTTACTGTGCATTTTCCACAGAAACATATGTTGACTTTGTGGATGGCTGCCAAGGTGTATATGTTTTCAGCTCTTGTCACCAGACCTCTGCTTAAATGTCAGGATTTATGCTTTTATGGATGCAGGTCTACAATTCTTGCAGCTTTTATTTATGGTGGACTCCACTAAGTTATGGCACATACAGTGCTGGCCAAAAGTATTGGCACCCCTGCAAATTCTGTCAGATAATACTCAATTTCTTCCAGAAAATGATTGCAATCACAAATGCTTTGGTAATAATATCTTCATTTAATTTGTCTTCAATGGAAAACCACAAAAAGAATTATCAAAAAGTCAAATTGGATATAATTCCACACCAAACATAAAAAAGGGGGTGGACAAAAGTATTGGCACCCTTTGAAAAATCATGTGATGCTTCTCTAATTTGTGTAATTAACAGCACCTGTTACTTACCTGTGGCACATAACAGGTGGTGGCAATAACTAAATCACACTTGCAGCCAGTTGAAATGGATTAAAGTTGACTCAACCTCTGTCCTGTGTCCTTGTGTGTACCACATTGAGCATGGAGAAAAGAAAGAAGACCAAAGAACTGTCTGAGGACTTGAGAAGCAAAATTGTGAGGAAGCATGAGCAATCTCAAGGCTACAAGTCCATCTCCAAAGACCTGAATGTTCCTGTGTCTACCGTGCGCAGTGTCATCAAGAAGTTTAAAGCCCATGGCACTGTGGCTAACCTCCCTAGATGTGGACAGAAAATAAAAATCGACGAGAGATTTTAACGAAAGATTGTGCGGATGGTGGCTAAAGAACCTCGACTAACATCCAAACAAGTTCTAGCTGCCCTGCAGTCCGAGGGTACAACAGTGTCAACCCGTACTATCCGTCGGCGTCTGAATGAAAAGGGACTCTATGGTAGGATACCCAGGAAGACCCCACTTCTGACCCAGAGACATAAAAAAGCCAGGCTGGAGTTTGCCAAAACTTACCTGAGGAAGCCAAAAACTTTTTGGAAGAATGTTCTCTGTTCAGATGGGACAAAAGTAGAGCTTTTTGGGAAAAGGCATCAACATAGAGTTTACAGGATAAAAAAAGAGGCCTTGAAAGAAAAGAGCACGGTCCCTACAGTCAAACATGGCGGAGGTTCCCTGATGTTTTGGGGTTGCTTTGCTGCCTCTGGCACTGGACTGCTTGACCGTGTGCATGGCATTATGAAGTCTGAAGACTACCAACAAATTTTGCAGCATAATGTAGGGCCCAGTGTGAGAAAGCTGGGTCTCCCTCAGAGGTCATGGGTCTTCCAGCAGGACAATGACCCAAAACACACTTCAAAAAGCACTCGAAAATGGTTTGAGAGAAAGCACTGGAGACTTCTAAAGTGGCCAGCAATGAGTCCAGACCTGAATCCCATAGAACACCTGTGGAGAGATCTCAAAATGGCAGTTTGGAGAAGGCACCCTTCAAATCTCAGGGACCTGGAGAAATTTGCCAAAGAAGAATGGTCTAAAATTCCAGCAGAGCATTGTAAGAAACTCATTGATGGTTACCGGAAGCGGTTGTTCGCAGTTATTTTGTCTAAAGGTTGTGCTACCAAGTATTAGGCAGAGGGTGCCAATACTTTTGTCCGGCCCATTTTTAGAGTTTTGTGTAAAATGATCAATGATTTGACTTTTTTTTTTTTTTTTTCATTCTCTTTTCTGTTTTTTTCATTGCAAGCAAAATAAATGAAGATATTATTACCAAAGCATTTGTGATTGCAATCATTTTCTGGAAGAAATTGAGTATTTTCCGACAGAATTGCAGGGGTGCCAATACTTTTGGCCAGCACTGTTAAGTACCTGTTTAACAGAATCCAGTATGAACAGAGCTATACTGAGGCAGTTTGAGCTGCTGTGTCTGTGTGTCTCTCTCTCTCTCTCTCTCTCTCTCTCTCTCTCTCTCTCTCTCTCTCTCTCTCTCTCTCTCTCTCTCTCTCTCTCTCTCTCTGTCTCTCTGTCTCTCTCTCTCTCTCTCTCTCTCTCTATTTCTATATATATAGATATTTGCAGTGGCCATTACAGTTTGTATATCTAATAACTGGGTGAGAAACAGTGATATTGCATGGATTGTATACATGATTCTGTGTTTACTCATTCTTGACATGCGGAAATGTCATTATGCAGGTAAGCCTGGCTTTCTTCAGTCTCTTATTGACAGCAGTCAACAGAAAAGTGACATTAATGATTTAGTAGATCCTCCTTATTGCAAAATGCATCTATGTGACTGCTTCCTTTACTTCTAACTACAGTGTTGGAGCTTGGATGAGTTATTTTTACCTTCCTTTGTAATGAAATGCCTGTTAGTTGGGTGGCTGGTCGCCCAGTACATGGAGCGCTCAAATGAAGCCGCAGGCATGCGTTCAGGTGTGGTGGTACTGGCTGGCGATTCCAGCACATGTAAGTGTCCGCAAGTGTTGCTGTGCAAGCAAAAATTAGAAGGGAAAGCAACACTACCCTAATGCTTGAGTCCTTCAGCTTTAGATCATTGTGGGGGTGAAATACCCATCCCCGGTGTATTCACAGTGGTGGCCCCATTTTCATGTTTGTAGTGGGCTTCAACAAAGCACATGTACTAAGTTAAGAACCAAGGGTACAATCAATTGTAAAGCTGATCGGAAGCCAACATTGCCACATTGCGCGAATGCATATTTGTGCTGGAATATCCAACAAATTTTACAATCCTTAGCAAGTGCCTTTTCTTGGATATGTTGTAAGCAGGGTTCACACGCCTTGCATAACGCCGTTTTGAAGGTGTCCAAAAAAAAAAAAATTTGCACACCACTGGATCCTCCAAGATGACGCTAGCTTGTCCAAATGTGCCTTTTCATACCTCAGGCCACTCTGTTTGTGCCGTTAAAAAAAAAACGCTAATTACGGATCACTTTGGCATAAGCTTCTCCATTGTTCAACAGTGTGCTTTTTTTTTGATTGTTGCTCCTTTGTCACCATCTGCAGCAAAATGATGACATAAAATAACAGACAGTAACTGATGTCCGTTATCCATAGACTTCTCAATGTTCCCAAAAAATAACGGATATCTTGGTCCTGCCACTAATCCGTTGTTTAACAAGGACTAAAAGTCCCTGTGGTCTACCATTTTTATTTTGTCCGCAAAAAAAATGGACAACTGACAGGTTAAACGAGACAACTAACTGATCCTTCACCTAAACAACCAGTTGAACAATCTTTGGAAATTTTCAGATCATTTGAGAGTTGTTTTGAGTAGTCCTATGATGCCAATCTTAGGAGATTCAAATAGGAACGAACAACTGGCAATTGGCCACCTTAAATACCTTTGCGCATGCTTGGAATTTCTTGGGACTAATATTTTCAATGATAGTGAGGTTACAAAACCGAATTTTCCCCAAGTACTGTTGTCAGATTAGGACAGAAGATGTAGATAGGAGTACTTTAAACTTCTGGAGAAATGATACCCGTACCCTTTTAATTTCTTTGATGCAAAGTTTTGCTCTGATGGTCAAATTCTTTACATAATCTCTGCCTAGTACAAGATATGTCTGCCAATGCGGAGAATATTACAATGATGTTTCCTTTAATCCTATCAGAGGATAGTTAGTATTGAATCCAGGTGTTGCAATGACTAAATATTAAGACTAAACACTGATTACGGTTAACACAGACTGCCCAACCTTTTTCAGATGACTGCAGATAGATATTGCAGTGGATGTGCAGTATGTAATAATGTGGGTGAGAAATCCAGGATATTGACTAGTTGTATACATGATTCTGTTTTTACTCAGCCTTGGGGTGCCAGTATGTGATGCAGGCTTCTCCTCCTTCTTCAGTCTCTTTTTGCAGCGCCAGTAATTTTAATTAATGACATGAAGCCTGTGATCTCATAATTGAATGGCTTGTCTTTTATGTTTATTGTTTTCCTTTATTTTAACTACAGTGTTTTAGCTTATATTATTTTTTTTTGTTTGGGATGAATAGTGAGGCATGGTGGGAGCACTTCTGACTGAAGGGGGGGTAGCGTAGTCTGTTCAGATAGGACCCTTTACTGATGCTGTAGGTCCTGCACAAATAAGTGAACCTCTTAGACTGAACCCCATGTCTCTGACACAGCGCCACTTAGGTGTGGCCACAGGCATCACCAAAATTGATTCTTAATGGCTGTGTGGTTTCAGAATGGGGGGTGAAATACCAGTATTACCTGCAAACATCTGTACTTGAAAACTGCATCTCAGTATGCTTTTCACCTGTATCATGGCTGCTGTGCATGTGAACTTGTATTGGGCTGTATATAAAATACATTGTAAAGCTGATGGGACCTCTGTTGTTAAATACCCATTTTTGAATGTACATTGGTCATTCTCCTATTCAAGCTATGTTCACACCGCACATCCTCCAAGCGGACCCAAGAATGGAATATCCCCAATGCAGGGTGTGACACCGTGGAGTCCGTCAAGGGTTGTGTTCTCTAAAAAGAATAGAATACTGTCAGCTCTGCTTGGACAGTGTTAGTGGGGCAGGGACCCCTGCTAAACCTGGTAACGCCTAATTCTTAATTTATTCATAAATTACTGGGAGTAAGAGAAGAACAGCACAACGCAGAGTTGGGGTATTTTCTGAAGTCTGAATTTAAGGCAACATGCTCCAGAATTACGGAATACAGTTTACTAAAATGGACATTATCAGGAGAGATATTTAAAGGGGTTGTCCCAGATCATTGGGGGACTTGCTTACACCAGCTATCAGGTGAATGGGGGGTTGAAAGACCCCATGCCTCCTCCTTGTGCATTAAGCTCCAGTGCTCTTGCATGACTAGCGTTTCATTCACTGCTATGGGAATGTCGGCGTTACCAGAGATTGCACTGAATGAAGCACTAGTCACACAAGTGCACAGACATGTACAAGGAAGAGGCATGGGGTCTTTCTGTCCCTCAGTTCTTATCACTGAGAAACCAACCGGCAGTCAGACCCCCATCAATCTGACCCTTATCCCCTATCCACAGGATAGGAGGAGAAGTCTCCTTTAGGGGAGACGGTAATGGGTAATATGCAGTGCTGATGCTGAAAAGACAGCAGTGCACACGACACCCCGATAGCCTTGGCTCTGGGTTACTCTCGTATATATTGTGAAATGTGTAAGCTTTGTAGTGTCGTTCTGTAAATTGTCACTTTTTTTTTCTTTACAATAACCGTCTCACCCTCTGATTAAGAACAGCCAAAATGGCTTGTACTTTATTCACTTGGTTGCCTGAACAAAGCAGGGGAGTCCATATCTGTACAGATTTATTAAAATGGTCTAAAACTAAAACTGTCTTAGTTGCTTATATCAACCTATCTCAATGCAGCTTTCATTTTGTATTCTGCTCCTGGAAAATGAAGCATGCTGCATTGTTACATGGCTGCTAGGGCTTAACCAGGTTTTGTTTTAGATAATTTAATAAACCTGCCCTACAATCTCTAAGTAAAACAAATATTACAGTCATATGAAAAAGTTTGGGCACCCCTATTAATCTTAATCATTTTTAGTTCTAAATATTTGGGTGTTTGCAACAGCCATTTCAATTTGATATATCTAATAACTAATGGACACAGTAATATTTCAGGATTGAAATGAGGTTTATTGTACTAACAGAAAATGTGCAATATGCATTAAACCAAAATTTGACTGGTGCAAAAGTATGGGCACCTCAACAGAAAAGTGACATTAATATTTAGTAGATCCTCCTTTTGCAAAAATAACAGCCTCTAGTTGCTTCCTGTAGCTTTTAATCAGTTCCTGGATCCTGGATGAAGGTATTTTTGACCATTCCTCTTTACGAAACAATTCCAGTTCAGTTAAGTTTGATGGTCGCCGAGCATGGACAGCCCGCTTCAAATTATCCCACAGATGTTCAATGATATTCAGGTCTGGGGACTGGGATGGCCATTCCAGAACATTGTAATTGTTCCTCTGCATGAATGCCTGAGTAGATTTGGATCATTGTCTTGCTGAAATATCCATCCCCGGCGTAACTTCAAATTCGTCACTGATTCTTGTACATTATTCTCAAGAATCTGCTGATACTGAGTTGAATCCATGCGACCCTCAACTTTAACAAGATTCCCGGTGCCGGCATTGGCCACACAGCCCCAAAGCATGATGGAACCTCCACCAAATTTTACAGTGGGTAGCAAGTGTTTTTCTTGGAATGCTGTGTTTTTTTGACGCCATGCATAACGCCTTTTTGTATGACCAAACAACTCAATCTTTGTTTCATCAGTCCATAGGACCTTCTTCCAAAATGAATCTGGCTTGTCCAAATGTGCTTTTGCATATCTCAGGCGACTCTGTTTGTGGCATTCTTTCAGAAACGGCTTCTTTCGCATCACTCTCCCATACAGCTTCTCCTTGTGCAAAGTGTGCTGTATTGTTGACCGATGCACAGTGACACCATCTGCAGCAAGATGATGCTGCAGCTCTTTGGAGGTGGTCTGTGGATTGTCCTTGACTGTTCTCACCATTCTTCTGTCCCTGTGGTCTTCCATTTCCTTACTATGTTCCTCACAGTGGAAACTGACAGGTTAAATCTCTGAGACAACTTTTTGTATCCTTCCCCTGAACAACTATATTGAACAATCTTTGTTTTCAGATCATTTGAGAGTTGTTTAGGGGAGACCATGATGTAATATGCAGTGCTGATGCTGAAAAGACAGCAGTGCAACAACACCCCTATTGCCTTGGCTCTGGGTTACTTCTCGTATATATTGTGAAATGTGTAAGCTTTTGGTGTAGTTTCTGTAAATTGTCTCTTTTTTTTCTACAATGACCAGTTTTACCCTCTGATTAAGAACAGCCAAAATGGCTTGTACTTTATTCACTTGGTTGCCTGAACAAAGCAGGGGAGCCCATATCTGTACAGATTTATTAAAATGGTCTAAAACTAAAACTGCACATCTTCAGTTGCTTATATCAACCAATCTCAATGCAGCTTTCATTTTGTATTCTGCTCCTGGAAAATGAAAGCTGCATTGTAATGGCTGTTGCAAACACCCAAATATTTAGACCGTAAAATTGATTTAGATAATTTAATAAACCTGCCCTACAATCTCTAAGTAAAACAAATATTAAATATATAGTAAAATAATTTTAATCCTTTAGCTGCTTCCCCCCTCCTTTTCTTACTCCTTTCTTTTTCTGCTCCTGACTCCCATTGAAATGAATGGGAGAGTTGGGAGGCGTATTTTGAGACAGATTCTGCCTCAAAATCAGCTTGCAAAAATACTGTGTAAACTTGCCGCCTTTGTAATGATGCCGCCTTTTGTTTGCCTTTCGGAATAGTCCCCCCTCCTGCCTCTCCCATTTCCCCATTCTCTATAAAGGTCAGGCTTGGAGGTGAGCTGTATGTGCAGTCATTTCTATAATAAGCAATGCAACCCAATGCCATAGAGTCTGACTCTGAAGAGAATACAGCCCTATAAGGATTGCAAGCATGTAAGAGGATCTGTAGTAGAGGATGTTGGTTTATTAGACTGTTAATCTCCGCTTCTGTTTCCCATCTACATGTCACATAGTAATAACACTGTTATAGCGGACCAGGCCTGCTTACTGCAGTAGTTCACATGAACACGTGTTTGTGCATATCAAATAAATCTAAGTATTGGTGGTTTGCAAAGCTGTACTACTACTTTGGGAGTATGGCATTAAAGGGGTTTCTGCAAACAGTTATTGAAAATATATACAATATTCCAATATACTTTCTGTATCAATTCCTTAGGATTTTATAGATCTCTGCTTGAGGTCATTGTTTACTTCCCATAAATAAAAATCAGTCCATGGTCATCGTTAGTCAGAGCACAGTAATCAAGAGGTCTGTCCTGTAACGAGCTGTGCAGCGGTGTCTCTATCACATGACCATGGACTGAGTTTTATAGACTGGAAGTATGCAGAATGAATGACAGCAAGCAGAGATCTAGAAAACTGTGAGGAATTAATACAGAAAGTATATTGGAAACTTGTATAACTTTTCATTATACAAACATTTAACATAACATATATTTATTATTATTATTATTTTATTTTGCTGAAACTGGAAAATCCCTTTAAGATAGTGGTAGCTCTGATCTCCAGGAGATTTGATATGGGGGACTCTCAGGTTGCATTAGCTTGGAGGCCACATGATCACGTTGACTATGATTAGGTGCAACGTAGCAGCACAACATTTACAATCTTAATGCTGTATGGCCACAGTTTCAATGTATCTGCAGCTTAGAAGGTTTCCCTGTTTTAGCAGCAGCACTTACGTTTGATGGTTTGCCTCAATGTACTTGGACATTTTTAATCAAAGATATGGGAAAAATGCCACATGTTGTGCTCTTTTTCTCTAATAAAATGACAGATCCTGTGTTAAGTCATTGGGGTCCATCAGGCACTACTGTTTGATCCGATCCTGGTTTCAATCGGATCACAGACTTATTCTCCTGTCCTGAAAGGTTTTGCAGAAGACCATGAGATACTTTCTCATTGATTCTTAAACATTTCCATTTCATATTTCTTCAGAATACCTCATTCTCATATGTCCAGTATAGTGCTAGGTGTTGATTTGAGCTATAGAGATTAGAATGTAAGCTCTTATGGGCAGGGTCCCCTCTCCACTTTCTTTAGGTTTCATTCACATCTGCCCCAGAGATTCTGTTTGGAGCTGAAGTCACATACTCAATGGGAAAAACGGATTTTTGGCTATGCCAAGCTGAAGAGAGAACAATGGACTAGTAATAAGAAAAAGAGGGCCCATACAGAATTTTTTGCTAATAATTCTCAACTAGGGAACTTCTATTGGACCAATTCCCGTTGTATTGGTTAAAAAGTGAAGAAATAAATTTGAAGATCTGTATGTCATCTTTTTATGTATTGCCACCAGTAAATGTGCTCTATTGTGTTTTCTTGTGAGCTGGTGGTATATTCCAGCTAAAGATAGACAAGGCGATTCTACTAGACTCAGATGTCTCTGCTTTTACTGTCAAGCTTCCACTCTTTGGGGGAAATGGAATTTTTAACATCAACAGCAGTGAGCAGCTGAGTCCCACCTATCAAGAGTGACGTGCTTTCTACTGCACAGCCTTAGTAGGAATCTGTGCTCTGGAATGTGGGCAGCGCTGTAATGTATCCCTATGAGTCAGGCTGACCGTGCTGGAGTACAGTTTGGAACACTTGTTCTGGATGCGGCCGTCCTCTACCAACTGACTTCTTCAGACCTCTATCCGATAAGAAAATGATGGAAGTCCAGTCCCGGATGCATCCTGACATCCCTGAGAATGGCGAACTGCCCCCTATGGAGGTCACCAGTGATTTTGTACCACAGGAAACTGGGGGCGAGGATGAAAAACCAGTGTCAAACTTGCAGAGGAGAAGAAGCGATGTCAAAGTGTACAAAGAAATCTGTGACTTCTATGCCAGATTGTAAGTGGATGTGGGCCTCTATCTGGATTACTGCTTGGATTTAACTGATTTTTATGCTTATCTGACATGTTCTTTTGAAAAATAGAACTTATAACACATACAATTTGGATACGATGTTTCACCACTTGTAAGGATGGTCATGAAAGCAGGGAAATGCATCAGATCTGACCTATACGGTTTGGTCAGTATTTGGTACATCTATGAGGCCAAGAGCTTACCTTCTGCTGCTCCAGCAAGAAACATGTTACACCTGCTTAAAGATATCAGCGCTGCGATTATTAATGTTCAGTATGGATTGCAAATGACATTTTAGAAAAATAGCCTTACATGTGGTTCAGGGGGACTGGGGTATTGTTAGTCACTGAAGAGAGAGTAGTGTGTGGAGACTTTTTGAGGCAGTGCTCCATGGGGAAAAGTATGCAAATTATTTTGCAGAGACCACTGTTTGAGTGGTTTGCTCATCATTATTACAGAGAAAGGGTTACCTTCAGCCATCCAATAGTGTCTTCTCACAGAGGCCTGTGACATTATGTGCTTGTATGGAAACGTAGGAATAAGATATGAACTACTTTTCACACAGTCTACTGTATAAATGTTGGTTTGGATTTCCCTCTTACTAAATTTTCTATGACTTATAACCTGGTGTTTGCTGACTTGCACTGCCCTATTTTTTCCTTTGTTTCAGTTATTTTTTTAGTTTGTGTTTTAGCAGATACTTAGAAATTGCTGTCTGTTCCCTTTTAGTCACATTCCAGGGAGCAGTCTCTGGTCATCTGCTGTCCAGATAAGTCGTTTATGTAGCCTGAGGATAAAGTTGAACTTAGTTTTTGGTGAGGCATTTCCACAATGGGCGTTCATTTATGGGAAATTACTAGTTTTGCTAGAAGGTGTGTGCGTTTGTGCGTGTGTGCATGCTGTGTGTGTGTGTGTGGGTTTTTTTTTTTCTTTTATATAAATGATGATCTTCTTTAAGTGACACCGTCAAATCATCTGACATGCATATTTTAGTAAATACTATTATTTCCCATGAAATAATAGTTCTAGTATATCTTCACTTATAACAATATTGTGCCATTCTTCCTTTATTCCCTTCTAAAAAATTTATGAATAAATTGACAGCTGGACGTCACCAGTACGGGAGGTGTATACCATTGTCCAATTAGTATTGAGTTTTCTGGAAAATTTATAAATATTTACTAAAGCTGCCATGTCATGAGTGGTAAAGGTAGTCAACCTTTATCTTCCAGCTGTTTCATTTTGTCCAACACTGGGGGTAAAAAGTGAATGGTGGAGGAATGATCCGTGCTGTGTGTTTCTCTTCCATTTGGCTGCATGGATTAACTGCAGCACTGATCTGATCACACAGGCCGATGTGCTGGTGATGAGCTATGTTTTATCCTGCATAAAAGAGGTGATCGTCTGACCAGCGAGCGGTTCACTCCTTGGTCAGCTGATTGGTAGCAATATTAGACAGAGCTGTTATCAGCAACAAGTTTCCCTAGGAGCACTCAGCGATATTAACCCTGAATATCGGCCCATCTAAAAGGCGTTAAAGGGGTTGTCCGGTTTCTGCACGCAAGTTTTCTTGTTTGTATAATAAAAAGTTATACCACTTTACAATATACTCTGTTTCAATTCCTCACAGTTTTCTAGATCTCTGCTTACTCCCAGTGGATAAAAATCAGATCATGGTCATGTGATACAGTCCATGATCAGGTTATGGGCACACAGGTGCATACGGTTTATTACCGTAACAGCTGGCCCCCCCACTTCTACTGGTGTACAATTTCATATACATTGTATATATGTCCATTCAAGATTAAGAATGGTTAAGGACAGTGTAAGTACCTGTAGAGAGGTTGGCCCAAATTTATTAATAGTTGGTGCAAACATAGAAAGGCAGTCTGAAAATATGCCAGATTTGTCACAGTGGCTGATGATGGATGATAAATCTGGCATATTGGCATATCTTTAGACTTTCTAGTCTACTTTTTTTTTTTTTTTTTCTCATTAACAGTACAAAAAAAACAAAACACTGTAGGGGTAAAGAGGGTAACAAACAACATAGGGGTAGAGTGGGGACAAGGCAGCAAAATCCATCCAGGTAGGTAGACCTCCACAATAGGACAGCAAGGTGACTTGGAGAGGTTAAGCAGAGGTAGAATGGTGAATCTCATTCATCATGGGTGGACACCTGTGCATACTGTCCAGCATTGGCTTACTGATGGGAACTATTTACAAATCGAAACAAGTTGAGTCACAAAGGGGGGCATTGTAGTGTAGAGGAAGAGAAAAGGGGGGGGGGGAGGCTTAGTGCAAACCCCAAACCTCTCAAGGGGGATACAAGGCAAAACTCAGTGACTCCCTGTACCTAGGCAACAAGGAAAATGTGGTCCAGTAGTGCCATGTCTTCTCAAAATGGTTTGCACGTTTAGGAGTGACATGTAGGAGATTCTCCATATGATGGATCTCGTTCACTCTCTCCAACCAATGAGATATCTTCAGGGGCTTGGAAGATCTCCATCTCATGGCGATGCAGGCCTTCGCCACATTTAAGAGATGTCTGAGGAGGGATCTATATTTATATCTGCCAAGGGAGACGTCTTGGTGATGGAGTATCCAGGCAGGATTGTCATCCAGGGACAAATCTGTGATGTCGTGAATGATCGGTTGTACATCAGTCCAGAGCAGTCTGAGCCTGTGACAGCCCCAGAAGACTTTTAGCAGAGTCCCCTCCTCCGACCCGCAACGCCAACACAGATGGGGGAGTGTTAGGGAAGATTGTGTAGGGCATGAGGCACTCTATACCATTGTTTTAAAATTTTGTAGTTGGTTTCTTTATAGGGGCTGCTAATCGACATTTAGTCAGTAGGAATATTTTCCTCTGTTTTCTAGTCTACATTTTTACCATCATTTAGTTTGCTTATTTGGAGCAAGTATTTTCTGACACAAATTTGGTGCATTGTGGCACAATTGAACCATATCCTGTTTTTCTGAGAATCCACACCCACGTGTTTTATAGCAAGTTGAAAACATTTAGCCTAAACTGGGTGCAGCGCATTTCACCAAAGATGCAACACATTTATGCTAGTGTTTAGTTGTAACCATAATAGTAAATCAGGGCCATGGTGTTTATCCCCTGATATGTACATGTACCACAGGATGAGAATGTAGGTTTGAATGAATGTAATGAAAATGTGAATTAATAGTTCACTTGAAATGTTACAAATGACTATTTCGAGCAGTGTGTTGAAATAACTTACTAGCATGTTGTTCAGTTTTCTTGGTCTTCACTGTTCAAGTTGGTAATCCAGGAATGAACATTAGATAAGCTTTTATTCATCAGAATAGTACTGTGTATGACTATTTTAATATACATTTAGGGGACCACAGCATATTTAATATTCTTACTGAAGAAACTAAAGAAATCTTTTTCCCTTCTCTTACAGCAACATGGCAAATGCTCTGGCGAATGCAATGTGCGAGCGCTGTAGGTCTGGCTTTGCCCCTGCAGAGAAGATTGTGAACAGTAATGGAGAGCTGTACCATGAGCAGTGTTTTGTGTGCGCCCAGTGCTTTCAGCAATTTCCTGAGGGGCTTTTCTATGAGGTAACGACAATTTTTATGCTGCACTAATAACATCTTGACTTCAAAAAATAGTCAACAGGCTGTGTCAGTATTTTGGTAGATGTAGTTGATATGTCCATAGCACTTTGTTATATGCAACTAATTTGCTTAAAGAAGTAAAATAAACATGTCTATACATGGTAACCCTGCTTTAGCTTCCCTTTTAATATGGAAAAAAATCTCTCTCAGGATAGAGATTCATGCTGTCAGAACCACAGTTAGCTTGGGATCCTAACCAGGGTCCTTTGCTTTTACCAACTTTACACTACAGCATTTAAGTGGAAACCTAATGTAAAGACAAGCTGGAAACAAGAGAGTGCCCTCTGGTTAGCTCCCAGCTAGGATTGGCTAGAGCAGACCCGAGCATTGTACGGCCTGCCGGCCACATCTGGCCCTCTAACTATCTCTGACCGGCCTGCTGTCGATACTTTTACTCACCTGTCCACTCTCCTGTCCTGACCGCCCTCTGCTGCCTCCTCTAGGCGGCGCGACACTACGTCATGATGCTGAAGAACGCCGGGGCGCTACGTACAGCATCCTGGCCTCCTTCAGCGTTGGCAACAGCGCACTCTGGAGGCGGCAGTGGAGGGCGTCCAGGTCTGGAGTGTGGACAGGTGAGTAAACATTATCGGCCACTACTCTGTGAGGGTGGGGAGATAACAAGGGGTCATATACTGGGTGGGGGGTATAAAAGGTGTCAAAAACTATGAGGGCCATAAATAGGGGGATCATATGCTGTGTGGGGGGTGACAATAAGGAGGCATGCTCAGAGGATGTTAGTTCTCTTTGGATCTACCTACCTATGTGCACAAACCTTCTCAGTGATGAAGTTCAACAAATCCAGATACAGATCCTCTCTCAGTGATGATCACTTGTGTGCTGTCCTTCACATATCCACCTCAGATATTCAACCTGACTTCAATGCACTCGTTCAAGCTCCAAACAGGCTAGATTTTTCTCATTGAACATTTTTGTATAAAGTTAATGTGATGCTGGTCTTTGAAAAACTAGATTTTTTTGTGTAAAGTTGTGATGCTAGTTTTTTTTAAACACTGCAGAAGATTCTCATTTTCAAAAAATGTTTAACTTGTGCTAGAATTCTGTGCTCCACATTTTCATGTTGTTATAATTCATTTACTGTTCTTTATTAAGTTAGAGATGCTGGTCTTTGAAAAACTTGCTATTTTGTCAGGATGTGATGCAAGTTTTTTAAACACTGCAAAAGTTTACAATTTTCTAAACTGAACAATCACAAGTTCATCATCTCATCATTAAATAATGATATAATTAGGTCCTCCGCATTTTCATTTAATCATTGTAATGTTTCATTTACTGTTTTTTTATGAAGGGATAGTATATATACTGTATATAGGTATTGGGTAGAAATAGAAAGGAGTTAAGTATATTAGTGTTTCCCTCTAAAACCATTCCAGTTTCTCATGTGGCCCCATGGAAAAATTAATTGCCCACCCTGGGCTAGAGTGACAGGTTTCTCACGATTTGTGTATAGAGTACAGGGCTTGTCAATTAAATGGGGTTATCCAAGTTTCTAATATTGATGGGCTATCCCTAGGATAGGCCATCGGTATTAGATCCGTGGGGGACCAACAGTTGAGACCATACGGCCATGCTGCACACTTACTGTACAATTTGCAGTTGTAGTCTTTGGTACAGAAGTGCTGCAGTACTAAAACCTGCCACTACAAATCGTATGTTGAGCAATGTTGCTTCTAGCATGTAAACCTTACCGGGAGCCATGCTGTTTCTGAACAGCTGATCTGTGGAAGCCTCGGGTGCCTGACCCTCACAGATCTAATATTTTTAGAAACTGGATAACCCCTTTAAGCCAAGCAGGGAGAAGTCTGTGGAATCCCCTCCCCAGCCTCTTTTTTTTTAAACTGTTTTCAGAGACTGCTGTTTGTAAGGTGGGAGTATGTCTGTATTTTTTGTGGTTTGGGCAGCATAAATGTCCTATCTTCCCACTTTAGAGTAAATTACCTTGACTCGATTCAGCTTGTTGTTTTTCCCCACTTGGACGTTTCAGAGACATAAGTGATCTGTGTAGGGGCCATTTAAATACCGAGGAGTTTTAGATCCTTAAATAAGCACTGCCATTTCAACAGACCTTGCATAAAAACATAGTATAGGTGTTTGCAAAAAATCAAAACTTTATATTATACCAGGGAGAAATGCTTCTTTCTGCTGTTTCTCTGCTCCCCCTCCATCTGCTAAAGTGAGTTTCACTGTTCTGTCTGTGTTGGAGCAACTTGCATAACTCGGGTAACTCCTTTTTTATACAAGTATTATGGAGGGGGGGGGAGGCGTAAGTAGGAAGAGGGGATGAAACCAGAAAGACAGCATTTAGTCTGATGCTGCAGCTTTCTGTTACAGCCAAAGCAGTTTAGAGCGGTAAAGACATACAGTCATGGCCAAAAGTTTTGAGAATGATACAAATATAAATTTTTACAAAGTCTACTGCTTCAGTTTTTCTAATGGCAATTTGCATGTACTCCAGAATGTTATAAAGAGTGATCAGTTTCACAGCAATTACTTGCAAAGTCAATATTTGCCTAGAAAATGAACTTTATCCCCCAAAACACATTTCAACATCATTGCAGCCCTGCCTTAAAAGGACCACCTAACATCGTTTCAGTGATTGCTCCATTAACACAGGTGTGGGTGTTGATGAGGACAGGGCCGGAGATCAATCTGTCATGATTAAGTAAGAATGACACCACTAAACACTTTAAAAGGAAGCTGGTGCTTGCCATCATTGTTTCTCTTCTGTTAACCATGGTTATCTCTAAAGAAACACGTGCAGTCATCATTGCACTGCACAAAAATGGCCTAACTGGGAAGAGTATTGCAGCTAGAAAGATTGCACCTCAGTCAACAATCTATCGCATCATCAAGAACTTCAAGGAGAGAGGTTCCATTGGTGCCAAAAAGGCTCCAGGGCGCCCAAGAAAGACCAGCAAGCGGCAGGGCCGTCTCTTAAAAGTGTTTCAGCTGCGGGATCGGGCTATCAGCAGTGCAGAGCTTGCCGAGGAATGGCAGCAGGCAGGTGTGAGTGCATCTGCACGCACTGTGAGGCGGAGACTCTTGGAGGAAGGCCTGGTCTCAAGGAGGGCAGCAAAGAAGCCACTTCTCTCCAGAAAAAACATCAGGGACAGACTGATATTCTGCAAAAGGTACAGGGAGTGGACTGCTGAGGACTGGGGTAAAGTCATTTTCTCTGATGAATCCCCTTTTCGATTGTTTGGAACATCTGGAAAACAGCTTATTCGGAGAAGAAGAGGTGAGCGCTACCACCAGTCTTGTCTCATGCCAACTGTAAAGCATCCTGAAACCATTCATGTGTGGGGTTGCTTCTCAGCCAAGGGAATCGGCTCTCTCACAGTCTTGCCTAAAAACACAGCCATGAATAAAGAATGGTACCAGAATGTCCTCCAAGAGCAACTTCTCCCAACCGTCCAAGAGCAGTTTGGCGCTCAACAATGCCTTTTCCAGCATGATGGAGCACCTTGCCATAAAGCAAAGGTGATAACTAAATGGCTCAGGGAACAAAACATAGAGATTTTGGGTCCATGGCCTGGAAACTCCCCAGATCTTAATCCCATTGAGAACTTGTGGTCAATCATCAAGAGACGGGTGGACAAACAAAAACCAACAAATTCAGACAAAATTAAAGCATTGATTCTGCAAGAATGGACTGCTATCAGTCAGGATTTGGTCCAGAAGTTGATTGAGAGCATGCCAGGGAGAATTGCAGAGGTCCTGAAGAAGAAGGGTCAACACTGCAAATATTGACTTGCTGCATTAACTCATTCTAACTGTTAATATAAGCTTATGTTACTCATAATATGAATGCAATTATATTTCTGTATGTGATAAAAACATCTGACAAACACACATAAAAACCAGAGGGCAGCAGATCATGTGAAAATATAATATTTGTGTCATTCTCAAAACTTTTGGCCATGACTGTACATTAACTTAAATATATATGTCCTGCATGAACCCAGGGCTGTTTCAGAATGAAAAAGACAGTTCTAGAGTTGATTCCCCCTCACTCACTGTGAACAGTATATGGCAGCTAGACTCCGGCCACCAGCACAGAAAAAACTGCAGTTGTAGTTTCCAAATACAGTATTGAAGTGGGGAAAATTGCTTAAAACTGCAGAATACAAGTCCTATAATGGCCAGAAATAGTGTTACTTCCCATGTACACACACACACAACTTATCATGACAACTTAAATGAAACAGATATGGTTTAAGGTCCGAGAGTATACCTGATATCATATAGTGTACTATGCCTTAATGTGGTAGGTACGCTTTAAGATCATAGAGTTTACCGGGTCTCCTACAGTAATATCCCTTAATGTGTAATTTCTGCATTGTCTATTTAGTCGTACATAATATTGTGTGTAGCAGTAAGTAATCTTCCCTTTCCATATAGTTACAAACTATATATAGGTTTCATCTTGGCTCAGGCTGAGGAAACCTGTGTTTTGCAGATAAAAGAATGATTCATAATCATATGCGTGTTGGCAGCACAGGGAGTCACACATGCTATGAAGGAGGAGGCAAACATGGGATCATTTGTGCGATTTTGTGCAATGACTGGTTGTTGTGGGGGTTTTTTTTGTGTTAATAGACAAATCCTGTCCATATACCCCCCTCTGAGCCAGAGTGAAGAGCATTTAAAGGTGTATTCCCATGAACATAATCATATCTATATTTGTATATAATCAAAAGTTAAACATTTTTGCAAATATAAGTAGTTAAAAATTCTGCGGGGTTTTAAAGATTTTCTCTATCTTAGTGGTGACAGTCTGTTTTGATCGGTTGCCAATGGATACGACCACAAATGCAGAAACTTTCTATGGTGTGGGATTTGTCAGGAACCCAGCAATGATTTTCTTATTGTAGCCTTGTTATCAGGCAGGGACACTACATGTATCAGAAGATATCCCGGCCACACTAAGGAAATCATGGCTTCAACGTGTATACAAAATGGGGGTTTCCAACTAGTGAAGTGGCCAGGCTTTAAAATGAATGAGAAGATGGCCATGTAGCTCTCTGTATGTATGTACTTATGGGAGTCACAAAAACAACCAAGCTGGGCTCATTCGTGTCCTCCTCACCAATCATCTGCCCCCTGAGTTTAGCAGTCAGTGGCAGGTAAATGCAAGTTCAGATTGGTTGAAAACTCTACTAATTATTGTTGTTAATGGCGTTTACAAAGTTTCTGAGGGGTGGTGCACCAATTTAGTAAGTTCTGATTCTTGCACTTCCACAATTTAGTCTTAGGCTAGCTGCACACAATCGAGTTTCACTCCTGAAACTTGGTCCGTTTGTTAGCCAGATTTACCGGCTTGAACTTCATGCTGGGAGCGGGACTCCTAGCATCCTAGTTATCTTTGATGGTAGGAGTCCCTACCTCCTAGCAACATACTGTCCTGCAGGGACTCCTAGCATTGTAGATAACTATACTGCTCCCAGCATGAAGTTCAAGCCAGTAAATCTGGCTCACACACGGACAGAGTTTCATGGGTGAAACTCGGTCGTGTGCAGCTAGCCTTAAGGATAGGAAATAATCTGCATGTACACAACAAGTGTTAGATACAAGATCTGATCACAACCAGAATCAAAATTCAGTCAGTATTTAAAAAAAAAAAATAAATAAATAAATAAAACTACATGAAAATCTGATGATATATGTTATGTCTAGGAAAAGAAGTGACCTTTGGTGGAAAAAGAAAAACTTTCTTTAGAGCCACCTTCTGAAAGGTATAAGAACTCCCTACAGGTCAGTGCCTGGTTTTCCAGAAACCGAGTGGCATAATCTGTAGGGATCTACCCAGTGTCCAGTTCATAAAGTAGATGCTGAAAGAATCCTAGATTAATGTTTGTAACATTCAGTGCATGCTTCATCGTCTGCATTTCGTGTCAGTCTTATTCAATTATATGGTGTATCTTTCTTTGATGTAGCAGTGTGTACAGAGACTACCATATATAGACTACCATACTGTGATATGGGGATACTCTCAGCTGTTCCAGATGTGTAGTCTATAGTTCCTTAGTTTAGTGACTGTTAGGCTAGATTCCTCTCCAAATTCTGACCCTGTGGATCCCATGGTGGAAAGCCAAAGCAGACATAATAGGGCTTATCAGAGTGAGCTTTACGTTGCAGATGCCGCAGGTGAAGCAGCCACGGGATCTTTGTGAAGACTGAGCAGGAAGCTTGTTTTTTTCAGAGTTCTGTTAAAAACAGAAGCCTTTGTTGCTGCCTTCCTTTGAAAACCATGGAGCCGTCCTCAAAATTGTCTCTAAAATACAATGTATGAACCTAGCCTAAGGCTTCTTAAGAATTGTGATTAAATCTTTATTTCAGTATGTATATGTAGTTACTTATAACTATGGTGTATCCTGAATTTCAGTTTGAAGGCCGGAAGTACTGTGAACATGATTTCCAGATGCTCTTCGCCCCATGTTGCCACCAGTGCGGTAAGCTGATTTTGTTTTCCTTTTCACTAGTGTTAGCTTGCTGCAGAATATCCAGTGGTAATGTCTCAGGACGTTGGTAATGGTTGTTGTTAATGGACATGACCTTGTCATTCCAGGAGTAACCTAGATCAGAACTCTATAACTGAATAAACTGTTCCTGTTCTATTGACATTTTGATCAAACTCTTATTCTTGCGTACAGAACTAGGGGTTCATGTATTTTAGATAGTTGCTCACTATTCCTATCAACCCCTCCCCATCCCAACAAATGTACTTGACATAGTGTAACACAGATGAAAAAGACTTCAATATTCACATGTCCCACTTGGAAGGGGTTGGATGATCTTCTTTATCTGACTACAGGAATGTCAGGAGGATGAAGCGCTTAGAAAATGCACCATATACTTCCTATATTTACACAGACCACTTGAAATAAGGATGTGAGGCTACATGAATAGCATAGTAGGTATCCACAGTGGTTCCAGTTAGTATAGGTTATGTTTATACAGGGCTTGTACTATATTTTTACGTTACAAAGTATCTGAGCAGTGGGTATGTGTTTGCATACTGGAATATACAGACACTGCTGCGTGTTCTGCCAGCAGACAACAGCAAAAAAAAAAAAAAAAAAAAAAAGCATGTCAGCTGCTATTAGTTTAAGTGAAAAACCAGAAGATATTGGCCTCCAGTAAGCTTTTATTTCTCCTAGATGTTGTGTATTTGTTTCTATCATATTTACTTTATGTTTTTATTACCCCGTTAGAACTGCATTTTATCTTTTTAATATGTGCTTTTATTGATCTATCCAGTGTGTTCTGTTTGTCTAACTGCCATATAAATAAAGGCTAACCTCTCATCCATCTCTAGGTGAATTCATCATTGGCCGTGTTATCAAGGCAATGAATAATAGCTGGCACCCTGAGTGTTTCCGCTGTGATATCTGTCAGCAAGTCCTGGCAGACATTGGCTTTGTCAAAAATGCAGGCAGGTGAGTGACATTGCCCAAGGCAATCAGACAGTGATTTCTATGTGGCTGACTTCAGTGTGATGTAAAATTGGGGTAATGGCATATACTACGCTATTCATTTCATCTTCTCGTGACATGACTGTGTGGTTACAGCACATTACAGCAAGGCTCTACAAAGGTTACAGCTGTAGACCACTGACCAAAAACAACTCATTCAGCCAAGTCAGCATAAAACATAACTTTAATTCGAAGTTTATTAAAAACTCCCTACAGATCACATACTGATGACTTATCTTTTGGATAGGTCTTTAGTATGAAAGTTCTATTTGGGGCTGGAAAACCCCTTTTCGCAGTGATACAGATATTAGCAAGTTAGAAATTCAAAAGAATCACTTGTAGAACCTTTTTATTTGTGCAGCGGCAAGGAGAGGAGATGTTCATCCAAGAAAATCTATGGTAGACACCCAGGACGAAGTGGGTATAACTAAGTTGGTTTTGGTTGGCATATTTGAAGATGCATATTATCACAATAAAGATTTATACTGTTGTACGCACCTGTATTTGTTCATGCATGTTTAGAGTATAGTAGTATATTGGTGTATGTACCTATATCCATGTGTGGCTGTATTGAATGTATTGGTATAGATTTATGGACATACCGAATAGGTGTTGTAGATGCTTCCACTACAGGGCTGGTCTTCATCCTGCACATCCACCAGTGTCAGGGTCAGGTATCTGTAAATTAAAGGTGCTATGCTACGAAAAATATTTATCCTCGATCTATATGATAGAAGATAAATTGTTAGGGGTTTGACTGCTGAGACCCACACCATTCCTGAGGACAGGGGGGTGTTGTACTCTCATTTTGAATGCAGATGAACTCCTGCTCCCTTTCACCTCAATAGGAGTGCTGGAGATAGCAGAAGTAAAGCACTCTGTCATCTACTGCACTTCCATTGAAGTGATTGGGAGCAGGGGTTTGTCTACATTCAAAATGGCGGATTCAGGGGTTTTGGACTGGGTGGTGTATGAATTGGGAAGTCAGTCTGCCAATCACATGACCAGACAGAACTGTGCTACAGGCAGGAGTGGGGCTTTAAAGTGTATTCATTTACCATATGGAGGCAAAGATGGTGGTGTTTTGGACTCCTTGAGGGCTGGCTTACCTTGTTTATACTTGCATCAGGAAATGTTTGACATATAGCTCACACATTCACTGCAAACCAGGGTGAAAACAGTCTTTACTGTTTGTTTTCATTGCATTGTTTGATCTTCGGTTCTAAGGCAGGGTTCACACTACCGTTGGAGTCCATTATGAAGGTGTCAGTTTTTTTTTTTTTTTTTTTTTTTTAACGATCATAACAGACACTCACTGATGTTAATGTGTCCATTTTTTTTAACTGATCCAATTAATGGTTCAGTTAAAAAAAACAAAAAAACGGACACATTAGCATCAGTTAGTGTCCGTTAGCAACAGTTACTGTCCGTTTTTTAACATTGTCCGTTTTTTTTTTTTGTTTCTCATTTCTGAGCATGCGCAGGAAAAAAAACGGACATAAAATAATGGACAGTAAATGATGGCTATCAGTTACTGTCCATTATAAGTCCGTTACCCATAGACTTCAGTGTTAAAAAAAAATAACGGACACTTGCTGTCCGTCAAGAATCCGTTTTTTCAAACGGACAAAAAGTCCTGCATGTAGGATTTTTTGTCCGCGATAAAAAAACGGACTTCTGACGGATTTGGTGTAAACGGACACAATATAAAAACCCATTGAAATGAATGGAAATTTTAACGGATTTCTGACAGTTCAGCTAGTGTCCGATGCTAAAATCTTGTAACGGACAATAGCAACGGACACTACTGACGGTCACCAACGGTAGTGTGAACGCCCCCTAACCAGTGGAAACAAGAAGGGTGTAAAATAAACACAATACTCTTCATAATGAGGGAGTGTGAGTAGTGAATGTAGAATGAATAGTAGTGGAAGAGTGAAGAAATCAGGTGATACCTTTTAGAGGCTAACTGAGTATATTTGATAAGTAAGCTTTCAGAAGTCTAGCTTCCTTCATCAGACATGAAACACCATGTCTGATGAAGGGAGCTAGCCTTCCGAAAGCTAGCTTATCAAATAAATATACTCAGTTAGCCTCTAAAAGGTATCGCCTGATTTCTTCACTCTTCCACTACTTTCTATGGCTAGCACGGTACAACATTATACTATAGAATGCATAGACTGTGATCTGTACTTGACTAATGTGGCATTTAAGAATTTTTAAATTGGCATCTGGTAAGTCCATAAGATGCTGAAGGTGCCCATAACACTAGATTAACTACAGCCAAACCCGCCAATTTTGTTTGGGGCGGACTGCAATCTGATGTGTGTGGTTTTGTCCCGATTCTTCCCTGACTGATGAGGATGATTTTTATTATTTCTTAGGGGAGATAAGTTGAGCTGAGTGTGCATATATATGGGGTCGGGAGCATTTATCCCACAGCTATTAATATGAAGATAAATCTCACACTTTAATTCTTTGTTAATCGCAAGTTCTCCTCTTTCAGGGCTCCACAATTTAACTTGCAGGTAATTGAAGTACTCATTGTCTTGGTGCCACACTAGAGCTCAAGTAGGAGCTTTATACGCTTTATTACTTGAACGGTGAAGCAATTTCCTGTCTCCTAACAAATAATCCTTCGTTATAAACCAAATAGTGACTCTTGAATCACTTTCTGATTGCATAAATAACTTCACACTAAATTTATTCTTCCAGACACCTGTGTCGTCCATGTCACAATCGAGAGAAAGCCAGAGGCCTGGGGAAATACATCTGCCAGAAGTGCCATGCCATAATTGATGAACAGCCATTAATATTCAAAAATGATCCTTACCATCCAGATCACTTCAACTGTGCCAACTGCGGGTATGGTTTCTTGTGGAGATAGCTGTGTTTCTCCTTATTGTAGCTTTTATTAATAATAATAATAATAAAATAATAATAATAATATTTATTTTATAATATATTGGAAACAGGAGCAACATCTAGAGCAGTCTAATAGAAAGAATACAGTACTATGCAAATGTTTTGGGCAGGTATGGAAGAAATGATGCAAGGTATGAATGTTTTCAAAAATAGGGTTAATAGTTTGCATTTTGTCAATTGAAAAAAAAAATAAAGTGACTGAAGAAAAGAAAAAGCTTAATCAAACCAATATTTAGTGTGACCACCCTTTTACCTTCAAAACTTCAATTCTTCTAGGTATACTTGTACACAGTTTTTGAAAGAACTCTACAGGGAGGTTGTTCCAAACATCTTGTAGACCTAACCATTAACTACAGATCTTCTGTGGATGTAGGCTTGCTCAAATCCTTCTGCCTGTTCATGTAATACGAGACACACTCGCTGATGTTGAGATGGGCTCTGTGAGGGCCATATCATGACCTCCAGTACTCCTGCAATGGGTGGTTGCACCAAATATTGATGACGTTTAATTTCTTTTGTAGATTCACCTAATTTTAATTGACGAAAACTACGAACACTTCTATTTTTGAAGGCACTCGGACATTAGTGAAGTAACAGACACAGACCGAGCCCCCTCTGTCTGTATACGTTCCTATTTACTATACTACAAACATGACGGGCGCTGTCTTGTTTAACTTTTCTTCCATTACAACATTTATGTATATATTTAATATATTTTTATACATGGGCGTGAATTCTGACACATGGGGCTCTATATGCATCTGTCGTTTAAAGGGAGCCTACCACGTCTCCCAAGCATATTTAACTGCTAAAAGTTCATCTCAATAAATTAAAATATCTTTGAAACGTTTATTTCAGAAATTAAAAAAGTGACCTCCTATATTTTCTAGATTCTTTACACACAGAGTGTTCTATTTCAAGTGTTTTATTTCTGTAAATGTTGATTATGGGTTACAGGTAATGAAAACCCAAATCTATGAAAATTAGAATATTGTAAAAAAATTCAGTATTGTAAATTCAGTGTGTCACCTGCCAAGGTTTCCTAAGCCTTTAAATGGTCCCTCAGTCTGGTTCAGTAGGACACACAATCATGGAAGACACTGATTATGAATTGAATTACTGAAATGAATGAACTTTTCAAAGATATTCTAATTTATTGAGATGCACCTGTACCACCATGTTACAGAGCACATTAGGCCCTGTTCAAACATCAGGAAAACGCCTGGCTTCTTGTGAAAAAATCACAATGCAGCATCAGATTTCCATCGCAGCTTTCTGACACTGCTTAAGGGGCCTAATTAGTGGGTAGTTTTGAGTCACGGCAAGATCAAACAGGACAATTCCCCCCCCCCCCCCATCAGTGTCCTGGTATGATCTCTGCCTCTCATCGAAAATAATGGGGAGGCAGAATGAGGACAGATTCTCTCACTGATTTTTGGGGTGGAATCCGATAAAAAATCGTCAGCAGATTCAAAAACCATTTTATAATGTTATGCAGATGAGGCAGTTGGTGCACTGGGGGTGGATATTCTGCCCTAGGTGCACTGCTCATTCTCTTCTCCTCTGTTCAGATTGGTGATGTCATACCTGTGGGAGGATCAACTTCCACTGTATGGGGTGGTGCAGGCAGAAGATGGTAAAAGTCTGGGTGGCAAGAGTGCTTCAGGGAACTGAAGATCCGCCCCCAGTTTAACTGCCTTATTTGCATATCACTTGAAATTGTTTTTCTCCAGATCTACAAAAGTGACGTACATAATAAAGATGTGTTGCTTATCAGTTTAATGTGCTCTGTAACAGTGGTGACTTCTAGTTGAATATTCTTAGGAGAGGTGGTAGACTCCTGTGATGGAAAAGAGCAACTGATATTAAGTAATAGTGTGAATCCAATCTTACATTTCAGAATTTTCTCCACACCTACCTAAAACTTTTGAACATCAGTATATATATAAGAAACTAATAAGAAAATAAATATCATCATACTCTCAGGTTGTTTCTTCGCATGGACATATTTGACCATTCAATGTTTCTTTAGCAAGGAACTCACAGCTGATGCTCGGGAATTGAAAGGAGAACTGTACTGCCTACCCTGCCATGACAAGATGGGCGTTCCAATCTGTGGAGCTTGCAGGAGACCCATTGAAGGTCGGGTGGTGAATGCTATGGGAAAGCAATGGCATGTGGAGGTAAGAGGAATAGTTTAAAGGAGAGCAAAGCTTAAGAGTTTATTCACACTGCAGATTTGTTGCAAAGATTTCTTTAAGTGAAAATGCCGCTTATCGGAATAGTGGTTGGTTTATGGATTTTTGCAAGTTCCATTTAGATATATGAAGCAGTCATAGAAATGGCAGCAATACGTCTATCATATGTGAATTCATCCCAAGTGCATTGCAATTGTCAGACTTCTGATAAATGGTAATGTTTCTCCTTTCTAAATTGGAGCGTTGAATTGTCGAGAATTGTTGGTTGTAGACATTATAAGGGTGAGCACCCATACATAGATGACCATTTCCCACTCAGTAGCAGGAACTAGGCAGCAGATGGACACACACCAATCCTTTTTCTATTGCATATCCACTGCGCATGCAATAAGAGCGAAATTGTTGGAAAATGGGTTTAAATTTGTGGGGGCTATTGGGTAGCTGTAACCTGGTCTTTCTTTCGTGCTGTGGAGATGCATTGGTTTTGCAGTTATCCTTTCCTTGCCTGATATATAATATATATTATACATGTGTGTGTATAATATATATACAGTGGGGGAAAGAAAGTATTTAGTCAGCCACCAATTGTACAAGTTCTCCCACTTAAAAAGATGAGAGGCCTGTAATTTTCATCATAGGTAGACCTCAACTATGAGAGACAAAATGAGAAAACAAATCCAGAAAATCACTTTGTCTGATTTTTAAAGAATTTATTTGCAAATTATGGTGGAAAATAAGTATTTGGTCAATAACAAAAGTTCATCTCAATAGTTTGTTATATATCCTTTGTTGGCAATGAAAGAGGTCAAACGTTTTCTGTAAGTCTTCACAAGGTTGGCACACACTGTTGCTGGTATGTTGGCCCATTCCTCCATGCAGATTTTCTCTAGAGCAGTGATGTTTTTGGGGCTGTCGCTGGGCAACACAGACTTTCAACTCCCCCCAAAGGTTTTCTATGGGATTGAGATTTGGAGACTGGCTAGGCCACTCCAGGACCTTGAAATGCTTCTTACGAAGCCACTCCTTTGTTGCCCTGGCGGTGTGCTTGGGATCATTGTCATGCTGAAAGACCCAGCCACATTTCATCTTCAGTGCCCTTGCTGATGGAAGGAGGTTTGCACTCAAAATCTCACGATACATGGCTCCATTCATTCTTTCATGTACACGGATCAGTCGTCCTGGTCCCTTTGCAGAGAAACAGCCCCAAAGCATGATGTTGCCACCCCCATGCTTCACAGTAGGTATGGTGTTCTTTGGATGCAACTCAGCATTCACTCTCCTCCCAAACACGACAAGTTGTGTTTCTTCCAAACAGTTCTACTTTGGTTTCATCTGACCATATGACATTCTCCCAATACTCTTCTGGAACGTCCAAATGCTCTCTAGCTAACTTCAGACGGGCCCGGATATGTACTGGCTTAAACAGGGGGACACGTCTGGCACTGCAGGATCTGAGTCCCTGGCGGCGTAGTGTGTTACTGACGGTAGCCTTTGTTACGTTAGTCCCAGCTTTCTGCAGGTCATACACTAGGTCCCCCTGTGTGATTCTGGGATTTTTGCTCACCGTTCTTGTGATCATTTTGACCCCACGGGGTGAGATCTTGCGTGGAGCCCCTGATCGAGGGAGATTATCAGTGATCTTGTATGTCTTCCATTTTCTAATTATTGCTCCCACAGTTGATTTCTTCACACCAAGCTGCTTGCCTATTGCAGATTCAGTCTTCCCAGCCTGGTGCAGGTCTACAATTTTGTTTCTGGTGTCCTTCCACAGCTCTTTGGTCTTCACCATAGTGGAGTTTGGAGTGTGACTGTTTGAGGTTGTGGACAGGTGTCTTTTATACTGATAACAATGTCAAACAGGTGCCATTACTACAGGTAATGAGTGGAGGACAGAGGAGCCTCTTAAAGAAGAAGTTACAGGTCTGTGAGAGCCAGAAATCTTGCTTGTTTGTAGGTGACCAAATACTTATATTCCACCATAATTTCTAAATAAATTCTTAAAAAATCAGACAATGTAATTTTCTAGATATGTTTTCTCATTTTGTCTCTCATAGTTGAGGTCTACCTATGATGTCAATTACAGGTCTCTCTCATCTTTTTAAGTGGGAGAACTTGCACAATTGGTGGCTGACTAAATACTTTTTTTTCCCCACTGTATGTGTGTGTGTGTGTGTGTGTGTGTGTGTGTGTGTGTGTGTATAGCTTGGGCCTATCCTGAATATGGACTCTCTGCTGATAGCATCCTCTGTACATGGTTGTTTTCAGTGCAGCTATTGTAATGTATGCAGACGTTATGGAGATTTATGGCAATGGACATGTCTGAGCCAAAGTGACCTGGATGTCTTATTGCCTTGGTTCTAGATGGTTTAAGTTGTCATTTTTGGGGCCTAAGGACAGGTCAGAAAATCTCTTTAATTTGAGTTTGGCATCTTGATCACTTCACCTACTAAAAAATGCTGCCTGTTTCACTTTGAAAAAAGAAAGTCCTATGTATTCTGCTAAAAAAAGGAAAAATGTCTTTCTTCAAGGCCCAAAATACCCCCAGTCATAAATAGTTCAAGAAGACAACCTCAAATGTATTTAATGCACTATATATATTTTATAAAAAAAAAATTTCTTTAAATTGCATTTTCTTTTGTTTTTCTGCAGCACTTTGTATGTGCAAAGTGTGAAAAGCCATTCCTGGGCCATCGTCACTATGAGAGGAAGGGTCTGGCTTACTGTGAGACTCATTACAATCAGGTCAGTAACATTTCGTGACTTGGCACCTGTGTGAACCTGTATTTTACACTGCCTGGGAAAGTGCCCTAGATGCCCCCGCTCATCTATGGTGCCCTTTGTGTTACTAAACCAATGTAGCTTTTCTAATTTCTTACTGTTTTTATTAGTGGCAGCCTGATATAATTTTTGTAACTCAAGAGGTTGGAAAATAGTGTGTGTTCTTTATGAAAGAGACTACATACAACATATACATCTTATAATTAAACATTTTTCTTTTATTTCCTTAGCTTTTTGGAGATGTTTGCTTCCACTGCAACCGTGTAATTGAAGGCGATGGTAAGTGTTATTAAAAAGATGTCCTTGTAAGGGTGTGTTTACATGGTGCTTTTTGTTGCTGTTTGTGTATTCACGTTTTTGTATTGCAGTAATGAGTAGAGTAGCAATGTACTACTGTACAAGACTACAAGTGAATAGAGAGACTTGTGTATGTGTGACAGCCACACATTGGTCCCTGTTATTGCTTATAGCTAAAATGCATAGTAAAATGTGCAAAGCATTACTGCAATTTAAAAGACCATGCAGTTCTTAATTTAGAAAAGCACTATGTAAACACTGCTTTATTGGATTTGATTATTTTTTTCCTTCTATCAAAAGTAATTTAGCACAAAAAGTAAAACAAATCTATTAATCTGCAGGTGGAAAGATAAGTGCTATATGTGTTAGGTGTGTTTGGACATGGATATATGAGATATCCATTGTACATTTGCAAATTACCGATGGTCAGTTTTTTGTATGTAATAATGCACACCTACAGTATGTTTGCTGATGACTGTTCTGTAACAAAAAGTAGACACTAAAATAGTGCAGACATGTTCTTTGTAGTTTCTCAGTCATCTTGTTATCCTATGTTGCCACCTCCTGGCTAGCACAAAATTTTAAGAGCGTTCATAGTGTGCACTGCTTGTTTTCATAATTCATAGTAAACAACCAAAAGGTAATAGGATGGTTGCATGTGATCCCAGAAAATGTTTCTCGGGGTATAAATGTCTTTTTAATTAACTTGTTCCTGGAATGTTTGGAGTGACAGAATCTTAGCTTTTAATTTTTGCAGTTTTATGATGTCAAATCAGTTCTTGAGAACATCTATGTGAGATGTGTACGCAGTGGATTTTCACAGCAGAATAATAGACAGAAAAGCGTTTTCAGGAAAAGCAAAGTGACGCTACGTTCACGCTAGCATTCTTCTCTCGGTCATTCGGGCTCGCATGCGGACCTCGAAAAACTAAGAGCCCGTCTGCTAAATAAGCAGTTACCCACGGGCCCCTTAAACTATAATAGGGTCTGCTGGGTGTCCGTCGGTTTTATACTGAAACTGGCAGAGAGAAAAGTCCTCCGTGCAGGGCTTTTCGCTGCTGATTTTAAACGGAATCTGCAGCAGAGTCTCCTAAGGAAACTTCAACGCAGATGTGAACCTAGCCTGAATGCAATTTAAATAGACTCCGTTGTTTCAGGAAACATTTCATAAATGAATAGTAGTATGATAAACATTTCTTATAAGTTTATCAGAAAATATTACTTTCTGCTCTTGTGAGGCTTTTTCTCTGCCACCATCCCTTTTCATATATGTAGTTCTACTGTACCTGTCTTTTGGGAGGGAGGAGGAGCAAGCAGGAAGTGCAGAAGATAAGACAGGCATAGTATGATGATGGAGCTAAATACAAGCTTTCTGTCACTACTAAAGCACTGTATTCACATCATTACCTTTCTGTATATGTTCCGCTTGTTAGAATGTGAAGGACAGTTATAGAGCAGATTTGCCTCCATTTATTGTGAGTATTGTATTGCAGCTAGTCTCAACCCACCAGCTTAGAGAGATCTGCAAACTATAAATATAGCTTGCAGATGTGGAAACTGCTATAACTGCAGACCTTAACTCATATAATGACTATAAATAATGTACACGCAGAAAACAGCTTGTTCCGAAAAGTCACATGAAATGACCGGTGTGCTTTAAACAGATTTCATCCACACACTACACAAAAATATCTGCAGTGTAAATCAGCCTGTGTATATGTCCTGTCTGGACGTACTCTTGTAGGTCAGGGCTTATTTTAAATACTTTAAAATATGATGTGCCTGCCAAAAGTTTGTCAGTAAAATCTTCAACTACATTTTACTCTTTTCTGGGGGGTTTTCTCTCTCCATTCTACGGATTTTTATAAAGGAAAAATAGTGCTTAGCCCAAAATCAGTGATGACCTACAATGTTGAAATGTGGTCCAGAGTGTTTATATATGGTATGATTCTATAATTTATGTATAAAGTCAAGCTAATGTCTTGTATTGTTTTTTACAGTTGTGTCTGCTTTGAACAAGGCCTGGTGTGTGAACTGTTTTGCTTGTTCTACCTGCAACACAAAGTTAACTCTCAAGTACGTTATTAAAGGAACAATAGTAAAGTTTAGAAGTCAAATAATGACAAGAAAGGTGAACATGTATACATCTTGGAATGGAATTGGGTTATTAGAAATGTTACTACTTTATTTAAAAACTATATCTCTCTAGGTTAGAAACGTTTTTTGCAAGTACAAGAAATCTAAACGTGAAGGTCCACCTTTTGTTAATATCTGAAAGTAAAAAGTTATTGCTGTATTGGATCTGTTACACGAAGGACACCAATGGACTCTATTACAGGAGTTGTCTGACTCATAATTTTATTATTGAATACTGCTGCCCTTAAAAATAAATCGTTACTCTCCTTTTGGGGGGCCTCCGTTGCCAGGGCTGATGGCTCTGTTCATTTGTATACATGGGCTCAGTGGTCACCTCTTCACAAACAGCATGTCACAGCAGTCACGAGCCATTTGTGAAGAGGTCACCGCTGAGGTCTGTGATTGACTGCGGTGGTTCCCTAGCACAGATGGTAACTTCAGCTGGTGGACCTGTCTACAGACTAGTGGAGCTGCCGCCACTGGAAACAAGTGGCCCAAGGAGAGTTGTGTACTGGTTTGTTATGTTTAAGGGCCCTGCAGCAGCAGTATTAAGCAATTAAAGGGGGGTGTGTGTGTATATATGTGTGTGTGTGTGTGTGTATGTATGTGTGTGTGTGTGTGTGTGTATATATATATATATATATATATATATATATATATATATATATAATTTTTTTTTTTCTTTTAACAAATAGTTTATAAGCTTATAGCTTTACGAAAATCATGTTTTCATTCATCCTGTATATTTCCAAAATCATAGTAGTTGCAGCAGAATCTCCCTATCCTGCATGTGTTAAACCAGTATAACAAAAGTGAGAGCAGAAACAAGTGTTAACTGCATTACAGAGATGCTACGGATTATACCAGCTAAAGTTTGGCCAGTGGAGATTAACTTTCACTTCCAAAATGCTGACCTTGGGCCTACTGGCTTGCTCTGCCGCCTGCTGGACAACAAAGGAATTCTAACTGGCAGTGTCCTCTAAATATAAATGTCTTCTTTCCAAATAAGGATCTCCTGACTGTACAGATGTTTCTTGTATGTGTCATTCTTTTCTCTCCTAAATTCTCTGCATTTTCTTATCCTTCCTGTCATATTTTCTGTTCTGTCTTTTTCCTTTCACCTACTAAGGCATAAGTTTGTAGAGATAGATTTAAAGCCCACTTGCAAGCATTGTTATGAAAAGTTTCCAGATGAATTTAAACGACGGCTTTCCAAGTTGTCAAAAGATGCCAAAGACAAGGACAAAAAGAAAAAAAGGATCCTGTCTGTGATCACTGTGGGTCCTTGTCACATGGGTTAGTGCCCTGCCTGTGTGTAAATGTTTACTACTAATCTCTGGAGTGCACATAGTTAGAAATATCTCTGAATTCAATACAGCACTTGCATATGCTATCTACAGTATTGTTGCATGGGTTTGCACCGATATCGTATGGCCCCATAGTGAAAGCACCCCAATAATGTTTTTATAAAGTTGAGGGAGGTTTTCAGTATTCAGACTTCACATAACCCAGATGATGTATTAATATGGTGCACATTCTGAACGCCATGGGGCCAATTTATTAAGGCTTGGTGTTTATTATGCTAATTTTAAGGGATGGTTACTTCAGAGTAGTGCATCTCTCTTCTTGCACCAGAAATTGAAATATATGCCAGTCTCCGTTGCTGTATTCCTCAAGTCTGACAGTTTAAGGTTAAGGCCCCACATTGCAGAGATGCAGTTTTTTTTTTTTTTGTTGCAGTTTTTTGAGCCAGGAGTGGCTATAAAAAGAATGGGAAATATAAAGGAAGCTCTTATACTTCTACCTACTGCTCAATCCACTACTGATTTTGGCTTAAAAAAAACACAGCAAAATCTGCAACGAAAAGCTGCGTTTCTGCAATGTGGGGTCTCAGCCAAAAAAAAAAAAAAAAACCACTCACCATATGCCAGACCCAATTATAGTCAAAAAGGTCCATTTTTTTTCGTGTTTGTCATCTGTTGCTGTCTGTTTTTCTATTCTTCTTGTCCTGTGATGGAGCAGAGGAATGGATATGACGGTGCAAATGTGAACATGGCATAAGCTGTTTTAAGAAAAGTTGCAAGTGCGGCACAGACTTATTATATTATAAACTTATTTATTATGCTTACTTGTATAGCGCCATCATATTCCGCAGCGCTTTACAGACATTGACAGTCACTGTCCCATATAGGGCTCACAGTCTACATTCCCTATCAGTATGTCTTTGGAGTGTGGGAGGAAACCGGAGTACCCGGAGGAAACCCACGCAAACACGGGGAGAACATACAAACTCCTTGCAGATGTTGTTCTTGGCAGGATTCGAACCCAGGACTCCAGCACTGCAGTGCTAACCACTGAACCTTATTACCCAATATTATAGTATTATAGCCATGCGTCAAAAATTGCAATTTTTGAAATGCCTTCTATGAATCACCCCCCCCCCCCCCCCAATATTTCTCGTCTACTTCACTGGGGGACACAGCACCATGGGTATAGACCTGGTCACTAGGAGACAAGACACTAGGAAAAAGCAAAAGCTGTTGGCTCCACCTCCAGGCTATACCCTGCCACAACCACTGTGCATGAATCAGTTTGAAACCTAGTGTCATAGGAGGCAGACACGACCTGACTCAGGTCTTCTGTCTTGCATCGTTTTTATTTTTACCTTTCTTTCAGGTGCAGGGGGTCATCAGCGTGTACGCCACACTAGTCGTACCCTCCTGCGGGCGCAGCGCTCTGCAAAAGAGCAGCCTCGCCGGTCACCCAGTCCCCACTCACCATTCGCCGCACCCCGAAAGCGGCTGGAGTACCGGTGACCCCACTCCCACGTGCGAGGTCCTACCGAGGGGGTGACCCTGCGGCGCCTGAAGACGCCAGACTGGTGAGTATGAGAAGAATAGAAGGCAGGTGAGTATGAAAGTTACCTCAGCCCCTCTCCTCCTCCCCTTCAGGCCCTCTCCACCTCCCCTCAGCCCCTATCTCCCAGGGGGACATAGGGGGGGCATCACAGCCTGAACTGGGTTAAATCTTAGTAAATAAGCCCCTTTTTTCTGGGGCGTTTTTGGGCCTTCTGGTCGCTTCTACCAAGCGGCCCCCGTCCCCGCTCGTGTGGGGACCCCCCTTCCTGGCCCCCAGGTACCTTTTCCCAGGCCTCCGCGGAACCTCCGGAGTTCGCGCCGCGCCGCCGACGGTGCCCCGCGGTCGGCCGCGTTCTACGCGAGTCCGAGGCCTGGCCGGGAACTAGGCCGCAACGGGCCCGTCCCTTTCCCGGGCTTTTCTGGTACCCAGACTCCGCCTAGGGCCTTCCATTGGCCAGGGGGCTGTCCTGGCAAGCCATCCAGCCTGCCCAGTAGCTACTGAGCCTGTATTTACCAGGGGAAGAGCTTTGCTCTCCTCATATTCTCAATTTATTTATTTATTGGCTTATTTATTTATTTATTTATTGGCTTGCTGGGACAGCAGGGATTCTTACTCTCCTCCCAGTTCCCTGGGAGACATTGCACCTGCGGAACCCTTGCTGCAGCAGTTTGTGAGCGGCCATCTTTTGCAGTCTGGTAGGCTAACCCCCTGGGTTACCCCTAATTTCCTTGGGCTCCCTCTCTCACCCTCCGGCCCCTCTGGTTGCGTCACGTTTTTATACGTGCACCCGCTGTATCAAAAACAGTTGCCATGTGGACAGCCCGAGCCCATGTGCTCTCTCTGCCTTCCGCCTCCTGGTCCCTCTCCGGTTCTTCCATCCCCCGGATTGGGCGGACTCCCTAACCTTGGCCATGGTGTCCTTACCAGACTTAACTAGTCAGTGCTGGAAACTTGGAATGGCTGCTTTCCCAGATCGCCGCTCAGTCGGCTGCTTCTAGGGATCTCCCTGGACACCCTCATAGTTCCCGTCGCAGCTCCAGGAGCCTCAAAAGGACCAGGAAGTCTTCCTACGGTTCACGGTCTGCCACCCCTTCCTCTGGGTACTCCCCAGATAGGAACTCAGCTCTCGGCTCCACTCCAACAGGCGGATACCTCCCTCCCTCTGCTCGGTCTACTTAACTGGGGACGCCTCTGACTCCGACTCGGAGCTTCAGCTAGGCTCATCTATATCTGCTGCTACGCGGGAGTCATCTATGCGATAGAGACCCTACAGATCTCTGAGGACCCGGACTCATCCTCTCAAGTGGACATCTCTTTCTGCCACTGGATGTTTGATATCATCTTGAGGGCACAGTGACTTCTCCCTAGACCATCCTCTGTCTTCGACTAGGAAATCGGACATCCCTTCCCTTGACCTGTGTGTCTCTAAGTGGAAGGTGAGCTCGGGCAGTTCTGCCAGGCTATGCTGTGACACACGTCTCTAGCTCTCCCTGGCTGGCAATGATGAACATCCGAGGTAAGGGAAGCAGGTTGCTCCAGTGGTGCAATCGGTTAGCGCACGGTACTTATATATTAGTAACTAGTGAGCGCAAGCTGGCCTGTCTTGACATTTTGTCAGCGAGCCGCCCCATGTGTCCCTTCCTATCACTAAGAGCCTCCCACGGTGGATCCCAGGATAGCTAGGCTCTCCAAGGCTTCTAGTCTGCCTTCAGCGGACTTTGCCTACCTCAGTGATCCCTCGGAGTGAGATCGGATCGCATCTGTTGTATTGTTTGCAATGCAGAACTGAGGCAAGGGCGGTGCCAAGCGGCACAGGAAGGTGCTCCGGGATAACATCCAGGGTACATTGCATTGTCCTAAATGCTGGCTATTGTGTTGCTGCAGGAAGGTGGCTTCTCTCACCAGGGTGGCCTTCGTAGTGGCTGGTTTCTCCCTGCGGCTCTCCTTCGCTGCCTCTTGGGTCATCAAGGCCTTCTTTTCCTGGGCCAAACAGCTTCAGTCAAACCTCCCTGATGCAGTTTCCCTCCAGCCGCTCGTCTCTGAGATCCTGAACGCTTCCCAATAGCTAGAGATGCCTCCCAAATCTGCTAAGGCGGCCGCCAATGCAGTGATTATCTGCCATACCGTTGGGATCCGTTGTGGAATACTGGGTCCGCCTCCAAGAAGGCGAACGCAGCCCTTCTCCCTTTCCAGGTCGTCCTGGGCCAAATTGAGAAGCTTATCCCTGAGGCCACGGGGGAATAGATTCTTCCTCCCTCAGAGGCGTCCTATGTGTCAGCCGTTCTCCTGCTCCAGAAAGCTTCTTTCAAGTCCAGGCCTCCCTGGCGGTTCTGCACCAGGTCGTCCAGGTCTTCCTCTTCCTAGCCTCCACGGCATGAAGTTTTTTCCCCTCTCTGGGCATCTCAAATGGCGGGACGTCTGTAGCCTGGGCCTGAGAGGCGGTGTCGTCCGGCTTCTCCAGTTTTCGCTGGAGTCTCTTTGCCTTCGCTATGTTGGACAATCCAGGCTGTCTCCAATCTCCAGCGGCAGGGAGTCTGCGTCCCTGTTCCCGTTTCAGAGTGTATCCGGGGTTACTATTCCTACCTGTTCTCCATTTGCCTAGAAGGACGGCTTCCTCTGTCCCATCATGGACCTGAAAGGGCTCCACAGGTTCTTCCATGCCTGCCGGCTCCGTTGTAGTCTATGCAGTCTGTGGTGGCATCTCTGGAGATGGGCGAATTCTTCGTCCATCTACATCACCGCGCTGTGCCTTCAGCGGTTTCTTCGTTTTGCTGTGGATCCTTGACCTTTCCAGTTGTCTCTCTCCCCTTCAGGCTGGCCTCTGCCACCAGGGGTTTTTTCCCTCAGTGATGGTGTCTCTCATGGCCATCCTCTGCGTCAGAGGTGCTGCCGTGTTTCCAGACTTTGATGACCCCCTGGTGAAGCCCCTCCAGGTCAGACAATCTGACCAGCTTGTGGTTCACCTTGGTTGTTCTTCGCCGGTTCTGCTGGCTCATCAATGAGGATGTCTCGTGTCCTCTAAGCACATGGAATCTGGGACATGATCCTCTGCTCGCTCCAGGGTGTGATTCTCCCTCCGGAGGCCAAGATCCTGAGTGTCCCACTTTCGGAGGTACTCTCCTTGCTGTCTTTGAATCGGCATGTGGGTCCTGCTCACGATCGCCTCAACCTTCTAGGCTGTACCTTTCATTCATGTCGTTCTCTCCTCTTGAAGATTACGGCCTGCTGGGACAAATCTCCGGACAGCCTCATCTGCTTGGTTCTCTTTCCACCTTGGTTCACTGAGAGATTCTTTAGTGTATATTCCTCCCCAGGAATTTCTCAAGGGAAGTCCTTCTTCCCCTCTGTTGGTAGGTGATTCCCACTGCCGCCAATTTCCCCGGCTGGGGAGTGGTCCTCGATGCTTTGATTGTTCAGAGCCTGTGGTCCAGGGCCGATTCCTCCCTCTGGTTCAACCTGCTGGATCCCAGGGCTATCTTATTTGCTCTTACTCGTTGGACCTCTCTTCTCCAAGGACATCTGTCAGTCCAGACTGACCTCTCCTCCATGGTCGCCTACTTGAACCGTCAGCGGGGCACCAGGAGCCGTGCGGCCTTACTAAAAGCCTCACAATTTCTTCCTTGGGTGGAGCGCCTTGTTCCAGCTCTTTCGGTGGTTACCCTTTTTTTCTGCGTGGACCACTGGGTGGCAGACTACTTGAGTCGAGAAAATATTGCTCCGGGCGAGGGTCGCTTTATCTGCAGCTCTTCCATCCACTGTGCTCCTGCTGTGGCGTGACAAACGTCGACCTTTTTAGCCTCCGCCGGAACCACAAGGTCCCCGGCTAAATTGCTAGGCCTCTGGATCCTCGAGCCATCACCGCTGGCGCTCTTGTAAGTTCGGTTTTTCTCTTCCTCTTCACCCTTGGGTCCTCCAGAATCTCAAGACCAAGGGGGTTCAAGCTATCCTGGTGGCACCAGATTGGCCCTGCCGGGTCTGGTATGTGGATCTCATGTTCCTGTTGGCGGATGCTCCTGGCCTCTTCCTCTGCTGGTCGACCTTCTGTCTCAGGGACTGCTGTTCCACCCCACCTTGACTCAGCTGCGTTCACGGCGTGGCTGTTGAATCCGAGGTTTGAGGCGTTGTGGTTTTTTTTCGGAGTTTGTTATTCTAACATACTCAAGGCCCGGAAGTTCCAGATAGCTTAGATCTGCCATCAAACGTGGAAGGCTTACGTCCACCGTTGGAAGAGTAACGATTCTCATCGGATCTTCTCCAGTCTGGTCTGGATCAAGGTCTTAGTCTTCTTTCTTTCTTTTTAAAAGACTTTCCTACAGGAGTGCCACTCTGTGCTCCTTTGGAACCCTTGGATCCGTGGGATCTTAACCTCATCTTTAAGGTGCTTCAGGTTCTCCCCTTCGAGCCTATGATATCCCTTTTTTTGCCTTCTGTCCTGGTAGAATGAGTTTCTGGTGGCCATTGCCTCCATCCGCAGGGGTCCCGAATTGGCTGCCCTTTTTTTTTCGGCAGCCTCCCTTTCTGGTCCTCCACAAGGATAAGGTTTTCCTCTGTCCGCCACAGTCTTTTTTTCTTAGGGTGTTTTTCCTGCTTCCACTTCGAGGACTTGGTCTTGCCCTCTTTCTGCTCGGTCCCCAGGCGTCCATGTGAGTGCTTGCTCTTCCCTGCCCGGTTGTTGCCTGGGCAATTTGTGTGTATACTGTCCCTCACGGATCCTTTGTTGTTCAGACGCTTTGCTCATTCTCCCTGAGTGCCCTTGCCAGGGCCTGCCTGCTTCCAGAGCTCCCATCTTCCGATGGCTTTGGTCTGAGATTTCAGAGACCTATTGGTTTAAGAGTAAGGCTCTGCCTTCCCGTGTGAGGCCTCTCCTCTAGAGCTCTTGGAGTTCCCGGGGCTCCGGCATCTAGGCTATGCTAGGTCTGTAAGATCCCACTGGGCCCATCCTCTTTCTCTGAGTTCTCTCCAGATCCATTCTGTGGCCTCTGCTGATGCCAATTTGGGTTGTAAGTTTCTGGAAGCGGTTGAGTATTACAGGTTTGCATGGCCGTGTTATTCCCACCCTCTGGGACTGCTTTAGGAAATCCCATGGTGCTGTGTCCCCCAGTGAAGTAGATGAGAAAGTGGTATTTTTGTGTACTCACCGTAAAATCCTTTTCTCGTTGTATTCACTGGGGGACACAGATCCCTCCCTTGTTTTTTTTCAGTGTTCCTGCACGAACTGTGTTGGTTCCTTTTTGGGTTCGGGCATTGTTGGTGGTTGTTGGTTCCATGTTCCTTTGTGTGTCTCTCTCCTACTGCTACAGTACAAACTGATTCATGCACAGTGGTTGTGGCAGGGTATAGCCTGGAGGCGGAGCCAACAGCTTTTGCTTTTTCCTAGTGTCTTGTCTCCTAGTGACCAGGTCTATACCCATGGTGCTGTGTCCCCCAGTGAATACAACGAGAAAAGGATTTTACGGTGAGTACACAAAAATCCCACTTTTTTCAGCGTATTTACACCACACAACTGGTATAAATAAAATATTTTGCATTTAGGCACCAGAAAGGGATCTGAGTGCAAATGAATTAATATAGCTCCCACTGAAGTCAATGGAAGCTGTAAAAATCTCCTTACGTTGTGCTCCCCCTAGTGACAATTACAGGAAAATGTAGTTCACTAGTGTCTGGAAGCAGGAGATGATGATCAGGGACAGGCCCTCTCCCCCTACAGGCATATAGCAGCCGTGTGGTCTGCCCACCATGGGTATGTGAGTGGTCTACCCACCAGTGAGTGTGAATTACAAATCTTGGTTGAGGAGCCAAAATTCAAATAATTGACAAGATGTCCTATCACTTTTCTCATATGGAAGTCATGTTTATAGAATCTGTGCTGGTTAAATAGCATGTACAGTTGTTTTCATAGCCTCCACCTTTGTATATATCACTAGTATCGATTTCTATGGTTAGTTACACATAGAAAATACTTGTAGCAGATTCATCACTGAACTTGCCGGTGGCTAATCCTTTGTACAGTAGCAGCACTGTAGCGCAGGTATTCAAGCTTCAGCATGTAAATTTACAGTGTGGATGTTCACCATGGCTTGCAAACTTTGCAGTGCACACATTAGACTTATTTTTGCTGGCTAGTGAAATGGTGGGTATTTTAAGTGTCACCAAAATCTAAGACTTCTGCATTGGTAAAGCAGAAGAGGACTATGTTCCTTCCACTACAGCATGTAAGTGCATAGACTCTATATCCAGTTACATATATCTCTCCTGAGTGGAGGTACTGTGTATAACACACACATGGGAAATGGACGTAGCCCGGGGTTTGTGTGACAGCTGCAGAAAATAAAACAAGTAAGCCATTGACATGAGCGTGAAGCAGAGGCCAGATTTATAATCCAGTGACACTGTTCTGTTGAGAACAGACTGCACTCTCCAAATCACATGGGACACAACAGGAAATAAAGAGCGTATTTATTGTTTAGCTCTGCGGAAGCTCATTTCTTGCATGTATTTTTAACCTTCTCATCTTGTGATAACATTTGATTGTAAATGTTGTGGTTTCAATAACCCCTACATTACTATGTATGATACAGTTGATTTCCCTATTATCAAAGACCTCTCACCATTGAATGAGTTGAAATTCTTCTTGACCGCTTCTGAAAAGCCAGGTGGCGACTAGTAAGGGCACCATTACGGGTACCAACAGGTGCTGTTACCCAGTTCTGCAGAGTGGCCGAGCTGTTTAGGCAGGATTTGAGATCTGCCTCTTCAAGACTAGTTAGTCATTCTGGAGTCCGAGCAGTTTTGGTTTCAAAGGTATTTATTAAATTATAGCAAAAATACAACAGTAAGGCAGAATAATAGCATGTAAACATTCCTGAGAGAAAATGAACATAGTTCATAGACTTGATAACTAATCCAAAATAATAAGTCCTGTAGGATAATATGGATAAAAAGGTAACTAACCAAATAACAAACAGAGAGAAAAGCTAAAGGGGTCCATGCAGTTTTAATGGTGTTCCTGCATATCGTCACTTAGATTTTCAGCAACCAGATGTGACTGGTGTCTGACATACTTTTAACAACTTAGGTTTCATTATGCTTTGTTCTATGACGTTTAGTGATAACTTATTTTATTTTTGAAGGAACAAATTTGTGGAATTTGACATGAAGCCGGTTTGTAAGAAATGCTATGAGAAGTTTCCTCTGGAGCTGAAGAAACGGCTCAAGAAGCTCTCAGAAACCTTAGCAAGAAAATGATGATTTCCTTGTGGATAGAGGACTGTCGGCAGCGTGCAGCATGCTAGTCGAGCATTGATCATACATTCTACTTGACTTTGTTCTATTCACTGAGGCTGGTGCTGCACTAACCCTCACGGCAGTATATGTATCTGCATGATAACTGTATTAAACAACAATGCACAGGCTATTTATTCTTTCACCTCATTAATACCTTCTTGCCTTGCTGCATTACACAGCAGCTGAATCTAGTGTCATTTCTGTATTGCTATGTGTAGTCTCATGTGCTTCATGTCGCCATATGTAGAAAATATTACTCCACTATAAAACACTGTATATGTGACTGAAAAGCTCGCACTCTAAAGTAGAATATTTCCGTAGAGTAAGCACATATGCATTTGTGCATAGAGCAAGAACTAGCCATGGACTACTTGGCATCATGGGTTAGGATAGATGTGTCTGGATCCTGCTGTCATGTTCTGAACCTTTCACAGAAGATAGGTAACAAATGGAGAGCATATGCTATACTATAGTTCATAGTATCATCTCTTAAAATTGTACTCCAAGATGTGTACAGCATCTCTAGAGTATAGGAAAAATCCATTGAAATGGACTATAGAGTGCTGCCTTCCAGGTTCCTATGGAAGGCTTGATGTCTGACTGCATTTTGGACTTACATTGCACAACCAATGCATAACTAGTGCCTTTATCCATGTGTGGTAGACCGCAAACCCATCTCTATTCAGTGTAATATCAGAAAAGGGAATCATGGAATGTAACTTAAGCAGAGCATTGAAAATTACTTGAATTTCACTCGTGCTCTGCATTCTGCATGTCATTGCTTTATTTTGTTTTTTGTGCCTTAGACCTCCATTATACTTGTAGTCACTATGCTATTTCAACATATATGGCAATTTTGAGCTTTTGATGATTTGTACTATGCAGTAAACATGAAAAATGGTGCTGTTCATTTCTTGGCAGCATGCTTTTATCTTAAACGTGAAGTATTTTTATTGCAAATTATCAATATACTTATTGTTATATAGTCCTGACTTTATATGTAATGCCTAACCTATACTTTAATGTGTAAATTGATCCATCTACCTTTTTACACACTTTTCTGTCTCCATTCTCCAAGATGTTAATCACCTGTGGAGGAATAGCTAAGACCTTTATAGATGTGGCCATCCTGCCTGTCTTTATATTGAGACTCGAGTTCATCAGGAACCTTAGAAATTCAGGTTTGCAAAACCTGCTTGATGGTGTTAAAGAAAACTGTAGATCACCTAGGAGATGTGTTTTTTCTTGCCCTTATAAAATGAACTCAGGTTCTAGTGCAACAATATTCAGAATATTTTTATAAGACCTTTAATAAATCTATACACTTAAAGTAAAATTGTGTTGCTGTGTTTTTTGTGGGGGGAGGAGACTTATTAATGCTTCTGTGCAGTTTTCTGGCATCATAAAGACAGTTTGTTGGGTGAGCCATGTTTTGCACAGAATTTATAACGTTTTGCTATTTTCAACTGCTTTTTGTAAAGTGGGTGCTAAGCGTGTTGGAGGGGTCCTTTTTATAGCCAGACAAATTTACTATTCTTTACATCAAAAACTGGTGTAAATTGTACTGCAAATTCACTGGAATTTAAAATGTATATCTGCCTTGTTTACTGCAGTGTATTACTTTGTGCACCATTTTACAAGTTAGAAATGGGCACAACTTGAAATTACAATGCTTTACTAATAGAGTTACAGTCTGTATTGAAGCTTAGAGCTGTTCACACAATTCTGCTCTATAATAGTACCCAGAGCCAGCTCCAGGTTTGTGTGGGCCTTTGGGCGACTGTGCCTCAGTGGACCCCTTTGTTGCGCAAGGCATATTGCCATAGTGTGATCCTCTAAAAGCTTCCACTGCAAAGACAGCTGTATTTGGGTGGTTTTGATGCAGAGTTACTATAATTACAATTTTATTTTACTTGCCTGGTTACTAATGCAGCTCATAAAACCTGTTCTTGCATACGGGATGTGTGCATCTTCTATTCTGCTCCCCGGTCCTAGTGGCACCATAGCAAAGGTTCTGGGAGCAGAATAGAAGATGCACACATCTTGTGTGCAAGAACAGGTCCTAGGAGCTGCATTAGCAACCAGGTAAGTGATCTGGTGTAGCCTAGACCAGCAGATCACTCTCAAAAATGGGTTCTGTGGAAACTTACCGGTGTTGGCCAAGGCTTGTATGCTGCATATATTGCAGTATTACACACAGCATAGGAGCATCAGCTAACACCTAGTAGCCTACAGAGGTCCCTAATGACTGGGCTGTGGACAGGTGTCAGCACTTTGTAGGTTTAATACTGCTGTGATTTTAATTGTAGCATGTGGATGAGACTTGTAGAAATCTCATCAACTATGCCGCTACTGTACACAGCTGAAGTTTCTGCTGCATAACAGTATAGTGGCCCCCTAATATCACCACATACATTATAATGGTCCCTTTATGCCCCCTAAAGATGGCATAATGGCCCCTTCTGCCCCATATACATGGAATAGTAGCTACTTGTGCCTCCCAGACATAGAATAATGGCCCCTTATGACCCCCCCCCCCCTTTCCCTCAAGGGAATAATGGCCCCTTATGCCACCACAAACATGGTATAATGGCTCCCAGACTCCGTGTTGAAGTCTATAAGCACAGACTTCAACATTAAAATATGGTAACATACTTGGAGTGGGAGACAGAGAATCAAAAGGTACCTCTGGCGCTGCAATGTAAAGGTTGATGTCTGCTAAATCGCTAAACACAACATTGACACATACATAAAATATCCTTCACTCCTCTTCATGTTAATTAGACCGCTGCTAATATACAGTGGGGGAAAAAAAAGTATTTAGTCAGCCACCAATTGTGCAAGTTCTCCCACTTAAAAAGATGAGAGAGGCCTGTAATTGACATCATAGGTAGACCTCAACTATGAGAGACAAAATGAGAAAACATATCTAGAAAATCACATTGATTTTTTTTTTAAGAATTTATTTGCATATTATGGTGGAAAATAAGTATTTGGTCACCTACAAACAAGCAAGACTTCTGGCTCTCACAGACCTGTAACTACAGTCATGGCCAAAAGTTTTGAGAATGACACAAATATTATATTTTCACATGATCTGCTGCCCTCTGGTTTTTATGTGTGTTTGTCAGATGTTTTTATCACATACAGAAATATAATTGCATTCATATTATGAGTAACAGAAGCTTATATTGACAGAATGAGTTAATGCAGCAAGTCAATATTTGCAGTGTTGACCCTTCTTCTTCAGGACCTCTGCAATTCTCCCTGGCATGCTCTCAATCAACTTCTGGACCAAATCCTGACTGATAGCAGTCCATTCTTGCAGAATCAATGCTTTAATTTTGTCTGAATTTGTTGGTTTTTGTTTGTCCACCCGTCTCTTGATGATTGACCACAAGTTCTCAATGGGATTAAGATCTGGGGAGTTTCCAGGCCATGGACCCAAAATCTCTATGTTTTGTTCCCTGAGCCATTTAGTTATCACCTTTGCTTTATGGCAAGGTGCTCCATCATGCTGGAAAAGGCATTGTTGAGCGCCAAACTGCTCTTGGACGGTTGGGAGAAGTTGCTCTTGGAGGACATTCTGGTACCATTCTTTATTCATGGCTGTGTTTTTAGGCAAGACTGTGAGAGAGCCGATTTCCCTTGGCTGAGAAGCAACCCCACACATGAATGGTTTCAGGATGCTTTACAGTTGGCATGAGACAAGACTGGTGGTAGCGCTCACCTCTTCTTCTCCGAATAAGCTGTTTTCCAGATGTTCCAAACAATCGAAAAGGGGATTCATCAGAGAAAATGACTTTACCCCAGTCCTCAGCAGTCCACTCCCTGTACCTTTTGCAGAATATCAGTCTGTCCCTGATGTTTTTTCTGGAGAGAAGTGGCTTCTTTGCTGCCCTCCTTGAGACCAGGCCTTGCTCCAAGAGTCTCCGCCTCACAGTGCGTGCAGATGCACTCACACCTGCCTGCTGCCATTCCTCAGCAAGCTCTGCACTGCTGGTAGCCCGATCCCGCAGCTGAAACACTTTTAAGAGACGGTCCTGCCGCTTGCTGGTCTTTCTTGGGCGCCCTGGAGCCTTTTTGGCATCAATGGAACCTCTCTCCTTGAAGTTCTTGATGATGCGATAGATTGTTGACTGAGGTGCAATCTTTCTAGCTGCAATACTCTTCCCAGTTAGGCCATTTTTGTGCAGTGCAATGATGACTGCACGTGTTTCTTTAGAGATAACCATGGTTAACAGAAGAGAAACAATGATGGCAAGCACCAGCCTCCTTTTAAAGTGTCCAGTGGTGTCATTCTTACTTAATCATGACAGATTGATCTCCAGCCCTGTCCTCATCAACACCCACACCTGTGTTAATGGAGCAATCACTGAAACGATGTTAGGTGGTCCTTTTAAGGCAGGGCTGCAATGATGTTGAAATGTGTTTTGGGGGATAAAGTTCATTTTCTAGGCAAATATTGACTTTGCAAGTTATTGCTGTTAAGCTGATCACTCTTTATAACATTCTGGAGTATATGCAAATTGCCATTAGAAAAACTGAAGCAGTAGACTTTGTAAAAATTAATATTTGTATCATTCTCAAAACTTTTGGCCATGACTGTACTTCAAGAGGCTCCTCTGTCCTCCACTCATTACCTGTAGTAATGGCACCTGTTTGACATTATCAGTATAAAAGACACCTGTCCACAACCTCAAACAGTCACACTCCAAACTCCACTATGGTGAAGACCAAAGAGCTGTGGAAGGACGCCAGAAACAAAATTGTAGACCTGCACCAGGCTGGGAAGACTGAATCTGCAATAGGCAAGCAGCTTGGTGTGAAGAAATCAACTGTGGGAGCAATAATTAGAAAATGGAAGACATTCAAGACCACTGATAATCTTCCTCGATCAGGGGCTCCACGCAAGATCTCACCCCGTGGGGTCAAAATGATCACAAGAATGCTGAGCAAAAATCCCAGAACCTAGTGAATGACCTGCAGAAAGCTGGGACTAACGTAACAAAGGCTACTGTCAGTAACACTCAGATCCTGCAGTGCCAGACGTGTCCCCCTGCTTAAGCCAGTACATATCCGGGCCCGTCTGAAGTTTGCTAGAGAGCATTTGGATATTCCAGAAGAGTATTGGGAGAATGTCATATGTTCAGATGAAACCAAAGTAGAACTGTTTGGTAGAAACACAACTCGTGTTTGGAGGAGAGTGAATGCTAAGTTGGATCCAAAGAACACCATACCTACTGTGAAGCATGGGGGTGGCAACATCATGCTTTGGGGCTGTTTCTCTGCAAAGGGACCAGGACAAATGATCCGTGTACATGAAAGAATGAATGGGGCCATGTATCGTGAGATTTTGAGTGCAAACCTCCTTCCATCAGCAAGGGCATTGAAGATGAAACGTGGCTGGGTCTTTCAACATGACAATGATGCTAAGCACACCGCCAGGGCAATGAAGGAGTGGCTTCGTAGGAAGCATTTCAAGGTCCTGGAGTGGCCTAGCCAGTCTCCAGATCTCAACCCCATAGAAAACCTTTGGAGGGAGTTGAAAGTCCGTGTTGCCCAGCGACAGCCCCAAAACATCACTGCTCTAGAGGAGATCTGCATGGAGGGTTGGGCCAACATACCAGCAACAGAGTGTGCCAACCTTGTGAAGACTTACAGAAAACGTTTGACCTCTGTCATTGCCAGCAAAGGATATATAACAAAATATTGAGATGAACTTTTGTTATTGACCAAATACTTATTTTCCACCATAATTTGCAAATAAATTCTTTAAAAATCATACAATTTGATTTTCTGGATTTGTTTTCTCATTTTGTCTCTCATAGTTGAGGTTTACCTATGATGTCAATTACAGGCCGGCCTCATCTTTTTAAGTGGGAGAACTTGCACAATTGGTGGCTGACTAAATACTTTTTTTTCCCCTTTGCATGCAAATACAAACTATGGGTCCTTTTATGTCCCCCCCAAAAAAAATCCCTACTTTGTCCTTCTTTACACAAATGCAGCCACAAGGTCATAAAGTAAATGTCTCCACAAAATCGGCTTCAAGTTCCTACCTTGTTGCTGATAATTCAAGCAGAAGTGAGTGTGCCATGCAGCTGTTACTCCTAGGTAATCCTCTGTAATGTGTGCTCTTTAATACTATGTTGTGCTGGTGTGTGTCTAGTCTTTCCTGCCCTCTCACTAGGATGAGGTTGAGCTGATAAAATGTATAGTACACTACAGGAGGCAGCCCTGGCCAGTGACTGGCTCCTGCTCGAAAGTGAAAGCACAAGTCCTTCAGGTGATGTCACCTCTTTGCTATGGATAGCATGAATGGACAAAAAGACTTCCAATGCATTTCAGAGGAAGTGTTCGCCTTCATCAGGGATAGAGTTTTCCTTGTCTCTTCTTCCTTATATAGCGTACTGAAGGAGTTTGTGCTAAGCTCCTACATGGGACAACACAAAACAAAGGCCAGTACCAATATCTTAAGTTCAGTTCCCCCACCCCCTTTCTTACATGTGCTGCAGACAATAACCCTGTAAGTACTGGAGTAATGAGGGGAATACAGGCAGCTGTGAACTGTTAGTAATGTTAAAGTTTGCTAGTCTTGCGCTCTTATTGGTTGAAAACATTTGGGATTAGGATATTTATATGCATCTGTATAATATATATGATATAAAAATCCCAATCCCAACTGTGTTTTGAATCGGTGATATCTCGAAAAAAAAAAAAATTAGCACTGCAGCCTTAGTATCACATGAAAGAAGAGAATCTCCTCTTTCATATCACTCCAAAAGCAAGTGTATGTTTTATAATGTCTGAGATATAACTGTTTGAAGTGACCCTCCCCTACATCTTACACAGCCCCGCACTTCCGTACACAGTAACATTCATTGAGAGGCAGAAACAGCTCTCAATACAGAAACAAGGGAAAGAGTGAAAAAAAAATGCAGGATTTCACAGAAATGATCCAAAATTTGCTAATAAAGTATATTACAAATACTACCAGAAAATCAAAAGTTGTCTGAAAGTTTAGTTACGCTTCAAAGATACCACTTCCCAGAATGCAATGCAAAATCTCTGGAACAATCTCTGTAGACACTAGGCCAGGATAGAAGGCTTGGAGATCTCCTTTTCTGAAACCCACAGAATTCTGAATAGATGCTATAACTCAGGATTGATACAGTATAAGGAAGGCAATGTATTTACAAGGTTATGTTTACGTAAACTGCTTTCTTCCTGATATGTGGTTGTAATCTGCTGTATGGGTACATGGGCTCAGAATAGAAAGAGCGCTATTTGGCTTTTGGAGGGCAGATTTTGCTGGAATAGTTTTCAGGTGCCATGTCGCATTTGCAGAGCCCCTAAAGTACCAATACAATGGAAACCCCTCAAAAGTGACCCCATTTTGGAAACTACACCCCTCAATTTCTCAAGGGATATGGTGAGCATTTTGACCCTACAGTTGTTTAACAGATTCTATTAACATTGGAATGTAAAAATTAAAAATTAATTTTTTTTCCAATAAACTGTCCATTTAGCGACAGATTTTTAATTTTTACAAGGGGATAAAGAAGAAAAAACCCCACAGTTTGTTACACAATTTCTCCTGAACACAGAAATGCCCCATATGTGGTCGTAAACTGCTGTATGGGTACATGGTGGGGCTCAGAATGGAAAGAGAGCTATTTGGCTTTTGGAGGGCAGATTTTGCTGGAATAGTTTTAACCCCTTAACGACGCAGGGCGTAATAGTACGTCCTGAGTCGCATGACGATGTATGGAGAGCGCTCAGGAGCTGAGCGCTCTCCATACACCGCGGGTGCCGGCTGTATAATACAGCCAGGACCCGCAGCTAACAGCAGCGATTGGTGCCTGCACCGATCGCGGCTGTTAACCCTTTAGATGCCGCGGTCAAACGCGCCGCGGTCTAAATTGCGGAGCCGACAAGGGTGCCGCCATTTTTACCTCATCGCCGCCCTCCGGAACGTCATCGGAGGGCGGCGCTTGGTTGCCATGACAGCCGGGAGCCTATTGAAGGCTCCCAGGCCTGTCATTTCAGTATAGCTATTACACGATGCCAGAGGCATCGTCTAATAGCAGTGAAGGCATTTTGCTATTCACTGCGATACAGTAGTATCGCAGTGAATAGTATGATCGATCAGACTCCCTAGGTTTCAAGGTCCCTAGGCAGTCTGATCATACAAGTAAAAGTATAAAAAAAAAAGTTTTTAAAAGTATGTAAACATTAAAAAAAACACAAAAGTTCAAATCACCCCCCTTTCCCTAGATCAGATATAAAAGTAAATAAACAAAAGTAAACATAAACACATTAGGTATCCCCGCGCTCCAAAATGCCCTAACTATTAAAATATTAAAATATTTATCCCATATGGTGAACGGCGTAGCGGGGAAAAAAAATCAAAATGGCCAAATAGCGTTTTTTTCAATACTTTGTCTCCTATAAAAAATTGAATAAAAAGTGATCAAACCATCAGATCTTTCCCCAAGTGGTATCAATAAAAACGTCATGTTGTCCCGCATAAAAAGACGCCTTACCCAGCTCCATACATGTAAATATGAAAAAGTTACAGGTGACACAATATGGCGATGCAAAATTTTTTTTCTATTTAGCAAAGTTTTTAATTTTTTAAAGGTATCAAAACATTACAAATACTATATAAATTTGGTATCACCGTGTTCGTACTGACCCACAGAATACAGGTAACATGTCATTTTTACCACACAGTGAATGGTGTAAAAATTAAACCCATATGAATTTGGCGCAAATGCAGTTTTTCTCCAATTGCACCTCATTCTGAATTTTTTTCCAGCTTCCCAGTACATTGCACAGAATATTGAATAGTGACATTACAAAGTACAATTTGTTTCGCAAACAATAAGCCATCATGTGACTCTGTGAACTGAAAAATGAAAAAGTTATGGCTCTTGGAATGTGGGGAGGGAAAAACGAAAATGCAAAAACAAAAAATGGCCCGGTCATTAAGGGGTTAAGGTGCCATGTCGCATTTGCAGAGCCCCTGAAGTACCAATACAATGTAAACCCCTCAAAAGTGACACCATTTTAGAAACTACACCCCTCAAGGAATGCATCAAGGGGAATTATCATTTTGAGCCTAAAAATGCTTCCCAAAAATTAATATACAATAACTCCATTTTGGTGCCCAATACGTTGTACCCACTTTGTGGCATCAGAGACATGCACTCCTAAAACTATTATGTGGGCTATCCCGGGGGAAAAAAAATTATATATGTGGGTGTAACCTGCTACTTGGGCAAACAGCAGGGCTCAGACAGGAAGGAGCACTGCGCTTTTTAGCTTTTGGAGTACAGATCTAGAGGGACTTTCTGGACGCCATGTTGTTTTTGCAGAGGTGCCAGTAAATTGGAATTCCCCAAGAAGTGACCCCATTTTGTAGGGGCAATTTTAGGGTTTTTGCCAATTTGACATGGTGTCCAAAATCCAACAATCTAAATCTATTCTCCAATAGCCACATAGCGTTCCTTCACCTCTGCCCCCTGCTGTGTACCCAAACTGCAGTTTACGCCCACATGTATGACACTGGTGTACCCAGGATAATGTTCTTGGTATAAACTGCTGCTTGGGCACAGAAGGGAAGGAGCGCTATTTTGGTTTTTGAAGCACAGTTTGGTTTTTGGACACCATGCCACTTTTGCAGAGCCCCTGGATTGCCAGTAAAGTGGAACCCACAGACTTGTGACCCCATTTTTGGAACTTCACCCCTGAAGGGATTTATCAAGTGGAGTAGCGAGTATTCTTAACCCTTAAGTGTTGCATTCATTTAATTTCAATAAATGAATGCGCAGCTGATAATGAAAAGGGAAAATTGCAATTTTTCCAGAGATACGCCATTTCAGTGCCCAATATTTTGTGCCCAGCTTATTTCAGCAGGCACAAACACTCTAAAAACTGTTAAGTGGGTATCCTGGGCACAACATCTTTTGGAGCGTTTACATCTGATACAAGCCGGACACAACGTATTATGCATTGAAATAAAATATTCCTGGAAAAATTGTCATTTTCACCTTTCACAATCATCTGTGTATTCATTTCTGGAAAATAAATTATAGCAACACTTGGAGGTAAAAAAATGCTCACTGTACCTCTGGATAAATTCCTTCAGGGGTGCAGTTTCCAAAATAGGGTCACGTATCAGGGGATTCCACTTTACTGGCATTTCAGGAGCTCTGCAAAAGTGTCATGGTGTCCAAAAGCTAAACTGTCTAAATCTGTGCTCCAAAAACCTAATAGAGCTCCTTCCCTTCTGTGCCCGGCTGTGCCCAAACAGCAGTTTATACCCACATATGACATTATGTACGTTATTCTGGGTACACCAGTGTCATACATGTGGGTATAATCTTCAGTTTGGGTACATAGCAGGGCACAAAACGGAAAGAGCGCTATGTGGCTTTTGGAGTGCAGATTCAGATGTTTGGTATCTGGACGCCATGTCATGTTTGCAGAGCCTCTAATGTACCAGAAAAGTGGAATCTCCTAGGGAGTGACCCCATTTTGAAAACTGCACCCCTCAAAGAATTTATCAGAGGGTGTAATAAGCATTAGTATACCAGACGTGAATGCACAGCGGATGGTGAAGAGTGAATAGGTAAGCTGTGCGGAGTACATGGGGAACACGAAATTCCCTACTATATCCCCAGTAGCTCCTATGATTGGTGGGAGGGGGTCACTCTGGGGGTCACTTCTGGTTTTTTATCCTTTGTAAGCTCTAAATCTGGTTTGTACCCTGATATACACTCGCACAGCTTATTCATTCCATCCCTGCCGCAGCCAGTTGTGTTCTAATGATTTGGTGATTTTTGGGGTTTTTGTCTTCACATTGTACAAGCTATATTCTTTATTTTTCGGATGATGTAGCCATATGAGGGCTGATTTTTTGCGGTATGATATGCATTTTTTAATGACACCATTTTTTGGGGTGTCTATAGCTTATTGAATAAATTATATTAACTCTTTCTGGGTGGATTAAAAAAAAATATCAATTCTGGAATTGGTTTTTACCTTTTAATTTTTTTGCCGTGTGGCGTACAGCATAAGTCACATGTTACCTTTATTCTGCAGGTTGGTACGATTATGGCGATACCTCATTTATATTGTTTTTTTATGCGTTACTAATTCTGCAGAACAAAAACCCATTTGTGGATATAAATCAATTGTTTTTGCATCACCATCTCCTGAGAGGCGTAACATTTTTATTTTTCGGTTGACAGACTTGGTTTAGGGCTTATTTTTTGCGGGAGGACATGCGCTTTTTATTGGTATTGTTTTGAGGTACATATGAGTTTTTGATCACTTTTTATAGTATTTTTTTGTAAGCGAGATAGTCAAAAATCATTACTTCCAGCGTTTTTTTTCCGTTTTTTTTTTTTTCGACGTTCACCGTGTATGTTAAATATTGTTTCAGCTTTATTGTACAGGTTGTTATGGATGTGGCGATACCAAATATGTGTTGTTTTTATTAATTTTTTTTTTTTATATATATATATATATATATAATTCATTTTATATAGGAAAAGGGATTTTTGGGGGCTTTATAACTTTATTAATTTTTTTTTTTACACACTTTATTTTTTTTTTTTTAACTTTATTTTACATTTTTAACTTGTCCTATAAGGACACCAGAGCCAGCGATGCTCTGATCCTGGCTCAGTATTATAGACTGCAATACACTAGCATACTCTTGTATTGCAGTCTATACAAGAATGTCAGCCGATGTAGACGCATCGGCTGACTTCTTCACATCCCGGCAGGATCAGCCAGGTAGTGGGGGCTTCAGGTAGCCTTGGGTCACTGGCCAGACCCCAGGCTACATAAAATAGACATCGGCAACCCCCAATCTCGCCGCGGGGGTTGCCGGTGGGGGCGGTAACATGGCAGAACCCCTTGGATACTGTGGTCATGTTTGACCGCGGCATCCAAGGGGTTAAAACCTCCGATCGGAACTAAATTCCGACCGGGGGTTATGGAGCAGGGTGTTAGCTGTCAGTTACAGCTAACACCCGCTCCCGATCCCGGTCACAGGGTCTCTGAAGTGCAGGCCGTAAATTTACTATTGGCCGGACTTCAGAGACCAGGTCCGCAGGCCGTAAATTTACGGCCGGTGGTCGTCAACCGGTTAATAGTCCCACCATGGGGAAATTCAGTGTGTTACAGCAGCAAGGATATGCAATGCAAGATAAGCAATACAGATACACATACAATATACACAAAACGTTCCAATGTAGAGGCATCCCATTGGTAGTAGACAGACAGAAAGGTACAGTTAAAGAAGTAGCGGGGGATATCACAACTGAAACAAATTTCAGTTCTCTGTGTGGAATGATCTCTGCTTAGGTCAGTGTTGGTTGTACAGCCTAACTGCAGCGGGGAGGAAAGACTTCCGATAGCGCTCCTTCTCACACTTAGAGTGAAGTAGTCGGTCACTGACGGTACGGCCCAGCGCGATCACGGTCTCATGCATGGGATGGGAGTTATTCTCCCGCAGGGAGCTCACCACGGACAGTATCCTTCTGTCACCCACCATCTGCACAGGGGACTTCCAAGGACAGAGCTGGCCCTTCTAATCATCTTGTCGAGTTTACTTCTATCCCTGATTGATATACTGCTCCCCCAGCAAGCCACTCCAAAGAAGATGGCTGATGCCACTACCGTTGAAAAAAAGTCCTAAAAAGTGCCCCCTGGACTCCAAAGGCTCTCAGCCTCCTAAGCAGGTAGAGCCTGCTGTGGCCCTTCCTGTACAGGACTTCCATGTGATCTGTCCAGTCCAGCTTATTATTGAGGAGCACACCCAGGTACTTATAGGAGTTGACAATCTCGATGCACGTCCCCTGGATGTCCACTGGTTTAGGAGGGCATCTGCATTTACGGAAGTCCACCATCATCTCCTTGGTCTTCCCAGCATTAATCCTCAGGTGGTTCCGCAGGCATCAGTCCACAAAATCCCGGTTCAGTTCTCTGTACTCCCTGTCATCTTCGTCTGTGATGAGGCCTACTATTGCAGAGTCGTCAGAATACTTCTGTAGGTAGCAACTAGATGAGTTGCACCTAAAATCTGCAGTGTACAGTGTAAAAAGGAAAGGGGCAAGAACTATACCCTGGGGTGCCCCCCGTACTACAGATCACGGTATCTGACACACAGTCCCATGCTCTCATATACTGAGGTCAATTTGTGAGGTAGTCTAGGATCCAATTGGAGAGGTGGTGGTCCACTCTAGCAAGGGCCAGCTTGTCCCTCAGTAACCCTGGCTGTATGGTGTTGAAAGCACTGGATAAATCAAAGAACATTGTTCCCTGGTTTCTCCAGGTGAGAAAGGGCCCTCTACAGAAGGTGAATGATGGCATCATCCACCCCAATGCCTGGCCGATAAGCAAACTGGAGAGGGTCCATAGCCGGGCTCACTAGAGGGCGGAGATGTGTGAGAACCAATCTCTCTAAGACCTTCATCAGGTGGGATGTCAGAGCTACGGGTCTGTAGTCATTGAGGTCCATAGGATGATGTTTCTTTGGAAGCGGTACCACACAAGAAGATTTCCACAGATCAGGTATTATTTCCCGCTTCAGACTCATATTAAACATATACACACGTGGACAAAATTGTTGGTACCCCTTGTTTAATTAAAGAAAAACCCACAATGGTCACAGAAATAACTTGAATCTGACAAAAGTAATAATATATAAAAAATTCTATGAAAATGAACAATTGAAAGTCAGACATTGCTTTTCAACCATGCTTCAACAGAATTTTTTAAAAAAGAAAACTCATGAAACAGGCCTGGACAGAAATTATGGTACCCTTAACTTAATATTTTGTTGCACAACCTTTTGAGGCAATCACTGCAATCAAACGATTCCTGTAACTGTCAATGAGACTTCTGCACCTCTCAACAGGTATTTTGGCCCTCTCCTCATGAGCAAACTGCTCCAGTTGTCTCGGGTTTGAAGGGTGCCTTTTCCAGACGGCATGTTTCAGCTCCTTCCAAAGATGATCAATAGGATTTAGGTCAGGGCTCATAGAAGGCCACTTCAGAATAGTCCAATGTTTTCCTCTTAGCCATTCTTGGGTGTTTTTAGCTGTGTGGTTTGGTTCATGATCCTGTTGCAAGACCCATGACCTGCGACTGAGACCAAGCTTTCTGACATTGGGCAGCACATTTCTCTCTAGAATCCCTTGATAATCTTGAGATTTCATTGTACCCTGAACAGATTCAAGACACCCTGTGCCAGATGCAGCAAAGCAGCCCCAGAACATAACAGAGCTCCTCCATGTTTCACAGTGTTCTTTTTAAGATATGCTTCATTTTTCCGTCTGTGAACATAGAGCTGATGTGCCTTGCCAAAAATTTTAATTTTTGTCTCATCTGTCCATAGGACATTCTCCCAGAAGCTTTGTGGCTTGTCAACATGTAATGAACCCAAAATAATAAATCAACTAAAAACTCTAAACTCAAAATAACCAAAAACCCATAGAAAGTGTCACTTCCCAAAAAGAGTACTTCTAAAATGTAATCTTTATTAATATCGTCTAAAAAGATAACCATAAAAAAGCAAAAGCTCAAGAGCACAATAATTTAAATATGGTAACAGAGTCAGCAACAAAGGTGCCTAGAAGTTGCCCCCCATTGTTAGTATCATATACTGTAGTAACCACTGCATTCAGAGTGAGAGCTTCAGTAACATTAATTGGTTAATAACACCAGGAGAGGCAATAGGAGCCTCTTGAGCTTTTGCTTTTTTTATGGTTATCTTTTTAGACGATATTAATAAAGATTACATTTTAGAAGTACTCTTTTTGGGAAGTGACACTTTCTATGGGTTTTTGCTTCTCAACATGTAGTTATATATTATTACTTTTGTCAGATTCAAGTTATTTCTGTGACCACTGTGGGTTTTTCTTTCATTAAACGAGGGGTACCAACAATTTTGTCCACGTGTGTATGTAATAATACTACTCAGCTCCCCTGATCCCCACAAGTCTTAATTAGCCTTGCACTTATGCCATCTGGCCCTGCAGCCTTCTCAACTTTGCTCTTTTTCAGTTCCCTTCTCACCTGGGCACGTGTGAAGGTCAGACTGTGGTCAGATAATGACAACGGATTGCTGAATTTACTGGTCTGGTGGGATGTAGCCACAGAGGGTGAAGTCAGTGTAGTAGAGGGAACTGAAAGACATGCTGGGGTGGGAGGAGCTGGTGTGTGATCAAATCTATTGAAGAATAGGTTTAGTTCGTTAAGCCAATTAACGTGCTTCCACTTGGGAGTCAGACTGTCTGTGACCCAAGATTGACTTAAGCCCCTTCCAGACAGCCCTTATATCTTTTCTTTTTATAATGTCACATCTTAAATATATTATCAGATAAAATAGAGGCGAGAAAATAAAGGGCTTAGATAACACAACCCACACACTGCAGAATGTGGATAACACTATTTTGAAACAAGCCCCAGCAACACAAATAAAGTAATGTCCGGTCAAGATGCTGATACTACCCTGTTACAGGTACTCACGTAACAGGGTTAGAAAGATGGTTAAGATGATGTGCCCCTTTATTAATAAGGATCTAATGGCCCTTGACTGCAACTTGTTCTTGGATGAGACAACTAGTCTGGTGGTTTTTAGTCTTATGATGGGAAACAGGTTGGCGTGAACTTGCAAAACACAGGCTAGGTTCACACTAGCAGGCATTTTTATACTGAAACGGCAGAGAGAAAAGTCCACCGTGCAGGACTTTTCTCTCTCCACTGATATGATGTGATCCTAGTCTGACTGATACCTGTTTTTCCTCACCATCTGCCACATAAACCTACCAGGGTGCTGTAACATTCTGGTTCTGGACTTTTTTTTTTAATGGATGTCAAAAACAACTCTTTTTCTCAGTCTGTTAAAAAGAAAAATGGGCGTTCATATATTGTTTTATTGCAATAGTTGGAATAGGGCCACAAATAAATGTTAACATTAAATTATTGAGTTGAAGTAAATTTACCCTCCATTATGAATTTTAGGCCACGTGCACTCCATTATGTACAATCCCAGAGCTGTAATAAGCCATAATAAGGCACTGAGGTTTGTATGGGATCCATTCAGACAGCCATGCTAAGTCCAATAAACAAAGTCCATGTAATGGCCCCACTTCCTGGACCAACCGAGACTCATTGGAACTGAACTTACAGCATCGCAGTGATTTATGATGGTGTGGGTCTGCTGTCCAATAGGCACATGATGCACTATGATGCTGTAAGTTCAGCTCAGTTGAGCTTTGGTTGGTCCAGAAAATGCACCTGTCACACAGACATGCTTCTCAAACCAGACATGGCCATCTGAATGGGCCCATTTTCTGTTTTGAAGAACCTGACCAACTTGCTTGTGTTAACACACAGCACTGACTACTCTAAGGCTGAGGCCCCGCGTTGCGGAAACGCAGCTTTTCTTGTTGCAGATTTTGCTGTGGTTTTTTCTCCCTTCTGCTCAATCCTTTCCTGGCTTTTGCTCCAAAAAAATGCAGCAAAATCAGCAACAAAAAAAGCAACGTTTCCGCAGCATGGGGCGTAAGGATGGATTCACACATTGTGTTTCAGGCTAAAGCCCCACGTTCCAGAACACAACTAAAAAATGCTGGAGAAAAATTCACAGCGGAAAGTCCGCAGAGGAAAACTCTGTGAAAACACAATGAAAAACGTGATGCATTTCCACCATGGTTTTTTATGCAGCATTTTTTTTTTTTTGCTGGGTGTCACTACGTGGGGCCTTAGCCTTATAGTGTTTTTTGTTTTCCCTTGCATTTTTGTTGACTTTCTATTTATTTTTTTTAAATGCAGTATGGGTATGGTAGTTTTTTTTTTTACTTAAACCCATCACAGCATTTTTTTTGTATTTTTGTTTTTTTACTCCCTGCCTTCCAAAAACCATTACTTTTTTATATTCCTGTTCACAAAGCCATAGGAGGGCTTATTTTTTGCGGGACAAATGGTACTTCATAATGGAACCATTTAATATTACATACAATGTACTGGGAAGCTAGACAAAAATTAGAATGGGCTGGAATTAAAAAAATTGCATTTGAGGCAGAATCTGCCTAAAATTCAGTGCCAAATTCTGCCAGCAACCTCTGAATGTCCTCAAACAAGATGGGTATATATTAGAGCAGGGGTAGGCAACCTTTTTTGTTCGGCGTGCCGATATCGATCAAAAAATCAAAGTTGAGGTACTCAGAGTGCCGGTCTATAATTGTAAGTCTGACGACCCCTGCACATGGTATTATGTCCCATAGTGGCCCCTGCACACGGTATTATGTCCCATAGCGGCCCCTGCACACGGTATTATATCCCAAAGCGGCCCCTGCACACGGTATTATGTCCCATAGTGGCCCCTGCACACGGTATTATGTCCCCTAGCGGCCCCTGCACACGGTAATATGTCCTCAAGTGGCCACTGCACATGGTATTATGTCCCATAGGGGCCCCTGCACACGGTATTATGTCCCATAGCAGCCCCTGCACGCGGTATTATGTCCCATAGTGGCCCCTGCACACAGTATAATATTCTAACTTTTATAATATTCCAATTGTCCCCACTCACTAGCTATAATTATACTGTGGGGTCTCTTCAGACCCCAGGGTATAATAAGTGGAGGGCCAAGAGAGATGACAAACATGAAAAACAATGTTAACTCACCTTTTCCTGTGCTTCACAGCCGCTGTGTTCTCTTCAGGCGCTTCTGCCTGTAGTCAGTGGTCATGTCGCGTCATTATGTGTAATGACGTCAGACGTAACCCCAGAGGCTGTCTCTTACGTCAGGCAGAAGCGCCCGAAGAGCACACAGCAGCTGCGGACCGCAGGAAAAAGTGAGTTAACATTGTTTTTCATGTTTGTCATCTCTCTTGGCCCTCCGCTTATTATACCCTGGGGTCTGAAGAGACCCCACAGTATAATAAGAGCAGTTTCGTTTCGGCCGTGTTTGTTCCGATCGAAACTGCTAGGTGAGGACGCTGCCGTGCCAGGTAAATAAGCCTCACGTGCCACTCTTGCAACACGTGCCGGGGGTTGCCGACCCCTGTATTAGAGCATAATAGACAATGGGGCTCTCCATATTATTGTGGAAAACCACTACATATTAGCTGCAATTACAGGTGTTAGGCTAGGTTCACACCTGCGTTGGGTCTCCGCTGGGGAATTCTGTTCCCCATTTCGCTTTAAAAATGCGGAGAGAAAAGTACTGCAAGCAGCGGTTTTTTCTCCGCATTTTTCCGCCCTTCTCGGGTGGAAACCCAGCGGTCCCCATTATAGTCTATGGGGTCCGCGGGTTTCCAAAGCTAACCACTTTTTTAACCATGCTATTCTGCTCGGGTCTATATGACCCGAAATGAAATTTGAGACCCTGTAGATTATTTTTCATGCAGATCTGAAACTTGTGATTAATTGACTTTTCCTCATTTCAGGGGTTCTTACTATGAGTGTTTTTTTTTTGTTTTGTTTACTTTTTGCTACACGCTGATTGTTACACTTGTACTGTTTAGGTCAATATGACCCAAACATTTTACAGGTCACTAATTATTTCTGCCTGCAAAATTTATTTGTTTTCCTGTGTACTTCATCTCATTATTCAAAAGGGTGCATATTGTAAAGTCATTTTTTATTACTGTGACATTGATTCTGAAGTGGAATATGAAGAAGAACATGATACCCAGACAACTAGTCAGATGCAAGAAATCCATTCTAAAAACAAGGATGTAATTTGGAACTTGCAGGCTAGTCATGCTGGTAGATTGCCCACTGGAAATATCATGACAGCTACTCCTGGTCCTACTAGGTACGCTATATCAAGAATATCTGATATAGGATCAGCATTCGCATTGTTCCTAAATATGACTATCCTAAATATTCTAATACAAATGACAAACATTGAGGGACAACAAGTTTATGGCGATAAATGGCACAAATTAGATGTGACAGCTCTAAATGCTTATATTGGTTTACTTCTTTTAGCAGGAGTATACAAATCTTATGGTGAAGCTACTAAAAGTTTGTGGAATCCCAAAAACGGTCACCACATATTTAGAGCTACAATGTCTCTTAAAAGGTTTCATGAGATTTCTAGAGTATTGAGGTTTGATAATAAAACAGATCGAAATGAAAGAAGAGCTAAAGATAAACTAGCCCCTATTAGCAATGTTTGGAATAAATGGGTAGAGATTCTACCACAATTATATAATGTTGGTGAAGCTGTAACTGTCGATGAACAACTGGTGGCATTCCGAGGTAGGTGCCCGTTCAGACAATACATACCGAGTAAGCCAGCAAAGTATGGCATCAAGGTATGGACACTTTGTGACAGCAAAAGTTCATACGTTCAAAATGCTCAAGTGTATACAGGAAGAAACCCCGGAGAAAGAGCTGAAAAAAATCAGGGTATGTGAGATGTTCTCGATTTGACTCATGGACTAAAAGGACAAAATGTCACAACTTGTCACAACATGTGACAACTTTTTCACATCCTACCAACTGGGCCAGATGTTGCAAAAAAGACAACTTTCCATGCTGGGTACTATAAGGAAAAACAAGCCAGAACTGCCGCAAGGTATCCTTAGTAAAAGAGAAGTGTATAGTTCTACTTTTTACTTTACTAGAGATACAACAGTTGTGTCTTATGTTCCCAAAAAAAATAAACAAGTAATTCTAATGAGCACAATGCACCATGACAATGCAATAAGTAATCGAGAAGACAAACAGCCGGACATGATATTAGACTATAATGCCACAAAAGGGGCAGTTGATACACTAGATCAAGCAATATCAACATACACATGCAAACGCAAAACTAATCGTTGGCCAATGATAATGTTTTACAACATTCTGGATGTTTCAGCAAACAACGCATTTGTTTTATGGAGAGAAATCGACCCCAATTGGAATAGAAATAAGCTGCATAAAAGAAGAATGTTTATTGAAGAATTAGGAAAATCCCTAGTTAGGCCGTATATTGAAGCCAGAGAAGTAAACCCCAGAAGTGAAGGAGCAGCAGCCATTGTGAAGAGTGTCCAGCAGCATGCTCAAGAAAGAGACTCCACGGCCTCCACCAGCACAGCTACCAGCCAAAAAAGAAGAGATGTAGCTTCTGTCCATCTTCTTGTGACAATAAAACAAATCTGACATGTGCTGGGTGTGCAAAATATCTTTGTAAAGGACATGTGTAAGGGAATCACTAGAGGAGCGATTCCCCAGTAGCCGCTGGAGAACTTAGGGGGGAGGGGCACAACAAGACAGTGGACCCTAAGCTGAATCCCCCCCACTGTCCCTGGCTAACTTTCCCGATCTGTCCTAGGTGACAGCCAGCAACCAGTCGACAGTCCCTCCTTATAATAAGTGATAACACAGAACACAGACAGGACGCACAACAACAAAGGGAGGTCAGCTAGCCAAGGGGTCGGTAACAAACGAGCAATGCAGTACAAAATCACAATCCAAGAGAAGTCAAAGGTAAGCCAGTGGTCAGAAAATCAGAAGAGCAGGTAACAAGGTGTGATGATTCCACTTGAATATGGCTATAACTCAAAGATGTATTTTGATCCCTGGGTATCGTATCTCCCTCTTAGTTCCATTTACTCATAATGTGCGCAGCTATAATCCTAGATGTATGTTGTCAGTAGGGCAACCTTGTAACAATAGGGCTTTGTATCCATCCCAGAATAGCTCCATTGAGTTCCTACATAGCCCTGGGTGATCAAATATACTTGCATTGTTCAGCCTGGGCTGTTAGATCAGACATGGTTGATAACATTGTATCATTTCACTTGGTCCCATCTCCTTACAAAGAATCTTGACTTGAGTGCATTAATAAATCAGACTTGCCGTCGCCGGTGACCTCATTCTGGGTGGTGTAATCAAGGGTATAAAAGATGAGGTAAGAGGTCAGTGGGAGGAGATTGGGCTGAGACTACAAGGAGAATACTATGATGAGACTACAGAGAGACTACTGGGATAGACTGTGATGAGCATGCAGGCTGGAATGCTGTGTTGATGTTGCTGCCTTCACTGGTTATCCCCACATGCCATGTGTGAGGGTTGGATTATAGAGCCACATCCAGGATATGTGTGGTAAAGTAATTATTTCACTTTTATTCCCTTTTATTTTATTGTACTGTATATTGTAACTAGTAACTGTTAATCCTTGCATATATCTGCATATCTGTTCTGAACTGCATGTGTTAGATGTTAATACCGACCCATTTAGGGGTTAATAAATATACAAAATTTAGAAAGCTTGTCTTGTATTTATCTTGTGGACCCAGCACTCACTGGCGGTGAGTGTGGTTTTTTAGGAAAGAAGTCTCAGGTGTGGGCCAAAGCGGTGTTGGCGTACTGAGGATCTTTCACACAAGGAACAAGGAGTATAGCCAGTAAGCGAAATGCAATAGCAGGCGCCAATGGGAAAGTGAGCAAACAATAAATAGGGAGAAAGAACCCGCCCCAGACTTGATAGGAGGATAGGCTGTCAATCACAAAGGTAGGACTAAAGTTAACTCTTAGTGGAGCAGGGGGAAAGCAAGGTGAAGGAGAAGGGCGTGGTGGAAAATCAATTAAGGAGGTGAGGGAATAGGACAGTGTTCAGACAATACAAGAAAAACCCAAAGGAAGGAATCACAACCGGGCACGCCTCCTGCGCCGCAGCGTGCGCCCGGAGGATGGTGCCAAAGCCTATACTGGCAAGGATGTTACAACATGTGTTTTATTATTGTGCTCAATGTAAAAATGAATGAACCTGTTCAAACTTTTTATAGATAAAAAAGAAAAACTAACGTTTTCGTTATTTTTCATTTGTTGTTTTATAAAATATGTTAAGACAAAGTTATATTTAGTTAGATTTAAAGTTATAGTAAATTAAAATAAGCATGTTTGTTATTTGTGTGCAGAATGCTATAAAAACGAACATAATTGCAAACAGCCTGTGTAACCTTTTTCTGAAAAAAAATAAATAAAAATTAAGTTTTAATTTAATTTTTCATTTGTTTATGATCAACCATGTTCACATACAGTTTAATAATGAAATAGGTATTCAAAAAAAACACAGTAGCTAAAATCAACATTTTAATAGGTCGGGTCATATTGTCATATAGTAAATGCGAACAGTACAGCAGGGTTAAGCGGGCAGGTGTGAACCTAATGTTACAAATAAATATTTTCTCTTTTAATTTATTAAGCAATTTTTATTTTATTAAATTCTGGTGTAATTATAGCCATTTTTGACCATCTTACCCCTCACTACATGTGTGATGGCCAGAATTACTGGCCTGCACCTTATGCTGGGAGAGGGACTCCTAGCAGTATAGTTATCTATGCTGCTAAGAGTCCATGTCTCCCATTCTCTGATATTTTGCAAACAGTTTGTATAAGTTTTGTATTTTGGAAGACATTCTCATTTATAACTTAGAACTATAGTTAAAGTAACAATACAGTGGGGAAAAAAAGTATTTAGTCAGCCACCAATTGTGCAAGTTCTCCCATTTAAAAAGATGAGGCCGGCCTGTAATTGTCATCATAGGTAGACCTCAACTATGAGAGACAAAATGAGAAAACAAATCCAGAAAATCACATTGTCTGATTTTTAAAGAATTTATTTGCAAATTATGGTGGAAAATAAGTATTTGGTCAATAACAAAAGTTCTTCTCAATACTTTGTTATATATCCTTTGTTGGCAATGACAGAGGTCAAACGTTTTCTGTAAGGCTTCACAAGGTTGACACACACTATTGCTGGTATGTTGGCCCATTCCTCCATGCAGCTCTCCTCTAGAGCAGTGATGTTTTGGGGCTGTCACTGGGCAACACGGACTTTCAACTCCCTCCAAAGGTTTTCTATGGGGTTGAGATCTGGAGACTGGTTAGGCCACTCCGGGACCTTGAAATGCTTCTTACGAAGCCACTCCTTCGTTGCCCTGGCGGTGTGCTTGGGATCATTGTCATGCTGTAACACCCAGCCACGTTTCATCTTCAATGCCCTTGCTGATGGAAGGAGGTTTGCACTCAAAATCTCGCTATACATGGCCCCATTCATTCTTTCATGTACACAGATCATTTGTCCTGGTCCCTTTGCAGAGAAACAGCCCCAAAGCATGATGTTGCCACCCCCATGCTTCACAGTAGGTATGGTGTTCTTTGGATGTAACTCAGAATTCACTTTCCTCCAAACACGACGAGTTGTGTTTCTACCAAACAGTTCTACTTTGGTTTCATCTGCCCATATGACATACTCTTCTGGAACATCCAAATGCTCTCTAGCAAACTTCAGACGGGCCCGGATATGTACTGGCTTAAGCAGGGGGACACGTCTGGCACTGCAGGATCTGAGTCCCTGGCGGCATAGTGTGTTACTGACGGTAGCCTTCGTTACGTTAGTCCCAGCTTTCTGCAGGTAATTCAATAGGTCCCTCCGTGTGGTTCTGGGATTTTTGCTCACTATTCTTGTGATCATTTTGACCCCACGGGTCAGATCTTGCGTGAAGCCCCTGATCGAGGGAGATTATCAGTGGTCTTGTATGTCTTCCATTTTCTAATTATTGCTCCCACAGTTGATTTCTTCACACCAAGCTGCTTGCCTATTGCAGATTCGGTCTTCCCAGCCTGGTGCAGGTCTACAATTTTGTTTCTGGTGTCCTTCCACAGCTCTTTGGTCTTCACCATAGTGGAGTTTGGAGTGTGACTGTTTGAGGTTGTGGACAGGTGTCTTTTATACTGATAACAATGTCAAACAGGAGCCATTACTACAGGTAATGAGTGGAGGACAGAGGAGCCTCTTAAAGAAGAAGTTACAGGTCTGTGAGAGCCAGAAATCTTGCTTATTTGTAGGTGACCAAATACTTATTTTCCACCATAATATACAAATAAATTCTTAAAAAATCAGACAATGTGATTTTCTGGATTTGTTTTCTCATTTTGTCTCTCATAGTTGAGGTCTACCTATGATGACAATTACAGGCCTCTCTCATCTTTTTAAGTGGGAGAACTTGCACAATTGGTGGCTGACTAAATACTTTTTTTTCCCCACTGTACATCTGATTTTCAAATGCAAGACTTTTGCATCCAGCATATTATAATACAGCACTGGGGTATTGGGAAATCGTGATACTGCTCTCAGTTTAGATAAATCTATGTCCTTCACTTACTCCTCTTCTCACTGTGTACTTACTCTGGCTCAAATGCTTGGTATACTGATTCATGCATGATTTATTTAACTCTTGGGCAACCTACGGCTGGGCATAGACTAATATTAAATTGGCTGTGACGTGGCCAATCAATTGATGATGGGATTATTCCCCCATTTTTAATCTTATGTGTATAGATAGCCTAAGGCTGAGGCCAGCACAGCTGGTTAGTGGATTTGTTGGTGTCTAACCTGCTGCTATCTACAGTAGAGGATGAGATTAAAAAAACCACAAAGATTTATTATGCCTCGTACACCAGCTAAGGTACAAGACATGAAAAAAGTTGCAAAATTTTTGTGCAAACTGTTTTATTTGCAAAGAATTGTGCACCTTTTTATTTTGTGCCACTTTATTTATGATCATTTTCACTAGCACAATGAAGCACACCCTCTGCCAATGCATAAAATATGAAGGCTAGTGTTGAAAACGCCAATAATCATAAATCTGCGCCAACTAAACTAGTCTCTTACAACTAATAGTAGTAAATGGTAGCAAGATTTTTTTAACCCCTATGCGTATCAGGACTTAAATGTATGTCCTGATGAACGTGACTAACTATGGTGACCGATCTGAAGCAGAGCGGACACACTATCTGCCGGGTCTGTGCTGTGTCACACAGCAGGGACTTGGCAGCATTGTCCGTGATCTGAGATGACTCTGATCACAGACATTTAACCACTCAGATGCTGTGGTCAAATATGATCATGGCTTCTGATTGGTTACTGTCACTTCCCCTATCATGTTCAGTAACAGGTAATAAAATAAATAAAAAAAACAAAAAAAAAAAACAAAACTAAAAGCTTAAATCACCCCCATTTTCCTAGATCACATATAGATATAAACAAATTAAAGTAAACAAACACATTAGGCATCCCTAAGTCCGAAAATGCACAAACTATTAAAATATAAAATACATTTGTCCGATACGGTAAACGCCATAGCATGAAAAAAATCAAAATGGCTGAATTGGCATTTTTGCCAATTTGCCTCCCTAACAATATGGAATAAAAAGTGATCAAAACATCATACATTCCCCAACATGGTATCAATAAAAACTACATATTGTCCCACAAAAAAAGGCACCTTACACAGCTCTGTACACTGAAATATAAAAAAGTTACAGGTGTCAGAATATGGTGATTCAAAGAAGTTTCTTTTTTTCTTCAGAATTTTTAATTTTTGAAAAGTTATTAAAACATGAAAAGAACTATATAAATTTGGTATCACCGTGTTCACACCGACCTGGAGACTAAAGCTAACATAGCATTTTTACTGCAAAGTGGAAGTCATAAAACAAAACCCGTAAGAAAATGGCGGTACTGCATTTCTTTTTCAGTTCCACCTCATTCTGAATTTTTTTCCTGCTTCCCAGTATATTGTACAGAATAATAAATGGTACCATTTTGAAGTACAATTTGTAAAGCAAAAATCAAGCCCTCATGTGACTACGTAAACTGAAAAATGATAAAGTTATGGCTTTTGGAATGCAGGGAGTAAGAAACGAAAACACAAAAATGAAAAATTTCTGCGTCACATAAAGGTTAAGGTGGCATTTGCCTTGTTATCAGCTGGGCTCCTGTACAGTAGCCAAAGGGCCCCCAACTTGGACATGTTCGTTTACCGATACTATCAGTATACGGTGAGTGTATAGTGCTATGTAGCGGCTCTACACAGGGCTCTGCAGACGATTTTTATGAAAACAGGGCAGTAACATTTAGTGACTTACCGGTGACGTCTCTGACTAGTCTTTCACATTCCCCATCTCTTTTATCTGGACGGCCATGACCACTTCTTCCAGTCTCTGTAAAGTTTGCAACACAGACATCTGTGGCTCCTTACTTTTCCAGGCACGTGATCCACATTGTCCTCACCTGCACACCCATCCTGCTGCTACCCCCAATTATAAAATATATAATATAACCCCCCCATAATGAATAATACTCCCAAGTGCATCTTTAAATTAATAACTTCCCTGTGCACCCCTTTAAATAGTGCCCCTTATTAATAATGCTTCAGGTGTTTCCTAATTAAAAAAGAAAAAAAAAATACCTGGGACCCCCAGGATCAGCTGTTTGAATGAACTGTGGTACCTGTGTAAGCGCCGTGAACCCTTCTCTGTTTACACAGTGTCATTCATCTCACAGCGACCATGTAATGTAACTACAGCCTCGTCCTATACACGTCTATGTGACAAGGCTGGAATGACATCACATGGTCACTATAAACAGACAGTGTGTGATATAAACAGGCGCCGAGGCCCCTTGATACAGTTGGTCAGTGGGGAATCACTTATCTCTTATTGATGTTTTATTCTGAGGATAGATCATCAATAAAAATGAGCTGGAGAACGCTTTAAGGCTAAGGCCCCATGTGGGGCTACCTCTGTGGACTTTCTGCTTCAATTATATCTATAGGGAAACCACTGGCATTTCCGTAGGTATAATTGACATGCTGCGATTTCCAAAACTGTGACTGTTTTGGAAATCACAGCGTATCCGCTGCGTGTATTTTACTGCAAAGTGGGGATGGGATGGGGGCCCCATGCGGCGAAAACCCACAGAAAAAAATGCGACATTCTAGCAAATCCCATCCACACATTGCGGAAAATTATAGTTATATTACCCACTCCTAACCACCCGATATACTGTTAATATACCCACACCTAAGCTAAAAAAACAAAAACAAGTCCTACTCACCTACCTGCGACCCTGATGAATAGAGCCGCCGCTTCCTCCCGGTCCACACTCAGGACGTCTGTGTCTGAGCGCAGGTAGCCTGTGCTGAGAAGCAGATATCCGTCTGTGGTCTTGTAAACCGCAGGCCTGAAGTGGTTTGCGGTTTACAATACTGATAAGTTGCAGGATACGTTTTAACTAGATTGGTGCCTGCAGACACCAATCTAGTTAGAAATAAAGGATGTATTAATGGTGGCCCCAGGGTGGGCCCCACAGATTCAATGGGCGAGGGGCAGCCACCCCCTCTGCCCCCGTTGGCTACACCTCTGACAGTAGCACATATATATGTCTACTACAGAGGTTCAGCAAAGGGGGCGCAAAGGGGGGCTCTGTAGACCATTTAAGTGAATACACTAATGACTGTAATAATTCACATTTCCCTTCTCTTCCATCTGGACCGCCATGAGCACTTCTTTCAGCAGTGACTTGTCTCTGTAAAGTGAACAGCACAGACATCTTTGGCTCCTCTTTTTTTCAGACACCTGACCCACATTGTTCTCACCTACATAAAATCTCCACCCTGATGCTACCACTAATTAAAAAATATATATTACCCCCCCCCAGATTGAATAATATTCCCAAGAAAAACTTTAACTCTTTTCCCACATCTGCTGTAATAGTACGGTGGGTGCTGGATCTTTAAATATGGCTTTGTTACACAGCTGAGACCCTGCGCTAATGCCTATGATCGGAAGTTCACTCTGATCGCAGGCATAGTTTCATATATGAAGGCTCCCAAGCCGGTTATAAGAATATAGCTATTGAGGACTGTATCGCTATATAGTGAATCTCCCATAGACTTCAATACAGTTGTATTGCAGTCTAGGGGACAAACGATCTAAAAATCGCAGGTTCAAGCTCCCTAGAGGGGCTAATAAAACAGTACATATGGCCTCCCCAAAAAAAGATGCCTTATGCAGCCTCGTACACAGAAATATAAAAAGGTCACAGGTGCCCGAATATGAAAACTTCAAGAATTTTTTTTCAAAGTTTTGCATTTTTAAGGGGTTAAAACGTAAAAAAAAATATATAAATTTAGTATCCCCAAAATCATAATGATGCATAGAATAAAGGTGACATGTCATTTTGGCTGCACAGTGAACCCTGTAAAGTCCGTATGAAAGTCGTGCAGACGCAGTTTTTCTCTAATTCCACCCCATTTTGAATTTTTTTGTAGCCTCCCATAAGGAATATTAAATAGCACCAATACAAAATACAATTTGTCTCTAAAAAATTAAGCCCTCATATGCCTCTGTGAAAGGAAAAATAAAAAAGTTATGGCTTTTGGAAGGAAAGGAGTAAAAAAACTTCAGTAAGAAGGAGTACCCCCTGTGTACCTCCTTAAATAATTCTTCTTATCCATAATGACCCATGTGTTTCCTAATTAAAGGGATTTTCCAGGTCATCAATAAAAAAATCAGTGTGGTTCCAACACCTTGCTGATCAGCTGTTTGAAGGTACTGTGGCACTTGTGCAAGTGCTGTGACCCCCTTCTCTGTTTACATTGTATCTTTCATTTCATAGTGACAATGTGATGTAACTACAGCCTCTTCCTATACACTTTTATGTGACAAAGCTGTAATTACGCTGCATGGTCAATATAAATCAGATGCAAGTGTCTTGGCCCCTCAAACAGCTGATCAGTGGGGGTACACTGATTTTTTATTCATGAGCTATACTGAGGACAGATCATCAATATACATGAGCTGAAAAACCCCTTTGTGATGATTCTGCTTAAATATGGCTATAATTCAGAGCTGTATTTTGGTCTCTGGGTAGCGTATTTCTCTCTAGTTCCATTTACTCATAAGGTGCGCAGCCATAATCATAGGTGTATATTGGCAGTAGTAGCAACCTGGAACAATAGGGCTTTGTATCCATCACAGCAGGGCTCCATTGTATTCCTACACAGCTCTGAGTGATCAAAGAAACATGCATTGTCCAGTCTGCACTGGTTGATCAGATATGGCTCATAACATTGTATCATTTCACTTGGTCTCAGCTCTTTGCAAAGAATCTGGACTTGAGTGGATTAATCCATCAGACTTGCTGCCGCCGATGACCTCATTCTGGGAGGTGGCATAAAGGGTATAAAAGATGAGGTAAGAGGTCTGTGGGAGGAGATTATGCTATGGAGATTGGGCTGAGACCATCACAGACTACAGAGTTGTTACAGACAGACCATGAGGAGAGGCTGCTGTGATGAGCATGCAGGTTGGAATGTTGCTGCTTACTATGATCAGACTACAAGAGACTATTACTGAGAGATTGTGCTGAGACTACAAAATATTACAGACAGACCACTGTAAAGAGCATGCAGGCTGGATTATTGTATTAATGCCACATGCTAGGAGTTAATGCCACATGCTAACAAGCCTCCACTGGTTACTCACACATACCAGAGCATGTGTGAGTGTTGGACTACAGAACCACATCAAGGAGATGTGTGGTAAAGTAATTATTTCACATTTATTCCCTTTTATTTTAAGTACTGTATATTGTAACTAGTAACTGTTAATGCTTGCATACATCTGCATATCTGTTCTGAACTGCATGTGTTAGATGTTAATACCGACCCATGTAGGGGTTAATAAATATATAAAATTTAGAAAGCTTGTCTTGTATTTATCTTGTGAACCCAACACTCACTGGCGGTGAGTGTGGTTTTTATATGAAAGAAGACTCAAGTGGGGCCACAGCGGTGTTGGCGCACTGAGGATCTTTCACACCCTTTAATAAAGCCCAAATGCCACCTTAATTAATTGCCCCCTTATATTATTACTATTATACTATTCATAATGCCCCCATATATAAATTATGCCACCTTCGATTCATAATGCCCCCAAAGGCCTCTTAAATTAATTATACCCCTATTCATAATGCCCCCTTACTTAAATGACCCCCTTTGTGTTCATAATGCCCCCTAATATAAATGATTCCGCCTTATAGCCATAATGCCCTCTAACGACCCCTTATACTATTTTGTGCTATCCATCTATGGATAATTTCTGTTACTGATCACACTGTATGATTTATTTGCTGTCTATCTATGGATATCATATTGATGTACTTCTGTAATTGATCTGTTATCTCTTTCTGTGAACACCAGGCTTTAGCTTCCTGCTCTATTACTCAGACTTGATGCATTGATCTGCAGAGGAGGAGGATCTCAGAGCTTCAGGGATCAAGGCCAGGTAAGTGTTGTTTTATTTATACAGCCTAACTACAGTGTGGGGCCACTGGGGGACATTATTAGTTGTCAGGGGCCATTGGGGGACATTATTAGTCATCATAGGATACTGGAGGGACATTATTACTTGTCAGGGGCCACTGAGGGGACATTATTACTTGCATGGGAGCCACTGGAAGACATTATTAGTTGTCAGTGGGCCACTGGGGGGGACAATATTAGTTATCAGGGGGCCACTGGAGGACATTATTGGTTGTCGGTGAGCCACTGGGGGACATTATAAGTTGTCTGAGGGCCACTGGGGGACATTATTAATTGTCTTGGCACCACTATTACTTGTCTGGGGGCCACTGGAGGACATTATTGCTTGTTTGGGGGCCACTGAGGGACATGATTTTTGTCTGGGGTCTACTGGACAACATTACTACTTGCCTGGGGAGCCACGAGGGAGTATTACTATTTGCCTGGGGGCCACTGGAGAGCATTATTAGGTGTCTGGTGGCCACTGGAAAGCATTATTAGTTGTCTGGGGGCCACTGGGGAGCATTTTGAGGTGTCTGGGTTCCACTGGGGGACATTATTTTTTTTGTCTGGGGGACATTATTACTTATCTACTTGTCTGGGGGCTACCGGAGACCATTACTTCTTGCCTGGGAGCCACTAGGGAGTATTACTACTTGCCTGGGGGCCACTGGGGAGCATTATTAGGTGTCTGGGGGCCATTGAGGAGTATTACTACTTGTCTGGGGGCCACTGGGGAGTATTACTACTTGCCTGGTCGCCACTGGGGAGCATTAATAGGTGTCTGGGGGGGGGGGCGTTATTAGTTGTCTTGGTGCCAGTGGGGAGCATTATTAGGTTCTGGGAGCCACCGGAGAGCATTATTTGGTGTCTGAGGGGCACGAGGGAGCAAGTACAGCATTGTGGGCTACTGGGGAACATGATATAAAAGGTGAATTTTTGTATGTGCTGGGTGGAAAGTGCAGTGCATTCACATCAAAACTGCAACAGAAAAATGCATGCAATTTTGATGTTTTTCCAGCTGTAATTTCCAAAACTGCGCTAAAAAAACGCACATCAAAACTGTAGTTTTTTTGTCTTTATGGTAAAATTATTTAAGGAAAAATTTTTTTTTTTCAGGGGTGCCCCGAGTCTGAAAAGGTTGGAAAACACTGCCATAGATGGTCATGTTATGAGTAGACCACTCATACACATCCAGGAAGAACCTAGACCCTCCCCCAAAGCTACTATAAAACTTCATGCAGTTATTGTTCGAGTCAGCTTCAGCTGGGACCATGTGAGAAAGGTGTCCAGTGCCCTCTGGAAGTCATCAAACGATGGGTGTATATCAGTGCATGATATACAATGGGGCTCCCCATCATCCTGTAAACCATTTTTGCATCTTTTGTAACTGCAGCTAGGTATTATCTTTTTTCATTTATTAAACACTTTTTATTTTATTATATTCTGGTCTGATTTATAGTCATTCTTTGACCATCTTGCAAAATAAAACTTTTTTGCCTACAGGCCCTGTCTGCGCCCCTGTGATGATGAGAGACCACCAGCTAGGTATTTTCCAGATATGTATTTTGCGTCAGTGTGTTGTCACGTGCTCAGATTACTCCTACACCAGGTAGTAGGTCTGCTGTGTATCCAACTCTTTGTGGTCCCACAACCCTTTGATCCCCAGGGAGTCACTTACACAGGCCTTTGTTTACATAACAGTGCTCACTCATTAACACAGCAGGGGGTCCTGCAGAAAGGATGTACTGGGGGAGTTCTCTGCACACAGTCCAGAGACAAGATGGAGCCAGCTGCAAGATATGGTTTAATGACCATATCTTCACCGGGGAACCTCTTACAGGCTCCCCGATAATTTCCCCAGATGCGTCAGGTCAAGGTGCATGTTTCAAGGTCAAACTAGTCATGGTTCAAAGCCCGGAAAAGGTCCAGACACTGATCTCCTTACCCAAAGGGGATTTGGGTGTCATCCTTGGTGTCTACACGATGGGGATCTCGCCACGAACCCTATCATACCGCCTGCCCACTCTACAGTCATCGGGCGAGGAAATATAAGGAAAGATGGTTATAGAGAGTTTAGTAAGGAGGGCGGGGCTCCTCCTCCTAGTGACATCACTTAGGGAGGAGACCCTCTTTAGTTAAAAGTTTTCAGACCAAGAAGAGGGGTGTCTTTTTTTCTTTATTGTTCCTGGAGGAGTTGTGAGCGCAGGTCATGGTGAAGACCCCAACCATGTGGCCTAAACATACGGCCTAGCATTGAGGCCTGAGACTCTTTGTTATCCTGGAATGTAACAGCATGTAGAAGACACATGCTCTGTAGGAAGAACCCTGAAGCCTACCACATGGGCTCAGAGAAACGGACTATCTACTTGTTCTGGTAAATTTCTATATGGTCGTCTTCTGCTGAAAATGATCTGAACAGCATTGCCCAGAGCCAAGGGGGTGCTGCCACTGAAATAGCATGCCCAGACGCATGCTTTTGGACTGAATCTAAGTACATGCCCTGAGCTCAAGATCTGGAGCCCAGAGAACCAATCACAGGCTTGTGTTGGTAATATTTCCTTTTCTTCGGTTAATTCCCATTTTTATTTTGTGCACCGTGTCATGTTGCTTTCCACTTGTATTTGCTTGATAACCGTTACATGTATTTTCTGTATGTGTTATCTAGTACCGACACTTTTAGGGGTTAATAAAAATATAAAATTTAAAAAGCTCATTTTGTATTATCCTATGAGCCCAGAACACTCACTGGTGGTGGGTGTGAGGTAATTGAAGCGATCTCAGGTGTGCCGAAAGCAGTTTCAGTAGGACGAGATCCTTCACACCCCCCTAGCTACGCCACTGGTCTACCTATTTCCTGTTGTCTTTCCCTTTCATGCAACATTTAAATTTAGTCACCCCATAAAGTAGTCTCCATTTAAAGCTGGTCAGATTCTCAGGTTCATAGGGGTGGACGGTCATTTCCAGAGAGCCCTACAGGCGCTCTATTGTGACCTGGTCGTGTACCTTAAACTCCCATCAGATTAACCAAAGCCTTTCCATATTTGCCGAGGCACTTGACAGGGTTGCTCCTTATCTCCAGCCCTTTTTGCTCTGGCCATTGAACCCTTGGCAATAGCTATCCGCTCCCATCTGGACATTTGTGGTGTACAGATTGGGGATTGTGAGTATAAATCCAATCTCTTTGCTGATGATATGTTACTAACCATCACTAATCCCTTGGTCTCCCTTCCGAATCTAATTAATACACTTTCCAAATTTACAAAGATATTGGGCTTTAAAATTAATACCTCTAAATCTTAAATTATGCACTGTATTGTCCCTCAAACTACTGCCAAACTGATCTCCCTAAACTTTGGCTTTCAAGCTAGAGATAAGTATTTTCCTTACCTAGGCGTCAATCTTTGTAACTCTCTGGACGCACATTTTAAGTGGAATTACGCCATTTTGCTTTTGAAGGACCTGATTTCATGGCATTGCCCCACCCTCTCGTGGATAGGACATGTAAACTCGCTAAAGATGGTTACTCTTCCCCGTATTTTGTATTTTTTATTCACTCTCCCATCCTCAGTGTCCTCTGCATCCTTGGCTCCTCTACAGTCTGAGATTTTTAATTTTATTTGGGCCTATAAGAGATTGCGTATAAGACGCCGCGTCATGTACTATCATAAGAGGCTGGGCGGATTATCAGTTCTTCTTCTCTATAGGTACTATGTGACTGCCAGACTTTCCCAACTGAGTGCAATCCATGATGAACACGACCGCTCCCAATAGGTACTCATTGGAATCTGCATTGGTAGCCCCAGCCTCCACTCTTGTGGACCCATAGGCCAATGGCTTTGGTTACCGCAAAGGTGACTGATTATATGTTGCAATTTTGGCAGAGGGTTCACTTTCAGTATGGATTGCAAAGCCTGGTTTCACCTCTAACTCCGATATTCAATAATTCTGTTTTCCCCCCTGTCCTTTCTCCTGAGGTGTTTGTTTGGTGGAGACACGCCAGTTCTGCTCCCTCCATGTCTTCCTCTGCAACTGACAGGTCTTCCCCAAAGATTATTTTAATAGCACATTTTCCCAGTCTCCTGCAGAGGCTTTTTGGACTGCACAGATATTCCATTTCTTGCGTTCTCTCACACCTCTCAATCCGGAAGTTTCCCCTACCAACTTTGAGAGACTATGCTTGTTTAGAGCGGCTGACAAGGGCTCCCTTTCTTTTGTATATAGCTTACTTAATACCCTACCCCCTGACAGTAAGCTTGACTTTATAGAGGCCTGGGAGCGAGACCCTGACCCCGGCCCAATGAGTTGACTGCTGTACATCGATCAGCAAAGGCAGTTGTCAGGTCACCCTTATGGAGTCCTCTTTAAAAGTGTTGTATAGGACGTATCTAGTCCCTCTTCGACTTCACCGCGGTTATCCTACTGTTTCACCCCTTTGTTTTAGGGGATGTAATGCCTTAGGCCCATGTTGGTGAACCTATGGCACCCCTTGGGTCAATAGGTCTCGCATCCCGGGTCTTCCTCACTGTCTTCAGCTGTAGCCAGGGTTCTGGATTGAGACCCCTTTTATCCCCTCCCCTCCCTTTAAGCGGACCCTTAGGAACCATTTCTTGCTGTTCAAGACCGTAGTAGCACCATTTATTTCTGTATTTTCCTCCATCTACCTAGGTTGATTTCCATGTTTTTGACCTTGTCTTTGTTTCGCTTATGTTTTCTTTGTATTTTGTATTGGTATCTAGTGTAGCCTTGATGATTGCTGCATTTTTTATGTCATTTTATGATTATATTTCGTTTAGACTTAGTGTCTATGTTTTGCCTAATTATTGTAATTCAATAAATACCTTTAAAGCTGATCAGATGTATGAGATTAGCAAGTTGTGGTGACACAATGTACAGTGGGTACGGAAAGTATTCAGACGCCTTTAAATTTTTCAATCTTTGTTTCATTGCAGCCATTTGCTAAAAGCAAAAAAGTTCATTTTATTGCTCATTAATGTACACTCAGCACCCCATCTTGACAGAAAAAAACAGAAATGTAGATATTTTTGCAAATTTATTAAAAAAAGAAAAACTGAAATATCACATGGTCATAAGTATTCAGACTCTTTGCTGTGACACTCATATTTAACTCACATGCTGTCCATTTCCTTCTGATCCTCCTTGAGGTGGTTCTACTCCTTCATTGGAGTCCAGCTGTGTTTAATTAAACTTATTGGACTTGATTAGGAAAGGCACACACCTGTTTATATAAGACCTCACAGCTCACAGTGCATGTCAGAGCAAATGAGAATCATGAGGTCAAAGGAACTGCCCAAGGAGCTCAGAGACAGAATTGTGGCAAGGCACAGATCTGGCCATGGTTACAAAAGAATTTCTGCAGCACTCAAGGTTCCTAAGAGCACACTGGCCTCCATAATCGTTAAATGGAAGAAGTTTGGGACGACCAGAACTCTTCCTAGACCTGACCGTCCAGCCAAACTGAGCAATCGTGGGAGAAGAGCCTTGGTGAGAGAGGTAAAGAAGAACTCAAAGATCACTGTGGCTGAGCTCCAGAGATGCAGTAGGGAGATGGGAGAAAGTTCCACAAAGTCAACTATCACTGCAGCCCTCTACCAGTCGGGGGTTTATGGCAGAGTGGCCCACAGAAAGCCTCTCCTCAGTGCAAGACATATGAGAGCCCACATAGAGTTTGCCAAAAAACACATAAAGGACTCCCAGACTATGAGAAATAAGATTCTCTGGTCTGATGAGACGAAGATTGAAATTTTTGGCGTTAATTCTAAGCGGTATGTGTGGAAAAAAACAGGCACTGCTCATCACAATCCCAACAGTGAAACATGGTGGTGGCAGCATCATGCTATTGGGGTGTTTTTCAGCTGCAGGGACAGGACGACTGGTTGCAATTGAAGGAAAGATGAATGTGGCCAATACAGAGAAATCCTGGAAGAAAACCTCTTCCAGAGTGCTCTGGACCTCAGACTGGGCCGAAGGTTCACCTTCCAACAAGACAATGATCCTAAGCACACAGCTAAAATAACAAAGGAGTGGCTTTGGAACAACTCTGTGACCATTCTTGACTGGCCCAGCCAGAGCCCTGACTTCAACCCAATTGAGCATCTCTGGAGAGACCTGAAAATGGCTGTCCACCAACGTCCACCATCCAACCTGACGGAACTGGAGAGGATCTGCAAGGAAGAATTGCAGAGGATCCCCAAATCCAGATGTGAAAAACTTGTTGCATCATTCCCAAGAAGACTCATGGCTTTACTAGCTCAAAAGGGGGCTTCTACTCAATACTGAGCAAAGGGCCTGAATACTTATGACCATGTGATATTTCAGTTTTTCTTTTTTAATAAATTTGCAAAAATATCTACATTTCTGTTTTTTTCTGTTAAGATGTGGAGCTGAGTGTACATTAATGAGAAATAAAATGAACTTTTTTTGCTTTTACCAAATGGCTGCAATGAAACTGAGTGAAAAATTTAAAGGCGTCTGAATACTTTCCGTACCCACTGTATGCTTCTGTATGAAACTAGAGGCATATGAAGGTACTGTAGTCTGTGCACTAGAACTGCCGTGTGTATGAGGTCTTGGTTACATAAATTATGACTTTCAATTAGTGCTGGGCGATTATGACCTAAATCAAAATTGCGATTAATCAACATTTTATCTCAATTAAGATTAATGGCGATTATTTAGGTCACCCTTCTTTTACAGTATAATTAAGTGTTGGGTGAACCCCGCTAGATTAGTCTTGCAAGGTTCGCCTGGCGGCTTCGTTCGGACTGAATATGGCCGAACTAAACTGCAAGGTCTCTTTAGAGTCCAAAGTATAATAAGCGGAGGGCCAAGGGATGTGATCAAACATAAAGAACAGCGTTATTCACCTCTCCTGCGCTCCATCGTGACTGTCTGCTGTCTTTGACGCTTCTGGCTGACGTCAGGGATCGCTGATTGGGCCCTAGTGTCACAAAGCAAGCATCCCAACACCACATGATGTCAGCCAAAAGTGCCGAAGACAGAAGGGAGTCACGCCGGAGAGGTGAGTAAGGCTAAGGCAGCACGTTGTGGAAACGCAGCATTTTCTATTGCAGATTTTGCTGCATTTTTTGGAGCCAAAGTCAGGAGAGTATTTAACAGAAGGGAAATGTCTAATGCTAGGTTCACACTAGCGTTGGTCTCTCCGTCATTTGGGTCCACATGGGGACCCGAACAATGGAGAGCCTGTCCACTAAAAAAGCGGTTACCCATGGACCCCATAGACAGTAATGGGGTCCGCCAGGTTTCCATGCAGGACTTTTCTCTCCACCGATTTAAGACAAAACTTCCAACACAGATGTGAACCTAACCTAAGTGCTTCTTTTATCTTTTCCATTCCTTTTCAATACACTGACTATGGCTCAAAACACCGCAGCAAAATCTTCAACAAAAAACTCCTTAGCCTGTGGCTGTTTTTTATGTTCTTTTCCATCCTTTGGCCCTCCACTTATTATAATCTAGGGTCTGAAGAGACCCCACACTATAATAATAGCTCTTTCGGTTCGGATATGTTCGGTCCGAACGAAACTGCAAATATTGTGATAACCGATGTGAACAAAATCATGTTGGTTATCCTGTTCGATGTTCAGTTTCGATTATTTTTCAATTCATAGCCCAGCCCTACTCTCAATACATTTCTGTTAAGGATGTTTTACACAGCTACGTTCGAGATGGGAAATGCTTCAGGAATTGGTTGGATTTTCTGGCTGTAAGGACACGTGGCCTATACTTTGTCATTTTCCTGACTCCTGTACTACTAATGTGAAAAGTGAGCAGGGAACAAAGTGTGCCAGGGACACATCCCCTCTAGAAAACTGACATTATACCACAAATCTATGCTAGTTTCTGACTTGTGTAAATTTAATTCCTGGCCAAGGTCTAGAGTCTTTTAATTCTCACACCTCTGCTACCAGCACAAAAAATATTTCCATTAGGGTAGGATGCGCTGGTCTTACTGATGAGTTAGCCACGGGAGAGATCTTCAGTATGTGATCTGTGAGGGTCTGACACATGAAATACAGCAGAATGCTTCACCTGCTCCTGACCAGACTCCTCTGAGGCAGGACTTTGTAGGGTTACCCCAATATAAAGAGAGATGCGGAAAGCCATTTGCAGCTGGACCACAGGTCACAGTCAGTCCTAGTGCCCTCATATAGCAGTTTCTGCTCCTCATATAGTGACTGAGGGAATTACACAGCCGCTCCTCGGCCCTTGGAGTCACGTGCCAGAGCGGAACTCTCGCGAGAGAAGCGCGCACGGCACGCATTATCAGTTTCTATTCTCTGTCAGACGTCTTGCTCGAAACTCACTAGAAGGAAATGACATTTGATGACGTAAGTTCCGCTTAGCCGCCAGTTCTGCGTGAGCGCCATCCGGGAAGTTTTCAGTGTTGTGTGAGGCTCGTAAGGGCCGCGTGTGGTGGAGCACCGTAAAGATGAGGCGCAGCAAGCCAGAGATCCAGAAATACATCGACAGCGTCCAAAACAGCGCGGCCTCTCCCCGGGAGGTGAGTGCCCTCCTCCTCCTGTTGCTTTACTTACAGCCGGCATCTAGCTCTTGCCGGAACTCCAGAGTGCCGGCCCCAACGTCGTCATCTCTTCTCATGTTTCCGTATTAGAGTGCCCGGCTAGCTAGCCTCCCGTATCGCTCTGCCCGGGTTATTCGCTGTCTATTTGTGCAGTTTCTCCTTTCATTTTGCTGTGTATTGTATGCGGTAGTGTGAGACATGCGTCTGGTGATGGCACCCATGTGTTGTATATTGTTATACAGTGGTCTGGTAGTGGCCTCAGGATACAAATTTTCAGCATACAATGATTTTTTCTGGAGCCTTGTAACTTGAAGACACTTTCAGCATACAGTGCTTGGCTGGACGTCCGACATATCACTGGTAAACCCTGTGTTAGTGGAGTACATGTAGGGCCTGACTGGCTGACTAGTAGCGCCTCTCTACAGTATAGCACAGTACTACAGTTCTCTAGTGCAGACTTACAACTTCCAGCAGATCTTTCTGACTTTTATGTCTAAAGATTTGCTATAACTATATTGGTTATTTAATGATTTTTTTTAGTTTCCATTTTTCATATTTTTTTTGCGTCTTGCTAGTTTTTCCATACAGTTATGGTCTCAAGTTACAATGAAATAACTTATATTAGTTGTCCTAGAACCAAATATTGTATGTTGAGGGAGCAGTCTTAGGGTTGGGTCACACTTGCACCCTGAGTCCGTCCACCGTGAAGCCAACCGAAATATCAGAAAAAAAGGATAGGGAAAGGTTTGCAAGTAGTTTGTTTAAAAACCCATTCACTTCAATAGGTTTTTAAAGCAACCTGCAGGTGTCCGATTGCAGCCTCTGCGCCGCAAAGCCACTTTTTTTGGTCGGAAACAAAGTCGGACGTGCAGGACTTTGTGTCTGACCAAAAAAAGCCTCCCCTGGGCCCCAGCACTGCTCCTAGTCCTCTTCAGGCCTGCTAAAGAAGTCAGGGGCCACTGAGGCCTGTGATTGGACCTCAAAAGTATGTAACGTCTTTGTGTCACAATGCCAAGTGACCGCTGAAGAGACCCCACAGTATAATAGCATTTCTGATATGGACTTCAGTCAGAATGAAACTGCAGGCAAAAGCTTACAGATAACATAATAACCAAACTGTGAGCGCAATCCGCTCTAAGTATCACCATATTGAAGTCCAAATTCATAAAGTTGATGTATAAGCTATAGCTTAGAGAAGCACACACACACACAGCTATTGTGTATATAGTGGGTTCTGCTTTAATGGAGGGAAAAAGGTGGTCTTAAATACAGTGTGTAGACAAAATACAGGTTGAACTAGTACAACTAGCATAACATGATTGGTGGCAAAGCTGTAAAATAGTTCTGGCAGTTGGACAACAAACAAGAGGAGTCACACCCCCATTAAGGCATCTGAGGAGGGTGGATGAGCTCTCTAAACAAATGTATGAATGTAAAATGGTTACAGGCATGGCCCCACATGGCCATGGAATGAAAAATGGAGGATACATAAGCTGAGTCGTCCTCCACGTTTCCCTCCTTTTGTAAATGATATAACCCATACCCAGGGTACATTAGGATCTGCTAATTGGATCCTGAGGACTTTTATGGAGACTTCACCTCATTCCCCATGGATACGTTATACCATTTACATACCTATCGGTCTAATACACTCAGAGGGATGCCTTCACTGTCATGTCTGTCAGTGTGTCCAACCACCCTTACAACCTATAATCCCACTGTCCTGGGTTTGCATCTCTTTCTAGCGAGTTTCTTTACAAGCCAGAATATAAATTTTATATTCAAATAGATGCAAAAACAAAGCAAAAATATTTGAAATATTCCCATAAACCATCCACCTAATCCCATAAACCAATTGGCAGGATTTAAGAATGAAAAGGTATCTGATCATCAACTATCCTGTCTCTTCTGATGTTCTTTGATCCATTTTTCTCTACGTTCTCTGACCTTATCAATTCCTGCCCACACTTGAAGATTCCCTTCGGAGTTGATATAGTGACAACAGGAAGGTCCAATAATCTGACACATTCCCCCTTCTGCTGCTGTGTTGGTGAATTATGAGTTGTCCTAGTATCGTTTTAGTATCATTCAACAGGCCTAGAATGGTGTATATCTGCTCATCTAGATAATCGGTGGATTCTACTAACTTGTCCCAAGTTTGCATAACCATGGGATACAAGAGTATCGTGCTGATAATTCTGTTGCTTGTACCCATTGAAACCACATGGGATCGCCCATCTTTCCAAGGGTGATTGTCTGCTGCACGCTTGTACAAAGTATGACGGGGTATCATTTCAGGTTTCACATGTTAACGGGCAATTATGAAGGTGGCTGGTGTTAGTCTAGCTAAAGTACAAGTCCCCTCTCCCCCTGGGGGTAGCCACTTGTATGCTTGATGACCACATACTAGATATACATCCTTGGGCAATATGCTTGCTTTCCAAAGCTGAACTAGGCAATAGAGGTAGCTAAAGAGTCGCTGCATGGGGGGTTTTGCACACCACTTATCCCCTGTCTCTATGTCTCTTTGGGGTCCGGTGCTCTTTATCAGACACCTCTGACTATACTTAACTAGTCCCCGTTCTATTGAGGGATTGTGCTCTGGACAACTCTTTATTCCCTCTGTGAACTATCTGTCACTATCTTGTAAGGGGGCATGAATCTTTTTCTTACTGAGGACCTTTCACGTCCTCATGTATATGCTGTTTTACATACCGCTAGAAAGCCGACAGTGCGCAAAATTCAGCGCACTGCCGGCTTTCCCGCTATGTGCCCCGGGGCTGGAGATATCGGGGATCGTAGTTTCACGGTTCACAGTCAGGAGCGCCCTCCCCTGACAGTACTCGTCCATAGACTTGTACTGGGAGGGCGTTCCTCACAGCTCAGCACCATTGCTGGGCTGTAAGCAACGCGCCCCCCCTCTGACAGTACAGCGTTATGGACAAGTACAGAGAGAGGGGGTGTTCCTTACAGCCCAGTGATGACGCTGAGCTGTGAGGAACGCGTCCCTCCCCCTTCCAGTACAGAGCTATGGACTAGTACTGTCAGTGAGGGTGTTCCTCACAGCGCAGCTAGACTGTCAGGAACGCCCTTCTGACGGTGAACCGTGAAACTAAGACCACCGATATCTCCAGCCCCGGGGCACATACCGGGAAAGCCGGCAGTGTGCTGAATTACACTAGAGGTGCTTGGCAGACTAAGGTTAATATTAAGCTCTTCCATGGGAATGGTACCAGCATGAAATGGGACTTTGGATTTATGTTCAAATTTTTCTTTCCCGGGTTCCAATCATACCGCTTGGTTGGTCTCCCTGTCAGCTGTAACCATGGGAGGGTCACCCAACCTGCTATGGGAATTGGAACAGCGTGATTATTAGTGATGTTCATTCCCTTATAAGTGACTGAACTCCAAGAAACATTATAAAAACAGGAGTTATTAAAGACCTCATCTGGGTCAAGAGGGAGTGCTAGATAAAGTATAGTCTTTGCAGAACCAGGGCTGTGAGTACAGATCCAACAGTCCCTGGGTTCCTCCTACTCATCCTAGTTATCAGTTAACACCTGATGGTGTTTAATCAATTTATTGTCCCATTCTTCTTTTCGAACATCATGTATCAAGCTCACTGGCTGTGTCACCAGGGCTAGGATCACCAGTAGGTACCACATCTTCTCAGTACTCTTCTGGGCAGGTCACCTTTTTACAGTGACTAGCGTGGATCCCTGTCGACTTTCCTTCTAACTTGACTGAAGAGGATGTTGTCAGAAGCACTTGGAAAGGACAATCAAACCGTGGATCAAGCCTCTCACTTGTCTCTTTATCACCACCCAGTCTCCTGACTAGGGAATGTGTTCCCATTAGTTGGTTTGGATCTGGAAGAGAACTGTCCAGTGAAGTGAGTGCCATTATCACTTTCGATGGTCTCGGGGATCACTACTTCTTTTAATAGTTTATCTGCAGTTGGTTTTGCGGTGGCTTTCTGTACCTTATATTCCTCAGGCCATCCTGAAAAGAGATCAATACACACAAGCACGTACTCATACCTTTCCACCTTTGGTAACTGTATATAGTTAACCTGCAATCTCTGGAACGGGTACAAGGGCTTCGGGGTGTGTTTATGAGAAACCTTTACTTTTTGGCCTACATTTGAGCTTGGTATATGTTATGTAGGCTTAGATGTATCTGTCTGCAGTGGTGCTAAAACCTGGAGCTACCCATTGTCATGTCTATTTTTGAGTGGTGCATTTGGGAATGATCTGCTTGTGCCATCATTGGGAACAATGCTCTCAGTAAACATACTCTCTTACCACAGACTCTGTTCATCCCAAATTTTGTTTTTTTTTCTGGACCACCATGGTCCTGCAATGTTTTTAGAACCTGAAAAGAGAGCTGAGTTTTGGTCTAGTATGGTGACCACCTGGTTTATCTGCAGAATCTGCCCACACGTTACCTCTGCTTTCTTTTGTATCATCCTTGGTGTGTACCTTAACTTTGGCTATACCCACCTGTTTGGGTAGCAGCAGGATCTCCATCAGCTCCTGAATAGCCTGGAAATCCTTTATAAGCATACCATTAGAACTAAGGTAAGCTTTTGCTCTCCAGATCGGACCATAGTCGTATTCTATATCAAAGGCATTGCGGGCTTACCCTCAGCTATTTTACACCGTTTCAGTGAGTGCTTTCAGTTCAGCTTCTTGAGCTGAGACCTGTGGGGGTAATGGTTCTGCTTGTTTACCTCTTGTTCAGTGGCATATCTGGTATAGAATTTGCCATCCTTCCCAAATCGAGAGCCATCTACAAAAGAACTCAAAATCAGAGTTAGCAATAGATTCATCATTTACGTGACCAAATCCTACAGTTTCTTGCTGCGTCAGTTATATACAGTTCATCAGAAAATACATTGTGTGTGTACAGGTTGTTTTACTGTTGGCCTTCCTCCCCCCAAATCTATTGGTAACAGGGTAGAGGGATGGAGTGTCTTGCAGAGTGCAAGGCTGACATTAGGAGGCATAAGTAAGGCACACTATAGTCTGAGTTGTCTAGCCATTGAAATGTGCTTAGGCTGGACCTGGGACAATATGCTATGTACATCATGAGGAGTAAGTACTGTGACAGGGAAGTCCTGTACGATGTCTGCACCTTTCTCCAGGGACAATTGGACCGCAGCTACTGCCCTAACACAAGAAGCTGCTCGTCTGGACACTGGGTCTAATCTAGCAGAATAGTAAGCTACTGGTCTTTGTTGATGTCCATGAGTCTGAGTAAGCACTGCTGTTGCATGTCCCGAGATTTCTGTACAGTAAAGAGAAAAAGTCATAATTAGGAAGTCCTAAAACTTGTGTAAATAAGTGCCAACTTAATGGAGTGGAAGTTTTCCACTGCCTGTTCTGGTTTAGTAATTCAGTCATAAAGAGGTTGCATTTACAGGGATACATTACAGATGCACTGTCTGCAGTAGGACACAAGGCTTAAGAATGTCCTAAGTTGTGCCACACCATTCGGGGGTTTGAGCTCCTGTATGACCTGAAGTCTATCAGGGGTTCAGATGTCCCTGTAAAATGCAATGACCTAGAAAAACAACTTTAGTAAGGCAGAACTGCAACTTGGATTTAGATGCTTTACATCCAGTTTCTGTTAAAAAGCACAACCAAGATACTGATGCTTGTACATATCTCCTAGGAGGGGCAACATAAAAGCAGGTCATCCACATACTGGAGTAGCACCACGCCCTGCAGTATACAGGGTGGGAGAATGCTGCGCCCCTTGTGGTAGTACTGTCCAGGCATATTGTTTACCCTTCAAGGCAATGTGACCATTACTGGGGGTACTGGCAATTTCAATCTGTTTTTCCTTTTGCCCAGAGGTAATCGGGCACAGAACCTAGATGTTTCTCTACAGTAACTACCTCTGGGAGTGTAGGGAACATAAGGTGTCTTCTGACATTACTGGTATCAGTAAGACGGTCCCATCTGGCTCATACACAATGTGTGCCATTAGGGCTTGTAAAACGTCTGATCCCAGCAACTTAACTGAGGCAGACTCGCTGACAAGGAATCTAGTGGTAATGGTGCAGGAAGGGGTGGGAAATGACTTTCATGGACGTGGTTACAGAATTATCCACCGGCTTGCCATCGACCCCAATACAGGAAACAAAATCATCAGTTCTCTCAGGGGAAAACATTGTCATTTTTTTTTCTAGTTCCAACAAAGTGTCTTGATTCAGCACATTCCAACATTTAAGCACATGCTGTAGGCAATAAACATTCAGACATCTTCAAAGACAATGACATTCCTTCCTGTGTCTAAGTTAAACCCCCACCTCATTAGCATACACAGTTGGCTTTTATCTCTCCTTCCTGTGTCATCAAACTAGTTTAGAACTACATGGCCTAGCAGGACAAAAAATAATGTATACACTATAATTCATAGATAAGCCATATTTTAAATTGTCAGCTCATTCAGACTGTCCGGTACAAGTAAATCTAGCCTTCTGAAGCTCCTACACACTCTATAATTACAAACAATTCAATGACTTTAGTAAATACACAAAATATCCTCAATCAGTGAAGCAGGCAGAAGAAATGGTAGAGCTTATAATATGGATTCAAAGTCAATTTATATTGTGGCCACTTGGTCTCCCAATCCACCCACCACACAACATCTGTTCAACTAGTCAGACATCTACTCAAATCGTAAGCAGATACAGGATTTCTAGACCATATACATGACTTTATCATACACTTTCTTGCGAATCATAGCCTTCATTCAGTCACACTCATAAATTCCTTCAAATTTGCATTATAAACAAAAAGACATTACAAAACAGATATGAGAGTTACTTCTAATTCACTGAAACAATGGATTTTCTTCTACAAACGTGTACACAAGACTCTAGATTAGGCTTTCTTTTGTTTAAGGTGCACTTTGTTCAAGAGGGGGCATTGACTACAAAATCAACAGTTGCTACCTCTCCAATCTGAAGAATCTTTAAACAATATCCAAACACACCTTCTTGCACCAAGCTCAACTTCCTCTGAAACCTTCAGTTACTAACTTGCTGAAACACTTTGTTTTCTGAGAGTCACTTCACTTTTCTCCATTCCACTCCACTTACTGCAATTTTCAACATGCAGAAACCCATCTTTTCACATCCTATCATTATCAACGATCTTGCTGTTTTGGCGCCTTCACTTGCCTAATAGAGCACCCCTTCACTACATCAGCACCATATTTTGCTCTCACAGTCTCTATAGCTGGAATTCCTCTATTCTTAGGATCAGCCTCACACCGCCCAGACACATTCTCCATGATTTGCATAATCTTCTGTGACGAACCTCAAAGGGTACAAAATACGCAACCGATACCTCTCGGGTGCACTGTGCTTAACGACACACTTCTTGTAGTAGAACCTCCAAAAGGATATCTCTCGGGCGCCCAGCACTTAAGGCAACGTCTTGCCTTTAAAACCTCAAAGGACATCTCTTGGCACCCAAAAAGTGTTAACAACGTACAAGGAATTCATACAGTAGCCCCGGGCTACTGCTTTCTCCTCTACTTTAAGGAGATGGGCAATGGGCTAATTTTTCCTTAACAACTTTCCACAAGGTCCAACACATAAACAAACCAAATGGGATGCATGTCAAAAATACAGCAGAAAATTTCTACATTAGTTATTCTTCAAATACGGATACTTCATAAACAGGGTTCTTAAAAAGACCAGAGGATTTACTTTCCTTATAACTTACCCGGCGTCCAGAGAGGCCACATAAGACAAGGAGGAATGGAAAGTGGAGACAGTAAGAATAAAGCTTTTTACCCTGCAGCTGCTTTTAAACCAGTTTCCAACGTCTCCTTGTCCCGTTGTCCTTTTCGTCTGTTTTGTCCTGATGTATAGTAATTTACCTCTGGCCCACCCAGGGACGCCAATTTCTGTCAGCGCAATCCGCTCTAAGTGCCACCATATTGAAGTCCAAATTCATAAAGTTGATGTATAAGCTATAGCTTAGAGAAGCACACACACACAGCTATTGTGTGTGTATATAGTGGGTTCTGCTTTAATGGAGGGAAAAAGGTGGTCTTAAATACAGTGTGTAGACAAAATACAGGTTGAACCTAGTACTACTAGCATAACATGATTGGTGGCAAAGCTGCAAAATAGTTCTGGCAGTTGGACAACAAACAAAAGAGGAGCCTCACCCCATTAAGGCATCTGAGGAGGGTGGATCAGCTCTCTAAACAAATGTATGAATGTAAAATGGTTACAGAAATGGCCCCACATGGCCCTGGAATGAAAAATGGAGGATACATAAGCTGAGTCATCCTCCACAAAACCGAAATAACCGATGTGCACAAAATCATATCGGTTATCCAGGTTGATGGTCTTTTTCGGTTATTTTTTTTTATTAATTACCCATCCCTATAGTATGTAATTAAATGAATAAAAATATATATAGGTTGTTGCATATTCACTTTGATAGGAATTCAATTACTGGCTTTTTTTGTGAATTAGAGCTAATTTGCATCTTCAGACTGACCACCAGCCAATTATGAAGGAGTCAAAGCAGGAGCCTGTAGTTTGTTCTACTTACTCCACAGCCCTAATATTGGAGGATGGAGGCTTTTTTAGAGAGAGATGCACGTCGCAGAGGTAGCACTCACATCTGTCAGAGATTATTGGCATATCCTGTGAAAATATGCTATGAATGTGTCTTGTGCGTAAACCCATTTAGGCTGGGGCCCCACGTTGCGAAAACGCTGCGATTTGGCCAAGACATTTTACTGTACCTTCAAAGTGGATGGGATTCTGGCTAATCCATTCATGCATTGCAGAAAAATTGCGTTTTTTGTAAATTGCAGCATGTCAATTATACCCAAGGAAACGCTGGCGTTTGCCGTCTAAGTATAAATAGGGACAGAGTCCACAGAGGAAAATCGCTGTGGAAAAAAGTGATGTTTCTGCCGCAGTCTTTACTGCGGCGCTTTTTGGCTGTGGCTCGCTATGTTAGGCCTTAACCTTAAAGGGGTATTCCCATGAACATAATCATATTTATATTTGTAGATAATGCAAAGTTAAAGATTTTTGCAAATATAGCTAAAAATTCTGCAGAGTTTTAAAGATTTTCTCTAACTATGTTAGTGGTGACAGCCTGTTGTCTTGATCAGTTGCCAATGGATACCACCACGTATGCAGAAACTTTCTGTGGTCTCGAACTTGTCAGGAACTCAGCCATGATTTTCGTATTTTAGCTAGTTTATCAGGCAGGGACACTACATGTATCAGAAGATATTCCAGCCACAATAAGGAAATCATGGCTGATTTTCTGACCTTAGAAAGTTTCTGCATTCATGGTCGTATCCACTGGCAACCGATCAAGACAACAAGACTGTGACCACATGATATTTAGAGAAAATCTTTAAAACTCTGCAAAATGTTTAATTACTTATATTTGCAAAAATGTTTAACTTTTAATCATCTACAAATTTAAAAATGGTTATGTTCGTGGGAATACCCCTTTAAGGGTGACTTCACGTGTAGCAGCCTGAGAATAAGTGAAAACTGGTAAGGTGCTATTTTATGACACATCAATGCGTTTATGAAGTGGGTTGTTAAGCTCTTCACTGCCGCACATCCATTACATGACAAGATACAATGATACAAAACTTTTTTTTTGGCTTATGAGTTTTGACATCTTCTCATAATGTCTGTCACTTTTTATTTTATTTTATTTTTTTTTTAAAGTTAAACTGCTGTTATTGTTTTGACCAATGTGATTGATTCTGTTATGGAGGCTCTTCACAGAACCTGTAAGTATGTGAATATAGATTTACAGGTTTATGCTTTTACCACTTGGAGGGGGGGGGGGGGGTATGGTCACATGTAAATACAGATAGAGCCTTTAAGTAAGAATATTGATGGTGTAGAGGGTATGTCTGGGTGTGTATGTGACTCTTTACTTAAAGGATAATCTCCAGTGTAGTAAGGAGAAAGGCTTTGTTCACATATGTGTCATGGTATTTCCAAAGTGCCGCAGTGCAGTACCAGATCAGTTTTTTGCTAGATCCCATTGATTTAGTATCAGCTATAGTAGGATTTTTATCATGGCGCTGTATGTACCTTGTTCCCCATCAAATATGATAGAATTTCAGTAATTCTCTGATTAAAAATTAATCAAAGTTTACAAGTAGTGTAAAATAAAACGTATGGTAACTTTACCTGGCTCTTACCAAAGTATCAATGCTTGGTTTAGAGAAAGTTGGGCGTTATTCGCATCTGTGTTGTAGTTTGGATTTATAACAGAAAATCAGAAGACCATGGCAGATATGTTGTACAGGGAATGCCACCAGTGCCCAGTGGACCGTATTGACTCACAGTGGGGTCCATTATTTTGACAGGTAAAATAGCACTGTATGCAGAGGTTGCATCATAGACTACTGTAAAAGCAACTTTACGCTTTGTAAAATGTCTCATGCATATTAATACCTACTGAATACTTCATCAGGTATTTGAAGTACCTGGTTTAACATCAAGACGCCACTGCAGGGCACTACAAGTAAGCACTAGCGCTTAATCTCATGGTGCATGTTGTCCTTGTGCGTCAGCTCACAGGAAAACTGCCTAACCATTCACTGTGCTGTAGTCTAAAACCCTTATCTGTTGGCCTGCCGCCAATGATACATTGCATCTCCAGGCTGAGACTCCAGGTCTTGCATAAGGAGAGCAACCACACACTGTTATTCACAGTGACCTTTGGCAGAGAATAGGTTAACAGATGCTATAAAGTCATTTAACACCATTGTGTGCAGCAGCTCTGTAGCCTGCTCAGAGCACACAAGTGTTCTGTCCCAGGCCCAGATAGTGTGAGCAGGGTTTGAAGGTGCTGCACATCAGTGTTAAATGACTTAATCGTTTATAGCATCTGTTAACCTGTTCTCTGCCAAAGGTGAGGAGCAGGTTGACAGATACTGTAACCAGTTGGTGCTCTATGTAGACGCAAGCTCTTAACTTTTACATTTCTGGCGCCTCTCAGCAATTCCATTAGATGTCAGTTCAGTACTGTAGCGATCTAGCCATTCAGGGACTTACTGCTTCATAACTCACGATGATCGACTTTACATGGCCATAGTCATTCCAGGAAATATGCCCGCACATTGTTTCTGAGGTGGAACCTGGTCTTGATTATAAGCCCTAAAGCAGTGTTTCCCAACCTTTTCAGATTCAGGGCAACCCTAGAACAAAAAATGTCCTCTGGATACCCCTAATAAATTTTAGCAAATGCAACAAAAAAGCATCTTAAGGACGCAGATAACATTCATGACGGCATGTGGTCATCTTCCCAACCAGAGTGTCTTGGGTCCATGGCGGGATTCTAAGGCATCCCTGTTTAAAATCACTACTTTATAGGAACAATTTGGGCTGGACCAAAAAGATACATTATATAAGTTCAGGGCCTAAGGTGGGAACGAATGACACCGACATAAAGAACATCAAGTAGAGGGCCTAAAATACATTTGAGGGAGTTATTAGGAGTAATGTTTAACATGCTGGTCTAAGTTTTTTGATTTCAGATGCTGCTCAATTAAGAGGCTTAGGTTTCTTAGTTATTGTGATGTGTTTGGTGCCAATTGCACCTGTAACCTACGGCAGCTCCTAGATGGAGCAGACTACCATTCTGGCACACAGTTTTCAGGTGTAAGTTATAAAGTCCAGCTCTGCCTTTACAGAAAAATAGTGTGAAACTCATAGAAACAGTGAGAGTGCACTTTTTGGTGCAGAAGCTGTGCACCAATAATTCTGCAATTTCTGTCCCAGAAAACTGCCTGATTCCGTGGCCCCACGTTGTGTAAACGCTGTGGAAAAAACGCAGTGTTTTACAGTCCCTGCATAGTGGATGGCATTCTAGCGAATCTCCTCCACACACTGCAGAAAAATACACGCAGTGGACAGGCTGCGATTTCCAAAACCGTTGTGGTTTTAGAAATCTCAGCTCGTCAATTATACCTACGGAAACACCGGCGGTTTCCCTATAGGTATAATGGTAGCAGAAAGTCTGCAAAGGAAACCTCTGCAGACTTTCTGTGAAAAGCACTGCGTGAAAAAATGTGATTTGTTGCCACTGTGGTCTTTCCCACAACTTTTTTGCTGTGGCCCGCTATGTGGGTCTTATCCTTAAAAAGGACATTTCATGTCCTCATCAATGTGCGGTATTATATACCGCTAGAATGACAACAGTGCGCAAATTCAGTCGGCTTTTATGGTATGTGCCCGCTGCTGGAGATATTGGTGCCGTAAATTTCGGCATCGATATCTTCACTGTTAGAGCATTCCTCACAGCTCAGCGTCTTGGCTTTCTAGCAGTATATAATGCTGCACATTGATGAGGACATGAAAAGTCCTCTTTAACGTCTTCCTGACATCCACTGTACTAATGGAGAGACATAAAAATAAGTTTACAAAATATTTTAAAAGACCTAAAAATTCAAATCTCCCCCCCCATATCCCCAGATCGCAGTGTTCCAAAATGCTTGAATTACAAACATAAAATATAGTAGACATTTTGAGACCTGTTTACTTAAATTGCTTTTATGCTTGATCTCTTTCAGAAATCAATGAAAGGCTTCCTTGTTGCCAAGTTGTATTATGAAGCTAAAGAATATGATCTTGCTAAAAGGTGAGCCTTTTTATGTCATATGTTTCTATCATCTCTTTGGGTTATATTCTGCAATGGTTTTTACATATATCATATCATTATTATGGCTATATTAAGGGTATAGCATAGAATCCTTCTAAAATTATGGACAACAAAGTCCTACAAGAACAACTTTTTTGTTATATATTGCTCATTGGCTTGAATCAAAGGACATCTGAGCAATTGTTCCCATAGTAAAGGGAAAGCTAGCAGAAATCTTATATATATTGTGTGTGTGTGTAGCATAAATGTATTGGTTCCACTATTTTGAAATAAAAAGCACTGCGACTTATTTAGAAATCTGTGAATAAATAATTTCCTGTTTTGTATAATGTGTGTTTCTCTCTCTCTCTCTCTCTCTCTCTCTCTCTTTCTCTCTCTCTCTCTCTATATATCTATATATATATCTATATATATATCTATATATGTGTGTGTTCATGGTTCTACGCCAAATAAACTGAAATCTATATTTCAGGTGTGTGTCATCATACATCAATGTCCAGGAAAGGGATCCAAAAGCTCACCGCTTTCTTGGACACTTGTATGAAATTGAAGGAAATGTAGAAAAAGCTGTTGGCTGCTACAAGGTAATTTGGTGGCTTATGAGCGTTGATTTTTATAGTTTGTTGTGTGACTGCTGCTGACAGGGTTACTGCTGCGTGTGGTTGCCACATTGGTGCCAGCCAAGTGTGCCATCACCCTTATAAATGCATACAATTTGTTGCAAACTAAAGATCACTGACATGAAAAAACATCTATAATAGTGTTTTAAATTTTCTTTGTAGCGTTCATTGGAATTAAATCCCACTCAGAAGGATCTTGTACTTAAGATTGCAGAATTAATATGCACTATCAATGTCACAGATGGTAGAGCAGAGTACTGGGTGGAAAAAGCAGCCAAGCTGTTTCCCGGAAGTCCTGTCATTTACAGATTAAAAGTAAGTAATGTTCTATTTTCCCATGATTCCGTTCTTAAAGTTACACCCCTAATTAGTAATTCATTTAGTGCTGTATTGCAGATTTCTAAATCAAGAATAAAATATAATAAAGCATATAGTACATGTAGTAATGCAGGCATCTTCCTGACCTGATTCTCCTCTTCCTCCACAGTCCTGTAGAATGAAACAGTTACCACCAGTCTCCATAGACTGTACTGACTACTAAAATTAGACCCCAGCAGAGTTTTAAGGATGACATTTACAGTGGGTACGGAAAGTATTCAGACCCCTTTAAATTTTTCACTCTTTGTTTCATTGCAGCCATTTGCTAAAAGCAAAAAAGCTAATTTTATTTCTCATTAATGTACACTCAGCACCCCATCTTGACAGGAAAAAAACAGAAATGTAGATATTTTTGCAAATCTATTAAAAAAAAGAAAAACTGAAATATTACATGGTCATAAGTATTCAGACCCTTTGCTGTGACACTCATATTTAACTCACATGCTGTCCATTTCCTTCTGATCCTCCTTGAGATGGTTCTACTCCTTCACTGGAGTCCAGCTGTGTTTAATTAAACTGATTGGACTTGATTAGGAAAGGCACACACCTGTCTATATAAGACCTCACAGCTAACAGTGCATGTCAGAGCAAATGAGAATCATGAGGTCAAAGGAACTGCCCAAGGAGCTTAGAGACAGAATTGTGGCAAGGCACAGATCTGGCCAAGGTTACAAAAGAATTTCTGCAGCACTCAAGGTTCCTAAGAGCACACTGGCCTCCATAATCGTTAAATGGAAGAAGTTTGGGACGACCAGAACTCTTCCTAGACCTGACCGTCCAGCCAAACTGAGCAATCGTGGGAGAAGAGCCTTGGTGAGAGAGGTGGAGAAGAGCCTTGGTGAGAGAGGTAAAGAAGAACCCAAAGATCACTGTGGCTGAGCTCCAGAGATGCAGTAGGGAGATGGGAGAAAGTTCCACAAAGTCAACTATCACTATAGCCCTCTACCAGTCGGGGCTTTATGGCAGAGTGGCCCGAAGGAAGCCTCTCCTCAGTGCAAGACACATAAAAGCCCGCATAGAGTTTCCCAAAAAACACATGAAGGACTCCCAGACTATGAGAAATAAGATTCTTTGGTCTGATGAGACGAAGATTGAACTTTTTGGCGTTAATTCTAAGCAGTATGTGTGGAGAAAACCAGGCACTGCTCATCACCTGCCCAATACAATCCCAACAGTGAAACGTGGTGGCAGCATCATGCTATAGGGGTGTTTTTCAGTTGCAGGGACAGGACGACTGGTTGCAATTGAAGGAAAGATGAATGTGGCCAAATAGAGATATCCTGAAAGAAAACCTCTTCCAGAGTACTCTGGGCCTCACACTGGGCTGAAGGTTCACCTTCCAACAAGACAATGATCCTAAGCACACAGCTATAATAACAAAGGAGTGGCTTCGGAATAACTCTGTGACCATTCTTGACTGGCCCAGCCATAGCCCTGACCTCAACCCGACTGAGCATCTTTGGAGAAACCTGAAAATGGCTGTCCACCAGCGTTCACCATCCAACCTGACGGAACTGGAGAGGATCTGCAAGGAAGAATGGCAGAAGATCCCCAAATCCAGATGTGAAAAACTTGTTGCATCATTCCCAAGAAGACTCATGGCTGAACTAGATCAAAAGGGTGCTTCTACCCAATACTGAGTAAAGGGTCTGAATACTTATGACCATGTTATATTTTAGTTTTTCCCATCACCCACGATAGCACCCAGAGAGAGGATCCGCCCCCAGGGACAGGAAGCCTACGGTATAAAAAGGTGGAGCCTCTCCTACCCCTCAGTTGTTTCCTGTCCCTGGAGGGAGACCTACGTGCCTGCTTGAGGCAGGCTTACCTGATGGCATAGGAAAGAGTTGGTCCTGGTAGGGGTTGCCTCTCTTCTTCCATGGGTGGCTGTTAGCTGTGTCCCAGTCTGGAGTCAGGTGCCATCCCCCCCAGCTATGCACCGCTGGTGTTCCGGGCGCGGGGGTTTCTGATATCCAGGCAGAAGGAGTGTGTTTCCTCTGCTTTAGGTCGCAGGAGTTCCGGGCCTGCAGGGAGACACATGGTGGTGCCAGCCCGGAAGGAAGTGGGCGTGGCTTCTGGCGGGGAGGGGCGTGGCTTCAGGTGGAAGGGGCGTGGCCTAGCGGCTGAATGGCCATATAATGCAGATTGAAGGATGGTGGAGCTGCTAAGCAGTTCCTGGCCCTCCATGTACCGAGTCTCTACAGTATGGAAGAGCAGCAGCAGCTGCCGCCACAGCAGCCGCCGCCGGCAAGAGGAAGACCCCAAGATGGAGGGCAAGATGAAGGTCCACCTCCACCTTCCTCAGTATTCTATGGGGATGTAAGTGGCTGCGTGCCAACCCTTTATTTTTTATTGATTAATGGTTTGCCCTGTCTTTTGTAGGATAGACCTAGGAAAGCCTTGGCGAAATCTAAGAATAAGGAATGTGCCTTATGTAGAACTAGACTTTCTTCTTCCTATGAGAAAAAGCTCTGCCCATCATGCATTAATAGAACTATTGCTGAGGAGTCCCCGTCATTCTTACAGGGTATCAGATCTATGATACAGGAGGAGGTCAGGAGTTCCCTTAAGGGTAAAAGTGGCCAGAAAAAGTCCAGTTCCTCTACCCGGGGTCATGACTCCTCTTCTGAGGAGGAGTCTGTTCAAGGTGAAAGTGGAGAATTATCCGATGATGTCTCTTCTTCCTCCATATCTGATGTAGAGGGAGGACAGTCGTGTTTTCCAGTTGAGGACACTGACAAGTTGCTCAAAGCCATTCGAGCGACTATGGGGATTGAGGACTCTAGACCCTCCCGTTCTATGCAGGACATTATGTTTGGAGGTTTGGAGGTTCGTCAAAGGAGACACTTTCCAGTCCATAAAAATATTACATCGCTTATCAAGAGGGAATGGAAAAAGCCGGACAAGAAGGGTTTTATCCCTAGAGGAGTTAAGCGTAAATACCCGTTTGAAGAGGGTGCTTGCTCTTCTTGGGATAATGTACCAAAAATTGATGTTGCCATAGCCAGAGCCTCCAGGAAGTCAGCACTGCCTTTCGAGGACATGGGTACCCTGAAGGATCCCTTAGACAAGAAAGCAGAAAGCTTCCTAAGGCGTTCTTGGGAGTCAGTAGGAGCGTCCCTCAAGCCCAATATAGCGGCTACCTGTACTGCTAGATCCCTTATGATCTGGCTAGGGGAGCTGGAAGATCAATTAAGGGATAAGGCCCCAAGAGAGCAGATTCTGTCAGCCCTGCCGACTATAAGAAAAGCTGTAGATTTTTTGGCAGATGCTTCAGCAGACGCTGTAAGATTATCAGCTCACTCCCTTGCCCTGACCAACTCTGCCAGAAGGGCTATATGGCTGAAGAGTTGGACAGGTGATGTAGGGTCTAAGACCCGGCTGTGCAATCTGCCCTGTGACGGTGAATATCTCTTTGGACCAGCCTTGGATGACATCTTAGCTAAGGCAGCAGATAAAAAGAGAGTTTTTCCTTTGCCTTCCTCTGGTCGGACACGGAGGTCCTTTCGTCCCTTTGGAGCATACAGAGGGCAAAAAATTGTCAAGTCCAGAGATAATAGCTGGGCAGAATCCAATAAGAAACACAAGGGGTTCTTATTTAACAACTCACCCAGTAATAAAGATCCAAGACCCAATAGGCAATGACGCCAGGCCCAGGGTAGGGGGGAGACTGAGGAAATTCCTTCCTGCCTGGAGGAAAATTTCATCAAGCCCTTGGATCCTGGATACAGTGGGAGTAGGCCTGAAGTTGGAGTTCTCTTCTCCTCCGCCTTCAAGTTTTCAGATTACCAGAACTCAGACTTCCCTAACCTCTCAATCGGCTCTGGAATTGGAAGTGAAGAGCCTAATCTTGAAAAGGGTGCTGATTTCAGTTCCCCAGGAAGAGGAGAGGCAGGGGTTTTATTCCCATCTGTTCTTGGTAAGGAAACCCGATGGCTCCTACAGAACCATAATAAATCTAAGGAGGTTAAATCAGTTTCTGTCTTACAAGAAATTCCGGATGGAGACAGTGCAGTCAGCAGTGAGATTGCTAGCTCCCAATTGCTGGATGGCGGTGATAGACCTGAAAGATGCTTATTACCATATTCCAATTTTTCCAGGTCACCAGAGGTTCTTGCGAGTAGCAGTAGAGATGGAAGGGGTGGTTCAGCATTACCAATATCAGGCTCTTCCCTTTGGAATCTCCATGGCCCCAAGAGTCTTTACCAAAATAGTGGCAGAAATGGGGGCACATGTAAGAGAGAAAGACATTCTGTTTATTCCATATCTAGACGACTTTCTCATTGTGGCAAGATCCAGAATAGAATGTTTAGAAAGTGTCAGAGTAGTACTGAACATTCTGGAGGAATTAGATTGGATGGTGAATCTAGAGAAGTCAAGTTTAGTTCCTTCTCAACAGAAAAAGTTTCTAGGGATCATTTTAGATTCCACGGCTCAGAGATCTTTTCTCCCTCCAGAGAAAATAGAGAGGGTTCTGTCCCTAGTAAAAACCCTGATCCAGTTCCCCAGGGTCACTATAAGAAAGGCTATGTCCATCCTGGGGACTCTCACGGCCTGTATTCCAGCTGTACCTTGGGCTCAGAGCCACTCCCGAGACCTACAGTGGGAAATCCTGGCAGCCTGGCGTCAGGAAGAGAAAATTCTCGACAAATTTATGTGGGTGTCTCAGCCAACAAGAGAAACCCTGGGTTGGTGGTTAGTCAGGGGTCACCTAGAAATGGGAGTTCCATGGAAGATCTCAGACCCCCTAATTATTACCACGGATGCCAGCCCTCGGGGGTGGGGTGCCCACATGGGGGATCAGGTGTTCCAGGGCTGCTGGTAAAGGAGTCTTTCTCAGGCATCCTCAAATCAGAGGGAACTAATGGCGATTTTGGAGACCTTGAAAGTCGTAGGTCAGGGTATTTGGAATCGCCATGTAAGGATCATGTCCGACAATATGACAGCAGTTTCATATATAAACAAGCAAGGGGGTACGAGGTGCCTTCCCCTTATGAAAATAATGGCCCGGATTCTACATCTGTCAGAGCCTCTGGTTCTCTCCTTGTCCGCTCTGCATATCAGGGGGTCCGACAACTTCAGGGCAGATTTCTTGAGCCGTCACAGTCTGAATCAGAGCGAGTGGGAATTGAACCCATCCATCTTTTTAGAGATCACCAGGGTTTGGGGAGTCCCGGAAATAGATCTCTCTGCCAGTCGGTCACACAAGAAGGTGGAGAGATTTTTTTTCCCTAAACCCAGAGGAATCCCCCCTTTGGGGTGGATGCTCTGTCCCACAGATGGGATTTCATTCTGGCTTACGCTTTTCCTCCCTTCTTTCTTATTCCAGCAGTTCTGAGGAAAATCAGGGAGGATGGAGCGAGGGTTATTCTGATTGCCCCCTTTTGGCCGAGGAGAGCCTGGTTTACCTGGCTAAGGATCCTGTCTGTTTCGTACCCTTGGATTCTCCCAGTCAGCCAGGACCTTCTATGTCAGGGCCCCATTCTCCATCCGGAGTCTAGCCACCTACATTTGACGGCCTGGAATTTGAGCGGAGATTACTAGTTTCTAAAGGTTTTTCTCAGAATCTCATTTCCACTCTTCTAAAAAGCAGAAAACCGGTCACTACTAAAATATACGCTAGGACTTGGTTCCGGTTTTTTGAATTTCTAGGGGGTTCTCCGGGGGAGCTTAGGGATATACCTAGAAAACCGATTCTAGAGTTCCTTCAGAAGGGACTAGAAAAGGGGCTTTCTACCAGCACTTTAAAAGTCCAGGTTTCAGCCCTTAGTGCTCTACTAAATGTTAAATTGGCTGACGATCCCTGGGTGATTAGGTTCATCAAGGCGGCCTCTAGAAGTAGACCGGTGGTTAGGTCCAGAGTTCCTCCCTGGGACTTGAACCTAGTTCTGTCTGCCTTAACTAAACCTCCCTTTGAACCATTGGACTCTATCCCTATTAAAAATTTATCCCTGAAAGTGATTCTTTTAGTGGCCCTTACCTCGGCACGTCGCATAGGAGAATTGCAGGCTCTATCAGTTAATCCACCCTTTACTGTTATTACAGAGGACAGGGTAATAATTAAACCAGACCCAGCTTTTTTGCCTAAAGTAGCCTCAAAATTTCATAGATCTCAGGAGATAGTTCTCCCCTCCCTCTGTGCTAACCCAAGTAATGCTAAAGAGCAGGAATACCACTGTTTGGATGAAAGACGTTGCCTAATCCAGTATTTGTCCTCTACTTCCTCTTGGAGGAAATCTACTTCCCTTTTTGTTCTCTTTTCAGGTCCCAACAAAGGGAAGGCGGCTTCTAAATGTAGTCTGGCTAGGTGGGTGAGACTAGCAATCTCCCTGGCCTACAGTTCTTTGGGCCTTCCCCCACCAGTGGGGCTCAAGGCACATTCTACTAGGGCGATTGCCACCTCCTGGGCCGAGAGAGCGGATGCTTCCATAGAATCTACCTTTTTTCGCCATTATAGGCTGGACATTGGGGCTTCTGCTGATCTTTCTTTTTGAAGGAAAGTTTTACAAGCGGTGGTCCCTCCCTAGTGTTTTCCTATTTTATTCTCTCTGGGTGCTGTCGTGGGTGATGGGGAAAAATGGTAATTACTTACCGGTAATTGGATTTTCCAGAACCCACGACAGAACCATCCTTTATCCCTCCCTTTTTTCTTGGTGATGGACTTTTGTTTGACACTGGGTGTAGCAAGCAAAAAAAAAAAAAAAAAGTTTTGACCTTAGGGTCATATGTTACAAGTTAACTGGAGTCTCTCTCTCGCTTCTATAAAACAACTGAGGGGTAGGAGAGGCTCCACCTTTTTATACCGTAGGCTTTCTGTCCCTGGGGGCGGATCCTCTCTCTGGGTGCTGTCGTGGGTTCTGGAAAATCCAATTACCGGTAAGTAATTACCATTTTTCTTTAATAAATTTCTAAAAATATCTACATTTCTGTTTTTTTTCTGTCAAGATGGGGTGATGAGTGTACATTAATGAGAAATAAACTTTTTTGCTTTTAGCAAATGGCTACAATGAAAGAGTGAAAAATTTAAAGGGGTCTGAATACTTTCCGTACCCACTGTATATTATTGCCACTCCTGTATTGCCCATATGGGGAATCAATAGTGTGACAGTATTATGATTGTGTCTGCAGATTTTCCTGATGGCATCATCTTAAAGAAACTTTATTAGCCCTACTAAGCCTAATTACCCCCCCCCAAAATATATTTGCATAATCTTTAGGATTAAAATACCTACTAAAATTGTTCTTTATATATTTAATATTTATTAATATAATATTTTTACTTATGTTTTTCTAAATTTTTAGGAGCAGCTGCTAAACTCACAAGGTGAAGCTGGTTGGAATCGTTTGTTTGATTTGATCCAGTCGGAGCTATTTGCACGACCTGATGATGTCTATGTGAATATCAGACTGGTGGAGTTATTTCGGTCCAATAAGAGACTAGATGAAGCTGTGATCCATTGTCTCAAGTCTGAGAGAAGAGCTCTGCGCAGCCATTTAGAATGGTGCACATGTGTTGTACAGGTTTTAAAGGTTAGTTTATATAAGATGGTTTTTGTAATCTGCTGTTATTCTACTTTGTAATATGTTTCAGAGTTGGAACATGAATACAGAGTTTTTAAAGCTTTTGATAATTTTTATACTAACTCTTTGTAAAGATGTAAACTGTGGAGTGTTGTGTTGTCATTAAACTTGAATTCTCCTATAGGATTAAAAGGGGTTTCCTGCAGTTCCTATTTTACAGCAGGTGGCTCCAAAGCCTAGTCGACTATGGGGGATTCTGCTGCTGTCACCTGTGAGCACCAGGATATCTCGACCCCCCCACGTTTCCCTGCCCTCTTAAAATAAATGGGGAAACGTTCTGTGAAACTGCTTTTAGTTAAGGGGAGGGGGTTCTTGGCTTCCATGGTTTGTCCCTGGTCCAGAACTGGCCTCTTTAGATTAGCAGACATGATTGTTCCTCTGACTCTGGAGCTCAGGCCCTCTCACTTAAGTACTGCACACTCCCCCCTCGACCCTAGGACAGACAATTTCTTCGGTTCAGTGGCAGATTATATTGTCACGGGCATCTAAATCCTTAACATATGTGACTTTTAGAGAAGTTCAATATAAGATTCTCATTCACTGGTATTCACCTGCCCTTCACTCCCTGAATCCTACAATTCCCTCTGCTTGCTGTAGATGTAAAGCGACTCTAGGCTCCGTGTATCACATATTCTGGGACTGTCCCCTGATAGGAGGCTATCGGAGAAGAGGGGTCAAGGCACTCACAGATAACCTCTTTTTGCAATTTGTGCCACTGGATCCCCTTGTTCTTTTACTCAGTTTACCATCGAGACATATGGGCAACAAGTCTGCCAAACTCTTCCTCTACCTATGTACAGCAGCTAAATCCCTTATAGCTTTAAACTGGAAATCAGTTAATTCCCCCCCCCCCAATTACATGAGTCAAGAATATCCGTAAATTGGAATACCTGACGGCCAACTTAAATTGGACCTTTCACGTCCTCATGTATATGCTGTTTTACATACCGCTAGAAAGCCGACAGCGCGCTGAATTCAGTGCAGTGCCAGCTTTCCCGTTATATGCCCTGGGGCTGGAGATATCGGGGGTCTAAATTTCACCATTCACTGTCAGAAGGGCGTTCCTGACAGACTAGCTGCGCTGTGAGGAAAAGAGAGACAAAAATACAAAGATATGGTGCAATTGGGGGAGAGAGAGCAATGAAATAACTTGTAAACCTTTACTGAACCAGAGATTACTAGAGGTCACCAGAGATTTGCATACTCCAGCTGGTTAACCTGCATAAATACTAGCTTTTTATTGAGGTATACACGTGGACAAAATTGTTGGTACCCCTTGTTTAATGAAAGAAAAACCCACAATGGTCACAGAAATAACTTGAATCTGACAAAAGTAATAATATGCAAAAATTCTATGAAAATGAACAAATGAATTTCAGACATTGCTTTTTAACCATGCTTCAATAGAGTTTTTAAAAAAAGAAAGCTCATGAAACAGGCCTTGACAGAAATGATGGTACCCCTGAAAATAATGTGACCAAAGGGACATGTTAAATCAAGGTGTGTCCACTAATTAGCATCACAGGTGTCTACAATCTTGTAATCAGTCAGTGGGCCTGTATATACTGTATACACAGATACTCACTGTGCTGTTTGGTGACTTGGTGAGTACCACACTCAACATGGACCAGAGAAAGTGAAGGAAAGAGTTGTCTCAGGAGCTTAGAAAGAAAATTATAGACAAGCATGTTAAAGATAAAGGTTATAAGACCATCTCCAAGCAGCTTGATGTTCCTGTGACTACAGTTGCACATATTATTCAGAAATTTAAGATCCTGTAGCCAACCTCCCTGGACGTGGCCGCAGGAGGAAAATTGATAACAAATGAAAGAGAAGGATAATACGAATGGTAACAAAAGACCCCAGAAAAACTTCTAAAGAGATTAAAGGTGAACTTCAAGCTCAAGGAACATCAGTGTGAGATCGCACCATCCGTCGTTGTTTGAGCCAAAGTGGACTTCATGGCAGACGACCAAAGAGGACACCATTGTTGAAAACAAATCATAAAAAAGCCAGACTGGAATTTGCCAAACTACTTGTTGATAAGCCACGAAGCTTCTGGGAGAATGCCCTATGGACAGATGAGACAAAAATCTAAATTTTTGGCAAGGCACAGCAGCTATATGTTCACAGACTGAAAAATGAAGCATATCTTGAAAAGAACACTGTCCCTACTGTGAAACATGGAGGAGGCTCTGTTATGTTCTGGGGCTGCTTTGCTGCATCTGGCACGGTGTCTTGAATCTGTGCAGGGTACAATGAAATCTCAAGACTATCAAGGGATTCTAGATAGAAATGTGCTGCCCAGTGTCAGAAAGTTTGGTCTGTTGAAGCATGGTTGAAAAGCAATGTCTGACTTTCATTTGTTCATTTTCATAGAATTTTTATATATTACTTTTGTCAGATTCAAGTTATTTCTGTGACCATTGTGGGTTTTTCTTTGATTAAACGAGGGGTACCAACAATTTTGTCCACGTGTGTATGTATAGATGTTTTGCTGTAGCACCTCTTTTCTTAAATCATTAACCTTTCATTTTTCTCTATTTTCCAGGAGTACCTATCTGCATATCCATCCCCGGATAAAAACAACTGGAGAACATTTAACAAAGAACTCTTACTTGCACATTCAGATGTTGTCTTTCTAACACTCTCTACTAGGGATGTAGCAGAAAGCAGACTGGCACTTGAAAAGTAGGTTCCCTCAACACATATATCTGTTTTTTTAGCAGTTATTTGGCTTGTTCGTATGGTTTGTGCATCGTTTTGAGTGGTATACATCTTTAAGTTTCTTGTTCAGTTTTTCGGGACTTTGTTGTATCTGATGTTGTTGACTTAGCCTTATTCTTCTGAATAACTGTGTGCTTTAATACCAGACACAGGTTTTGCACTTTATACTCATGAATACAGTAAGGCACAAGACTTTCTTTTTAGCAATGCTTGTAGCAAAACAGCACATCTTTGCACTGTTTTGTCTTTTGGTTCTATGTGCCTGCTGACAGATCTCAAAATCACAGAGGGTGTGTATCCATTCCTCTATTCAAATATGGATCACAGATTGGAATGGTCCTTTTAGGGCATTATACCCCTTATGTACTTTGGGATGGCTATAAAAGATGGCAATCCTTGGAAAATGTGTGCTCATATATTCCCATTCTTTCCTGATGATTAAGCCCTCTGCTCTTGCCTCACCCAGAATACCCTGCAGTTCATGTGAGAAACATGTTGTAGGATCTTCCATTAAAACCCTATAGTCTTCGGGACTATGTAAAATGTCAGTACACATCTTTAATATAGGTTTGTCTCCCGAGGATGATGATATTACTTCCTTTATCAGAAGGTTTGATGACAATTGTATCGTCATCCTCAAGAGTTAACAAAACCCTAAGTTGTTTACTTGATAGGTTCATATTCCGTGGCAGTTGTCTTTGTGCGATCCTGGTAAGTTCATCCACAACCATTTTCTCAAAATTATCTATATGTGCCGTATCACAAGGTGGGGGAGTGGCCGTACGCCTTATCTGTAGATTGGTGAAGGGGCCAGGGCGTCTTTCTCCCTGTCCCTCTTCCAGGAGATCTTCTAGAATCTCCAACCCCTGGAGATCCTCAACCTCAACTCCCACTTCACCATCAGAGCTCCAGAAATTTCAGTTTTAACTGCATCTTCACTGCTGTTCCTCACATTTAAGCTCCCTTATTTATCAGGAGGGAGTGCACAGAAGGGACTTTAACTGCTGTGCTTGTTATTAATAGTCAGGATCACTGTGTTTGATATATGGGCAGGATTCTTGACAGAAGCAAGGCTGGTCCTCTGTTATATAGGGACTTTAGCTGCTGCTCTATGAATTTATAGTCAGGATTACTGCGTATGATATATTGGCAGGATCCATGACAGGAGAGGCAAGGCTAGTCCTCTGGTAGATAATTGCTGAACTATGTTCATGGCTCTTGATGAACCCTCTAGTATCCACTGGGGAGGGAAACGCGTTGAGCTTCTTAATCAGGTTTACTACAGTTTATTCTCAGCGGTTTATACATCTTACAGCTGAGACTAGCTTAGTGGTGATTGCAGCACTTCTCTGGAAGTTATCTGATCATATATAGGGGTTTCCAGTGCATTCTCTATACTACTATCTAAAGTATTTTGCTTTAGAGGCTGTGGGGTAGATGGCTCTCACTCCTACACAGTGGTATATATGTCTTGTATTTGGAACGTAAAGCTAGAATTGGGGTCCGAGTATTTGGAGATGTAGTAGCTACGTCATTGAACATTTTATTTTTGTCTGAGTATTGAGGCTTTCATAGGGGTGGGTATGTGAGTTTGTGTGGGACTATATAAGATAGTGACTGAATGGGAAAGACTGAGTTCAAACCATCCCGTCACAGTCCAATGTCACACATCTAAGTTTGAGCTACAGACTAATCACTGCACCGGTGTGAGATATGTACTAGTCCACATGGAAGGGATCTGACACTGGCAAATAGTGGTTTTCCTCTTCGTGTGAAAGGTTCGATAATGGGGGATTGACTGATAACTGAACCATTTTTTGAGTATGCAGGTCAATGAATCATATCATGGGTGCGGCTGAGGTCTGTCTGTTCTGAAGTCTGGTACACACATATTTGCCTACACCCAGGTCCAATTTTTCTGTGATTAGCTCACCCTTTTGGTATATCCACTTTTTGAGTATTAATTATTTTTTTTGTTTGACCGTTCCAATCTGTGATCCACTGCTGACAGATCTGTTTTAAAATATTCTCTATTAAAGGTAGTCTCCCAGCTCTTTGATTGTAAATAGAATACATATAGTGTCTATATTGTGTTATTTTTTTAAGGCTGCAAAAAAAGAAATGCTTTAATCATTTTCAGCCTAGTAGCCTGGATGGCGCATGGATGATATCTGTCTCTCTCCCGTTCCTCTACTGACCATTAATTTACTTCCATAAGTCTGACCTGCAAAATGGACAGGAATAAGACCTGTTCTGAGTTTTCCCCCAGGCTCTCAGCCTCCTATATAGACCCATGATAGTACACGGTGTGTATGGGGCATTAGAATATAATGGCTCAATGTGCTAGCTGTGTAAAACATGGCTAACACATTGACAGTGCACACATTTGTGCTGCATGAAACCTAGTCCTGTAATGTTTTAGGACACTTTGACTTCTAGAAACATGACTTTGATCTTGCATGCGAATGTGGTTTTGCAGATAAATAGGTTTTTAGAAACCAGGCTAATAGTTAACTAGGGGTAGTATTCCCTTGCCTGCAGGTGAAGTTTTGTTAGTTAAAGAGGTTGTCCAAGCTAAGTATCTTTTAATTCGGTCTGGTCTCCGCCGCAAGGACGCAACCTAACTGGGGACAGGTGTGTGTGTGTGTGTGTGTATGTATAATTAAAATATATTACAGTGAAGGAAAGAAGTATTTGCCCACTGACAAAGACATGAACAGTCTATAATTTTAAGGGTAGGTTAATTTTAACAGTGAGAGAGAGAATATCAAAAATAAAATCCAGAAAATCACTTTGTATAAATTTTTAAATTTATTTGCATTTTGCAGAGAGAAATAAGTATTTGATCCCTCTGGCCAACAAGATTTATTTGGTGGAAAAACCTTTGTTGGCAAGCACAGCAGTCACTGCGCACATGTCAGGAGGAATTTTGGTCCACTCCTCTTTGCAGATCATCTCTAAATCATTAAGATTTTGAGGCTGTCGCTTGGCAACACGGAGCTTCAGCTACCTCCATACGTTTTCTATGGGATTAAGGTCTGGAGACTGGCTAGGCCACTCCATGAGCTTAATGTGCTTTTTTTTGAGCCACTCCTTTGTTGCCTTGGCTGTATGTTTTGGGTCAATGTCCTGCTGGAAGACCCAACCACGACTCATTTTTAATGTCCTGGCTGAGGGAAGGATTTTACGGTATATGGCTCCATCCATTCTCCCATTGATGCGGTGAAGTAGTCCTGTGCCCTTAGCAGAGAAACACCCCCAAAACATAATGTTTCCACCTCCATGCTTGACAGTGGGGACGGTGTTCTTTGGGTCATAGGCAGAATTTCTCTTCCTCCAAACACGGTGAGTTGAGTTAATGCCAAAGAGCTCAATTTTTTTTCTCATCTGACCACAGCACCTTCTCCTATTCACTCACAGAATCATCCAGGTGTTCATTGGCAAACTTCAGACAGGCCTGCACATGGGCCTTCTTGAGCAGGGGGACCTTGCGGGCACTGCAGGATTTTAATCCATTACGACGTAATGTGTTACCAATGGTTTTCTTGGTGACAGTGGTCCCAGCTGCCTTGAGATAATTAACAAGTTCCCCCCGTGTAGTTTTAAGCTGATCTCTCACCTTCCTCATGATCAAGGATACCCTATGAGGTGAGATTTTGCATGGAGCCCCAGATCGATGTCTATTGACAGTCATTTTGTATTTCTTCCATTTTCTTACTATTGCACCAACAGTTGTCTCACCCAGTGTCTTACTTATGGTTTTGTAGCCCATTCTAGACTTGTGCAGGTCTATGATCTTGTCCCTGACATCCTTAGAAAGCTTTTTGGTCTTGTCCATGTTGTAGAGGTTAGAGTCTGACTGATTAATTGAGTCTGTGGACAGGAGTCTTTTATACTGGTGACAATTTTAAGAGAGTTGTCTTTAATGCAGGTAACGAATTGATTAGGAGCGTCTAACTGGTCTGTAGGAGCCAGAACTCTTAATGGTTGGTAGGGGATCAAATACTTATTTCTCTCTGCAAAATGCAAATTTATAAAATGTATAAAATATGATTTTCTGGATTTTATTTTTGATATTCTATCTCTCACTGTTAAAATTAACTTAACCTTTAAAATTATAGACTGTTCATGTCTTTGACAGTGGGCAAACTTACAAAATCAGCAGGGAAGTGGAAGGAGAGGCGTCGCAGCATCGCCCAACTCCTGCTGCCGCCGGCTTCCTGCAGCAGGAGGAGTGGGGTGATGCTGTGGGCCCTGGGCTTGGAGCAGCTGGTGTCCCAGCGATGCAAACCCATCCCGGCATCCGGCGTGCTATTACGGCAGATGCCGGGTCTGTAAAGACGATGGCGTCGCTCTGTTGCAGAGCGGTCGCCATAGCTACCAGGTCTCCGCTGTAACGTACAGCGGAGGCCCGTAGCTAATGCCTGCGATCAGAACGATCAGCATTACCACCTGTAAGCCCCCCCCAGAGATATTAAAACTTCCCCTTCGCCCAGTGGTACCTTTTTCGTTGCAGGCCGGCTCCTGCGCGCGAGATTGTAGGAGCCGACCGGTTCCTGTGACAGCCGGGAGCCTAATGAAAGCTCCCAGGCCTGTCATAGGAATATTACTATTGCGGCTGGTCTACAACCAGCCGTAATAATAATGTTCAGAATCTCCCATAGACTGCAATACAGTTGTATTACAGTCTATGGGACTTGCAATCAAATGACTGCAGGTTCAAGCCCCTTAAGGGGTGGAGGGCTATTAAAATAGTAAAAAAAAAGTTTAAAAAAAATAATAAAAATATTTCTAAATCACCCCCTTTCCCTAGAATACATATAAAAGCAGAAAATTACTGTGAAACCCATACACATTAGGTATAGCTGTGTCTGAAAATGCCGGGTCTACAACCATATAAAAATATTTTTCCTGTAGGGTAAACGTCGTAGCAGGAAAAAAAAACATAAGTGCCGAACTGCTGTTTTTTTTTGCTGTTTCGCCTCTGATTTGAATAAAAAGTGATCAAAGCAATAGACATTCCACAAAGTGGTATAACTAAAAAGGACACCTGGCCCTGCAAAAAAGATGCCCTATGCCTCCCTGTACAGCTGCAGGGACACCTGTCAATGTGGCCTTGTAGCTGTTGCAAAACTACGACTCCAATATGTTGTTAAATATTTTACCATTTTTTTTTTTTTGCTTCAAAATTTTTTTTTCCCTATTTTCTTCCTCTAAAACCTAGGTGCATATTATGGTCAGGTGCGTCTTGATAGTTCGAAAAATATGGATGGATATAATTACTTATTTATTTTTCCACCTCCCTCTGCATAATTCAGAAAAATGAAGTTTTATCCTGAACCCCTTTTTAAGTGCTCCACTGTCAAGTGGGCGGTGATCCTTAACTTCATCTTATAGTCTGGAACGGTCCACTGACAATTGACAGAATAACTGTACTAAAACAAAAAAAATTATTACTCAAACAGTAGAGAATCAACTTCAACTATGCCAGAATCCGGGAAGCTGAACCTGTTGAAGGGTGGAGGTGGTAAAAGGTCCTCTTTAAGATCAGCAGATAGTATTTGAGATGTTACAGCCTTGACCCTTTAAACTATTGCCAGAATAAAGTGGAGAAGCTGCCCACAGTAACCAGTTTCCAGGTCTCATTTTTAAAGATGGATAATGAAAGCAGCAACCTAATACTACTTTAAAGGGGTTGTCCAGGATAAATTTTAAGTTCTAAATCTAAGCTCAAAATCCCCCCTCCTATCTTTTAACCCCTTCCTGCTGGTGACATTTTTCCGAGTTGTTTTTTTTTTTGTTTGTTTTTTTTTGACTCCCCACCTTCCAAACCCCATAACTTTTTTTTTTTTTTTTCCATTCTCAGAGCAATATGAGGGCTTAATGTTTGCAGGACAAATTGATCTTCATGTTGCTACAGTTTATTATTCTGTACAATGTACTGAGAAGCTGGAAAAAAATTTAAAATGGGGTGGATTTGATGAAAGTGCATTTATGCAACTTTCTTACGGACTTCGTTGTTACGGCGTCCACTCTGCAGCCTAAATGATATCTCACCTGTATTCTATGTTTCGGTACAATTCCGGAGATACTAAATTTATATGGATTTATTTACATTTTAACCCCTGAACAAAAATCTAAAACTTTGCAAACAAAAATTTTTTTCTCTGTCCCCTGTAACTTTTTTAGATTTCCGTGTAAAGTGATGCATAGGGTGTATTTTTTTGCGGTGTCAGGTGTACTTTTTATTTATACCATTTTGGGGAATGTCTATGGCTTTAATCACTTTTTTGTGAAAATTTTTATCAGAGGTGAAACCCTAACTCAAAGCCCGGGGGGGGGGTTGGGGGGTTTGATTGATTGCAAGTCTATGGGCGATTCGCTACATAGACCAGCCTCAGTAGCTATAATGCAATGACTGAACTGGTTGCGGGCATTAGCTACAGCGGTGACCTGGTTGTTATGGCAGCCACAGTGCTGCAGAGTGGCCGCCATCTGGCATCTGCCGTACAGTGGATGTTGGGAATGGTTTAAATTGCTTCCTTTAACAAAAATTACTATTTTTCTGGATCGCCAGGGTGATCATGTGACTGCCCCAGGCACATTTTTCTATGTTCTGGAGACGTTACGGGGATCTTGTAGTTCCCCTTCCGGGCACAGAATGTAAGCACAATCCATATTATACAGTGCAGGGGCCACTGTGGTACATTATATAACATGTAAAGCATTATACTGTGGGAGGCGCCCTCAAAATTCCTGCTGGCATCCCTGTGTTGTATGTCTGCACACAGGGCTGGTGGGCTTTAGGCCCTTCAGTCTGACACGTGTGTGTGTGTGTGTGTGTGTGTGTGTGTGTGTGTGTGTGTATAATATATATGAGAGAGAGATGTAGTTGTCAAAATAGTCGTGTGTGCATGTATATATGTAGATGTTGTTGTTTTAGTAAGTGGCAAAAAAAAAAAAGCTTTAAGAATTGTTGTCTTTAAGCTTTCTCTTCATGACTGTAATGATATATGGAAGTGATTACAATATAACAGCCAAAGGAGAAGGTTGAGTGGGTGAGAACTAGGAGTCTAAAGATAGCTGCTGAGGGTGTAGTGGGCAGGCTAGCTAGTGAAGCTGGGAAGGGGGAGTGAGTCAACTGAGTGCACCCTAAAGGAATCATGGGAGTTGTAGGCAAGGCACAGAACAGGAAGATGCAGAGGATGCTAGGAGCTCCCAGAGAACCCAGAAATCACTCAAAACACTGCTAAAGGTATTTGGGTGCACTTATTAGCTTAATAGCACTAACAGACCATTTTTGAAAATTCATTTTTTGCCTTTGTTACATTTTCATTAGTATTGGTGATTCGTGCCCTGCAGTAACTTGTGCCTCCAGTGAAGTGTTACGTTTTTAAGACGTTCATCTCATAATTGATTTGCCAATCATAAATATTTTATAGACAAGTTTTCTAGTATGGCAAAATAAATGACCTGGGAAATCATGTCTATGTAGATTTAAAAACCTCTTCTAATGGGAATAAAAAAAATTTTTTAAAAAAAGTTGAAGGGTTTTTCTCATCTCAGGTTTTCAGCTGCCCTCCTATCGCCTCTCCTCTCCACTTTCCGGTTTTTAGCTCTGGATTTACATACGCAGATAACAAACACTGCTAAAGAAATGTATCTAGTCCTTATCAATGCTTAAAAACGGAAAGAAATATGCAGTAAGAGAAGAGATCATAGGTAGTCGGAAGCAGGGAATAAGTCCTCAACCCGGCCTGTGAGCAGGTCTGTAACCTACGCAACCAGTGAGTTGAGCAAATGTATTACACTTCAGTTAGCTTCAGCTACAAGTCTGAATATGACCCTTGAGATGGGAATACACCATTTAAGTACAGAATATTTATGGAAAAAGAAATCTCTACTAAAGAAGAAAATGCATTCTTATGGTCCTTAAAATGCATGTCTTTGCTGTGAACATGTCATATACTGACAGTATGTAGTAAAATTGCAGCAGAGTATGTTTTTTTTTTTTTTTTTTTTTTTGTATTGTTACATGTCCTTTACATAGCACAGAATGGGCAGGGTGAGAGTGCTGCAGTGCTCACAGGAAATGAAGGAGGTTGTTTTTTTTTTCTAAAGGGGTGATTGAGAAGTCCAGTTATTCTTCCTGATTTGCTGCTGTTTAAAAATATTTTTACTTTTTCAAGTTTTGATCAGGCCCTTCTTTCAATAAAACACCACGTGAATGGCACAGACGATCTGTCAATGACTTTTTCTGAAATGCGTGGCCATTACTATATGCACGCTGGAACTCAATTACTAAAAATGGCTCAACACAGTGAAGTTCAGTGGAAGGCCGTCTTAGAACCTGCTGCTCTTTGCTGTCTTCTGGCTTTCCAGGTATATGAATAAATTCTGTAGTAGTATCTGATCCCAACACATGCCCGTTTTTAATGTTGTTCAATACAACAATTGAGCAATTCTGTGTTTTTTTGTTTTTTTTTGTGTTCAGGTACCATGGAATAAACCAAGAAAGAGCGATGACAGCTCATCTAATATTCTGGAAGGTTTAGCCTGTGACCGTCAGAGTCAATCAGGTATGTGAGGTTTGTTTTGTTCTTGATGATGAAACTAGAGTTGGCTGTAAAATACTTGAAATGTTACAGGTACCTTTTTTTTTTTTTTTTTTTTTTTTTTTTTTAAGGATTTTGTCCCCTAAATAAGATATATAATTTGATTGCATGACATGTCATCCCTCAGTACATATATGCTACCACTCCAGTGATTAAAACACTGACCCACATTTATTAATATACTTTGTTAGACAGGCAATCTGAAAAAGGTTTTTTTTTTTTTTTGTTTTTTTACAATGGCAAACATTTTGTGATAAATTTGGTGCATACCTGTTTGAAATGTTGCACCCTGTAATTAAGCAAGACTCTGTCCCCACTAAGTCATGTCTCTCCTGATGTAAGTCTCTCACTTTTGTAGATCAAGACAGGCAAAATGGGCTGAAACTAGATATGCAATTTTGCACTGGAAATGCAGTGCAATTTAGAAAAGGTTCGATGTACAAACATTAGTAAATTTGCTTTGCTTGTATAGTGTATACACTTGTATAGTGATGGTTAAAGTTTTGGTTTCTGTACATGAACATTGTATGCTTGGTTCTCGAATCAGTTCATTTTGTTTTTGAAAATGCAGTTTTGGACAATCAAGGCTGGGTTCACATTTGCGTCCGTCAATCTGCTCGAAATCAGTATTTGAAATCTTCAAAAACTGATTTTGAACGGTCCAGATTAAAACCCATTGAAATCAAAGGGTTTTAAAAGTAATCCACATGTATCAGTTTGTGCCATTTCCGTCTGGTTTCCGCTTTTTTGTGCAGAGAGAAAAGTAGTACTTGCAGGACTTTGTCTCCGTACTAAAAATAAGGATATCAGACCAACAGCAACCAATCCGTGTTTTTTTTTGTTTTGTTTTGTTTTGTTTTTAACATTGAGGTCTATGGAAAATGGATTACAAACTGATAGCAATCAGTTCGTGTCCGTTTTGCAATCAGTTTTTCCCTCTGCACATGCTCAGAATGAAGGAAAAAAAAACTGATTGGTCAGAAACTGACACAAACGGTCCGTTTTTTTGACACCCATTGACTAAGGGTGGGTTCACACTTGTGGCGGAGTCCGTCCGCCGCGAATCAGACTGAAAATCTCGAAACTGTATAGGGACTGGATAGCGAAAGATTAGCGACACATTGCTTAAAAACCCATTCATTTGAATGGGTTTTTAAAGCAATGCGCGGGTGTGTGCTTACACCCTCGGTGCCGCGAATCCAGTTTTTTTCGCTGGAAACAAAGTCGGACATGCAGGACCCACCCACCCTAATCCGTCTAAAAAAAAAAAAAAAAATGATTCGGGTATCCCCTGTGTAATCGTTTGGAATCCTTTTTGTACCAAACCGTTTTTCTCTCAAAGCAGAAGGATACCAGATGCAGATGTGAACCCAGCTTAAGAGGCTTGAAAGAAATATCCCAACAAGTGAATAATTTATAAATGGATAGTTTTTGTTCTACATTTTCAATAGGACACTTACTACTGACTTTAAGCAATGGCCACGATGACTTCCTCAAAAATATAACAGAAACATTTGCTAATAAGAGTGGACAAGGCATTCTACTGAAATTCCTATTTGAAGACCATTTGTCAATGGAGAACTCCTTTCTAGGCACCGATGACATTGGAAATGTAAACTGTCAGTCACCGGACTTAAAAGATCTGCAACGATTTGACCATGGTAAGACTTAAGTTTTTTGTGTCCTCTCCAAGGCTACTCTCACACTCAGAATAGCCTCTCACTTTATTCATTTTCATCATTGCTTATTTATCTCTTTAGTCCCTGTAACCATTATCGCTGTACATGTGTCATGTGTTATTATATTACATCTTCTGTCTATTTTGTTTTAGGTGCAGTTCGCGTGCACAATGGTAGTTTACAGCATTTAACTTGGCTTGGCCTTCAGTGGCACTATATGTCAACTATACCCACTTTTAACAAGTGGCTTAAGCAGCTTTTTCCTCGGCTACCTCAAGAAACTTCAAGGCTTGAATCCAATAACCCAGAATCTGTTTGCATTTTAGATCTTGAGGTATTTTGCGAGCTTGCATTTCTTTTCAACCATTCTAAAAGTTGCATTTCAAAAACATAACACTTTGAGGCTTTACATCCCATGTGCTTAGAGAACCTTTCACCACCAACTCCCGTTTTTAGTATCTGTTAATAGGTGGTGATCCGCTAATTCCAGCACAATTGTAGTTGGAATTTTTTTTTTTTTTCTCTAGCCCACACCATTCCAGAGTAATCAGTCCCTTTAGTTTTGGTGCCGGATATGATACTTGGGCTCTGTACTGTCAGGCAGGAGCAGGCAAGGGGGTGTGATTCAGAGCTCCAATCAGATGTGGACAGTGTCAGAGATTTGAATCGCAACTCTTGCCTGCTTCGAATAGCGCATCGGGCACAAAAACAAGTACGGTGCAAGAGAAATAATCCAACTGTTCTGGAATCAGGGACATGGGTCCTATTAATTGATGCAAAAATCTAGACCCTGGTTATGGTGGAGGAAGGTCCTCTTTAATAGAAAATGGAATTCCCTGAGAGAAATGGTGGCAATACAGTGGGAAAGTATTCAGACCCCTTTAAATTTTTCACTCTTTGTTTCATTGCAGCCATTTGCTAAAAGCAAAAAAGGTCATTTTATTTCTCATGAATGTACACTCAGCACCCCATCTTGACTGAAAAAACCCCAGAAATGTAGATATTTTTGCAAATGTATTCCATTATTTCTCTGTAGGTTCCACTTGTTAACAAATACTGATGCAAAGTACTGACACTTCTAAAACAGATCTGCTAATAACTGAGTGTAAATATGTTCTGAATGGGGAGAGAGTAGGAAAGTGTTGTCTGGTGGCAGCATATCTCCTAGAACAAAAGGATCATACCTACCATGGCCAACTCTTTTTGCTCATAATAATGTTTATGGTCAGCTCCAGTCTGAAGTTTTAGTTTTATGATTGACATTGGTTCACTGGTGGTCTTTAGTAGTGTGTATGTTTTCCTTTATGATTCTAGGTATTTTTATTGGCAGTTGTATACACTAGCCATCTTCAGCTTCAAGGTAATTATAATACAATAAATGACCGACACAGACCTCGTTGCCTACCGTTGCCCATCTGCAAGCAGCTATTTACAGAAAAGCAGCGATCTTGGTGGGATGCAGTCTATAGCCTTACTCATAAGATGGCTCAGTAAGTTATAGTGTTAAATTTACTTTACAACTATTGGGTCTAGAATTTTCAGGTATTTACCAAATGCTGCTATTTACATTTTTAGGCCTGGTACTGCAGCTAAACTTCGCCTTGTGATACAGCATGAACTTCACACTTTGCGAGCCTTGGAAAAACATGGACTTCAACCTGCCCTTCTCATACATTGGGCAAGAAGTCTTAGCACTACAGTAAGTGTACATATTTTCTACAACAGAACCTAATAGCTGCAGTTTCCTTCCTTTAACGCCCTATTTGGGAAAGGTCAAACTACTTTGTTTTCCTCCAGTTGTGACATCAAAGGTGGCACTTGTCTCCTTTATTCTACAGAAGTAATATGTCTAAAGCTGAATTTGCGTGTTGTAAAACAGTCTTTAGTGTTTAACAACTACTTTATTCTGTGTCTACATCAAGTGTCTGTTTTAAGAAAACCTAGAATTCCTTTGACTTGCCAATCCAGTTTTATGATGATAGCACGTTTTGTCTTTTTGGTGTGCAGGTCAGGTTTGTAAGGTGTGGATAATTGTCATGCGTCCTATATTAAGATCCACACAATGCATTTTTCTTGCGATCTTTGTCTCTGCAGGGTAATAATCTGAATTCATTTTATGATGGAAGGGACTACAGGTTCCGCTGCATTCACTATTGGAAGAAAGCATTGCATCTGCTGGGCTTGGTCAAGCAAAAGAAGAGCATTCCTGAGCCTGTTGACCCTCTCTTCAAACATTTCCATAGCAAAGATATTAAGGTATTGACTTTCTATTGTAATATAGCCATGGTTATTATAGTTTTGTGTGAATTTTTCAAAATGGTGTTTCTTCTCCATCTTTGAGCAAATGTACATTTCCTCAGCCCACTGAAAGAGGTCACATCACTGCAACACGTTCATGTAAAACACCTCATACGGATGCCATGCATGTGGTGTCCATGATTTTCATTGATACATTGACTTGAATGCACATGTTTTGGTGGAAAAATCAGACGATAGAAGTGCATTATTCTGTTCTTTGTGGGACATATATGCATGTGCCTATAGATATATTTTTATATTATAAAATTCATTGGGTTTGCGTACAGTCTGTGGAAAATTAAAATTGGATATGTGAATGAGGCCTTACTAAGGCTGGCTTTACACTTGTTCTGTCCACTAAAACAACTATAGACTATAATGGGTCCGCCGCGTTTCCGACGTTTTTTTTACTGAATCCGGCGGAGAGAGAAGTTTTTTGTGCAGGACTTTTCTCTCTGCCATTTTTTGGTAGATTCTGTGGTGGACTCCGACCCAGATGTGAACCTAGCATAATCAAAATATGCCAGAATTCTGCCTTAAATTACTCCTTATAAAAACTGGTCTGCAAGCTGTGCACCACATGTCTTTTAAATATTTTTCACCTTGTCAGACAAGGGAATGTGGCTTAACAGAAAGAGTTCTGCTTTAAGATGAGCACATGTGCTTCAAAAATACGGCAAAATCCAGGCACTAAGTAGGCCAAATTAATGATGTTTTAAACTTGGTCTAGACAGTGTAAAGCAGGTGCATGTAGTGAGTAAATTGCAGTGGTTTAACCACTGGTGCCTTCTACAGCAGCAGGACTGTAGATTGGCTAAAATAAATCTCATTCACATGCTGCAACTAAAACTCGCAGTACAAAGTGATCTGCGCTGCATGCATTAAACCTGCAGCATGTCTACAGCAAAATGTACTGCAGCGAAAAAGCCAAATTTCAGGTATATCTATAACATGTCTGCATTGTGTCAATAACCTAAATGTGTGCCATATGTATCATACAGCATCAACTATTGTGATAAATCTGGCACATTTAGATTATCTAGTCTGACTTTACATTGTTGAAAAATTAGAAATAGTAAATCTGCCCTTTTAGTGTTTCTATTGACATACTAAAGAGTTCCATTTTTTTCTTCTGATCGGCTGCTTTAAAGGGACCCTGTCAGGTGTTTATTTTTTATTTCACTATAAATGGGCCTCATCATGTGCAGGATGAAGTAATTCCTTCTTTATAACTTCACTTTACTACAACATAAATGTTTGGTAGCATAAAACGTCATATGTAAATTATCCTAAGTAGTCTTTGGTGTGGGGAGCAGCTTCAGCAAGTGGATGGTATGACTAGGCTGATCTCACCTCCTGGGTGTGATTGACATTTCCCTTATAGTCCACTCACTCCCTAAAGTCACTATATTCGTCCCTACCTATGGGCTGAATTTCACATAGGCTCCAATTCGGTGTAAACACTCCTGCTTAATGCTCTGTTCCCTGCAGCATGCAGTCAGTGGAACTTGATGGGTGCTCTTATTCTGCCGTGAACAGGTTCAGGCAGAGCGTACAGAGTGGGTCTGGTGATGTCAGCGAGTGAGAGAGATTTCAGTCATTTCCTGGAGGAGTAATTAGCAAGTTGATAGGCCCCCATTGTTAATTTGAATATGACTATTTATGCTTTGAAATATTTTATAACTTCACTGCTGCAACAGAAAGATTACAGATGGGCAGCAATGGAAAGGGAATTACTTTATCTTGCACATGATGTGACCAGTTTATGGTGACAAATCCACCTGATGGGTTCTTTTTAATTGCAGACTCAAAATCCCCTATTTTTCCCTCATCCATATCAACTGATGATCACAGGCCCAGGTTCTGCCACCTTGATGACCAGCTGATAACCAATACATCCTCCATCCTCTAATTAACAAGATTGTCAATTGAGCAGAGTGTGGTAGATGGGAATAAACAATTGCATATGAAAATAGATTGATCATTCTTCAATCTGTTTAATTTTACAGCTATCTGAGGTTAGAGATTTAGAAGATGATGCGGCGATTGTATTTGCAAAAGTTGATATCATTGAAGGAAAAATTGATGATGCTGTGCTTGCCCTGGAAGCCATTAAGAATGTTGATTCCTACTGGAATCTTGCTTCGGTATGTATGGTTTTATTTTTACACTGTTTGGGGTTTTGTTTTTTTTTGTAACTTTTCTATGAAAAGTTGTTGGAACCAGTGAGTCTATTTAGTGAAGAATTTATTTAGGCATAGGCAGTATAAGATATGTACCTTATTTTTTGGACTATAAGACCAGCGGATGCCGGGATAGGTTCACTGGGACACCCTGTTCTCGCAGCACAGGTCCCGCACATCGTCCCACTCCTACCGCTGCAGGAAGCCAGCGGCGGCAGAGGTGGGGCGATACTGTGACCCTGCTCCTCCGCGCCCTCCCCTCCTCGGCCAAAACACCCCACATTCGGACTATAAGATGCACCCCGTTTTCCTTCCAAATTTGAGGGACAAAGAGTGTGTCTTATAGTCTGAAAAATACGATATATGTCTTTAAATGGGTAACTAAACTGTTATATTACTATTAAAGTGCTTGCTTTAACTGTCCCTTTACCCAGGGCTAACTGCTAAAGTTTTCAGCATTTGGTGATCAGCTGAACACCTTAGCCATTTGTTCAAGAGCAAGGGGTTTATTGCTGTAGATTTGTTGTATACATAAGTTGCCTGAGCTTAGCCTCATAATAAAAATCTATTTAGGATGTACTGTGTAAGTTGACTGTATGGAAGTTACCCAAACTGTTGTAGTGCAGTTTGAACAGGTTTGAAAGCATGGTTGTCTCAGTTCAATTCATGCTTATTTGAATACATGACTCATTGCCCATTGTTAATTAATGTTGATCACTGTCTAATAGATGCCAGATAGTCCTTTGCATACAGCATCTTCCTCCCCCTCTGCAAACGGCTGTACCTACTGCACATGGTCACACAATGTCAAAGAATATATACAGTGGGGAAAAAAGTATTTAGTCAGCCACCAATTGTGCAAGTTCTCCCACTTAAAAAGATGAGGCCGGCCTGTAATTGACATCATAGGTAGACCTCAACTATGAGAGACAAAATGAGAAAACATATCTAGAAAATCGCAGTGTCTGATTTTTTTAAGAATTTATTTGCAAATTATGGTGGAAAATAAGTATTTGGTCACCTACAAACAAGCAAGATTTCTGGCTCTCACAGACCTGTAACTTCTTCTTTAAGAGGCTCCTCTGTCCTCCACTCATTACCTGTAGTAATGGCACCTGTTTGACATTGTTATCAGTATAAAAGACACCTGTCCGCAACCTCAAACAGTCACACTCCAAACTCCACTATGGTGAAGACCAAAGAGCTGTGGAAGGACACCAGAAACAAAATTGTAGACCTGCACCAGGCTGGGAAGACTGAATCTGCAATAGGAAAGCAGCTTGGTGTGAAGAAATCAACTGTGGGAGCAATAATTAGAAAATGGAAGACATACAAGACCACTGATAATCTCCCTCGATCAGGGGCTCCACGCAAGATCTCACCCCGTGGGGTCAAAATGATCACAAGAACGGTGAGCAAAAATCCCAGAACCACATGGGGGGACCTAGTGAATGACCTGCAGAAAGCTGGGACTAACGTAACAAAGGCTACCATCAATTACACACTACGCCGCCAGGGACTCAGATCCTGCAGTGCCAGACGTGTCCCCCTGCTTAAGCCAGTACATATCCGGGCCCATCTGAAGTTTGCTAGAGAGCATTTGGATGTTCCAGAAGAGTATTGGGAGAATGTCATATGGACAGATGAAACCGAAGTAGAACTGTTTGGTAGAAACGCAACTCGTCATGTTTGGAGGAGAGTGAATGCTGAGTTGCATCCAAAGAGCACCATACCTACTGTGAAGCATGGGGGTGGCAACATCATGTTTTGGGGCTGTTTCTCTGCAAAGGGACCAGGACGACTGATCAGTGTACATGAAAGAATGAATGGGGCCATGTATTGTGAGATTTTGAGTGCAAGCCTGCTTCCATCATCGAGGACATTGAAGATGAAACGTGGCTGGGTCTTTCAGCATGACAGTGATCCCAAGCACACCGCCAGGGCAACGAAGGAGTGGCTTCGTAAGAAGCATTTCAAGGTCCTGGAGTGGCCTAGCCAGTCTCCAGATCTCAACCCCATAGAAAACCTTTGGAGGGAGTTGAAAGTCCGTGTTGCCCAGCGACAGCCCCAAAACATCACTGCTCTAGAGGAGATCTGCATGGAGGAATGGGCCAACATACCAGCAACAGTGTGCGCCAACCTTGTGAAGACTTACAGAAAACATTTGACCTCTGTCATTGCCAACAAAGGATATATAACAAAGTATTGAGATGAACTTTTGCTATTGACCAAATACTTATTTTCCACCATAATTTGCAAATAAATTCTTAAAAAATCAGACAATGTAATTTTCTAGATATGTTTTCTCATTTTGTCTCTCATAGTTGAGGTCTACCTATGATGTCAATTACAGGCCGGCCTCATCTTTTTAAGTGGGAGAACTTGCACAATTGGTGGCTGATTAAATACTTTTTTCCCCACTGTACATAAGTTTTTCGTCTGACCAGGATAATGTATAAATAAATTCCTTTGTGTGACCATGGGGCACAATTCCTAATGCATGCCTAAATGTATTTGTTCTACTAAGATGCTAGTCATTTAAAAGTATGTATATATCATATACTATGACAATTCTGATTGGAAGCAATGCCCTAAAGGCACGAGTCCCATTGGATGAAACCTGGTTTGAATCAGAAGGCCTGTTATAAAATAAAATTAACTGATTGCTGAGAGGTCATTTAGAAGACTTCAAACATTCTATAGTGTCTTTTGTATTGTCTTTCTCCAGCTGGACTCTTCCTTTACACCAAATTCTGCTTAAGAATTGCAAGCTCACAGACAATAAGGTGTGAACCCTAGCTTGTGGGTATAACCAAATTTTGCCACACAACCATTTATTTGCTATTTGCTTAATCTGGAATACCCCATATAAGTAGCAAACATTTTTTCTCTTGCCTTTGCTTCATCTTAAAGGGGCTGTCCAGTTTAGATAAACTATTTTTATACCCTAATATGGAATGCGCAAACTCTGGGGGTCTCTGTTCAGGATCCTCATCACTTGGTCAGGGTGGGCAGTAGTTATAAGGGGTATCTCTTGCTCCAGAGGATTTGTTCTACATTACACAGACAGCCCATCAACTTGAAAGGGCACTGTGTAGTGCTTAGTAACCCTTGTGCTGAAGTTGTATACCTACTATCAGATTTTAATTTTTCACTGTTTTTAAAAGTTCACAAATTAGTGCAGGTGAATATATAAAACTTTATCATCTCTTATTAGAGGCATGTTTCCTTCTCTGCTTATTACGCTGCTCCCCTCCTCCTTATCTTCACTAAGACAATTTTTGTAGTCCATCTCCGTATCCAGCTCACACACAGAAGTCAATGGAGAGGTAGGAAGAAGTGGTTAACCAACTTGTTGCCTCATTCTGTGCAGTGGAAGTCTTATCAGAAGATATCTCCCTCACTCGCTGAGTAGCAGATTGTAGCAATTGTGTGTCTTTTCAGCAATCGCCTACCCCTCATCCCTCCATAGATTTCTATGTAACTCTGCCTGATAAGTGGAAAGAAAACCTTTGTAATAAGATAAATATTACAAAGTTTCTTATATTAACTACACTGTTTTATAAAAGCTAGTCCTGGTCTCAATTGAGAAGAAATTACAGTTGTAGCCGAACTACACAATGCTCTGTGAGCTAAACTCTGTTCAGGCAGTTTGCTACAGTACCCATTTTTCAGCCGAGAGCAGTACTAAATATAAGCAGGTTTGCTGCCTCTGAATGCGGTGGATGGGGACATAGTATACAAACCGTGTTTGACAGTGGTGAGGAGCTCAAACACAACAGTCCATTAAACAGCTGTAGAACTTGTCATGTCATAAAGTGACTTAGCATTCTTTGTATGAAACTTGCATTTCTTATTAAAGTGTATGTTTACTTTTTACAGGTTTATAAGCAAAAAGCTGAATATTTGGAGAATGAGATTCCACCCTCAGAGGAGCAGGAGGAATATCTGAACTGCATGCAGAAATGTAAATCATATCTGATTAAGATTCTTGATGAAGTTTCCACAGATCCTTTAATGACTGGAAAGGTAATCTGATTTTATCCTTGCCATGTCATGTCATGGTAGTCTTGGGCTGTAGCCTAGAACCTTCAGCTAAGTAATGCATCTCATGGCTGAAGAGAGCTCAATACTTCCGTTCACTTATGGACGCTATGTGTGCCCTTAACCTTAAAGAGGACCTTTTATGTCCTCATCTATATGTGGTTTTACATTTTGCTAGAAAGCCGACAGTGCTCTGAATTCAGCGCACTGTCGGCTCTCCCGTTATGTGTCCCGGGGCTGGAGCTATCAGTGGTCTTAGTTTCACCGTCCGCTGTCAGAAGGGCGTTCTTGACAGTCTAGCTGGACTGTGAGAAACACCCCCCCCCCCCCCAACTGTACTCAACCATAGACTTGTTGTCGGAAGGGGGGGGCATTCCTCCCAGCTCAGGGCTGGGTTGTAAGGGATGCCACCTCTGACAGTACAGGGCTATGGAAGAGTACTGTCAGGGAGGGTGTTCCTCACAGCCCAGCTAGACTGTCAGGAACGCCCTTCTGACAGTGGGCTGAAATCGTTAATAGCACCGATATCTCCAGCCCAGGGGCGAATAACGGGAAAGCCGACAGTGTGCTGAATTCAGTGCACTGTCGGCTTTCTAACGGTATATAAAACCGCATGTGCATGAGGACATGAAAGGTCCTCTTTAAAGGGGTTTTCTAGGCATTAAATATTGATGACCAACAAAGACAGTGTAACATCACATCAGTTGGTGTGATTGGAGTTGGTCATTTAGCAGTCTAAAGTTAATGAACTGTCCTAAGGATAGGTCATAAGTATTTAAGCCTTGGAAATGCATTTAACTTGCTGAGATCTACTAAATACCATTTTTTCTATGGAAATCTTGGCATATTTCTTGTTTTAAAATGTTTCGCATACACGAGAGAATAGCAGAAACTATATTGTTTTTGTAGTTTTATTCAGATTTTGTAGTCGTCGCTAAAACTTCTTCTTCTTTTTTGTTCTAGCTCCCAGTACCTGTTGAGTCTGTTGAAGAGATGCTGGACGAAGTGAAGAAAAATCTTGGAGAAGTTCATAGCCCGAACTTCAGAGACACACAGTCCTTTATGTCTGCTTCTGGAATAAAGCATTCTACTCCATCTCCTTCAAAGTTCTCAGTGTCTCCTAGCAAAGCACAAAAGGTATTTTGGTACAACAGTAGATCATACTGTCCATTATTAAGTTTTGGTGTATTTAAATAATGTATTATTTGATCACTTTATTTCTTATGTATTGTTACTGTTTACCTTACAGTCTTTGTCGAAAACCCCACCACCCTGGGCTGAAGATCAGAAATCTCTTATTGAAAAACTTGTTCAACAAGTTGAAGCCTTGAAGGTACATGTTTGTGGAAATATTTTACTTTTTGTAGCAGTGAATGATCTTTAGCATGGTAGAAACAAATTACATTTGGGAAAAGTGGCAACCCTTAAGTCTCTGTTTTTACAGAAAGAAGTCTATGAGCTAAGAATGAATAGTTCAAACACTAATGTATCATCCCAGCGTTGGGCAGCTGAAGGGTTTAGTGCTGAGACGGCAACTGATGGCTTCCCTTTCCCTTCAGGTTATTATGATCAACTAACAGGTGTGGTTTTTTGCAGATTTTAGTTTTTCTTGTGTGTTTTTTTTTTTTTTTATTTATTTTTTTTATTTAAGCAGCCATTCAAATTGGTAACACAAGATCTAAAAATGCTTATTTTATTACATGCCTAAGTCTTTTTCTTATGCTTATGTTCTTTTTTTATATTGAAGTGTAAGTGATTAATAGAACAGCCTATAGATACTGCAGAATTTGTACAAGGTGAAAAATTAATTTTTCTCACTTATTTCACTGGAGGACACAGCACCATGGGGTATAGACCTGGCCACTAGGAGCTGACACTAGGAGAATGCAAAGCTTTCGGCTCCGCCTCTGGACTATACCCTTCTCACAGACACTGTGCTAGTCCGTTTAAAACCTAGTGTCGTAGGAGGCAGACACCACCTGACTCAGGTCTTTGTCTTACATCGTTTTTATTTTTCCTTTTCTTTCAGATGCAGGGGGTCGTCAGCGTGTATGCCACACTAGTAGTACCATCCTGCAGGCGCAGTGCTCTGCAAAAGAGCGCCTCGCCAATCGCCCAATCCCCACTCGCAGCATCGGCGGCCGGAGTACCGGTGGCCCCACTCTCACATGCAAGGTCCTACCGAGTGGGTGACCCTGCGCCGCCTTTAGACGCCAGACAGGTGAGTATTGGAAGATGGGTGAATATGAGAATTCCTATTCCCCCACTCCTCCTCTTCTGGGTCTCCTATAGGGCAACTTTCCCTCAGCCTCTCTCCTCCTGGGGCCATGGTGGGCTTCCTTTCCAGGGGGGGACACTTTAGAGAATAAGCCCTCTTTTAATCTGCTGCCTGGGGCTTTTCATGCCGCTCCCCGAGTGGTTCCCGTTTGGGGGTTGCCTTTTCGTTTAGTTGGGGCCCCTCTCCTGGACCCCCGGTACCTTTTTTAGGCCTCGGCCGGGCCTTTCGGAGCCTTCGGGCCGGCCTCCGTGTCGGCGGTCCCCGCCGGCTGCGATTGTACTTTAGTCCCAGGCTTCTGCTGGGCACTAGGCCGCAATTAGGCCTGCTCCTTTCCTGGGCCTCCAAACTCCACCCAGGCCTTCCTATTGGCAGGAGGGGTGGTCTCCTCCCCTGCCTAGTCCCTCAACACGGGAAATCCAGGGGAGCGTTAGAAGAAGAAAAAAAAAATCAGTCAGGAAAAGGTCACTTTATTTTTTCTGTTTTGCAGCTTTTGCTGCTCTTTTGCCAGGCTATTTTTCTGCTCCTGGAAGGACATTAACCCTGTGGATCTCTCTCTGCGCAGCCTACACTGCAGCAGTCAGCGATAGCACATTCTTCTGGTAGGTTAACCCCTTGGTTACCCCTATTTTCCCTTGGGCTCCTCCTCCATGTCCTCCCATATAGAGCCATCTCGGCCCCTGGTCCCGCCACGTTTACACGTGTGCCCGCTGTATCAAATGTTTTTATGCGGCCAGCCTGAGCTCATCAGTCCTCTCTGCCTTCCAGTCCTCGCTTTGCAGCACATATACTTGGAACAATACAGAGAAGATTAGCAAGCCACTGCGCAGAATCCGCGCATGCAGCATTAATGCCTAGCTCTGCCATGCGGTATTCTCCTGGATTGGAGCGGCCTCCTTTCCCCATTTCATGGCACCCTTGCCAGTCTTAACCAGTCTGAGGTGGAAACTTTGGAACAGCCGACTTCCCAGATCGCTGCTCTGTCGGCGACTTCTGGGTACCCTCATGATTCCATTCCCAAAGGAGCCGTCCTCTCATAAGGACCAGGAATTCATCCTAAAGGCCATGGTCCTCCTTCCCGTCCTCTGGGCACTCCCCAGATAGGGCCACAGCTTACGGCTCCACTCCGACAGGTGGAACCCTGCCTCCTCCTGTACGGTCTGTTTCTACTGGGGACGCCTCTGACTCCGACCCTGAGTATCAGCTAGGCACATATATATCTGCTGCTACACAGGAGCTCGGCCATGCGGTCAGAGACTCTACAGATCTTGGAGGACCCAGATCCTACTTCTCCAGAAGACATCCCCTGACTTCCCCCAATCTTGGGGTGTGGACCATATCTTGATAGAACAATGGATTCACTCGAACTGTCTCCAACAAACCGTGTCTCTGTAGTCTATGCCCCCCACAGTGGGCCCTGCAATAGTTCAGCCCTCCCAGGCTACTAATCCTGCCTTTGGTAGAGGACTTAGCCTCTCTCTATAATCCTCTGAGGGTGCCCGATGAGATGGACAACATAACCTCTGTTGTGACGCCCTCCAGAGAGGGTTGACAAGGTCGGGCCACCGAGTGCACCTACTTGCACGAAGGTGGACTCTCTCTCTGCTGGAACCGCTAGAGCAGCCTTTCGTAGCAGCTGGCTCCTCCCTGGGTCCTTCTTTTGTGCCTTCTGGCATCAAGACCTGCTTTTCCAGGGCTAGACAGCTCCATAGGGGTCTCTCCTGTGTTGCACCCCATCCTGGGGCATGGACAAGGACATTCAGTGACTTGACTCTCAAATCCTCTCTGCCTCCAGTTTTTGGGCAGTGTTTTCCTGAAGCAGCTCGCCATTCTGCCTAGGCGGTCGCCAATGCTGTTGCATTACGCTCTTCCTTTGCTTCCATTCAAGGCATGCTGTAGCCTCTGGAAGGTGGTTGTGGCCCGTCCCTTCCCTTGGGAATAACAGGGCTGTTTTTTTGTTTCGGCTCTGCCTGTTCACCTCTGTGGCTATGGGAAGAAGTGGCTCTTTCCTCCACCAGGGGTGTCTTAGTGCCAGCTCCTCCTCCTCATTGCAGAGGTCAGTCTTCCTGTTACTCATTCTCTGAGTAGTCCTCTATTCTATTCCAGGTCATTTGGCAATCTTGTTCCAAGCCTCCCTGTTTTTTTTTTCCTCTTCCAAGCCCTTCTCTGCTCGAGATCTTGGCCCTCTCGAGTGAGGGTACGGTTGCGCTCGTTCCTGGAGTCCTGACTTACCAGCGCCTCCCTCTCCTGGGTCAGAGCAATGCTGTATTCTGGCTACTCCATCGAGTTTTCCTCCATTCTAATTGGTAGTTTTTTGTTTTTTTTATCCAGGCCGCCCCCACTCTGCTGTGGCAAGGCATTATTTCCCGTTTCAGGAAAGACTGCTCCTTCATATCCTGGACCTGAAGAGTCTCAACAGGTTTGTCCGTATCTACAGTTTCCACGTGTAGCCCTGCAGTCGTTGGGGGCATGCCGGGATACTGGCATCGTTTTCTGTGACTCTCTCCTCCCTGAGTTTTTCCCAGGTGATGGTGTTCTTTCCGGCCTTCCTCCATGGCAGGGGAGGAGTTGTGCTTATGTACCTGGATGTCTTCCGGGTTCAAGCCTCCTCCAGGATGGACATTATGACCATCTTATGGATCACATTGGGACCCTTTGCTGATTTTGCTGGCTCATCAGCAGGTAAAAGTCCTGACTTGTGCCTTCTCAGCGCCTGGAATCCCGGGGAATGATGCCCAATACCCTCCTGGTCAAGGTTTTTTTTTTTTGTGCCCTGCCTTCTAAGGTTCCCTTTGTGCTCTCTTCACTTCTGCCTGCGAGTCCTAGGCATGATGGTCTTGGCCTTTTGAGGTTCTCCCTTTTGGCTCAGTTCCTCCCGGACCCTTGCAATGGTGTTTCTGGGCCGCTGGGACTAGTCTGTGTCCAGCTAGTCTGCCTGTTCCTCCTGTCTTTCCGGGTTCACCTGTTGGCTCGCCTCGCCTCTCTGGGTCTCTCTTGTGGAATTTTCCTCCCCCTCCTTTCACAGGTTAGCTTAAATAGAACAAGAAAACAGCACCGAGCTGTGTATAGTGTAATACTGTTTGACACTAAAAGTAATGGTAGGTCTTAATAAGGTAGGACTCTCACCTTGGGGAGTTGTGCGCTAGGCCACAACTACCATATCGTGCATTGGAACCGTTTCACAGAGGGTTCCTGTCTGGATGTGCAGCAGCAGGCACCCAAGGGTGTCGGGAGTGTAGGCAGGAGGACCAAATACATCCAAGTCCTTTCGCAGGTTGTCCCCTTGATGCCAGTCTTCCGGCTGGGGAGACTTCTTCGGTGCCTTAACAGTCCTCCTCCAGATCTAACTCTAGAACGGGGGGCCATCTTCCTAGTTGTCAGAGTCCAGGCCGAGAACTCCACCGTGGTTGCTTACTTGGGCCTTCAGGGGTGTCCCTGGTGCCATGCGGCATTTCTAAGAAGCCTCCCACCCTCTTCGGTGGGCGGAGCTTCTCACGACCTAGCTGAGGAAAAGTTCCCGGGCGATTGTCGCTTCTTCCGTAGGTCGTCCTCTGGCTGTGCTCCCGGTGGGGCGTGTCGACCTCTTCGTCTCCCTCCTGAGTCACAGGTTCCCCTGCCTCGTGGCCAGGTCCCTGAGCCCTCGGGCCATTGCCACTGTCATTCTTGTGATTCTCGGGTCGGACTTCCATCTTTTCCCTTCTCTTCTTCAGACTCCAGCTTCTTGAAATCCTAAGGGGTTGGTACGCGGATTTCATGTTCCTGCTGGTGGGCGCTCCTTGGCCTCTTCCTCTGCAGGTCGACCGTCTGTCTCAAGGACCGCTTTTCCACTCTGCTTTGCATTAGCTATATTTAACTGTGTGGCTGGTGTAGCAGAGTTTCTGCAATGCCACGGGTTTTCGGAATCTGTTGTCCAGACCATTGCATTAGGCCTGTAAACCACAGTCAGCCAGGTTTTACCTTTGCTCATGGAAGTCTTAGGCCTGCTGCTGCTGTGAGAGTACTGTTTGTCATTCGCTCTCCTTTTCTTTTCCCAGGGTCCTGGTTTTTCTCCAGTCTGGTCTGGATCACGGTCTTGGTCTGGTCTTCTTCTCTTGAAGGACATGTCTCTGCCCTCTCAGTTCCTTTTCTGAAGACCCTAGGTGAAGACTTTCCTACATGGAGTGGCGTGCTCTCTCCTCGTGGTGCATCAGGCTCCTCCTTCCAGCCTTTGCAGGGTTCCCCCCCTTTTTGCCTTCTGGCCTGGAAGGTTGCTTTCCTGGTGGCCATTGCCTCCATCTGCAGGGTCTCCGTGCCGGCAGCCTCCCCTTCGGGCTCTCCACATGGACAAGGTTGTCCTTCGTCCGCCTCTGCCCTTCTGCCTAAGGTGGTTTCCTCCTTTGTCATCTACAGGGCGTAGCTTACCATCGTTCTGCCCGGTCCTCGAGCATCCATGCTGGTGTTTCTCTTCCCTGCCTGGATGTCGTCCGGGCCATTTGGGTCTATTTGGCTCTCCCTGACTCTTTCCGTCGTTCTGATGCTTTCTTGTCATCCCTGGGGGGCCCTCGCTAGGACCTGCCTGCTTTCTGGGCTTCCATCTCTCAATGACTCCGGTCTGCAATCTAGCAGGCCTATTGATTTAGAGGTTGGGCTCTGCCCTTCCGTGTGTCTGCTCTCTCTCTCTGAGAACTGTTGGGGCCTCCTGTACTGATCTGCATCAGTTTTCTGCTGTCCAAGTAAGCAGGCTGCCACCTGGGCTTCATTCATACTTTCTCTAATGTTTTCCCAGGTCTGTTTTGTGACTACTGCCGAAGCATGGTTCGGCCGTGAGGTTCTGCAGGCGGCTGTGGTGCGCTGGGTTGTTCGCAAGATTCCCACCCTCTGGAACTGCTTTTGGACATCCCATGGTGCTGTGTCCCCTAGTGAAATAAGCAAGAAAATGGGATTTTTTTTTTTTTTGTTCTCACTGTAAAATCCTTTTCTCGTTGTATTCACTGGGGGACACAGATTCCACCCTTGCTTTTTTCCTTTTGTTCCTACCCGAGCTGTTTTGATTCTTTTTTCGGATGCAGGACATGTTGGTGTTTGTTGGTTCCATGCTCTTTTTTGCTCTTTGGTGTCTTTCTCCTACTCTTGTGGTACAAACTGACTAGCACAGTGTCTGTGAGAAGGGTATAGCCCAGAGGCGGAGCTGACAGCTTTGCATTCTCCTAGTGTCAGCCTCCTAGTGGCCAGGTCTATACCCCATTGGTGGTGTGTCCCCCAGTGAATACAAAGAGTAAAGGATTTTATGGTGCGTACAAAAAAATCCCATTGTCTCCTGTTCACTTCAATGGAAGTTCAGCAGAATCCACCTGAAGATTGAGCATCACATTTACTTTTTTTTTTTTTTTTTTTTTTTCCTGCTAGCTGAAAAAAAATCTGCATCTTCCTCCCTCTGAAATAAATGGAAGGCAGATTTTGATGCGGAATCCAGATCCAAATTTAGTTGTGTGCACATACCGTAAATAAGCACTATAGTAAAAAAAGAAAAAAATGAAAATGAGCCAGATGAACCTGTGGAAGTGTAATGTTATTGAATAACTTACTGCAAGGTTTATTAAAAAGTTATATCCTTCCCTTCGGCTTATTCACTCTCTGCTCCTCTGATGCACACAGTGTTTCCTTTATGAACTGAAGGTCAAACTTGCACTCACTGGAGGCATATTACTTTGACCTCCTCATCAGAGGTGCAGAGAGGAGTGCGTAACTTCTTAATTAGGCGGTTATGAAGGTTGTCCAGGCATTTTTTTTTTTTTTAATTTTTTTTTAGTTAATGCCTGGACAACCGGGGGAGGTGGGGAAAAAAAAAAAAAATCATACTCACCTGTACCCGATGCTCCGGTGTCGTCCTAGTGCGTTCCGGTCCTTCTGCTCCGTCGTCTTCTCAAAGGGATCTTCTCGACACTGATCCTTTCAGCTGAAGCCGCTGATTGGCTTCAGGAAGAGACCCGTGATGTCACAGGTAGTTGCATCTCAGGCCCTTCTTCTGGTCCTGCGACGGACCAAAAGAACTGATAGGATAGTGAAAATGTAAATGTAGTGTGAATCTGCCATATTCTTTTTCAATTATCCAAAAGGCACAATATATTGACATGATAGCCAAGCTGACCCATCTAAAATACTGCATTAGATTTAAAAGAATAGAGAAGTACAAGTGCGATCTTTATATTTCCCATGCCTTTGAAACCACTCTTAGCTTTGGCTCAGAAAACCGAAACAAAAACGCAGCTTTCTTCAATGTGAGGCCTCAGCCTGAAGATGTATACACATGTGGCAGGTTTGCTACCGAAATTTCTGTGACCGTCCCAATAGTTTAAATGGCGTTTACAGAGATCAAACACATGCTGAAGAAAAATAACTCCATTCAGATAATACTGACTTTTCAGACACAAATTTCTGCAGCAAATATTGTGTGTGAATATACCTATAACTGAAGTTGTAACTAATGTCTACTAATGTTTCCCCACTTACATTACTTTGCATGCATATTTAATTTAAATTTTTTCCTTATTTTACTGTATTTTAGTTTCTACAACAGCACATCCTGGTTATTATGGTCAGTCACCAGTATATAATCCTCAACAACTTCTCAGACCAGTGGCAAATGTTACTCCAACTAAGGTATTGTTTTCATCAGTATGCTGAAATATTGTTCAGTCAAAGAAAGGCCTCATGCCTAGTGTGCTAGTTTTTGATTTAATTAGCTAATGGGTTTTAAAGAGTATCTGTCACCAAGTACAGAATACTAAATGCCATACATCATTTGATTCTTACTATTCCCCTGATCAAAGATATTTGAACAGGTGGACAAATTACATGTAAACTAGCTTCAATTCATTAAGTGGGTAACAACCCTTCATTTTCTATGAGAAAAAGAAAATATTCTCTCCCACTTGGTGATTGAGAGCTAATTTTATATATAATCCAGTCGTAGCTTCTGGATAGATCTTAAAATTGCAAGTTGATCAGGCACACAGTGAGAATCAAATGATGCATGGCATTTAGTATTTTATACTTGGTGACAGGTCCTCTGTAAAAATGGTATGTCACCAAGTAGAAAATGCTAAATAACCTATATCATTTGATTATTGTCGTTCCTCTGATCAATTTGGTGTATTAAAATCTGTCCACCCGCTCAAAAGATATGCCCCCTTAGACGGTTATATGTAAACTAGCTCTGATTCTCTGTGGGCTGGAACCTTTTATTTTCTTATAGACAAACATAAGGTTATCACCCATTTAGAGAATCGGAGCTATAACCTTACAGGAGGTTATCTTTTGAATGGGTGATTATATTTTAAAAATAAAAACTCCAAATTGATTAGAATCAAATGATATGGCATTCAGCCTTTTGTACTTGGCGACAGAACCTCTTTAAGGCCCTACTCACATCATCAAGAATAATGTAGCATGCCTTTTTTTTTTTTCCTTTCCTTTATGGCATCTGTAGTTTCAGTATACATATATTTCTCACTTATTTCACTGGGGTACACAGCACCATAGGGTATAGACCTGGCCATTAGGAGGCTAACACTAAGAGAATGCAAAGCTGTTGGCTCCGCTTCTGGGCTATACCCTTCTCACAGACACTGTGCTAGTCAGTTTAAACCTAGTATCCGTAGGAGTGAGACACGACCTCACTCAGGTCTTTCTGTCTGTCTTCGTTTTTATTTTTCCTTTTCTTTCAGGTGCAGGGGGTCAACAGCGTGTACGCCACACTAGTCGTACCCTCCTGCAGGCGCAGCGCTCTGCAAAAGAGCGCCTCGCCAGTCACCCAGTCACCACTCGCCACACAGGCGGCCAGAGTACCAGTGGCCCCACTGCCACGTGCGAGGTCCTACCGAGGGGGTGACCCTGCGGCGCCTGAAGACGCCAGACGGGTGAGTATTGGAAGATGGGTAAGAGTGAGAATTCCTATTCCCCCTCCCCCGCCTCCTCTTCTGGGTCTCATATAGGGCTCATTTCCCTCTGCCTCCCCCCTCCTCCTGAGGCCATGGTGGGCTTCCTTTCCGGGGGGACACTTTAGTGAGTAAGCCCCTCTTTTAATCTGCCGCCTGGGGCTGCCGTTCGGGGGGGGTGCCTTTTCGTTTAGTTGGGGCCCCTCTCCTGGACCCCGGTACCTTTTTTAGGCCTCGGCCGGGCCTTCCGGAGCCTTCTGGCCGGCCTCCGATTCGGCGGTGCCCTCCACTGTCTGCGATTGTACTTTAGTCCCTGGCTTCTGCCGGGCACTAGGCCGCAATTAGGCCTGCCCCTTCCCTGGCCTTCCCAGCCTCCACACTCCACCCAGTCCTTCCTATTGACTGGGGGGGGTAGTCTCCCTCCCCCTGCCTAGTCCCTCAACGCAGGAAATCCAGGGGAGAGGCAGAAGAAGAGGAGAGAAAAAAAAAAATTCAGTCAGGAAAATGTCACTATTTTTTTTTGCAGCTTCTGCTGCTCTTTTGCCAAGCTATTTTTCTGCCCCTGGAGGGACATTATTCCTGAGGAGATCTCTCTGTGCAGCCTACTCTGCAGCAGTCAGCGATAGCACATGGTTCCGGTGGTCTGGTAGGTTAACCCCTTGGTTACCCCTATTTTCCCTTGGGCTCCTCCTCCATATAGAGCCATCTCAGCCCTTGGTCCCGCCACGTTTACATGTGTGCCCGCTGTATGAAATGTTTTTTATGAGGCCAGCCTGAGCCCATCAGTCCTCTCTGCCTTCCAGTGCTCGCTTCGCAGGACATATACTTTGAACAATACAGAGAAGATTAGCAGGCCACAGCGCAGAATGCATGCATGCAGCAATAAAGCCTAGCTCTGCCGTGTGGTATCCTCCTGACCCCTCTCCGGTAGTTTTACCCTCCTGGATTGGAGCGGCCTCCTTTACCTGGGCCATGGCACCCTTGCCAGACTCAATCAGTCTGAGGTGGAAACTTTGGAACAGCCACCTTCCAAGATCGCTGCTCTGTCGGCGACTTCTGGGCGCTCTCATGGTTCCATTCCCAAAGGAGCCGTCTTCGCATAAGTACCAGGAAACAATCCAACAGGCCATGGTCCTCCTTCCCTTCCTCTGGGCACTCCCCGTATAGGGCCACAGCTCACGGCTCCACTTCGACAGGCAGAACCTGTACTCTCCTGGATTGGAGCGGCCTCCTTTCCCCATTTCATGGCACCCTTGCCAGTCTTAACCAGTCTGAGGTGGAAACTTTGGAACAGCCGGCTTCCCAGATCGCTGCTCTGTCGGCGACTTCTGGGTACCCTCATGATTCCATTCCCAAAGGATCCGTCCTCTCATAAGGACCAGGAATTCATCCTAAAGGCCATGGTCCTCCTTCCCGTCCTCTGGGCACTCCCCAGATAGGGCCACAGCTTACGGCTCCACTCCGACAGGTGGAACCCTGCCTCCTCCTGTACGGTCTGTTTCTACTGGGGACGCCTCTGACTCCGACCCTGAGTATCAGCTAGGCACATATATATCCGCTGCTACACAGGAGCTCTGCCATGCGGTCAGAGACTCTACAGATTTTGCAGGACCCGGATCCAAAAGACCTCTCCTTTCAGCCATCCCCTGACTTCCCCCAATCTTGGGGTGTGGACCATATCTTGATGGAACCATGGATTCACTCGTACTGTCCCCAGCAAACCATGTCTCTATGTGGTCGATGTCCCCCGTAGTGGGCCCTGCGATAATTCAGCCTTCTCAGGCTACTATCCTGCCTTTGGTAGAGGACTCCGCCTCCCTCTGTAATCCTTTGAGGGTACCCGATGAGATGCTCAACATAACCTCTGTTGTGACGTCTTCCAACGAGGGTTGACAAGGTCGGTCCGCCGAGTGCACCTACTTTCACGAAGGTGGACTCTCCCTCTGCTGGAACCGCTAGGGCGGCCTTTCGTAGCGGCTGGCCCCTCCCTGTGGCCTTCTTTTGTGTTTTCTGGCATCAAGACCTGCCTTTCCTAGGATAGACAGCTCCATAGAGGTCTCTCCTGTGTTGCCTCCCCCTCCTGGGGCATGGACAAGGACATAAAGTGACTTGACTCTCAAATCCTCTATGTATCCAGTTTTTGGGCGATGCCTTCCTAAAGCAGCTCGCCGTTCTGCCCAAGCGGCCGCCTATGCTGTTGCATTGTGCTGTTCCTTTGCTTCCGTTAAAGGCATGCTGTAACCTCTGGAAGGTGGTTGTGGCCTGTGCCTTCCCTTGGGAATAACAGGGCTGTTTTTTTTTATTTCGGCTCTGCCTAGTTCACCTCTGTGGCTATGGGAAGAAGTGGCTCTTTCCTCCACCAGGGGCGTCAGCTCCTCCTTCTCGTTGCAGAGGTCAGTCTTCCTGTGACTCGCGCTCTGAGTAGCCCTCTATTCTAGTCCAGGTCATTTGGCAATCTTGTTCCAAGGCTCCCTGGTTTTTTTCCTCTTCCAAGCCCTTCTCTGCTTATGATCCTTCCTGGAGTCCTGGCTTACCATCACCTCCCTCTCCTGGGTCAGAGAGGTGCTGTATTCTGGTTACTCCATTGAGTTTTCCTCCATTCTAATTGGTAGTTTTTTTTTCTCCAGGCCGCCCCCACTCGGCTGTGGCAAGGCATTATTTCCTGTTTCAGGAAAGACTGCTCCTTCATATCCTGGACCTGAAGAGGCTCAACAGGTTTGTCCGTATCTGCAGGTTCCACATGTAGCCTTGCAGTCGTTGGGGGCATCCTGGGATACTGGCAACTTCCTGTTGTCCATCGTTTTCCGCGACGCTCTCCTCCCTGAGTTTTTCCCAGGTGATGGTGTTCTTTCCGGCCTTCCTCCATGGCAGGGGAGTTGTTGTGCTTATGTACCGGGATGTCTTCCGGGTTCAAGCCTCCTCCAGGATGGACATTATGACTAGCTTATGGAACATTTTGGGCCCCTTCGCTGATATTGCTGGCTCATCAGCAGGTAAAAGTCCTGACTCATGCCTTCTCAGCCGCTGGAATCCCGGGGAATTATGCCAGATACACTCCTGGTCAAGGTTGTTTTTTTTTGTGCCCTGCCTTTGGAGGTTCCTTTTGTGCTCTCTTCACTTCTGCCTGCGAGTCCTAGGCATGATGGTCTTGACCGTAGAGGTTCTCCCTTTGGCTGAGTTCTTCCTGGACCCTTGCAGTCCAGCTCCTCTGCCTGTTTCTCCTGTCTTTCCTGGTTCACCTGTTGGCTCACCTCTCCTCTCCGGGTCTCTCTCGTGGAATTTTCCTCCCCCTCCTTTCGCAGGTTAGCTTAAATAAAACAAGAAAACAGCACCGAGCTGTGCAATACTGTTTGGCACTAAAAGTAATGTTAGGTCTTAATAATGTAGGACTCTCACCTTGGGGAGTTCTGAGCAAGGCCACAATTACCATATCGTGTATTGGAACTGTTTCACAGAGGGTTCCTCTCTGGGTGTACAGCAGCAGCAGGAACCAGCAGACAACCAAGGGTGTCAGGAGTGTAGGCAAGAGGACCAAATACGTCCAAATCCTTTCGCAGGTTGTCCCCCTGACGCCAGTCTTCTGGCTGGGGAGCAGTCTTTGGTGCCTTAACAGTTCAGAGCCTGTGGTCCAAGTGGAGTCCTCCTCCAGGTCTAACTCTGGAATGGGGGGCCATCTTCCTAACCTTGTCTCATTGGATCGCTCTCCTCCTAGGGCGTCCTGTCAGAGTCCAGGCCAACAACTCCACCGCGGTTGCTTACTTTGGGTTTCCGGGGTGTCTCTGGTGCCATGCGGCATTTCTAAGAAGCCTCCCACCCTTTTCGGTGGGTGGAGCGTCTCACGATCTAGCCGAGGAAAAGTTCTCGGGCGAATGTCGCTTCTTCCGTAGGTCGTCCTCTGGCTGTGCTCTCTGTGGGGCATGTCGACCTCTTCGTCTCCCTCCTAAGTCACAGATTCCCCTGCCTCGTGGACAGGTCCTAGGGCCATTGCTGCTGCTGTTCTTGTGATTCCCGAGTCGGCATCCTTCTGCACCTTTTCCCTCCTCTTCTTAGGATTTCAAGAAGCTTGAGTCTGTAGGGGTTCCGGCCTTCCTGGTGCATCCGACTTGGCCCCGCCGGGCCTGGTACGCGAATCTCATGTTCCTGCTGTCGGGTACTCCTTGGCCTCTTCCTCTGCACGTCGACCTTCTGTCTCAAGGTCCGCTTTTCCACTCTGCCTTGCCTCAGCTGCATTTAGCTGTGTGGCTGGTGTAGCTGAGCGTCTGCAATGCCATGGGTTTTCGGAACATGTTGTCCAGACCATGCATTAGGCCTGTAAACCACAGTCAGCCAGGTTTTACCTTTGCTCGTGGAAGTCTTAGGCCTGCTGCGGTGAGATTACTGTTTGTCATTCGCTCTCCTTTTCTTTTCCCAGGTTCCTGTTTTTTCTCCAGTCTGGTCTGGATCACGGTCTTGGTCTTCTTCTCTTGAAGGACATGTCTCTGCCCTCTCAGTTCCTTTTCTGAAGACCCTGGTCTTCCGGCCTCAGTTGAAGACTTTCCTACAGGGAGTGGCGTGCTCTCCCTTCGCGGTGCATCAGGCTCCTCCTTCCAGCTTTTGCAGGGTTCCCCCCCCTCTTTTTGCCTTCTGGCCTGGAAGGTCGCTTTCCTGGTGGCCTTTGCCTCCATACGTAGGGTTTCCGTGCCGGCAGCCTCCCTTCAGGTTCTCTACATGGACAAGGTTGTCCTTCATCCGCCTTCGCCCTTCTGCCTAAGGTGGTTTGCTCCTTTGTCATCTACAGGGCGTAGCTTGCCATCGTTCTGCCCGGTCATCGAGCATCCATGCTGGCGTTTCTCTTCCCTGCCTGGATGTCGTCCGGGCCATTTGGGTCTATTTAGCTCTCCCTGACTTTTTCTGTTGTTCTGACGCTTTGTTGTCATCCCTGGGGGGGGACCCTCACTAGGACCTGCCTGCTTCCTGGGCTTCCATCTCTCAATGACTCCGGTCTGCGATCTAGCAGGCCTATCGACTTAGGGGTTGGGCTCTGCCCTTCTGTGTTTCGGCTCTCTCTGAGAACTGTTGGGGCCTCCTGTACTGATCTGCATCAGTTTTCTGCTGTCCAAGTAAGCAGGCTGCCACCTGGGCTTCATTCATACTTTCTCTAATGTTTTCCCAGGTCCGTTCTGTGACGTCTGCCGAAGCATGGTTTGGCCGTGAGGTTCTGCAGGCGGCTGTGCGCTGGGTTGTTTGCAAGATTCCCACCCTCTGGAACTGCTTTTGGACATTCCATGGTGTTGTGTGCCCCAGTGAAATAAGCAAGAAAATGTTGTTTTTTTTTAACTCACTGTAAAATCCTTTTCTCGTTGTATTCACCGGGGGACACATATCCCACCCTTGCTTTTTTTTCCTATTGTTCCTGCCCGAGCTGTTTTGATTCTTTTTTCGGATGCAGGACATGTTGGTGTTGGTTCCGTGCTCTTTTTTGCTCTTTGGTGTCTTTGTCCTACTGCTGTGGTACAGACTGACTAGCACAGTGTCTGTGAGAAGGGTATAGCCCAGAGGCGAAGCCAACAGCTTTGCATTCTCCTAGTGGCCAGGTCTATACCCATGGTGCTGTGTCCCCCAGTGAATACAACGAGAAAAGGATTTTACGGTGAATACAAAAAAATCCCTTTTTTTTAATTGGCTAAATTTTATTATTTATTATTATATGCTTAGCATGTTTACTAATAACTTTTCTATGCTTTTATCTATACAGTTCGTTGGGTAAGCTATCCATATACTTGGGGGTTATCGGTAGATCCCGCAGATTATAGTACAATCTACTGACAGCCTTACAGTTTCTCTTAACATTTGCTGTCAAAAGATTGAATTTTTATTCCCATCTCATATGTTTGGCATATTCTCCAGTATATGCCTTTAATGTCTGATAGGTGCAGGTCCCAGAGATGGGTTTGACACCTGTCTTGAGAATTGGGGGTTCTTCAATCCATTTTTTATGGTAATTCTGAAAATAATTCAGCAAGCTTGCTCAGCTACTTTTGTAATATCCATTAAGTGAATGGAAGCCACATCCTCTCCAGTTACTTCAGCCATGAGGCTAGAGCGGTTCTGGATCTGCCACTGTTGGATTTTTATGGCATATACTGTGTGTATGACATAATGACTAAAATTGGACTACCGCTTTTAAGGTTAGAGAAATGTTGGGTTTTAATATATCTTATTAGTTATCTGGAAGATCAGTATTGCCAGACTCTACTTACATCTATATATGCTCTTGCTTGGGCTATTTGTGTTGATTGTACATGTTACAGGGGTTTTCAAGAATGTTTAGAATGAGGGTCATGAAAAATTGATGCGCCTAAACTCTGGTGCTTTAGTTCCGAAGTTGTCGTGCTAGCCACACTGCCTAGTGTCTCTGCCAATCACTGGCTGAGATTGGTCAGTTTTTCAATGGGGTATGGGGTATTTTTTTTCCCCGTAACTCTACAGTATGATATTCCTCTGTTTGCACATCTATAAATGCCACAATACAGAGTATAAAAGATGATCCAGAACTGTGTTTGTACAGTAATGCAAGAATTTCCTAAAATAGGCATCTAATGATTGGGGCCTTTTTTTTTTTTTTTTTTTTTTTTTAAACATATTTTATTTCTCTTACAGACATCTGTGTATCCAGTCAGCAGAATGACAAATCCACAGCACATGTACGCCGTGCACACGCCACCCGTACAGAATACAGCTATGGTTGGACCTGATGAATATTATAACTACAGTTTGCCTCCGAACACTTCAAATCCAGCACTGCCAGAGCCAGGCTACTTCACCAAAGCTACTTTTGGATCTCAGCTAACCAAATCTGAGGGATCAAAGATAGAATTTGTAAAGAATAGCTTTGGTCAGCCAATTCCAAATGAAGGCTCCAAACCACCCCAGTTCCCGACTCCAATGCAGTCTACTCCTTCATCTACGTTCAAGTTTAATTCTAACTTTAAGTCCAATGATGGAGACTTTACATTTTCTAATCAGGCTGGAACACAGTCGGGTGCAGGGAATGAGTGTCTCTTAAGACTTCTCACGTCAGAAAAGTCTGTTCCTGACCAAGAAAAGCCATCAGCTGGTCTTGAAAATGCCACAGATCCTAGAAATATGTTCAGGTTTGGTGAGAAAAGCTTCAACAGCTTCACTGATGGCCCAGTTCAGACTCAAGAGAAAAGCGGTGCAATATTTGGGCAAGGAGATAATGTGTTCAGTTTCCAAAACTCTGGAAAGAAAGGATTTGTGCCTCCTGCTTTTGATCTGTCGTCAAAGGATGAGCACAACCAGAGCCGTGAGTCTGAATCAGCTAGCGAGTGTGTTGCTGAAGAGGATGGGCCCCATTTTGAACCTGTAGTGCCACTACCAGAGAAGATTGAAGTAAAAACTGGAGAAGAGGATGAGGAAGAAATGTTCTGCAACAGAGCAAAACTTTTTCGTTTTGATGCAGTGTCTAAAGAATGGAAAGAAAGAGGTTTAGGAAATGTGAAAATTTTAAGACACAGAGTATCTGGCAAGATACGTCTGCTAATGAGGCGAGAACAAATTTTTAAGATCTGTGCAAACCATTACATAAATGCTGATATGAAACTAAAACCACTTTCCGGATCTGATAAGTCCTATGTATGGCATGCTTATGATTATGCTGATGAAATGCCAAAATTAGAGCAGCTTGCAATCCGCTTTAAGACTGTGGAGGAGGCCACACGTTTCAAGACTAAATTTGAAGAAGCACAAAAATTGCTCCAGACTACAGAAGGCAGTGCTGATAACCAGACTCAGCTGGTTAAAGATGCATCAAAGATGGACATAAAGGCCAAGGCAGTTTCCCTTGATTTGCAGTTTGGTTTTAAACCAGGCGAATGGCAGTGTAATACCTGTCTTGTAAAGAATAAAGATACCTCAGTTTCATGTGTCTCTTGTCAAGCTTTCAATCCAAGTAGCAAAAGCTCAATCTCCTCTAATAAAGACACTAAACTGAACACTGGAGCAAGTTCTGTAACCATGTCAGCATCTGCTTTCTCATTTAGTAAGGACACTCTAAACAGCAAATCCACTTCAAGTGAACAGTCTGCAAGAAGCAGGGAACAGTGGATGTGCAGTAAGTGCTCATCAAAGAATGACATGGCTGATAAGCAATGCATGAACTGTCAACCTCCAAATCAGAATGATGGCAAAACGACCTTGTCCTTCACACCAAAATCTGTTGCTGATCTAAAAAATGTGCCAGGCACACAATCTAGTACATTCGGCTCTGCTTTCTTGAAGAAAGCTGGCGAGTGGCATTGTGATCAATGTTTGGTACTGAATGAGCCTTCTGCAGTAAATTGTGTTGCATGCCAAGCTCCAAACTCAACCAGCAGTTTACACACAGCGCCATCTGCTTCATCCTTCAAGTTTGTCACCTCTGACACAAGTTCATTAAAAGATATTGGATCTCTCTTTGCAAAGAAGGAAGGACAGTGGGATTGTAATACATGTATGGTGCGCAATGAAGCAAGTTCTTCAAATTGTGTTTCTTGTGAAAGCCCAAAAGTAACAAAAACAGGGCTTCCAATTCAACCATCCAACTTCAGTTTTAGCAAGATTCAAAATGATAGCCTTGAAGCAATGTTTCAGAAAAAGGAGGGACAGTGGGACTGTTCTGTGTGTCTGGTTAGAAATGATGGTTCAGCCACAGAGTGCGTAGCCTGCAAAGCACACAATCCAAATGCGAAAAGTGGTACAACTGCATCAGAGACAAAACCAGCCTTCACGTTTGGTCTGAAAGCCACTTCTGAGCCATTTGGCCCACCTTCAACCGGGTTCAAATGTAATTTCCCAGTACAAGATTTCAAGTTTGGCACAAGTGATGAGAAAGCATCCTTTGGTTTCAAAGCACAGAGTACCAGTGAAGAAACAAAATCTGGGGGCTTTAGCTTTACTATGCCTTTTAACTCTGGTTCTTTTAAGTTTGGATTTACAGAATCAAACACAAAGGATGAACAAGATAAAGAGACTTCTACTGATGTGATAGGTTCTGTAGGAGATGGCAAAGAAATTTCCACATCTGATGGAGAATTAAAATTTGAAGAAGGCAAACAAAAGAGTGGTGAGTCAGTATTTGGTCAGACAACTGCAAGCGCCTTTTCTTTTGCTGATCTTTCTAAAAATTCTGAAGGCTTCGCATTTGGCAAAACTGATCCCAATTTTAAGGGGTTTTCTCGTGCAGGAGAAAAACTATTTGCTTGCATAAATGATAAAGGAGAGCAAGCAAGTACAGAGCAAGAGGTTTTAGATGAGCTATACAAAACGGAAGATCGTGATGACATCCATTTTGAGCCCATTGTGCAACTTCCTGAAAAAGTGGAGCTAGTTACTGGGGAAGAAGATGAGACAGTGCTTTATTCACAAAGAGTGAAGTTATTCCGTTTTGATGCTGAAATCAGTCAATGGAAAGAGCGTGGTGTTGGCATCCTGAAAATTCTTAAAAACGAGGAAAATGGGAAGCTAAGAATGCTAATGCGGCGAGAACAAGTTCTCAAAGTGTGTGCAAACCACCTCATTACGACCACCATGAACCTAAAACCGTTGTCTGGCTCAGACCGTGCCTGGATGTGGATGGCTAGTGACTACTCTGATGGGGATGCAAAATTAGAACAACTGGCAGTCAAGTTTAAAATTCCAGAGCAAGCAGAAGAGTTCAAAAACAAATTTGAAGAGTGCCAACGCCTGCTGTTAGACATACCCCTGCAGACTCCACATAAACTTGTAGATACTGGAAGGACGGCTCACTTGATCAAGAAAGCAGAAGAAATGAAAAGTGGACTTAAAGATCTGAAAACCTTTCTAACTGACCAGGCTAAACCTGGAGAAGAGGATACAAGTCCAAATGATTCTGAAGACCAGACTAACAAAATGCCTGAGTACATCGAGGCTACGTATGAGTGGGATACGTATGACATGATGGCTGGTGCCCTTGAAGGCAATTTGGATGACTCTGTGTATGCATCACCCTTGGCCAGCAGCCCAGAAAAAAGAAATCTTTTCAGATTTGGTGAATCAACTACTGGTTTTAATTTTAGTTTTCAACCGTCCCCAAGTCCTGGAAAGTCTCCAACCAAAATAAATCAGAGCAGAGTGTCTGTGGGTACTGATGATGAGTCCGATGTGACACAGGAAGATGAGCGTGATGGTCAGTACTTTGAGCCGGTGGTTCCATTGCCTGACTTGGTTGAAGTCACCAGTGGTGAAGAAAATGAAGAAACTCTTTTTTGCCACAGAGCCAAGCTTTATAGGTTTGATAAAGGTGCTAATCAATGGAAAGAAAGGGGAATAGGAGACTTAAAGATTTTGCAGAACTTTGAGAATAAATCTGCCCGAGTAGTAATGAGAAGGGATCAAGTGTTAAAACTGTGTGCCAATCACCGTATAACACCCGATATACATCTTGAACCCATGAAAGCTGGATCTCAGAGAGAGTGGGCATGGACAGCTAATGACTTTGCTGATGGTGAAGGTAAAATAGAATGTTTTGCCGTACGCTTTAAGCTTCAGGAAGTTGCTGATCTGTTCAAAGAAGTTTTTGAAGAAGCAAAAGTTGCACAGAGTAAAGGTTGCATGCTTGCTCCATTTTCCTCTCGTGTCACAACTCCAAAAGCTTCCCCATGTGGAAAGGCAGCTGTGGCCATATTGGAAGAAACTACAAGAGAGAGGACAGATCTTCCATCCATAACATCCACTGCTTCAGAAGCAGAATCCAGCATTTCAGGCACAACAGAGAAGACCTCTACAACTGTAGTGTCCCCTCCTAAATTTGTATTTGGATCTGATGCTGTGAAAAATATTTTTGGTACAGAGAAACGGGGTTTCACGTTTGGGAGCCCTTCGGGAGCTGGAACAATGTTTGGTTTCAGCTTTAACTCTTCAAAGACCTTTGATAAAGAAGAACAAAAACAACTATCAAAACCTAGTTCTACCTTGCCTAGTAATCCCAAAGACTCTACAGTAGTTCCTGAGAAGATCTCTCAACATATTGTGCAAAACCCTATAGTCTCGTCATCTGCCACAGTGACTACACAACCACAGGTTCCATCTAGAGGTGAGGTTTCTTTTTCTAGTAGAAATGTCAGTTGTGCTTTTTCCATGACTTCTATTTGATTTACTTCATGTTGACACTTTAACTTATATTCCAGTCCACTTTGAGGCCATAGCATTAGGTCTGTAGGGATGTAGTGTCATCTGGCCATGTCTCACACACACGCTGCCAGCAGCAGTTCATATGAACTTAAAGGGGTATTCCCATCTCAAGGATCCTATCTATACTGATAGCATATGTAAATTGAACACTTTTACTAAATATAAGTGCTTTTAAAAATGCCTCCTTGCTCCCATTGTTTACAAAGTGTTTCCATAACCATGGACCTGTGTCACTCACTGTTACCTACAGCTCTGCAGGCAGGACAATCAGCTCAACTAATTGCAGTTTGCTGATAAAGCCTGTATGTAATCGCTCTATGTAAACACACAGATAACACTGAGTTTGGTCTGTAGAAACATGTGCATATTATTTGTTCATTTACATTAGATTTCTGGTAATCATAAGTATTGTGATACTTTATAGTGTCCTGTTCAGCAAGCTGGGAGGAGGGGGGTACAGGAAGTGAGAAAAAATGACAGCAGGCAAAGCTGCTGAAGCAGGGAGATGGGAAAATCCCTTTAACATCTTCTGACAAAAGGGGTTTTCTGGGTAAAAAATAATTTTTCAGAAAAGATCTGTTAGTGCTATTAATAGATTAATAAGTGCACCCAAATACCTTTTAGCAGTGCTTTTAGTGATTTCTGTTGTTCTCTTGTGAGCTCCTGGCATCTTCTGCAGGAGATCCCTCTCTCACTCCCCCCTCCTCCCTTCCACACTCCCCCTCCCTGTTTCCCTAGCTATCCCGCCCACTACTCCTTCAGCAGCCGTCTTTTAGACTCCTAGTTCTCACTCGCTCAGTAACATTCTCGTTTGGCTGTAATATTGTAATCACCTTCATATATCATCATTACAGTCACACAGATAAAGCTTCCAGATAACAAGGAGTTCTTCATGCTTTTTTGGCATTTGGTAAATATATGCATGCATACATACATACATACATACATAAACAGTATAATATGCTCCACAGTGGCCCCTGCACAGTATAATATGCTGCACAGTATAATATGTTGCATGTTAGCCCCCCGCACGGTATAATATGACTTACGGATATCCCTTAGACCGACACCCTGGGACATCAGCGAAAAGTCAAAAATGTAATCTACTAGTGCATCTCAATAAATGAGATTATCAGAATTGCTCTCCTTGTGGATTGTGTCAATGACTGCCTTCTGGACATCTGTCAAGTCAGCAGTCTTCCCCATGATTGTGTCACCTACTGAACCAGACTAAGGGACCTTTTTAAATGCTTAGGAGGCCTTTGCAGGTGTTTTGGTTAATTCTTCTAATTTTCTGAGATAATGACTTTTGGGTTTTCCTTGGCTGTAAGCCATAATCATCAACATAAATAAACACTTGAAAAAGTTCACTCTGTAATAACTCAATATAATATATGTGGTTCACTTTTTCAGTTGAATTAATAAAAAAAAAAAACTGTTTCATATTCTAATTTATTCAGATGCACTAGTATGTAGATCAAATGACCTAGATATATTACAGTAAAACTAAAAAAAATGGATAATGTTATTTAGAAAACTGGAGGAGTGGGCATGGGGGGCTTATTGTAAAAATTTACCCCGACAACCCCTTTAATATAATACAGTCATATTATGGTCCTGGTAAGATTTATTTTTAAATGGGTTTTCCTGCACATATTCTGTGGACAGGGGATTTGTTTGTGTCCCCTGTGTGAATGAAGTGGTAGTACACGTGTGGCTGCTGCTCTCTTTATAGTTATGGGTGTGACAGTAATAGCAAAGCACAGCAATATATCAGTGCCATAGAAGTGAATGGAGTACTGGAGAATGATAGTGCTTCATTTGTGTGTGTGTGTATGTATATAAATATATATATATATATATATATATATATATATCTTTATTTAAAGAGGACCTGTGCTATTTATTTGCAGGAGGAACTGAGCAGATTCAGATTTATTATAGGTTTGTAGGAAAAGATTCATTGTAACCTGTTATACATTTACAGTGGGGGAAAAAAAGCATTTAGTCAGCCACCGATTGTGCAAGTTCTCCCACTTAAAAAGATGAGGCCGGCCTGTAATTGACATCATAGGTAGACCTCAACTATGAGACAAAAAATGAGAAAAATCCAGAAAATCTCATTGTCTGATTTTTAAAGAATTTCTTTTAAAATTATGGTGGAAAATAAGTATTTGGTCAATAACAAAAGTTCATTTCCATACTTTGTTATATATCCTTTGTTGGCAATGACCGAGGTCAAACGTTTTCTGTAAGTCTTCACAAGGTTGGCACACACTTGCTGGTATGTTGGCCCATTCCTCCAGGCAGATCTCCTCTAGAACAATGATGTTTTGGGGCTGTCGCTGGGCAACACGGACTTTCAACTCCCTCCAAAGGTTTTCTATGGGGTTGAGATCTGGAGACTGGCTAGGCCACTCCAAGACCTTGAAATGCTTCTTACGAAGCCACTCCTTCGTTGCCCTGGCGGTGTGCTTGGGATCATTGTCATGCTGAAAGACCCAGCCACATTTCATCTTCAATGTCCTTGTTGATGGAAGGAGGTTTGCACTCAAAATCTCACGATACATGGCCCAATTCATTCTTTCATGTACACGGATCAGTCGTCCTGGTCCCTTTGCAGAGAAACAGCCCCAAAGCATGATGTTGCCACCCCCATGCTTCACAGTAGGTATGGTGTTCTTTGGATGCAACTCAGAATTCACTCTCCTCCAAACACGACAAGTTGTGCTTCTACCAAACAGTTCTACTTTGGTTTCATCTGACCATATGACATTCTCCCAATACTCTTCTGGAACATCCAAATGCTCTCTAGCAAACTTCAGATGGGCCCGGATATGTACTGGCTTAAGCAGGGGGACACGTCTGGCACTGCAGGATCTGAGTCCCTGGCGGCGTAGTGTGTCACTGAAGTAGCCTTTGTTACGTTAGTCCCAGCTTTCTGCAGGCCATTCACTAGGTCCCCCCGTGTGGTTCTGGGATTTTTGCTCACCGTTCTTATGATCATTTTGACCCCACGGGTTGAGATCTTGCGTGGAGCCCCTGATCGAGGGAGATTATCAGTGGTCTTGTATGTCCTCCATTTTCTAATTATTGCTCCCACAGTTGATTTCTTCACACCAAGCTGCTTGCCTATTGCAGAGTCAGTCTTCCCAGCCTGGTGCAGGTCTACAATTTTGTTTCTGGTGTCCTTCCACAGCTCTTTGGTCTTCACCATAGTGGAGTTTGGAGTGTGACTGTTTTAGGTTGTGGACAGGTGTCTTTTATACTGATAATGTCAAACAGGTGCCATTACTACAGGTAATGAGTGGAGGACAGAGCAGCCTCTTAAAGAAGAAGTTACAGGTCTGTGAGAGCCAGAAATCTTGCTTGTTTGTAGGTGACCAAATACTTATTTTCCACCATAATTTGCAAATAAATTATTTAAAAATCAGACAATGTGATTTTCTGGATTTGTTTTCTCATTTTGTCTCTCAAAGTTGAGGTCTACCTATGATGTCAATTACAGGCCGGCCTCATCTTTTTAAGTGGGAGAACTTGCACAATTGGTGGCTGACTAAATACTTTTTTTCCCCACTGTATCTCTGTTCATTCTGAGTTTAGTGGTCAAGAGGATGGTCCTCTGTATGAATGTTCACACAGATGGCTGTAAATGAATGCATAGCCTGCCCACATAACTAAGCCCAGAAAGAATTGATGTAATTACAGGTTATACTGAACCTTTTCCTACAAAATCATATCTGTCAGCTGTTCGATTCTTTATAACATACTGCCAGCAGATCGAGTAGCACTGCCTTTTCCATGTGGCAGTTTCCCTTTAAGCTTAACTACTGCTTTCCTTCCTTTTAGAAATGTTCAGTAATGTACTAATGTATGCAAGTTTTTTCTTTTTTTTTTTTCTACAGTACATTTTATTCTGTACATTTGAAGTCATTGAGGGCTCTTCAAAAACAATATTTAAATGTCTTTATATTAGTTTGAACGGAAGCATATCAGACAGAAAAACTAATGCATTATGTAACTAGAAAATGTAACTCCTGGATTTTGCATTTGTAGGGATTCTTCTAACACCCCACACACGAGCAAAAGTTACAGCATACAGTCTTAGAGACGCTGTTGGAGAGTTTCACCTGAGCACCCCTTCTGCCTGTCTACCATTTACTGTACAGACTATAAAAATGTGTGCCTCAGAAATTTTTTTGCTTGACATGTGTACACAACATTTTTGTAATATTTGGGTGAAGTGGCATATTCTCTATCTTCTAGAAGCATGCATTTTCCCATTCCCTGCCTACAGACTTAATACTTAGAAACCTCTTCAGGCTGAGGCCCCACGTTACAGAAATGCAGTTTTGTTTTTTGTTTTTTTGTTTTTTTCTTATTTCATTGGGGAATACAGCACCATGAGTATAGACCTGGCCACTAGGAGGCTGACAGTAGGAATATCCAAAGATGTCAGCTCTGCCTCTGGGCTCTACCCTTTCCACAGACACTAGCCAGTTTAACCTAGTGACCATTACTTCCATCCGCAGGGTCTCCAAACTAGCTGCCTTCTCCGAGAAGCCTCCCTTTCTGGTTCTCCACAAGGTTAAGGTTGTCATTCATCTGACGCCTTCTTTTCTGCTTAGTGTGGTTTCTTCCTTCCATATCAACGAGGATATCGTCTTACCGTATTTCTGCACGCCTTTCTGTCTCTTCACTGTCTGGATGTGGGCCGGACCCCTTATGTCATTAGGACGCCCTGTTTGTTTTCCCTGAAGGCCCTCGCAGGGTCTGGCTGCTTCCAAGGCTTTCATCTCCAGGTGTCTTCGGTCTGCTATCAGGGAGGCCTATCGGTTAAAGGATCTGCCGTTGCCTCTCCGTGTGGCTGCTTTTCCATGAGAACTGTTGGTGCCTTCTGGGCTGTTTGACGTCAATCTTCTGTCGCTCAGTCTAAAAGGCTGCCACCTGGGTCTCTGACCACACTTTACCAAGTTTTACCAGATCCATTCTGCGATCTCTGCAGATGCCAGCTTGGGTTGTAAGGTTCTGCAAGCGGCTGTGCGCTAGGTTGCTCGCATTGCTGTATAATTCCCACTCTCTGGTCCTTCTTTAGGACCTCCCATAGTGCTGTGTCCCTCAATGAAATAAGCAAGAACATAGTATTTTTGTACTGACTGTAAAATCCTTTCCTCGTTGTATTCATTGGGACTTAGATCCAGCCCTTATTTCTTCTTGTTCCTGCCCTGGGCTGATTGGTTTGTTTTTGTGTTTTTTGCTTATTTGTGTGTCTCTCCTACTGCTGTGGTACAAAGTGCTTAGCATAGTTTATGTAGAACTAGTATATCGCAGAGGCGGAGCAGACTTCTTTTGATATATTCCTAGTGTCAGCCTCCTAGTGGCCAGGTTTATACCCATGGTACTGTATGCCCCCCCCCCCCAAAAAACGAATACAACATGAAAAGTATTTTACTGTGAGTACAAAAATCCAATTTTTTTTTTCTTTGTTACAGATTTTGCTTCCTATATATTTTCTGTTCCTTCTGTAGCTATTCTTGGCTTTGGCTCAAAAACCCCCACAAAATCTGCAACAAGAAAAGCTGCATTTCCGCAAAGTGAGGCCTCAGCCTTACGCACCAAAAATTCATGCCTCGAATATAAGGTCCGAGTCCCTTTCAAAGCTCTTCTTCTCCTCTTTAACTGTGACTACTGCTATTGTCATAAAAAGGAACATAGACAAATGCCTAACAGAGCAAATTGTATTGAAAATAAGTCTGTAATTTATAAAGAATGTCACTCTATGGTGACATTTGGCTGCCAGCAAGCTGTGGAAATACCACTCTTAGCAGAATGCATAAATATTGGAGCCAAGCAGAACCAATATGTACATCTTTATTAGACAAGCACCAGATCAAGCTTATATCAGTTACTGAAACTGCAAAAACGTGGCCTTCCCTTATGTGTGTGCTAGAGATTGCAGTATGGAAGGACTAAAAGTCTTTACATCTGCCTGGTACTGTACTCTTAGAGAGAAAATACATTCTGGAAGAAGATTCAGACTTATTTATCTATGCCACATTTTCCTTGCTGTCACTTATAGAAGTTGGCGTTTTGCAGTGTCTGTAATTTGTGTACATAATCTGGTGTTGTAGCCATGGTTACACACTGGTCATCTCAGTGTGGCACGTACCCCATGGAAGGGGGGAGAGCAGGTTTTGCTTAGTAATGTGTTATTCAGGTGTGTTTTTTATAAATCGATCTTTCATTATGTTTAATGGAAACTGTTTATAGTTGAGGGCACCACAAGTTAGACACCTCCATGTGGATGATAGGAAGCTGAAAAGTTGTGTGCAATGTCTGTTCACTTCTTCTGTTAAGTTTATTTTATTGCTGTTATTTGGGATAACAAATTTAGGTTTTTATTTCTCCAGCTACAAGTAGTTTGTTGATTTGTTAGATTTCCACCCCCTCAACCTTCATCCTCCCCTCCAGGCCCATTGAGCTGTCCATTTTCCATTTCTGTTTTGTAGGATTTAATTTTAGTCTTTTTAAGTCTAATCCTGCTGCCTTTTGGACGTGCACAACTCCCTCCAAACCTGACGTGGAAGGTATTTGGATCACTACGTGCTGTGTTGGCCATTGGCTGGACAGACACCACCTACCAGTGTGTTGTAGCTGTTTTGGGAAACATGATTGAAATTCCTAACCTGCATGCTTGCTGAAGTCTGTAGACTGCATTTTGTGTCAAGATCTTGTTTCCTCAAATATTCTACTGCACTAAGGATGGAATTATTAAACCTAGTTTATTTCCATTGCTTATAGAGTGCCAACATATTCTGCAGGGCTGTACAAGTTGTCATTACTAACATCAGTCCCTGTTTTTGGTGGGGCTCACTATCTCCTTTCCGTTTCTCGCATACACGCCCACTATGGCCAGTTAGCCTATCTGTATTCTCTGATATATTGAAGGAAAGCTGAGAAATGCGCTCTATGCAGCTCTTGTCGTTGGTCAGATTTTTCACCCATTTTTTTTTTTGGCTGTAGTTATTAAAAATTAGTTTTATGACTTTGTCCATAGCTGTAGAAGTGTTATGTACAGCAAATTTACATTGCTAGGGTTTTTTTTGTGCACTTTCTTCAGAAATGGTGATCTTGCATGTGCAGGATGGTTGATGCCACGTCACAGTGCCTGAGCAGTAAAGTGTTACACTGCCTGGAGAGTAGGTGCAAGGAATTGTATGAAAATGTTGTTCAGAGCTCACTGCTCTGACACATCCACAAACTAGAAGTGCAAAGGAAGTGAATTTGCACAGGTTCATAAGTTAAAAAGCAACACCTCTATTGTTGTAATTAGGTTTAATAAGATTGGTTGGAATCGTTTACCTCTCAGATAACCAATTTAATGCTTGTCCCAATTTTGACACTTAACACGTTTTGCTATTCAAATCTTTTTAAAGGGCACCTCGGGTTATACAGATGACCACATCTCACACTATAAGTGTTGGATGCAGATTTACAACACTAAAATTCATGGCAAAATCTGTATGCAGATTTTGTTGCTAATTCTACCCCCTTTTATTGAAATATTTTTAAAATATGCACCATATGGCAATTCCTTTGTGGGGGGGAAATATCTGCATTGTGTACATGAAATTGAGAAAATTTCATTGACTTGAACGCTACTGTAGTATGCTGTGGATTTTCCACATATACTCCACAATTTGTTCATATAGCCTAATAGTAAAGGCTAGAGAATCTGCCAGAAAAATAGAAATCCTGCCTATGTGATGTTTGAGTCAGATGAAAGTTAGTGTGACCCATAGATGTTTCTGCATATTGTGTTCCTCTTAGGCCTCCTAAACGCAACAGTGTACAGTGTACGGGTCAGTAAATAGGCACAGATTGGTATGCATGTATCATCTATGATTTTCACTGACCAATACACTGAAATGAATGGACAGAGAAGCAAATATGAACAGGTATAGAACCTGTTCCATATTCTGTTCTCTTGACTATGGCCCAGACCTACAGCCGTTAAAACTACAGGTTGTGTGTATGAGCCTATAGAAATGAATGTCTGTATTTAATCCACAAGGAGTGTAGTGTGCATGAGACGGTATATATACCGGTAGATATAACGTTTTTCTTTAGTAAGATTTTGCCTTCTAAGTGAAGTATTAAGAAAACGGCAGCAATTTTGTGACAGTGGCTTGCGAAAGTATTCATACCTCTTGAACTTTTCACATTTTGTCACCTTACAACCACAAACTTAAATGTATTTTATTGAGATTTTAAGTGATAGACCAACACAAAGTAGCACATAATTGTGAAGTGGAACGAAAATGATACATGGTTTTCAAAATTTTAATCAAATAAAAATCTGAAAAGTGTGACGTACAAAAGTATTCAGCCCCCTGTATTCTGATACCCCTAAATAAAATCCAGTGTGCACAATTGCCTTCAAAAGTCACTTAATGAATTAATGGAATCCAGCTGTGTGTAATTTAGTCTCAGTATAAATACACCTGTTCTATGAAGGCCTCAGTGGTTTGTTAGAGAACACTAGTGAACAAACAGCATCATGAAGACCAAGGAACTCACCAGACAGGTCAGCGATAAAGTAGTGGGGAAGTTTTAAAGCAGGGTTAGGTTCTAAAAACATATCCCAAACTTTGAGCATCCCAAGGAGCACTGTTCAATCCATCTTCCAAAAATGGAAAAAGTATTCTACAACTGCAAACCTACCAAGACATGACCGTCCACCTAAATTAACAGAATGAGCAAGGAGAGCGCACTGGTCAGAGAAGCAGCCAAGAGGCCCATGGTCACTCTGGAGGAGCTGCAGAAATCCACAGCTCAGGTGGGAGAATCTGTCCACAGGACAACTATAAGTCGTGCACTCCAAAAATCTGGCCTTTATGGAAGAGTGGCAAGAAGAAAACCATTGTTGAAAGAAAGACATAAGAAGTGTCATTTGACGTTTGCCTCAAGCCATATAGGGGACACAGCAAACGTGGAAGAAGGTGCTCTGGTCAGATGAGACCAAAGTTGAACTAAATGCAAAGCGCTATGTGTGGCAGAAAAGTAACACTGCTCATCACCCTGAGCACACCATCCCCACTGTGAAACATGGTGGTGGCAGCATCATGCTGTGGGGAGGCTTTTCTTCAGCAGGGACAGGGAAGCTGGTCAGAGTTGATGGGAAGATGGATGGAGCTAAATACAGGACAATACTGGAAGAAAATCTGTTGGAGGCTGCAAAAGACTTGAGACTGGGAAGGAGATTCACCTTCCAGCAAGACAATGACCCTAAACATACAGCCAGAGCTACAGTGGAATGGTTTAGATCAAAGAATATTCGTGTGTTAGAATGGCCCAGTCAAAGTCCAGACCTAAATCCCATTGAGCATCTCTGCCAAGACATGAAAATTGCTGTTCACAGATGCTCTCCATCCAATCTGGCTGACCTTGAGCTATTTTGCAAAGAAGAATGGGCAAAAATCTCTCTAGATGTGCAAAGCTGGTAGAGACATACCCCAAAAGACTTGCAGCTGTAATTGCAGCGAAAGGTGGTGCTACAAAGTATTGATATAGGGGGGCTGAATACTTTTGCACGTCACACTTTTTCAGATTTTTATTTTGATTAAAATTTTGAAAACTATCATTTTCGTTCCACTTCACAATTATGTGCTACTTTGTGTTGGTCTATTACTTAAAATCTCAATAAAATAGATTTAAGTTTGCTGCGCGAAACGGCCCGTTGCTGCTGCTCACTTTGTCCTTGGTATGTCTGTTTTTAATTTGACCCCAATAAAGAAGCACTGAAGTCTGGTTGTGTGCCGCTGTTCCTGTCTGTGGGTACTTGGACTATATTACTTTCAGCGTGCCCCTGGACTATCTTCTGCAGCATTTAAAGCAGCAGCACCAGCTAAGTGTCCTGTTTGATTCCCATGTTCACATTGTGCAATTTTGTAGTGCCCGCATTTCATTTTTCTTTTTTCATAACATTTAAGTTTGTGGTTGTAAGGTGACAAAATGTAAAAAAGTTCAAGGGGTATGAATACTTTTGCAAGCCACTGTATATGCTGCAGTGTCTAAGTTAATGATCACTTTGTACATCGTTGCTGTAAATGTAATTAAGCAGTTTATAACAGCAAAGATGGATTATTCCTCAAATACCCATTCCCCTTGTGGCATTAGTATAGTGCATTGCTCACCCTTGTTCCAGACCTTCCCAGTAATGGTGGAGTTCTCATTCCTGTTGCACTGACTAAATTGGGCGACTTCAAAAATATCCAGAACTCACTGCAGAAATAAAACTATTTGGTCTCCTGGTATAAATGCTTTTGCAGTTTCAGATGTGGCATTCCGTTAAAGAAGTTTTATCTACAGGATGAAAATTCTGTATATTTTTGAAATAATGCGCTAGAGAGTTTTATGGTCATTGTCTATAGTATAATCTAACTTTGCTTCCCTTTCCACCTCTGATCATTCCATGATTTTTCGGTTTAGTTTTTTATCTTTAGCCTACAAGACCTGGCCTGCGATGTAACTAATCTTTGTTGCCTAAAATTAATTTAACATTGTACTACTTGATGTACTTAACACTACCTTCTGTGCCTTGCACTAATAGGGAATGCTTTGCCTGGCATTAGTTTATTCATTACCAACATTTGTTTTTTGTTTTTTTGTTTTTTTTTTTTTGTTTTTTATAACCTTTTAGCCAAGAGTAGCAGTGATCTTGGATGTGACAGCTCCTCTGATGTGGTGCTAGTGTACGAGTTAACTCCGACAGCAGAACAGAGAGCATTAGCGGAGCAGCTCCTCCTCCCTCCGACATTCTTCTGCTACAAGAATAAACCTGGATATGTCAGTGATGAGAATGATGCCGATGGTAATTTATATTTTGGGAATGTAAAATGTCACTAATGTTGCAATGTGTCCGTGTTATTTTTTTATTTTTCTCAGTTGCTTATCCTTTAACAATATGTTTATACACACAGTACAGTGAACATAAAGTTGTTAGATGCCTCACCAGCAGTTTCCATTAATGCTATAAGCTTTGCCTAGAGCATCAGCTCTCATGCTGGAACCCACTCATCCAATAAAATTCTTCCTTGCTACAGTTCGGTGTGGACTGTGGTTTCATGTTCTAGTGGTCATTAGGATTCCCAACAGTTGGACATATGTTACATTTCTTATTTAATGCAGATGTTTAAAACTGGAATATGCCTTAAATTACTTGTGGACTGCCCATCTTCTTTAAAGGCCTTTAATGAGTTTTTTCAAGAACCAGGATATTGATGACCCATGTTTAGGATCAATATCTGGTTGGGGAGTATCTGATTCTTGGCACCCCATATGATCAGCATTGCAGTTTGTTCTTGTTTACGTGAAAGGGAATGAAAAGGAGTCTATCACTAGATTTAGGCAAATTTCCCTAACACGTAGGAATAGCCTTTAGAAAGGCTATTCTAGCCCTACCTTTCTTTTCTTCAACGCTGTTTTTGAAATAAACACTTTTATTCTTATATGCAAATTCTGTGCATGGAGCACAGGGGGCGTCCCCCCCCCCCCCCCCCCCTCATGCTCGAGCACAGCACAGTCATCCCCAGTATTCCGCCTCCTCTTGCTGCTACACGCCCTTTCATGCAAAGGCATCCTCCACTTATTCTTCGCTGCGTCTGCAGTAGCACTCACTACAGCGCATGTGCGGGATTTGCATGCTCGAAATCTAATGATAGACTCCCTTTAAGCTGCAACATTCTGCAAGGACTCTACTAGATGGACCCATGGGCCATAGTACAAGACCAAGACTGTTTTCCAAAGCAGAGGAAAAACTTATGTAAAATAAATTTAATGTTTTCCTAAAGCCCTCATTGCACCTTGTAGGGGGGAGTAAAACAAAAGCAACTAAAAATAAATGTAATGACAGGTCAATAATGTTTATATAAAAAAAAAAAAGCGTAAGCCAACAATTGATAAGCCCAAAACATTGGAAAAGTTATTCGTGTTCAGGTATTGTACAATATTCCACAGTTTGGTTTTGTACTTTGATTTCTTTTATCTAGTGTTTTTTTAATAAGACATGCTCTGTTGTCTTTTAACAGACGAGGACTTTCAGTCTGCTGTCAAGAAACTAAATGGTCAACTTTACCAAGACAATAAGAAAAGCCGAAATGCTGCATCAGGTAATCCATGCCTCTCTGTTGTAAAATGTTAATTTTGGCTCTGTCAATGTAAAATAGCGCCAGTCATTGAAACCTTTGGTTGTACGTAATGATTCTCTCGAATTTCTTTGTGCGTTCTTAGTGTACCTACGTTTAAAAAAAAAAAAAAAAAAAAAAACTTGGATAGTGCGTTTGAGTATAAGAAACTTCACTTATTAGGCTGCCTTCCTTCTCCTTCTCTTCAATCAGACTATTTACATAAGATTCTGTCTCCATATCCAGCTCTCTCACAACAGTCTGTGCAGTGTAGTGTCTTATCTGGAAGATATAACAATGTTGAAAACACTATTCCTCACACAGAGTAGCCGAGTGTGGCAGTGGGAGTGGCAAAGTGTTTTTTCCAGTAACTTTCCTCCTTCTCCTCCCCCTCCTCCTCCTCATAGACTTATATGTAGAAAGCAGCTCAGCCTGAAAAGTGGATAAAATATTTTAAAGTTTCTTATATTGACCTATACTATTTATTTATGCAAAGCTGTATATAAGTGGAGGTACATTTTAATCAATCTGTCCCTTTCCAGGCCTCTTTAGAATATATAATTGTACATTTTAATTGAACTGTTGAGTGTCTTCTGACCAGCACTGAATGTAATTTGTCCAAACTTTCAATGGGCAACCTTCATACGATAGACTCCTCCAGTGTCTAAAATTTCATACACTGGGTCCTTACGCCATATCTGTATTGCCAAATGAAACAGATTCTTTTGGATTCCGTGTAATAGAATAAAGTTATAGAGTAAAAACACTTGACTATCCCCAAATAGCTTAACATTTTATTAAGAAGAGTATAAGAAGATAGAAAAAGGTCTTACAACAAGGAAAAGTATAACAAAAGGTCAAAAGGTCTTACAACAAGGAAAAGTATAGCAAAAAGGTCTTACAACAAGGAAAAGTATAACAGATATTAGAAGGTATAATCAAACCTTGCAATACAGCAGGTATAATCAAATATCAAAGTCAATCAAACTATGATATAATCAAATACTTACAACACTTAACAGTATCATAAAGTATATCAAAGTCAATCAAACTATGATATATATTCAACACTTACAATACAGCAGGTATAGCACGATAATCAAATCAAATACTTACAACACTGCTAAGCTTAGTTCTGATAAGGGTATCTGTAGGAAGCATCACTCAGCCATGTGCTAGCATGCAGCATCAGCAGGCGTCCCCAATGATCTGCTATCAAGAAAATGCCACACCTAATGCTGAGGGAATGTCTTCCAAACTTATACCCTTTGTGTGTGTCATAAAGTGGGCGTCTACAGAAGTGATACACTTCTGTAAGGCCTCACTTATCTCCAAGATCATATTCATGTGAAAGGGGCCAGTTTTCACTAGAATATGTCTTGTGACATATACGCTTTAAACAGAGTTGTTCCTTTGATCTAACCAGTATGGACATAACCTGTTGATCTGGTTGGTATAGATATGTAGATATCACCTTAGACAGCGTCGTTGATCTCATCTGTATAGGTATGTAAATATCACTTCAGACAGCGTTGTTGATCTAATTAGCATGTACATATAAATATCACCTTAAACAGCATCCTGTGATCTAATCTGTATGGGCATGTAAATCTAACCTTAAACAGAGTCTTTTGTCTAGGTTGTATGGGTATGTAAATATCCCTTCAAACAGCATCCTGTGATCTAATCTGTATAGACATACAAAATCTCATAACATGTCAACTGAAAATAGAGTGGGTAGACATTCCTTTATACTGGGTTCAAAAATAAGGTTACTTATGGCCTGGCTATTATAAACATCTTTTCATCAGCAGCCATCTTATCAAGGGCTGCTATTTTGCAATACATTCCACCCTAGACAGGTCAAGTAACCTTATATGCACTATAAGCTACTTTTATTGTTTGGTGCCTAGTGGGTTTTAACATAGTGTATAAGGATGGAATACATTGCAGACAGCAACAGCTCATAATTAAGAGTTATTATACAAAGGATAATTCCGACAATTTGTTGAAGATATCTGAAATCGGGTAGGAAGGCTAATAGCCAATCCCACCACCCTAGATTTACATCTTGTTTAATGTGAGTAATCATTTCTTGCAGTTGCTGCAACCTGTCATGAACATCTTCTGAATGATCAGACAAATTGAAGCAACACATTCCTGCAAAACTGTTGCATCCATAACCATGTTTAAGTAATAAGTAATCTGTAGCAGCTCTATTCTGTAATATTGCTTTCTTATATGATTGTAAATCTAACAAAACATCTTTTATAATGGCCCTAGTAATATTTATATCATTACAACCAGAAATATAAGTTTTATCACATGTAAATTCAAAGCATAATTCTGCTTCTGTTACTGCCCCAGTTGATATTTTGATCATATTTTCCTCTAGATCTGTATAAGTGGGGCAGTTCAGACAAGTATAATAAGGACTTATCCAATCCACATGGAAATGTAGATCGGCTTCCTCTAAGACAGTATCATTTAACTGAATTTGTAACAATTTAGTCCATACTGCAACAGGAGTTGGTACAGCGACCAAACAAGTTTCCAGGACATTGCTGGAATATGTATTTTTCAGGCAAAATTCTGTCATATTCAGTACTCGAGCTAGGTACAGCCACATATTCTCTTTTGTTCCCCTCACTCCCCGATTTGGATTGTCCTCTGACCCGCGGTGGTCTTGATAATGCTGGTGCAAGTCCATAAGAACACTACCAGAAGGCATCCACTGAGGGCTAACAAAATCCACACCTGAGGGGAACACAAATTACTCACGTAAATACACATTATTGGCTGGAGTGTACTGATATCAAGTTGTACCAGGAGTCATAGTAACTAGCACATTGTCAGTACCCTTTGAAATCACTTCAGCTGGTGTGGGAGGACCTTGTGGTGGTTTCACCCACACCTTGGCTCCATCTGAGTGTCCAAAAACCACCAGCGCCTTGTACAGTCAGCTGGGTAGGAGCCTCTCCTTTAGCTAATGTGATTAGTAAATATAACAAGACTAACAATTGTGCTAGTTTTTCTCCCTCCTGTATTCCCAATGCTTCTGCTCTAGCATTGTGTAAAATCACTTTAATTTCACCTTGGTAATCAGGATTAATTACCTCATCAGTTAGCTTTGGTAACTATTGTTTTAACATCCCATTCATCCACTCAATTAAGCTTGCAGCCCAGGGGCAATAGGGGACATGAAAGATCCACTCCTCATTGTGCTCCTGGGCAAATTGTTGCACTCTCTATTGTTTTTAAAATGGCTACCATTATCTGATTGCATTTGCAAAGGTACGCCATAATACAGCACTATATTTTCTAGCAGGCAGTGGAATTAGCATTGGCAAACTTACAGGGGCATACCATCAGTACACCTGAGTATGTATCCACTGCTGTGCAGGCAGATTTACATCCTTTGGACTCAGTTAATGATCCAATGAAGTCTACCTGCCAAATCTGGCCAGGCAATGTGCCTAGCAAGATATAGCTCTTTACCACCCAAGGGCACTACCCTGTCTGTTATATTATTGTTTTTATAACCTCTAACCTGTGGGGAACACCTCTGGTCTGTTCCCACTGGAAGGTGGCTTTTTGGCAATCTTTGATTGTTCATCAGCTATGCTGTTGTCGTAAAGTCTGTTAAGAGAATTGATATTAGTATGAGCATCCACATGAAAAACAGTTACATTCATTTTATGACATATTCCCTATATTTCTTTGGTCCCTATTTTCCAATCATGAGAATGCCAGGTGGGCATCCAGTTTACCAACCCTTTTTCCACAGACTATGAATCAGTGTGTTTGTGGCTCTGGGATTCTTAACAGGTTTCATTTTCAATTTCCCTATCAAAACAGGATTAATTTGCACAGATTTTACTCCAAAAGAATACTTACCATCAGGCAAGTGTAACTGCATTCGCTTCAAAATGTCTTCAGGCACTGGAACTACATTTACACTGTACTGCCTAACAGGAAGGTCTCCTATTGTTAGCCAAATTTGCTTATTTAGGTTCCCATAAATGAGTGTAGCCTCCGTCCCCGTATCTACTAATGCAATTACATTTTGTACATTTTTGTATTTCCAATCAATCCTCAAATTTACATGGGGTCGGGCATCTACACAATGGGCTTGGCTAATCTGTTAATCATATTGTTCCCGGGAAGAATCTCCCTGAAACATTCCTCCTCTCTCCTGGGCTTTGTGTTCTAATAACAATGCCTTCACCTCTTTGAATAAATCTGTGAATTCTGCAGAGGGAGGGGCTATGTCCTCATCATGCTGTCCCTTGCGTGATTCCCTAGTACTAGCTTTGGACACAATCTTTCCTATTTTTTTTTCTTATACATTTTCCATAATTCAGAAATTGGAATTCCGTCAATATCTTTGGTAGGCACTCTAGCTTTCAGCAAAGCTCTAAACATCTCAGTTCGGGACACCCTCCCATCTTTGCTTTGATCTCCTGTCTTTTTCTCTTTCTTCCTGTCATTAGAGGTCTCTTCCTTTACAGCTGTTATAATCTCTTTACCCCTCTCTCCAAAATCTCCTAACTCTCTGATAGCCTGAACTACCTCATCACAGGGATGCCCTACTTGGTTAATCAATGGAGTCATTATCACAGTCTTGTAAGTCGGGGGAGCAAGCTTAAGTATCTTATTTCGCAGACTAGTAGTAAATACCTCACTGAGGTATTCATCTGCCGTCTGGGTGGGGATGGATAGTTTCATAGCTTCTTCCATTACCCTTTGTGCACATTCCTTAAGGGAATGCCACATGTTGCCATTTTCAGACCAATTTGTTGCAGTAGAATACTTATCCAAGACTCCCCAACTCAAAACATGTAATAGAGTGGCATCCTGATTTTGTCCAGCAAATACTCTCATAAAGGATTGTATGGCTGGTTCATGAGTTATGGATATGAATTTCATCACATCCACATTATCTACTCGAATGGTAGATATCCCTTCATTAACAATGCGAACAAACCAGGCTATCGATTTTTCTCCAGGTTTTTGAGAATATCTGGTTAGGATATCCCCAATTTCCTGAGTGGAAAAATCATTGAATATCAGTTTGGTGCTTGGGGCATGATTTGGGCGAGCTGTCTGCTCCCGTCTAATAATGGGTTTAGCATTTACTCTGGGAGGATCTATGATTGGGTCAGAGGAATTTTCCCAATCATTATCCCCCTCAGAGTCACCTGGGGAGTCTTCATCGGTGGAGGAGAACACCGAGGCATCAATCTGTGACTGGTCCCAATTAACCCCTGCACATGAGACTGCCAGAGCAACCCGTTTCTTATTAATTTTTCCCTCTCCTCTTACGATATTTATATTGAGCAACCCTAACTGCTGCTCGCTCAGCTACATTCTTATACTGTATAACTTTATCAGCTAAAATCTGCTTTTGACATTTATTCATATTTTCCTGAGACTGAAGGGTTAACAATTGCTGTTCTAAATCCTTGACACGATTCAGTAACATTTGTTCCTCATTTTGCAGTCTGTAGGCTGATAGCAAAATCCAGCCCCGCCTACACACAGCAACATATTCATTCCCCTTGTTCACAGACACCTTTTCTAGACATGTTACTACGTCTGCTGGGCTGCCATTTCCAAATTGATCTTTCCAATTCTCCCCCAGTCCCGTGAATTTAGCCCATTCCTGAGCTAGAATCGAGTAAGGAGCCTGTTCCCAACCTGGAATAACATCAGGAAATACTTTAGAACTGACTCGTGTTTTACGCTTAAACATTTTATTCTATAAAAATGGAATCCTGCCGACTACGCCAAAAATGTATTGCCAAATGAAACAGATTCTTTTGGATTCCGTGTAATAGAATAAAGTTATAGAGTAAAAACACTAGACTATCCCCAAATAGCTTAACATTTTATTAAGAAGAGTATAAGAAGATAGAAAAAGGTCTTACAACAAGGAAAAGTATAACAAAAGGTCTTACAACAAGGAAAAGTATAGCAAAAAGGTCTTACAACAAGGAAAAGTATAGTAAAAAGGTCTTACAACAAGGAAAAGTATAACAGATATTAGAAGGTATAATCAAACCTTGCAATACAGCAGGTATAGCAAGGTATAATCAAATACCAAAGTCAATCAAACTATATTATCAAATATCACAGGCAATCAAACTGTGATATATAATCAAATACTTACAACACTTAAAAGTATCAGAAAGTATATCAAAATCAACCCTTGCAATAAAGCAAGGTCTAATCAAATATCAAAGTCAATCAAACTATGATATAATCAAATACTTACAACACTTAACAGTATCATAAAGTATATCAAATCAAATAATCAAATATCAAAGTCAATCAAACTATGATATATATACAATACAGCAGGTATAGCACGATAATCAAATCAAATACTTACAACACTGCTAAGCTTAGTTCTGATAAGGGTATCTGTAGGAAGCATCACTCAGCCATGTGCTAGCATGCAGCATCAGCAGGCGTCCCCAATGATCTGCTATCAAGAAAATGCCACACCTAATGCTGAGGGAATGTCTTCCAAACTTATACCCTTTGTGTGTGTCGTAAAGTGGGCGTCTACAGAAGTGATACACTTCTGTAAGGCCTCACTTATCTCCAAGATCATATTCATGTGAAAGGGGCCAATTTTCACTAGAATATGTCTTGTGACATATACGCTTTAAACAGAGTTGTTCCTTTGATCTAACCAGTATGGACATAACCTGTTGATCTGGTTGGTATAGATATGTAGATATCACCTTAGACAGCGTCGTTGATCTCATCTGTATAGGTATGTAAATATCACTTCAGACAGCGTCGTTGATCTAATTAGAATGTACATATAGATATCACCTTAAACAGCATCCTGTGATCTAATCTGTATGGGCATGTAAATCTAACCTTAAACAGAGTCTTTTGTCTAGGTTGTATGGGTATGTAAATATCCCTTCAAACAGCATCCTGTGATCTAATCTGTATAGACATACAAAATCTCATAACATGTCAACTGAAAATAGAGTGGGTAGACATTCCTTTATACTGGGTTCAAAAATAAGGTTACTTATGACCTGGCTATTATAAACATCTTTTCATAAGCAGCCATCTTATCAAGGGCTGCTATTTTGCAATACAATATCCTTTTGTGGGAAAATCTTGCTAATATGAAAGGAAAACATAAGCATGTTAAACCCCATCTAATAAAGTGAGCCACTGGATGTGACCACGTTACTTCTAATCTTCAGTATAACTTAACGTTCTTCTTTCTTTCCACCTATATTTCTCTAGATTCCACTGAAAAGCCCACCACCGAGTCAGAGAAGGAGTGTGTGATTGTATGGGAAAAAACACCCACTGCTGAGGAAAAAGCAAAGGCTGAACAATTGAAACTGCCTCCAACATTTTTCTGCGGGGTGAGCAGTGACACAGATGACGATAAAGAGAATTCTGAAGACTATGACTCCGCAGTAAGGAAGGTGACGGAGCCTGAAGTAAGCACAATGCTTCTTGGCACTTGTCGTAGACTGCTGGGCAGTGAACCCTTCCGCTCAGGTGTCAAGCGTTGGTGTGTGCTGGCTTTGTGTAGCTTGCTTAAGGAGTTCTCAGGAGATATGCTAAACTTGCTGTTATTTCCTATAGAAGGAAACATAGCTTCTCTTGTTGCACAGTAAATTATAGTTTATTGCCTAAATCCCAGCTAGAGAAGGACTTTATGCGGTGATGTTGAGATTGACTGACTGCATCGTGGAATACAGGGTTAACCACTAAATATTTTCCTATTTGCTGCAAAATGTAATAAACGTGGGTCGAGTGGAAATTACCAAAAGTAAAATGTACCAAATGTATTAAGAGGAACTCTCCTTTTATAAATTTGGCAAATTTTTGGTTTAGTGCCAGAAAAGTAAATCTGTGTCAAGTTATTGCAATTTCCAGTGTAAATTATAGTAAATCTGTCAGCCTGCTCGAGGCTGGGCTTTTCCTGCTAAACTCTGCCCATATGTTTCAGCACTTTTTAAATGCATAGTATGGCAAAAAGTCTCAAATATCTGTAAAAATATGACTTGGGCCAAATGTTGCTACTTTATACAACAGAAAACTGGTGTAAATGGGTTAGTAAATTTTCCCCTCTGCCTAGACCATAGTACTGATATACAAAAATGTGACAATTGCTGTGAGTTTAGTATGGTGTAATGTAACCACACTTTGTACCACTCCTTGTATGCCACTTTGGAAAAAGTCTTATACAAGGCACTAATGCTGCTTCCATTTAACATATGCGCAGTTGCCTTTTTATTTGGGTGAATTGCAATTGTTTTGGGTTTTTTTACACATTTATGATGGTGCTTTTGCTGCTGATTTGCATTCTGTGTGTAAGTGTATTTTGTAATGTGTATGTTGTGACTGTGCTTGGTTTTTATAGAAAGTATCTCTGTATGTGAAACAAGGTATGGCTGGTTAGCTGTTGGAATTATACATGTCAACATTTTGAGTGTTTTGATGCCTGGCATCAATTTCTGCAGGTCAGTCCATTTGACCTGGCCAGTGGTATATAAATTACTATTAGCTTGATCCGTAGTGCCAATCTCTCTTATTCTGCAGTTATCCAATAGAAAAAAATATTCTCCTGTGGAAATGCAAACAGGAGGAGTCTGTTCTGACAGGCGAGGTCAGTCATAAGAAATGTTGGGAATTTGACTTTAACAAGGCCACCTGCGTGCAGATTAATATTAGGCTAATAGTTCACCACCTACCCACTCTAAGATACTAGGATTGCTACTGTATTTCTTGTCAGATATAAGCTGCTACCATTATGATGGCTAAAACTCATTACCTCAAATGTTTGTGAAGATAATTAAATTGTATTGTATTTATTATATGGTGCTGTACGCACACAAGAAAACGTTCCGTAATAATAATGTATTTTGTGATTAAATAAGAATAGTATAGTTGTAAAGATTATTTTTGAGAGACTTGAGTTTATATATAAGGACAACAAAGAGGTTACTGAACGACAGCTGAGCATGAAACTTTGGATGATTTTAAAGAGGACCTTTTACCACCTCCAAGTCTTGCTGTTTATATAAATTAATGAGCTCTGCTACACTGATTCTGGTGCAGTTGGAATTTTTTCTCTAACCCTCACCATTCCAGAGCAATCAATGCTGTTACTTTTGGTGCCTGACATATACCATTTAGTCTCTGTACTGTTAGAAGGGTGGTGTCGAGCAGGAGCAGACAAGGGGTGTCTGATTCTGAGCACTGACACTGGCTGCCTCTGATTGGAGCTTTGAATCACACCCCTGCCTGACACCACCCTTAAATAGCACATCAGGGACCAAAACTAACTGCGCTTGTTGATCAGGAACAGTGGAGGCTAGAGAGTAAATTCCAGCTGCGCTGGGATCAGTGGGGCAGCGACTAACTGATGCTAAGAACTTGAATTGGTGGAGGTGGTAAGAGGTTCAAAACTTGCAATAGTTTAGTCGGAATACATACTTTTAGTGGTGGATTTGGTCAACAGGACCAACAAAAGTGTTTTTACTGTGAAAAACTGCACTGACTTTGCCCATGGACTAGTGATGACCATGTGTTTTTAGAGACGAGAGTAGACTTCAACAGCCCATGGATTGAAAATACAGTCTGAGTTAAGTTCATCCATTTTAGACAACAGTCAGCTGAGAGTACCACAATCTTTCATTTGTGACGGCTTTGGTCAGTCACTGCACTGTTTTGTTGTGTGTGTTTTTTTTTTTTTTTTTTTGTTATGTTTTTTTTTCCTCCAACTAGCAAGCCCCCCAGGCAGTTTAGTTATGGTCGCTGGTGGGATTGTTCATATGATTCCATCATTGATATGGTATTTGTTTGGAATCTAGTGTGTATGTTTGGCTTTAGCCCTAACTTAGGTACCAACTATAGTTATATGGTTTATAACATCCAAAAAAAATTAAGTTTCATATTATCACGTGAAGTTGGTATTTCGTAAAGTATGGTGTCACACTTTTTGGCATGTTCATATTCACCATTCAGCAATAACATTAAAACCACCTGCCTAATACCTCAACAGCTCTGACCTGTCGAGATATGGACTATACTAAACTCCAAAAAGTGTCTTCTGGTAGAACAGAATTATCAAGGCATACTCTGACATTAGGCATGCAGAGTGGTCAGGATTCTAACCCTGCCAAAATAGCTTCTAAACCACTTCTATGCTGTTGTAAAGGCAGTTAACAGCATCCCAGGCCACCATCTTTTACAGTGTGGCCCGGTAACATAAAGATAGACAAGTCCTGATGGTGAGAACGGGTGCCTTAGCAGATACGTCCATGCCCTGGTTGCACTGAGTAGCTTAGTTGTGTATATTTATACCACTGATTTTCTGAGCAGAAATACTGCACTTTGACACAGGAATGGTATATTCATTATGTCACTAACAATAGAATAGAAGTGCTTTAGAAGAGTTCATTTTTGTGGTGGAGGACTCCATTAAACTGCAGAACTAAAGCTGTATATTCACACCGTGCTCTAGCATTCTAGTGCCAGTGACTTTCAGAATGAATTGCACTTAGACTTTATGTTCTGTAAAAAGTACAGTTATAAGGGGCACAAGTGAAAATATCACTGTCCTGGGTCAGTAAAAGTAGAGTGTCGGAGTTCCAGTGGACTTTGTGAATTGAAGGGATTTTCTGAGTTATTAACATTTGCTCAGCACAACCGCTCCGTTCCTCTCCACCAGGCTGTTTATTTGGCTGCAGCAGTGACCTGCTATATGACGTAATTTGATCATTGCAGCCGTTTAGTGACTTCCGCAGTCTTGTGGCATATACCACGGAGACCAGTGAAACCCTGCAGGTGTAGGGGGACTGGAGCAGTGATGCTAGTAGTGATGGGGATTAAACTGGAAAGCATATGCTCTGTTATTTTATGACAAATACTTTTGCAGTGGGAAAATGTTTTATCAGAAAATCCATTTAAACCACATAAATGGTAGAGACCGCAAGGGTTAGGGGTTTACTTGTGTATAACTATTTGGATGCCCTCTTCTTAAATATGTTTCATGTTATGTACACATGGTGCCTACTTGTATTTCTATCTATTCAGTTGTTCATCGCATTGATATAACTAGAACTATTTCCTTTCCTTTTTTCTTCAGCTATTAATTCGTATATGTTTTGGTGTCAACAACTGTGCCAAAACTACAACAGTTATTTAGCTGATAGTAGTATAATGTTGTACCGTGTTAGCCATTGAAAGTAGTGGAAGAGTGAAGAAATCAGGCGATACCTTTTAGAGGCTAACTGAGTATATTTATAAGTAAGCTTTCAGGAGTACTCGCTCCCTTCATCAGACATGGTGTGATACACCATGTCTGATGAAGGGAGCTAGCTAGTACTCCTGAAAGCTTACTTATAAATATACTCAGCCTCTAAAAGGTATCGCCTGATTTCTTCACTCTTCCAGTTATTTAGCTGGTCAGTCTATAAAATGGTTCTGGATTACTACTTTTTTTTTTTTCTTCCCTTTTTTTTACAGTTTTCTTGTAAATGTCAAAAGTATACAATCATCTTTACATATCTATGAATAAAGATTTATTTCCCTTACCTATTGTCCTATTTCTCTATTCTGCCACAATTTCCTGTTTCTGCAGTTTTCTACCTGCTGTATATGTTTTGCTGAGCTTTTTTGTCCTGCTGTCTGTCTGCTTTACTTTTTTTTTTCTTTAAAATTTCAGATGTGTACTAATATTTTAGTTCTTGTACCTGTCATGTCCTCTCTGAGTTTTATGTACCCATAGACTGTCTCTGGTTTGCAGATTTCATCACTGTCACTACTTTGTGTAGCTTGCTCGGTTTCAATGATATTGGTGCTATGGATAGACGTATGCTGTAAAGTTGGAGGACCAACCACTTGAGAATACTTGTACTGACTTGTATTATCTGGTTAGTGGTATTAACCGATCAGCATCATTGGTGGGCCATGGAGGACAGCCCACTTGACATTACATTTCTGTTGGTAGTCAAAAGTAACGATATTGATTTCTCTGAAAACGGGCAAGCTACACATAAAATAGAAAAGCAGCAGATTCAGTGCAGCAGCACCAATTCATGATATAAAGAAGACAAAAATGTCAAGGGACATGACGACAGGTTCTCCTTGAAAAGAGTGTTCCAAGCTTAGGAAAGTACAGTATGTTGAGTCTTTGACACATGTAAGCATAGCAAAGTTTATTAAAACTTAACTAACCTTTCATCAAACTTTGCATGCACTAATAATACAGCAGGGGGAATTGATATATAGAATGGCGTACCTTGATCTATATGTCCACTAAGCCAGCGAAGGGTATAGTTAATTCATGATGTGGCATGCGTCTTGTCATGAGTTAGGTGCATCCTCTCAGCATCCCTGCGCCTAGGTGCAAATCTACACTTGCTACTTGCTGGTGTATATTGTGCTGTCATTTATGTCACAATAGTGGTGTAAATAATGATGATGAATGTGGTGCACGTTATGTGGCCTTTCTGGAAAGTAGTGAAGTTGGCACAAAAGTGCCACTTGCAACTGTTTTAGGTACAAGTTGGTTTAAATATTCAGAAATTGACAATTTGTGTGTCTTTTTGTCCCAAGAAATTGTATAAATGCAATTATGAATTCTTCCCAGTGTGTGCACATGACAAGCCTTTTCTAACCATTATATAACTTGTATTCTGCATTTTTAGCAGTTTTTCCCTCTGAGGGCTCTCTCCAATGTTTGTGTTCCTGAGTTGATGTGTGGAGACCTGCTGCTTTGTCATGTCTGCCATGGGCAGATTCTCCTCTGTTGTCTAACTCAAAATGCATCAACAAGGTCATGTAGGACACTATAGAAAAGTATGTCAGTACTGATGTAAATAAAGTACTTTGAAAATATTCAGCTTCCTTACCCAGCCTCTCTGTGTCTCATCTCTTTCTGCTCCCCCGTCTATAGACTTCTTTTTAACTCCAGTTCAATTTTGATCTAGTAAGATTGGTTAAAGGGGTTGTCCAGGAATAGAATAATAGAAAGTAGCCATGTTCTTTGAATCTTGGACAAACCCTTTAAGTAGAGATTTCAGTGTGAACGTTAGTTTGGCAGGGAGGGGAGGAGAAATTACTCAGATAAGTGGGGCAAGAAGCATTTTTATCTCATGAGATATATTTCAAAATTCCTTTTTTTTCTTCTTCTTCTTCTTCTTCTTCTGGTATGCAAAGTTAGTATGCAATTAGTGACCATTTAAGAGTGAAGTAGCATCCTGAATGTATTTGATCTGCAATTGCGGATAAGAGTACGGACACATAAATTTCAATGGTCCCATATACACAGCCATATTTTTTGCGGCTGTGTGTCCAAACAAATTGGGGTCGCAAATTATGGAGCAGGTCCTATTCCTGTGTGTAATTGCGGCTCTATCAATTCATTTGAATATATGGTTCAGTGAAAACCTATACCAATCCATGTCTTTCACTGACCCGGAGACTACACACAGTGCATGAAGCTTAAACTTTCCTGATCTGGGGGTATGAGGTAAGCTAAGAAGTAAATTAATTCAGGTGACCTTGGTGTGACCTAATGTAGCCAAACTTGCCCTTTGTGTCGTCAGATCTGCGAAAATACGGAAAGGAATGTTGTTTTTGAAAGCAATTACACAAAACTAAACGGATGCAATTGCAGTGAAAGATTTCTCGGTTGCCTAATCATCAGACAAGTAAAAGCAGTATTGTCTAGGGCCGTGTTGGCGAACCTATGGCACACGTGCCAGAGAGGGCACTCAGAGTCCTCTCTGATGGAACGCGTGCCGTCACCCCATCCAAGCTCCCTGATCACTCACCAATGAGGAATCCTGTACAGGCTTCCCAGTTAGTGAGCGGGCACTTCTTTCAGCTGTCTGTGTTTACACTAACAGAAGAGTAACCTCTTCCCCGATGCAGGTGTGATGACTTAATTCATCAGCGCCTGCAGTGATAGATGGAGGACGCTACTTATCTGTTCTGCGTGGGAGTGCTGGTAAGTAGCATGTTATACTGTGTGTGGGCCCACTGTGGAGCATACAATACTGTGTGTGGGCCCACTGTGGAGCATATAATACTGTGTGGGGGCTACTGTGGAGCATAATTTGTCTGGGGGCCACTGTGGAGTCCATTGTACCATCTGAGGGGCCACTGTGGAGCCCATTGTATCGTGTGAGGGCCCTTCACTATTTATATCACATAGTATCAGTTTTATAGCAGACATGATATTAGTATAGGCTGTAATAACATTACACGGTCACTAAAACAGATCCTGTGTGATCTAAATAGTGAACATCAATTGTTTAAAAGTAGCAAATGCAAGTTTTTACCTTTCAGTACAAAGTTGTTTGGTATTGTTTGAAAGCTCTGTAAAGCCCCATTCACATGACCATATTTTGTGAGTCTGTAACTGTCCGCAATTGTGGATCCACACAGTATTAAGGTTAAATTTCCATGTTGGCACTTTGTGATAAATTTGTGGGTTTTAGGTTGCAGTTTGGGCACTCGGTCTTTAAAAGCTTCGCCATCACTGGTCTAGGGCAATATTTAAGCTTTCCAGAAATGCCTTTCTTATTTTTCCTGACATTATGTAATTTAAAAAAAAAAAAAATTTAGATAAACAAGCTGCCTTGCTGGTGGTGCTTCTCAGATGCTGGCTTCAGACAAGGGAATGTCAATGGTTATATAAAGAGTCAGTGTTTGCACAGCTTTGACATTGCCCTATACAGCTATATAAATGTGTAAATAAACATAGTACATCTTCATGAGACTGCACACTAATATAAGGAAGAGCTCTGGACCTATTTATGCTATGATTGCGTTGTGGGGTTTTTGTTGTTGTTGTTTTTTTATATTGTGGCTCCTCTTGTGCAGAACTGGGCTAACAAAACGTGCTGCCATATTTTAAAAGTGAAGAACTTGTTACAATGGAATGATTTGTTCAAGGTTTAACTTTTATGGTATAAGTTAGAAACTCCAAAACAGCTATGGTTGGCATGGGTTTTTGAGACCACTTTGATACAGGCACATCATTAAGTCTGATGGGTTGTTGCATGTAGAATAATTACTAATTCTATATTAATAGGATTAGTATCGTATTATATATCGGACATGTTGGTACAAGAGACTGGGCCATGATAATCACCCATGGCCTTTTGTGAAAGAACGTGGTTGTCATGAATGCGAAAATGTAGTAACTTGGCTTAGCTGAAGCTTCATTTATTACGTTACAAAAATTGACAGTGTTAGGCTAGGTTTACATCTGCGCTCGGGTTTCTGTTCTTCGGGTTTGCTTGGGTACTTGAAAAACAGAAACCAAATCCACTTTAAAAGCTGTTACCTGTGGAAACCCGCAAACCCCATAGACTATAATGGGGTCCGCCAGGTTTCTGCCCAATTAAAAGCGGAGAGAAAAAATTCAGCGGAAATGGGCACATAACCTTATTGAGAAGTCTAGAGGATGCCACTTTAATTTGGGCTGTGACCAATAACCTTTAGTTTTAGGTCCACAGGTTCCATAATGAGCCAGTTAGCTTACAATGTGGAGCGACCTATTAAGTGTATTCTAACATTGGAAGTACTAGTGATTGTTTAAAAACTATAACCCCTTACATGCTGTAGAATATATTGAGGGAATTTTGGTGATTCTTTTGATTTGAGGTTTTAAAAGACACTAGGATATTCATAAACGTGGATGTTTGCTAACCTCAGTTGTGAATGAACAAATTGTACTGATATTAATAGGAATTTCACATTCCTGTTAATATTACGTTTGTAATCTCTTGAAGTGTTATTTGCGTGTACTGCTACAATTAAAACCATATTGTTGGCGAGGATCTGATAATGGGGTTCATGGCTTTTTTTTTTTTTTTTTTTTTTTTATTTTAAGATTTTTTTTTTTTTTTTTTTTAAATGTGGCAGGGTGGTGGTTGGAGTCAGAAAAAATTTAGACCCCTGCTTCAGAATAAGGTATTTTAATATTGTATAATTTAGATGCTTAGCTTGTGTATTTACTTTCACGTGATCAGAATTCAATCAATAACTTTTTAATGCTTCTGACTGTGTCCATGGTTGCGGTCAGTGGTTTGGAATACCAACTCCATAGCTCTGAAATATGGTACTAAGTGGTTTTTCTTGCCATATCTTCACTAAATGAAAAAGCACATATATAGTTCAATATGGAGTCTGTGATTTTGCATAAACATGGCTCATATCTCCTCCATCCTGAATCTACATGTAAGGGCCCAGGTGGTAGCATGCCAAAATTGTCTACTATGAGAACTAGATCGCAAAGCCTATCATTTTACAGCACAAGTTCTGAATTTATTGTTGGGTTATGATAGACCTTACATTAAGCAGTAGTGCGCCAGAGAGTATGTTCACACTGCAGTATCCTGCTCAGTAAGTCAAAACCAGGAGTGGCTCCAAAACAGAATAGGTGCATATCTTTCCATTCTACTTTTGTGTAGATTCTATTACTGGTTTTCGCATAAAAATACTGGGCAGGATATTAGTAAGTGAACACACCATAAGAAGGATACATTAATTTGTGTTTTAAAGAAGACCTTTCACGTCCTCATACACATGCGGTTTTATATACCGCTAGAAAGCTGTCGGCTTTCCCGTTATGTGCCCCAGGGCTGGAGATATCAGTGCCCACAGTCAGAAGGGCATTCCTGACAGTCTTAGCTGGACTGTGAGGAACACTGTCAGGGGCGAGTTCCTCACAGCCCAGCTAGACTGTCAGGAACGCCCTTCTGACAGTGGTCAGAGATCGGTGCTGAAACTAACAGCACCAATATCTCCAGCCCCCGGGGTACATAACGGGAAAGCCGACAGTGCGCTGGTTGGGGGAAAAAAAAAACGGACTCATAAGAGATATCCTTACTCTAGCAGAGACAATTTAATGGTCGTAATTCCCATCTTACTCCTATGCTAGTTTAACCCTTTATGTTGCTGAGTGTTGGTTTGTGCTGTGTGAGAAATTGAAGCCATTGTGTAAAGGCAGTATTCTATAGGGATATTGTGAATTTTATTGTTGGAGCAATGTTTTAAAAATAAATTATTTATGTAGGAATCCACTGAAACAAATGAAAGGACTGGAACAGCTGCAGCCTCCCTTACCTCATCCACAACGCAAGAAAAGCCAGATTCCTCCTCCCCCGCAACCGGTTGACTTATCAACAAAAACTGATGTACCCAAACCAGATTCAACCACCACAGGTATGTAGGGTCTGCCCACACAAAGCAATTACATGGACTAGTACAACAACAACAGTACAGAGTTACGCTATGTTTGCGCCTGGTATCCGTCCACTTGTAAATAGTTTTAAGAGAAAAACAGTTTGGTTTAAAAAGGGTTCCAAATGGTTACACAGCGGATAACCAAATCTGTCTTTTTAGACAGTTTTAGTCAATGGTTGTCCATTCAAAAAAACTGATAGTTTGTGTCCGTATTTCACCAATCCGTTTTGCTTCATTCTGAGCATGCACAGAGGGAGAAACTGAGTGCAAAATGGACACAAACTGATTGCTATCAGTTTGTAATCCGCTTTCCTTAGACCTCAAAAATTGGTTGCTGACCGTCTGGAGAAAAAAATTCCTGCAAGTACAACTTATATTCTCTGCTCAAAAGAGCAGATACCAGACAGAAATGCTTCAAATGCACACTTGCAGATAGTTTTTGCAACCCATTGAAATCAATGGGTTTTAAAACGAACCGTTTGAAATCAGCTTTCGAGGATTTTGAGATTGGTTTCAAAAATTTCGTGCGGAGAGCCAAACGCAGATGTAAACCCAGCCTTAGAGGAAATTTATTTTCTCACTTATTTCACTGGGGGACACAGCACCATGGGTATAGACCTGGCCACTAGGAGGCTGACACTAGGAGAATGAAAAGGCTGTCGGCTCCGCCCTATAGTCTATACCCTCTCGCAGACCGAGTGCTAAGCCAGTTTAAACCTAGTGTCATAGGAGGCAGACACGACCTGACTCAGGTCTTTCTGTCTTGCATCGTTTATTTTTTTTTTCTTTCAGGTGCAGGGGGTCTTCAGCGTGTACACCACACTAGTTGTACCTCTCTGCGGGCGCAGCGCTCTGTAAAAGAGCACCTTGCTAGTCACCACTCGCCACACCGGCCAGAGTACAGTGGCCCCACTCCCACGTGTGAGATCCTACCAAGGGGGTGACCCTGCGGCGCCTGAAGACGCCAGATAGGTGAGTATTAGAAGAGAAGATATGTGAATATTATCCCCCCCCCAACTCCTCTCCTCGTCTCTTCTCTCCAGGGTGTTAACCTGGCCAAGTGGATCAGTTCACAGTGGAACTGAAGGGGTTATTTTCTCCATGGGGTCTCCCTATGCGGATGAGTCCCTCTCTATGGCGCTCCGGGGCCCTTTTTTTTCCCCCCGTTCCCGAGCGGCTACCTGTTGGGGGGGGGGGGGGCATCCAATTTTTGGGGGGTCTCCATGAACCCCACTTTTTTGGCCCCCTCCGGAGCCGGCGGTTTTTCTTAACACAGTGACGTGTTGCCGGCTGCAGGGCACTGCAGCATTTACTTTATTCCCAGGCTTCTCCAGGGACTAGGCTGCACTTAGGCCCGCCCCCTCCCCGTGCTCTCCTACCTTCCGGGCTCCTCCTATCTCTTTCCATTGGCCAGGGGGCTGTCCTGGGCTGTCTGCCAGTCCTTCCTCTAGCCCCTAATTGTGGGAACTCCAGGGGGACGGCACTTGTTCACCTCAGAAAGTGTGTTTCTTGTTTAATGTCCTGTATTCCGGTTGTTTGTACTGGGACCTCTTCTCTCAGCCTGTGAGACCCAGCACCTGGGGATCTCTCTCTGTGCAGCCTCTCTGCAGCAGTCGGCGAGCGGACATCTATCTCAGCGGCTTGGTAGGCTACCCTCCTGGGTTCCCCGTTTTTTTCCCTGGACCCTCGCTGCCATGTTCTCCCGCGAAGAGTTAACTCGACCCTTGGCCCCCTTCAGTGCTTCCACGTTTTATACATGTGCCTGCTGTAACAAAAAGTTACCATGCAGACAGCAAGAGCCCATCTGCTCTCTCTGCTTTCCGTCCAAGAGCCTCCTGGCCCCTCTCCAGCTCATCCTTCCCTGGATTGGGCGGTTACTCTCACCCAGGCCATTGGTAACCTTGCCAGACTTAACCAGTCTGTGGTGGAGACTTTGAAACGGCTGCCTTCCCAGGTCGCCGCTCAGTCGGCTTCTTCTAGGTAACCTTCCAGGCGCCCTCATTCGTTCCTGTTCCAGATCCAGGAGCCGTCCCCGCAAGAGGACCAGGAAGTCTTCCTACAAGTCATGGTCCTCCTTCCCTACCCCTGGGCACTCCCCAGGCAGGGCCTCTACCTGCGGATCCACTCCAACAGGCAGAACTCTGTCTCCCCCTGCTCGCTCTGTTTCTCCATTGGCAAGGCACATCTATATCTGCTGTTACGTGGGAGCTCATCAGAGACACCCTACAAATCTCAGAGGACCCGGATCCTGCCTCTCAAGAGGATATCTCCTTCCGCCACAGTCGTCGCCGTCCTCCGGTCTTTCCTCCAGATGGAAGATTTTTTTCCCGTCCACTTTGCCTTCTTCCCCTGTTCGAGCGACTGCATTCCTTCTGGCTGTCTCCACTCTCCAGCGGCAGAGAGTCATTGTCACTGTGCCTGCTTCAGAGCGTTTCCAGGGTTACTACTCCAACCTGTTCATGTCCCCAAGAAGGATGAATCTCTTCGCCCTATCCTGCATCTGAAGGGGCTCAACAGGTTCGTCTGTGTCCGCATGGAGTCCCTAAGGTCTTTCGTGGCTTCCCTGGAGCCGGGCGAATTTCTTTCATCCATAGACATACGCGATGCTTACCTCCACATTCCCATTCCCATTGCGCTGGGCCATAAGCTTTTCTTAGTTTTGCGGTGGGTTCGCGTCATTTCCAGTTTGTCGCTCTTCCCTTCGGGCTGGCCTCCGCCCCCCCCCCCCCCGGATCTTCACCAAGGTGATGGTGTCTCTCATGGCCATCCTCTGCTCCAGAGGATTTGCCGTTATTCCCTACTTGGATGACGTCCTGGTCAAAGCTCCCTCCAGGGGGGACAAGCTTTCCAGCTTGCGGATCACTTTAGACCTCCTTTCCCAATTGAGCTGGCTCATCAACGAGGAAAAGTCCTGTCTCGTGCCTTCTCAGCGCATGGAATTCCTGGGCATGATCATGATCCTTGACACGCTCCAGGGCAGGGTTCTCCTTCCACAGTCCAAGATTGTGACCCTTTGGTCCGGTGTCTCCCGCCTTCAGAGGACTTCGGCTTGTTCACTTCGGTTCTGCATGCGGGTCCTGTGCATCATGGTCTTGACCTTCGAGGCCATCCCCTTTGCCCAGTTTCACTCACGTCCTCTACAGTTGGTGATTCTGGCACGCTGGGACAGCTCTCCATCCAGCCTTGGCCGCCTGATTCTCCTGCCTCTTCGAGTCCGTCGACAGCTTCTTTGGTGGCTCTCCTCTCCAGGAATTTCCCAGGTGAAGTCCTTCCTTCCCCTCCATAGGCAGGTGATCTCCACTGATGCAAGCCTGTCTGGCTGGGGGACGGTCTTTGGTGTCTTGACCGTTCAGGGCCTGTGGTCCAGGGCGGAGTCCTCCCTCCAGATCAACCTGCTGGAAATGAGGGCCATCTTCTTGGCCCTGTCTCATTGGACCTCTCTCCTCTAGGGGTATCCGGCCAGAGTCCAGACCGACAACTCCTCTGCAGTCACCTACCTGAGCCATCAAGGGGGCACCAGGAGCCATGCGGCCCTTCTGGAAGCCCCCCCCCGCTCTCTCCTGTGGGCGGAGCGTCATGTTCCTGCTCTTTCAGCGGTCCACATACCGGACGTGGGCAATTTGGCGGCAGACTACCTAAGTCGAGAAAAACTCAACGCAGTCGAGTGGTCTCTTAATCAGGAAATATTCCTCCAGTTGTGCTCCCTGTGGGGCACGCCCGACGTCGAACTCTTTGCATCCTGCTTGAACCACAAGCTACCGCGGTACGTGTCCAGGTCCCTAGACCTTTAAGCCGTCGCAGCCGATGCTCTTGTGAATACCTGGTCGGAGTTCCGCCTTCTGTACCTGTTCCCTCATCTTCCTCTCCTCCTTCGGGTTCTCAAGAAGCACAAGATTGAGAGGGTTCCCACCATCTTGGTTGCTCTGGTTTGGCCCCGCAGGGCCTGGTACTTGTGTTCCTGCTGGCGGATGCTCCTTGGCCTCTTCCCCTGCAGGCAGACCTCCTGTCTCGAGGGCCGATGCTCCACCCTACCTTACATCAGCTGCGTTTAACGGCATGGCTGTTGAAGCCGAGGTTCTGAGGCGTTGTGGATTTTTGGAGCCTGTTATCCAGACCATGCTCAAGGCCTGGAAGCCCCAGTCGGCCAAGATCTACCACCGCACATGGAGGTCCTACGTCCGCTGGTGTGAGAGTAAGGATTATCATCCGATCTTCTTCTCGCTTCCCAGGATCCTGGCTTTTCTCCAGTCCGGTCTGGATCAAGGTCTTGGTCTTCTCTTAAGGGTCGGGTTTCTTCTATCTCTATCCTCTTATCTCTATCCTCTTATCTCTATCCTCTTATCTCTATCCTCTTATCTCTATCCTCTTATCTCTATCCTCATCTCTATCCTCTTATCTCTATCCTCTTATCTCAAGACCTTCCTGCAGGGTGTGGCACACCGCGCCCCCCCTTATCCTCCACCTGTGGACCCATGGGATCTTAATCTCGTCCTTGAGGTGCTTCAGGCTCCCCCCTTCAAGCCTTTGCGGGATATTCCACTTTGCCTTCTGTCCTGGAAGGTCGTCTTTTTGGTGGCCATTACTTCCATTCGCAGGGTCTCCGAGCTCGCTGCACTGTCTCGGCAGTCTCCCTTTTCTGGTTCTCCATAGGGACAAGGTTGTCCTTCGTCCGCCTCCATCCTTTCTGCAGAAGGTGGTTTCATCTTTCCACATCAATGAGAACATTGTCTTGCCGTCCTTCTGTCCGGACCCTAAGCATCCTCGTGAGCATATTCTCTTCACTGTCTGGATGTTGTCCAGGCGATTTGGGTCTATTTGTCTCTCGCAGACCCTTTCCGTCGTTCGGACGCCTTGTTTGTCCTCCCTGGGGCTCCTCGCAAATGCCTTCCTGCTTCCAAGGCTTCCGTTTCCAACTGGATTCGGTCTGCCTATCGGCTTAGGGTTTTGGACCTGCCCTTCCGTGTGACGGCTCACTCCACTAGGGCCGTTGGAGCCTCCTGGGCTGTTCGGACCTGGGACCTGCTGCCCAGGTCTGCAAGGCCGCCATCTGGGCTTCCATCCACAATTTCATGAAGTTTTACCAGATTCATTCTTTGGCCTCTGCCGATGCCAGCTTGGGACGTAAGGTTCTGCAAGTGGCTGTGTGCTAGGTTGTTCGCATGGCATTTCCCTCCCTCTGGGACTGCTTTAGGACATCCCATGGTGCTGTGTCCCACAGTGAAATAAGCGAGAAAATGGGATTTTTTTTGTACTCACCGTAAAATCCTTTTCTCGTTGTATTCACTGGGGGACACAGATCCCACCTTTTTTTTTTTTTTTTTTTTTTTTTTTTGTTGTTGCTTCTGCCCAAGCTGTTTTGGTTCTTTTCGGGTTCAGGCCATGTTGGTGGTGGTTTGGTTCCATGTTCTTTTTTTTTTTTTTTTTCTTTTGTCTTGCTTTCCTACTGCTGCAGTATAAATTGGCTTAGCACTCGGTCTGTGAGAGGGTATAGACTATAGGGCAGAGCCGACAGCCTTTTCATTCTCCTAGAGTCAGCCTCCTAGTGGCCGGGTCTATACCCATGGTGCTGTGTACCCCAGTGACTACAACGAGAAAAGGGTTTTACGGTGAGTACAAAAAATCCAATTATTCCGCTCAACCCAAATAGAAGTATCACATGTATTTTACAGTACATAGACATAGTATATAGGCATGCTTTGTTTTTGTGTTTCTATGCATATTTTTTATTTATTACATTTTGTTGCTATTTTGTCAGCTATCAACTTCTCATTTGGCCTAAGCTCTGAAACAGGAGTATCATTTGCTGACCTGGCATCAAAAAATGGGGATTTTGCTTTTGGTTCCAAAGGTAGGTTATGTGTTTAGGGAATTTTCAAATTCTTTTTTTTTTTTCTTCCTGTATAAGTTATTGAACTGTTTAATTTAAGAACTAAGCAGATAATGAAAATACCTTTGTATAGAATGTTTTGGTGTCCAGTAATGTGTGTGGCTCTGCAGCTGTTGCTAAACTACAGCTCCCATCATCCCAACCTATTCAAGCATGATGGCAGTTGTAGTTTTGCAACAGGTGCAGGGCCACTTTGACAGGTGGCTCTGCAGTGGAATTTGCCCATGTTAATGTGGGACAAGTCAATCACGTGATGGAGGCATGTACGGGCACTGCCTGGCCCCTTCACAATATAAATTATGCTCTGAAGAGGATGCTCTGGATGCATCGAAAGCCCAGGAGAGTTGAGTATAAATGTTTTATTTTTAATCACTGCCCTGGGCAGACTGTGTATAGTGGTCAAAGAACCAGGCTTTCCCCGATCGCTGTCATGGTGCTGTGGGGCCCCAGCTATCTCCAGCTAGCAGTGGGCCCCGTACTACTCCAGGCAACCCTCGCCAGCCTCCTGTGACCCCCTATATACCCACGCTGAGATGTTCAGTTTCATGGATATGGGTGCAGGAGCAAAGGCATTGTCAATGGTTAGGTATATAAATTGGGCAGATTTGCCATTTTAAAGAATCATGATTCCCTGATTTTCATTGAAATCATAAAATCAATTTTAGCCCTACCCAAGAGTTTGTTTTATTTCATGCAGGCTTTTTCTTCTCCGCTGATCAACAAGTTCTTCACTGTAGCACATGGTTGGGTGGTAGGTCAACGAAGCCTGATTCTCTCTGTTCTCACTAAACTTTAAGAAAAAAAAAAGTAAAAACAAGAAAATAGAGAAAAATCGCTGATAAGCTTAAATGAAATCAAGATATTCTGTTTGGTTGTCATGGACACATGGTTTTCTGATAAACCTGTTCATTGAAAAGCTGGGTCGTCACGATGCTGACAGCAGAGAAAGGGGAAAACCTCTTAAGCTTAAAGGATTGGTAAATAATGAGAAGACAAGACTGCTTCTGTCTTACTCTGTACAACATTACTGCAAATGTGACAAGGCAGATAGGTTATACCGTGTTTCGTCACCTATGAAGTGCTAGTAGAGAATTTAGAATTTAGAGTTTGCTCATTACAAAATGTGGTTTTCTAAAGTGCTAGAAACATTTTGTGCAGTTCTTACTTCATCATCGGACATCAACATAGCAGGGGTGATACCTTGTGTAGCTTTGCATTCTTGCATATTACAAGTGATATACGCTGTGAAAACAATGTTTTAAATATATATTTTCAGTATGTATATTTTTTTTAAACAAATGCAGACACAAACTTCCAGTGGGCAAACACAGGAGCAGCTGTGTTCAGCTCTGTAGTGCAGAGCCAGAAGTCAGAGAATGAAGGTGAAAGCGATGAAGAGGTGGTTCACAATGAAGATGTGCATTTTGAACCTATTGTTTCACTACCAGAGGTAATGTTAAATAGTACAGTTGTTTCAACAAACTTTTGTATTAATGAATAGTAGTGGTGATTGTAAGAAACATTGTAATAGATCTCTTCAGACAGAATTGCCTCTTTCTGCTCTTACCAGGTTGTTTCCCTGTTCCCCTCCCTCTGCTAAACTGCTTTTCACTGTGAAAAATCATTGTTCTGTCCATTACAAGACTCCAACTGCCTAGATCCTGCTGTACAGGAGACTGCAGAGTTATACCTACTGTTATACAGGCCAGCCAGTAAGAATCAGAAAAGTAGAAGCAGCTTCCCATCCCCATTCAACACATTAGGTTGAAGGAATTAAAAGTGCACTGGGTAATGACAATATCTTGATACAGGAGCAGGTTTTTTTTCCCCAATGGAAAGGTTATGTTCTGCATGAAACCCATAAAAATGGACTTTGTTTTCCAAGTTGTGACTTCTTAAACAGACCTCAGCCAGTCCCACGACCTCTATTTTTGAGCAGAATTAAGAATTGTGTCTTTTGTGTTTCAGTGGAGAGTGACTACATGCATATAGTCATTTCTCCCAATACATAGAATCTGTTGAGAATTTGGCAGGCAGACCTTCAAGTCAGGTTTGAGACTTACTGTTGATATGTTACAATTTGGGAACCACTTTGACTAATACTAGATGATTAGAATTGTCTATTGTACACATACACTGTTAGGAGAAATCTTTAAGCTTGGTAAATCGGTCACATCACTGAAACCAATTTCATGTTAAGCTATATACACTATAAAAGTTGTGCTTTTTATATGATTTGCTAAGGTGGAAGTTAAATCGGGAGAAGAAGATGAAGAGATCCTTTTTAAAGAGAGGGTGAAGCTATACCGGTGGGACAGAGATGTCAATCAGTGGAAAGAGAGAGGTGTAGGAGAGTTAAAAATCCTTTTCCACCAAGAAAATAAATATTATCGTGTTCTAATGCGTCGGGACCAAGTACTGAAAGTGTGTGCTAACCATGTGATCTCAAAAGAAATGAAACTGGCCCCCTTAAATACGTCTAATAATGCTCTGGTCTGGACGGCACATGATTATTCTGGTAAGTATGTCAGCAATCCTAAAATTTAAATTTAACCAATTTACTTCTGCTGCAGTTAAGAGTAGTGTAAATTAAAGTTGTGTGTGTGTGTGTGTGTTTTTTTTTTTTTTTTGATCAGTATGATTTGGTGGGGATCCAAAACCTGGACCCACAATCAGCTGTTCCAGGCAGACTCTGGCACCACAACCTGTACAGGAGACAGAGTCAAAAGTAGAAAACTCCATTCACTGTGTAGTAGGTGTGCTGTAGTACTGCAGCTCTACTCCTATTCATTTTAATGGTGTCTGGGTTACTCACACTCTGATCTGATACTAAAAACCTATCCCCCCAGCCCCAAAAATCCCTTTTAAAGCTCATTGTTTTTTTGGCACTCCCTGGGCTTCACTCATCATTGGTTGCATTCCACACTAAAACTAGCTCGAATTTATCTCTTAGCCCCCCAAATATTAAACATTGAAATAAGTGCAAAAGGAATATATAATGTAATGTTTTCCCTGGCTGCACCTCACCTACATCATCTTTTTCATCATCGCAGTTTAAGAAGGACTGATATAAACATTAAGGAGGACAAGTCCAGGGAATTGTATTTTCTAAAAGCATCCCATGATAGGCGACAGAGTTAGACCAGTTAAACTCTCATCCTGTACATCTTCCCAGTTGCCACAGAGGGGTGACACACAAACCTCTGGCGTTGTTATCACACCCCCATCATCTTTACCAATTGCACATTTGATCACCCCTGCACCTGGTAAGACTATTTGCCAACTAATGTTTACAGTATCTGGATCACTGAGTTTTTTTGATCTTTAATTTTGAAGCATATTCAACTGCTACCACCTCATTGCAGAATACGTTAGTGATATACATAACAAAGGTACATTTATCAGTTTTTTAGATTTGGAGAAAAAATAATTTGACATCTTATGCAGATGTGGCAGGTGGTGTTCTGGGGATGGGCCTTCAGCCCTAAGTGCACTGCTCTTGCTACCCAAATAGGATGGATGGTGTCACAGCAGTGGGAGGATCAACTCCCATGGAATGGAACAGGCTGGAGATGAAAGAGGTCTCAGTGGGAAGATCAGAGCTCCAGGTAGTTAGTCCTGCCCCAGTGCATAACCTGCTTAATTTGCATAAGACTTCTGTAGATTTGAAGAAAAACAAATTAGAAGTGACGTGCATAGCAAAGGTATGTTGTTTATCACTGTAGTGTAGTGGTGGCAGTTGCTTATGCCTGGTGGTGGTTGTAGACTCTCTCTAAATAATATTGATAAAACAAAATGTTGTCAGTCAAATGTGTTGTCCAAGTAAATGATCCAATTTTACATTTTACAGATGGAGAAGGAAGGTTTGAACAACTTGCAGCTAGATTCAAAACTCAGGAGTTGGCTGATTCTTTCCAGAAAATATTTGAGGAATGCCAGAGCAATCTACAGATATCTTAATGGGAATGCCATTGGTTAAAGATTCTATAAATCATCCATTTTTTGGATTCACTGACTGGGCCCTGTTAGATTTTACTTCTCTCTAAATTTCTGTTAAAGAGCAATCAGTTGTGCTTCTTCAGAAGTACATCCTAGATCTTTTCATCTTTCTTGACATAATAAAGATGAGCAACCATAACTAGATTTACATTTGTGTAAACGCCTTCTCTGTGCACTTGTAAGAACACAATCCTATTTTTTAAATGTTAGTATTGTAAATAAAGTTCAGAGTGAAATCCTTGTCTCATTTACTTGGCTGAATGTTTGCTCTATGCATCTAAACACTTGTGAATTTGAAGAAACAATAATGATACATTAGTATGGTAGAAAAGTTATATATAAACATAGGAAAAAATGCACATCTGTTATGCCAAGGGAAAAAGATTCTTTGGATTCCGTGTAATAGAATAAAGTTATAGAATAAAACACTAGACTATCAACAATAGCTTAACATTTTATTAAGAAAAGTATAAAAAGATATCAAAAAGGTCTTACAACAAGGAAAAGTATAAAAGATATTAGAATGTAATTAAATCAACACTTACAATACTTAAAAGTATATTAAAAGGTATATCAAAGTTAATCAACAGGTATCAAAAGGTATATCAAATCAACACTTACAACACTGCCAAGCTTCATTGATGAATTCTGATAAGGGTAGCTTCAGGAAAATATCACCAAGCCATTGAGACAGGTATCATGCAGCATCAGGCGTCTCCAATTACTGCTATCAGGATTGCAACAATGGCTGGGGATATTAACATATCTTATATACCCCTTGTGTGCGTCATAAGAGTGGGCAGTTACAGAAGTGTAAGGCTTTACTCGTCTCCAAGCTCACATTCCCATGAAAGGGGCCAACTTTCACTGGAATGTCTTCCTAGGACATGTACGCATCCCAGAACATGTCAAACTTGATATAGTGCGTTCTTGATTAGAACCATATAGACATTACCTCATACAGAGTTGAAATTAATGTCTTCTGGGATATGTAGGCATCCCAGCACATGTCAAACTTGATAGAGTGAGTAGACATTACCTCATTACAACCATATAGACATTACTTCATACAGAGTTGAAATTAAGGTTACTATGAGCTGGCTTTCTGTCCATCTTGTCAGAGGCAGCCATTTTGGGTTTTTTTGCATTACAACATCCCAGCTTGTTGTGAGCTCTGAAGTGCAATAGAACAAGACCATAATCCATATCTGCAGCAGTAGTGCAGATCCACTATGGAAAAATGTAGTTCGGCACATCTTGGAATCTTCATAAGTGCGCTGAAATTGTTTCTCTTACTAAGAAGTGAAAGCATCAGAACCCCAGGGGACTATAGCCGCATCAGGTACCTCGTATGGCAGAAGCCTCAAATCAATTTTATTCACTTCATTAAAACAAAAATGGGAAAAATTGTTGCAAAAACCTACTACTTTCAGACAGTATTTTATATTATGGTTCTTACAAATAGCTTTTCTCACACAGTGAACATGATACTTGATAGTATGTCATGTTTGGAAAGGTCTTATTGACTCTTGATATACTATTATGTCATGTACATGATGCCAGGTTACACCATAGGTTTAGCGTTTACGAGGGAAAAGATGCCAAATGTCAGCTCCCCTCAACTTCCCCCAAGTTCTTGGAGCTAGTGGGAAATTAGTATGGGCTTTGGTGTATCCGTTATACTCTGCACAGCTTACATATGCATCTTTCATATGTGCATTTAAATCTGTATTCCTCACTACACAGCCTTGATAAATTCATTGACTAGATTATATTCAAAATAATGTCTTGTTTGGGATTCCACTTTACTGGAACTTTGAGGGCTCTGCAAATGTGACATGGCATTGAAAAACCAAACCTGCCTAAATCTGCACTTTAAAAACCTAATGGCATAACATCGCTTCTGCCCCCTGCTGTATGCTCAAACAGCAGTTTCTGCTCACATATATGACATAGTTGTACCTGGATTATCCCACTGAAAAGTTTATATGCCACTGTTGACACGAACTGGGCACAGGACATGGGGAACTGCATTGGTGTATGTATATTAGAAAAAACACATTTTGCAACATCTGCTGCATAATTAAGCTTTGTAAAGCACCCTGCCATCAAAATGATCACTATATAGCTTGACAAATATCTTTAGGAATGTAGTTTCTAAAATGGGGTCACGTCTGTGGGTTTCGTTTTTATTTTTTTTTTTATTTTTTTGTTGTGTATGTGTTTTCAGGGTCTGCAATTAATTGCATTGTAAATAACCAAATTAGACCTTTAATATGCATGGTGTGTATTTCACTTTCACTTCTGAACCCTGTTGTATTTCCAGACAAAAGATTAGGGGGAAATGTAGGGTGTTTCCAAAATTAGGAAACGCAGTATAAGTGGAGAGCTCACTTTTCACAGTGCCACAAGCTGAACATGACGTATTGGTGCAGTTCCACACTAAGTCCTCCAGGCCTTCTCGGGGGGGGGGGGGTCGCGGCTGCTGCTCTCCTTACGAGAGACCTGGCTTGCCAGCATTGACAATGCCTAGGTCCCAGAGGTGCCTTTCTTTAGTCTGTCATCACACTTCAGTGGCAGGGCGTTGTGATCCCCGACCATGATTCAGAACATTTCATAGGTTTTTATTTTAACCTGTTCACCATTCTCAAGAAGGACGGCTCTCTTCTCCCCATCCTGGACCTGAAGGGGCTCAACAGGTTTGTCCGTGTGCATGGGTTCTGCATTTAGTCCCTGCAGTCGGTGGTGGCATCCCTATCTCAACGCTTACCTCCACATTTCCATTGTGTTGTGCCTTCAGGAGTTTCTTCTTTTCGTAGTGGGTTTGCTCAATTTTCAGTTTGTCGCTCACCCCTTCGGGTGGGCCTCCTCCTCCAAGTATTTACCAAGGTGATGGCGTCCCTCATAGCCATTCTCCATTCCAGATAAGTTTGTGATTCCATACTTGGGCATTGTCCTGGTGAAAGCCCCCTCCAATATGGACAATCTGACACTTTGGAACCAGCTGGCTCATCAATGATGAAAAGTCCTGCCTTGTGTCCTTTCAGTGCATGGAATTACTAGGCATGATCCTTGACACGCACCAGGACACGATTCTATTCCCAGAGTCCAAGATCCTAGATCTCCGATCCAGTGTGTCCTGCCTTTGGAGGAACTCTATGTGCGCACTTCAGTTCTGCATGCAGGTCCTGGTCACGATGGTGTCGACCTTTGAGGCCATCCCTTTTGCTCTGTTCCACTTGCATCCTCTGCAGATGGTGATTCTGGCTGCTGGGACAAGTCTCCGTCCAGCCTCAACCACCTAATTCTCGTGCTTCCCTGGGTTTGCCGAGAGTTTCTTTTGTGGCTCTCCTCCCCAGGAATCTTTCTTCCCCCTCCGTTGGCAGGTGATCACCACTGACACCAGTTTTTCCAGCTGGGAAGCGGTCTTTGGTGCCTTAACTTTTTCAGGGCCTGTGGTCCAAAGCCGAGACCTCCCTCCACATCAACCTATTGGAACTGAGGGCTATCTTAGCCCTGTCTCATTGGACTACCGCAGACTACCTAAGCCGAGAAAAGCTCGACCCAGGTGAGTGGGAGCTTCATCAGAAGATCTTTTTCCAGTTGTGCTCCCGGTGGGGCACACCCAACATAGACCTCTTCGCCTGAACTACAAGCTCCCCAGCTACGTGGCCAGGTTCCAGGACCCTCGAGCCATTGCCGCCAACGTGCTTGTTAATCCCTGGTCAGATTTCCTCTTTTTGTACCTGTTCCCTATTCTACCTTGTGTCCTCAAGAAAATGAGACCAAGGGGGTTCCAGCCATCCTGGTGGCTCCGGATTGGCCTCGCCGGGCCTGGTATGCAGATCTCATATTCCTACTGGTGGACGCTCCTTGGCCTCTTCCTCTGCAAGTCGATCTTCTGTCTCAAGGACTGCTGTTCCACCCCACCTTACTTCAAATGCGTTTAACAGTGTTGAAGTTGAGGTTCTGAGGTGTTGCAGTTTTTCTGAGCCTGTTATCCAGGCCATGCTCAAGGCCTGGAAACCCCAGTCAACAAAGATCTATCATCGCACGTGGAAGGCCTATGCCGGTGGTGTGAGAGTAATGACTTCCATCCGCTCTCCTTTTCTCTTCCCAGGATCCTGTTTTTTTTTCCAGGCCGGTCTGGACCAAGTACTTGGTCTTTCTTCTCTTAAGGGGCAGGTTTCTGCCCATTCCATTCTTTTTCAGAAGACCCTGGGCTCCCGTCCTCAGGTGAAGACTTTCCTGCAGTGGAGTGGCACACTGTGCTCCTCCTTTTGAGCCTTTGCGTGAGATCTGTCTTCACCTTCTGTCCTGGAAAGTTGCCTTCCTGGTGGCCATTACTTCTATCACCAGGGTCTCCAAACTGGCTGCTGTGTCCCGGAAGCCTCCCTTTCTTGTTCTTCACAAGGACAAGGTTGTCCTTCATCCGCCACCGCCTTTTCTGCCTAAGGTGGTTTCTTCCTTCCACATCAACAAAGGACATTGTCTTATCGTCTTTCTGCCCTCACCCCAAGCACCCACGTGAGTGCTCTCTTCACTGTCTGGATGTGGTCCCGGACGATCTTGGTCTATTTTGGCTCTCACTGACCCCTTCCGTTGTTTGGATGCCTTGTTAGTTATCCCTGAGGGTCTGACTTCTTCCAAGGCCTTCATCTCCTGATGGATTCAGTCTATCAGTGAGGCCTATCTACTCAAAGATCTGCCGCCGCCTCTCCGTTTGACTGCTCATTACACGAGAGCTGTCAGTGCCTCCTGGGACTGTGTGTAATCCTTATATTTTATAGGTTGATACTTTTTAACATTTCCAGCTTAAGGCTAAGGCCCCACGTAGCGAAATGCAGCTAACAAAATGCTGAGGAAAAAACTGCAGCGAAAACGCATCGTGGTTTTTTTTTTTTCCGCAGCGTTCACTGCGGTTTTGCTGAGATTTTCTTCCTTTATTAAACCTTTAGGGGAAACGCAAGTGTTTGCACATGTATAATTGACATGCTGCGCTTTTCAAAAATGTAGGTGTTTGTGACAACACACTTTTTTTTTTTTTTTCGCAGCGTTTTTTTCTGCAATATGTGGATGGGATTAGCCAGAATCTCATTCACTATGCTGGTACTGTAAAATTCAATGTTGTTTTCCCATGATGTTTCCACAGTGGCAAAAACGCTGCATTTTCTGCAACATGGGGCTTTCTGAAGATATGTGCATGCAGGTGTAGGCCTAAGTGATATGCGTGAACTCTGCACATGTTGAGCTCTTATTTTTAGGAGGTGTGGTGCATATAACTTTTTATTTATTTTACACTTTTAACTAATATAAATTTTATGAGAATTTTTTTTTCTTTTCAAGGGTGGGTTCACACTTGCGCCCGGAGTCCGTCCGCCGCGAATCTGACCTAAATGTCGGAAAAGATTGGGAAAGATTTAAGACCACGCCGCGAAGCCGGTTTTTTTAATCGGAAAAAAACAGGCTTTGCGGCGCAGAGGATACAATTGGACACCCGTGCATTGCTTTAAAAACCCATAGAAGTGAATGGGTTTTTTAAGCAATGTGTCTCAAACCTTTTCCAATCCTTTCCCTATCCTTTTTTCCGACATTTAGGTCGGAGTCGCGGCGGGTAGACTCCGGGCGCAAGTGTGAACCCACCCTCATACATACACTTTAAATCAAAATTGCACAAAGGTGCCTGTTCATATGCAGTGGTAAATGGCATTTTGACAATGTAGCAAGTGTTTGCTTCCAGACAGTATATAGGTATAGGAGGTTAGTTCCTAGGAAACACTTAAATTTCCTAAATGCTCTTTTGTATGGCTTGAGGGGTCCAATTTTGAAAATTTGTAATGCCGATTGTAAAAGAACACCTAGAGCAGGCCCAAATTGCTCAAAGCCATGTCTATAACAGAACAGCTAGACTTAGAACCTTTAATCCCAGATGATCGCATGTTGGTGCTTTACCTACTGTGGAGAGTAAATTTCTGGCCAAATGGCAAGGATCGTATGAAATTATTGAAAGGGTGGGTGAAGTAAACTATAAGGTATACCAGCAGGGCAAGAGAAAGACCAAACAAATATACCATATAAATTTACTAAAACCTTGAAAGGACAGAGTCACTGACAGCAGTAAGTACCCCTAGCAAGGTTACTACCGAAGTGCTAAAAAAACCCTGGTAAGACTTCACCCAAGGTACAAATATCCCTATCTGGGGTACAGGTACAAGAGGCAAAAGAATTTGTACTAATAAATAATTGTGTTTCTCGCTTATTTCACTGGGGACACAGCGCCATGGGTATAGACCTGGCCACTAGGAAGCTGACACTATGAGAATGCAAAGCTGTCGGCTCCACCTCTGGGCTATACCCTTCTCACAGACACTGTGCTAGACTGTTTTAAACCTAGTGTCGTAGGAGGCAGACACGACCTGACTCAGGTCTTTCTGTCTTATATCGTTTTTATTTTTCCTTTTCTTTCAGGTGCAGGGGGTCATCAGCGTGTACGCCACACTAGTCGTACTCTCCTGCGACCCTCTTCTGGGTCTCATATAGGGCTCCTTTCCCTCTGCCTCCCCCCTTCTCCTGGGGCCATGGTGGGCTTCCTTTCCGAGGGGGATACTTTAGTGAATAAGCCCCTCTTTTAATCTGCCGCCTGGGGCTTTTCATGTCACTCCCCGAGCGGTTCCCGTTCGGGGGTGGTGCCTTTTCGTTTAGTTGGGGCCCCTCTCCTGGATCCCGGTACCTTTTTTAGGCCTCGGCCAGGCCTTTCGGAGCCTTTGGCCGGCCTCCTTGCCACCAGTGCCCGCCGCCGGCTGTGATTGTACTTTAGTCCCTGGTTTCTGCTTCTGCCGGGCACTAGGCTGCAATTAGACCCGGCCTTCCCGGGCCTCCAAACTCCACCTAGGCTTTCCTATTGGCTGGGAGTAGTCTTCTCCCCCCCCCCCCCGCCTAGTCCCTCAGCGCGGGAAATCCGGTGGAGAGCCAGAAGAAGAAGAGGAGGAGAAAAAAAAAAAATTCAGTCAGGAAAATGTCACTTTATTTTTTCTGTTTTGCAGCTTCTGCTGCTGTTTTGCCATGCTATTTTTCTGCTCCTGCAGGGACATTATCCCTGAGGAGATCTCTCTGCGCAGCCTACTCTGCAGCAGTCAGCGATAGCACATGCTTCCGGTGGTCTGGTAGGTTAACCTCTTGGTTACACCTATTTTCCCTTGGGCTCCTCCTCCATATAGAGCCATCTCGGCCCTTGGTCCCGCCACGTTTACATTTGCGCCCTCTGTATGAAATGTGTTTTATGCGGCCAGCCTGAGCCCATCAGTCCTCTCTGCCTTCCAGTGCTCGCTACACAGCACATGTACTTGGAACAATACAGAGAAGATTAGCAGGCCACTGCGCAGAATGCACGCATGCAGCATTAAAGCCTAGCTCTGCCATGCGGTATCGTCCCGGCCCCTCTCCAGCAGTTTTACCCTCCCCAGATTGGAGCGGCCTCCTTTACCCGGGCCATGGCACCCTTGCCAGACTTAACCAGTCTGAGGTGGAAACTTTGGAACAGCCGCCCTCCCAGATCGCTGCTCTGTCGGTGACTTCTGGGCCCCTCCTTGTTCGCCCTCATGGTCCCATTCCCAAAGGAGCCGTCCTCGCATAAGGACCAGGAAATCATCCTACAGGCCATGGTCCTCCTTCCCTTCCTCTTGGACACTCCCCGGATAGGGCCACAGCTCATGGCTCCACTCTGACAGGCAGAACCCTGCCTCCTCCTGTACGGTCTGTTTCTACTGGGGATGCCTCTGACTCCGACCCAGAATATCAGCTAAGCACATATATATCCGCTTCTACGCAGAATCTCTGCCATGCGGTCAGAGAGACTCTACAGATCTTGGAGGACCCGGATCCTACTTCTCCAGAAGACATCTCCTTCCAGCCATCCCCTGACTTCCCCCAATCTTGGGGTGTGGACCATATCTTGATGGAACAATGGATTCATTCAAACTGTCTCCAGCAAACTGTGTCACTATGTGGTCGATACCCCCGCATTGGGCCCCGTGATAGTTCAGCCCTTCCAGGCTACTATCCTGCCTTTGGTAGAGGACTCCTCCTCCCTCTGTAATCCTCTGAGGGTGCCCGATGAGATGCACAACATAACCTCTGTTGTGACGCCCTCCAGTGAGGGTTGACGAGGTCGGTCCACCGAGTGTACCTACTTTCACGAGGGTGGACTCTCCCTCTGCTGGAACCGCTAGGGCAGCCTTTCGTAGCGGCTGGCTCCTCCCTGCGGCCTTCTTTGTGCCTTCTGGCATCAAGACCTGCTTTTCCTGGGTAGACAGCTCCATAGGGGTCTCTCCTGTGTTGCCCCTCCCCTCTTGGGGCATGGACAAGGACATTCAGTGACTTGACTCTCAAATCCTCTATGCCTCCAGTTTTTGGGGATGCTTTCCTGAAGCAGCTTGCCATTCTGCCTAGGCGGCCGCCTATGCTGTTACATTGCGCTGTTCCTTTGCTTCCGTTCAAGGCATGTTGTAGCCTCTGGAAGGTGGTTGTGGCCCGTCCCTTCCCTTGGGAATAACAGATGGGTAGGAGGAAATCCGAAAAAAGGAGGTATGTAGACCGCGCTTCACTCAAGATGCTTTATTAAACTCAATATCACACAACGCGTTTTGAGGAAATAGAGTCCTCTTTATCAAGTGTATATGAGACAGCCTGGAGCTAAAGGCTGTAGGAGCTGAAGTGTATTGTTTCTCTGCTTGGGAATAACAGGGCTGGGTTTGTTTCGGCTCTGCCTAGTTCACCTCTGTGGCTATGGGAAGAAGTAGCTCTTTCCTCCACCAGGGGCGTCTTAGTGCCAGCTCCTCCTTCTCGTTGCAGAGGTCAGTCTTCCTGTGACTCACACTCCGAGTAGCCCTCTATTCTAGTCCAGGTCTCTTGGCAATCTTGTTCCAAGCCTCCCTGGTGTTTTCCTCTTCCAAGCCCTTCTCTGCTTGAGATCCTTCCTGGAATCCTGGCTTACCATCACCTCCCTTTCCTGGGTCCGAGAGGTGCTATGTTCCGGCTACTCCATCGAATTTTTCTCCATTCTAATTGGAAGTTTTTTTCTCCAGGCCGCCCCCACTCTGCTGTGGCAAGGCATTATTTCCCATTTCAGGAAAGGCAGCTCCTTCCTATCCTGGACCTGAAGAGGCTCAACAAGTTTGTCGCCCATCGTTTTCTGCGACGCTCTCCTCCCTGAGTTTTTCCCAGGTGATGGTGTTCCTTCCGGCCTTCCTCCATGGCAGGGGAGTTGTTGTGCTTATGTACCTGGATGTCCTCCGGGTTCAAGCCTCCTCCAGGATGGACATTATGACCAGCTTGTGTATCACCTTGGGCCCCTTCGCTGATTTTGCTGGCTCATCAGCAGGTAAAAGTCCTGACTTGTGCCTTCTCAGCGCCTGGAATTCCAGGGAATGATGCCTGATACGCTCCTGGCCAAGGTTTTTTTTTTTTTTTTTTTTTGTGCCCTGCCTTCGGAGGTTCCCTTTGTGCTCTCTTCACTTCTGCCTGCGAGTCCTAGGCATGATGGTCTTGGCCTTTGAGGTTCTCCCTTTGGCTCAGTTCCTCTCGGACCCTTGCAATGGTGTTTCTGGGCCGCTGGGACTAGTCTGTGTCCAGCTCGTCTGCCTGTTTCTCCTGTCTTTCCGGGTTCACCTGTTGGCTCTCCTCGCCTCTCTGGGTCTCTCTCGGGGAATTGTCCTCCCCCTCCTTTCGCAGGTTAGCGTAAAACAAGAAAACAGCACCGAGCTGTGCATAGTGTAATCTGTTTGACACTAAAACTAATGGTAGGTCTTAATAAGGTAGGACTCTCACATTGGGGGAGTTGTGTGCTAGGCCACAACTATCATATCGTGCATTGGAACAGTTTCACAGAGGGTTCCTCTCTGGGTGTACAGCAGCAGCAGGAACCAGCAGGCACCCAAGGATATCAGGAGTGTAGGCAGGAGGACCAAATTCATCCAAATCCTTTCGCAGGTTGTCCCCTTGATGCCAGTCTTCCGGCTGGGGAGCAGCCTTAGGTACCTTGACAGTTCAGGGCCTGTGGTCCAAGCGGAGTCCTCCAGATCTAACTCTGGAACGGGGGGCGATTTTCCGAACCTTGTCTCATTGGATCTCTCTCCTCCTAGGGCGTCCGGTCAGAGTCCAGGCCGACAACTCCACCGCGGTCGCTTACTTGGGCCTGCCGGGGTGTCCTAGGTGCCATACGGCATTTCTAAAAAGCCTCCCACCCTTTTCGGTGGGCGGAGCTTCTCACGACCTAGCCGAGGAAAAGTTCCCGGGCGAGTGTCGCTTCTTCTGTAGGTCGTCCTCTGGCTGTGCTCCCGGTGGGGTGTTTCGACCTCTTCGTCTCCCCCCGAGTCACAGGTTCCCCTGCCTCGTGGCCAGGTCCCTGGGCCCTCGAGCCATTGCTGCTGTCATTCTTGTGATTCCTGGGTCGGACTTCCTTCTGCACCTTTTCCCTCCTCTTCTTCTTAGGATTTCAAGAAGCTTGAGTCTGAAGGGGTTCCGGCCTTCCTGGTGCATCCGACTTGGCCCTGCCGGGCCTGGTACGTGGATCTCATGTTCTCATGCTAGTGGGCAATCCTTGGCCTCTTCCTCTGCAGGTCGACATTCTGTCTCAAGGACTGCTTTTCCACTCTGCTTTACCTCAGCTGCACTTAACTGTGTGGCTGGTGTAGCCAAGTTTCTGCAATGCCATGGGTTTTCAGAACCTGTTGTTCAGACCATGCATTAGGCCTGTAAACCACAGTCAGCCAGGTTTTACCTTTGCTCGTGGAAGTCTTAGGCCTGCTGCAGTGAGAGTACTGTTTGTCATTCGCTCTCCTTTTCTTTTCCCTGCCCTCTCAGTTCCCTTTCTGAAGACCCTGGCCTTCCGGCCTCAGGTGAAGACTTTCCTACAAGGAGTGGCGTGCTCTCCCCTCATGGTGCATCAGGCTCCCCCTTCCAGTCTTTGCAGGGTTCCCCCCTTTTGCCTTCTGGCTTGGAAGGTCACTTTCCTGGTGGCCATTGCCTCCATCCGCAGGGTCTCCGTGCCAGCAGCTTTCCTTCGGGTTCTCCACATGGACAAGGGGTTGTCCATCGTCCGCCTCCGCCCTTCTGCCTAAGGTGGTTTCCTCCTTTGTCATCTATAGGGCGTAGTTTGCCATCGTTCTGCCCGATCCTCGAGCATCCATGCTTGCGTTTCTCTTTCCTGCCTGGATGTCTTCCGGGCCATTTGGGTCTATTTGGCTCTCCCTGACTCTTTCCGTCGTTCTGACGCTTTGTTGTCATCCCTGGAGGGCCCTCACTAGGACCTGCCTGCTTCCTGTGCTTCCATCTCCCGATGACTCCGGTCTGCGATCTAGGAGGCCTATCGACTTAGAAGTTGGGCTCTGCCCTTCCATGTGCCGACTCTCTCTGAGAACCGTTGGGGCCTCCTGTGCTGATCTGCATCAGTTTTCTGCTGTCCAAGTCAGCAGGCTCCCACCTGGGTTTCATTCATACTTTCTCTGTTTTCCCAAGTCTGTTCTGTGACCTCTGCCAACGCATAGTTCGGCCATGAGGTTCTGCAGGTGGCTGTGCACTGGGTTGTTCACATGATTCCCACCCTCTGGGACTGCTTTTGGACATCCCATGGTGCTGTGTCCCCCAGTGAAATATGCGAGAAAATTGTATTTTTTTTTTTGTACTCACTGTAAAGTCCTTTTCTCGTTGTATTCACTGGGGGACACAGATCCCACCCTTGCTTTTTTCCTGTTCCTGCCCGAGCTGTTTTGATTCTTCTTCGGATGCAGGACATGTTGGTGTTGGTTGGTTCCGTGCTCTTTTTTGCTCTTTGGTGTCTTTCTCCTACTACTGTGGTACAAACTAACTAGCACAGTGTCTGTGAGAAGGGTATAGCCCAGAGGTGCAGCCGACAGCTTTGCATTCTCCTAGTGTCAGCCTCTTAGAGGCCAGGTCTATACCCATGGTGCTGTGTCCCCCAGTGAATACAACAAGAAAAGGATTTTACGGTGTGTACAAAAAAAAATCCCATTTTTCTGAAATGCCTGGACACACCATGGTGATAGAATATGACACTGTCACCGAGCCGCAGGTATGAATTAATTTATAATTGTACCAGGTACCTGAAGCTCGTCAACAACCCATATCTGAAAAAAATGTTAGCACTTGGGGTGATTGAGGAGTCCAAGAGTAACTGGTTAAATTCCACTGTCCTGATTCCCAATCCAGATACTATAAGGGTCTGTAATGACTTTCGTAAATTAAATGAAGTATCAAAGTTTGATGCCTACCCGATGAGTTAATTGAGAGGCTGGGACATGCTAGGTATTTCTCTCCTCTTGACCTAACCAAAGGGTACTGGCAGGTGCACTCACTGAACGGTCTCTTCCACTATGTAACTATGCCTTTTTGTTTACATAGGGCTCCAGCAACTTTTCAGAGGATAGCGTTCTTAAGCCCCATCGTAGGTATGCTTCAGCATATCTGGATGATATTGTCATCTTTAGTAAAGGCTGGGAAAGTCACTTGCCAAAAGTACAAACAGTACTAGATTCCCTCCGGGCAGCAGGATAAACAGCCAACCCAAAAAAATGTGCTTTGAGTCTTGAAGAAGTCCGATATCTTGGGTACATAATAGGAAGAGGGGGTAATAAAACCCCAGGTAAATAAAGTGGAAGCCATCAAGAATTGGCCCCATCCTTTAAATAAATAGCAAGTGAGAGCTTTTTTGGGGATTGTGGAATACAATTGCAGGTTTATACCAAACTTTGCAACCATTGCAGCTCCTTTGACAGACCTCACCAAGGGTAGTAAATATGTCATGGTCAATTAGAGTAAACAGGCTGGCGGGGGCATCCAGGAATTAAACCCTTAAGGGCCCCGCCCAAAAGTGGGTTGAGGGCGCGGCGTTTTTTTTTCCCCCCCCCCCTTTTTTTTTTTTTTTCTTACCAATTATTTTTTTCAAAAATTTTTTTAAAAAAAAAAAAAAAAATAATTATAAAAAAAGTCTACTGCTTCAATTTTTCTAATGGTAATTTGCATATACTCCAGAATGTTATAAAGAGTGATCAGTTTAACAGCAATTACTTGCAAAGTCAATATTTACCTAGAAAATGAACTTTATCCCCCAAAACACATTTCAACATCATTGCAGCCCTGCCTTAAAAGGACCACCTAACATCATTTCAGTGATTGCTCCATTAACACAGGTGTGGGTGTTGATGAGGACAGGGCTGGAGATCAATCTGTCATGATTAAGTAAGACTGACACCACTGGACACTTTAAAAGGAGGCTGGTGCTTGCCATCATTGTTTCTCTTCTGTTAACCATGGTTATCTCTAAAGAAACACGTGCAGTCATCATTGCACTGCACAAAAATGGCCTAACTGGGAAGAGTATTGCAGCTAGAAAGATTGCACCTCAGTCAACAATCTATCGCATCATCAAGAACTTCAAGGAGAGAGGTTCCATTGGTGCCAAAAAGGCTCCAGGGCGCCCAAGAAAGACCAGCAAGCGGCAGGACCATCTCTTAAAAGTGTTTCAGCTGCGGGATCGGGCTACCAGCAGTGCAGAGCTTGCTGAGGAATGGCAGCAGGCAGGTGTGAGTGCATCTGCACGCACTGTGAGTCGGAGACTCTTGGAGCAAGGCCTGGTCTCAAGGAGGGCAGCAAAGAAGCCACTTCTCTCCAGAAAAAACATCAGGACAGACTGATATTCTGCAAAAGGTACAGGGAGTGGACTGCTGAGGACTGGGGGAAAGTCATTTTCTCTGATGAATCCCCTTTTCGATTGTTTGGAACATCTGGAAAACAGCTTATTCGGAGAAGAAGAGGTGAGCGCTACCACCAGTCTTGTCTCATGCCAACTGTAAAACATCCTGAAACCATTCATGTGTGGGGTTGCTTCTCAGCCAAGGGAATCGGCTCTCTCACAGTCTTGCCTAAAAACACAGCCATGAATAAAGAATGGTACCAGAATGTCCTCCAAGAGCAACTTCTCCCAACCGTCCAAGAGCAGTTTGGAGCTCAACAATGCCTTTTCCAGCATGATGGAGCACCTTGCCATAAAGCAAAGGTGATAACTAAATGGCTCAGAGAACAAAACATAGAGATTTTGGGTCCATGGCCTGGAAACTCCCCAGATCTTAATCCCATTGAGAACTTGTGGTCAATCATCAAGAGACGGGTGGACAAACAAAAACCAACAAATTCAGACAAAATTAAAGCATTGATTCTGCAAGAATGGACTGCTATCAGTCAGGATTTGGTCCAGAAGTTGATTGAGAGCATGCCAGGGAGAATTGCAGAGGTCCTGAAGAAGAAGGGTCAACACTGCAAATATTGACTTGCTGCATTAACTCATTCTAAATGTCAATATAAGCTTCTGTTACTCATAATATGAATGCAATTATATTTCTGTATGTGATAAGAACATCTGACAAACACACATAAAAACCAGAGGGCAGCAGATCATGTGAAAATATAATATTTGTGTCATTCTCAAAACTTTTGGCCATGACTGTATTAGTATATCCTAAACCAAATATAGTCTAGCTAATGGGAGGGAAATCAGGGTGCTGTCATGGAGGGCTTACTAGAAACCGAATTACTGGTAAGTACTAATTCTATTTTCTCAAATGCCCTCCATGACAGCACCACAGGAGGAATGCCAGATAACTACTCTGGGGGGGGGGGGGGGAGAATTATCGCCTGCAGGACCTTCCTCCCAAAGGAGAGGTCTGACATGCGAGAAAGGTCCAACCTATAATGTTTGGTAAATGTATGTACCGAAGACCAAGTAGCGGCTCTACAGATTTGGTCTAAGGAGGCATCAGCCCTTTCAACCCAAGAAACAGAAATGGCTCTGGTAGAATGAGCTTTAAGGTGTTTCGGGGGAGATAAACCCAGACACAGATAGGCCTTACAAATTGCATTTTTAAACCAACTATCAAGGGATTTCCTTGACCGTTTTGTCCCCTTGTTAGGGCCACAAAACTGAATAAAAAGATTCTCATCCTTTCTCCAGTCCGAAGAGGCTTTCAGATAGGAAAGGATAGTTCTACGGACATCTAGCCTATGAAACGATTCTTCCCTCCTATTAGATGGATGTTGACAAAAGGAAGGAAGAATGATCTCCTGAGACATATGAAAATCGGAAACCACTTTTGGAAAAAAAAAAGTAGGGTCAGGCCGAAAAACTATTCTGTCCTCTAAAATTTTTAGGAAAGGTTCCCTGATAGAGAGAGCCTGAATTTCATTAACTCTTCTGGCAGATGTTATGGCAACCAGAAAACTAGGACAGTTCTTTTATATTAGCCTCAGCGATTGGCTCAAAAGGGATGCAGCGTCAAGCCCTTAAGGACTATATTGAGATCCCGCTGTGGATGTAAAACCTTTCTCCCTGGGAGAAGCCTTTCAGGCCCCATTAAAAAATCTCTTAACCCAGCGATGGTTAGCTAAGTCAGAATCAAAATAACTGCTAAGGGCTGATACTTGTACCTTCAAAGTACTAGGTTTTAGACCCTTATCCAGACCTGCTTGCAAAAAATCTAAGATTTTTGCTATATTCGGGTGGTTGATATCAGGAACACTACTGCCACACCAGGAAAGGAATTTCTTCAACACCTTAGTATAGATAGCATGGGTAACTTTCTTCCTCCCCACCTGGAAGGTTTGAATAACCGACTCAGACAGTCCTCTTGATTTCAAAATGGAAGAAATTGAGTATTATCTGACAGAATTGCAGGGGTGCCAATACTTTTGGCCATCACTGTATGTTTTTGTAATCTGCTGTTTGGGTACATGGTAGAGCTCAGAATGGAAAAAGCATTATTTAGCTTTTGGAGGGCAGATTTTGCTGGTGCTATGTTGCATTTGCAGAGCCCCTAAAGTACTAATACAATGGAAACCCCTCAAAAGTGACCACATTTTAGAAACTACACCCCTCAAGGAATGTATCAAGGGGTATTATCATTTTGAGCCTAAAAATCCTTCCCAAAAATGAATGTACAAAGTGAAAATTGAAGTTTTTGAAGAAATATCAAATTTCAGTGCCCAATATGTTGCGGCCACATTGTGGCATCAGAGACATGCACTCCTAAAACTATTAAGTGGGTATCCCGGGGACAAAAAAATTATATATGTGGGTGTAAACAGCTGTTTGGGCACACAGCAGGGCTCAGAAGGGAAGGAGCACTGCGTATTTTAGCTTTTGGAATATAGATTTAGAGGGAATTTCTGGATGCCATGTTGTTTTTGCAGAGCCCTAGAGGTGTCAGTAAACTGGAATTCCACAAGAAGTGACCCCATTTTGTAGGGGCAATTTTAGGGTCTCTGCAAATGTGACATGGCATCCAATAACCAATAATCTAAATCTGCGATCCAAAAGCACATAGCGCTCCTTTACATTTGCGCCCTGCTGTGTGCCCAAATGGCAGTTTATGACCACATGTATGACACTGGTGTACCCAGGATAACATACTTAATGCCTTATGTGGGTATAAACTGCTGTTTGGGCACAGCAGAGCACAGAAGGGAAGGAGCGCTATTTTGGTTTTTGGAGCACAGTTTGGTTTTTGTTACAGCTAACACCCAGTTCAGATGCCGCCCGCTCAGATAGTGAGCAGGCGGCTGCCCTTTGGCGTATTATTATGCCCTGCTGCGTGTAGTACCTAGTACGCAGGACGTAATAGTATGTCCAATGTTGTTAAGGGGTTAAAATCGGTCATATGTAAACAGTCTGTTTTGGTTACACTTGACTTTAGCAAAGTATTTCTGGTCCAGACTGACGACTTGGATGTGGAGTTAGACACAGTGCTGTCACAAGTGATTGGGGGTGAAGAATACAGTTACATACCTGAGCAGGAAGCTTACACCCCCTGAAAAAAACTACAGCATTGTGGAAAGGTACTACTTGTTGGTCTGACACTTCAGGCTAATTACGGATCACTCCCCCTCTTACATGGATGTACCAGGCCAAAGAGAGAAACGCCAGAGTCACCAGGTGGTTTTTCACTCTGTAAAATTTTACATTTTCAGTAGAGCACAGGTCAGGCAAGCTACAGGGGAACGCAGATGCCCTGTCCAGGACACAGTGTCTGATGGCAAAAAGTGTCTGCCCCTGCAAATTCGAATAAAGGGGGAGGGTATGTGAGAAGGTGATATGCAAGGTGCAGGAAAGTCGCTATATCTCCCCCAGGTTCCTCACCTATGTATGGTAGTCATTAGTCCAGTTCTAGTAGTCAGCAGGGCCGGCGTTAGGGGGGGGGGGGCAAACTGGGCAATTGCCCAGGGCCCCGTCCCCAAAGGGGCCCCCGGGATCCGGAACCTGATGACTCCGGATCCCGGAGTCAGGCCCGTCCAAATCAATAACAGAAAGGGACCGCAGGACCCCTTTCGCAGATGAGTAAAAATAACAAACATTTTTACTCACCTGTCCTTGGTGTCCGACGTCATCTTCTGGCGTTCTGGACATCACCGCTGAGGCCAGGCCTCAGCCGTAGCGATCACATGGGGCGTGCTGACAGCGTCACTCACGTAATCTCTGAGGCCCAATCACAGGCCTCAGCGGTGACGTCCACAACACGTGACGTCAGCCGAAGAGAAGAAGAAGCCAGCGCCGGCGGGGATAACGAAGCAGTGCGAGGAAGCCCAGCAGAGGTAAGGCAAGGTGAGTATAACTGTTTGTTATTTTCCCTCACCTCCCCCAGGCCTTCGATTATTATACTCTGGGGTCTGAAGAGACGCCAGAATATAATATAATAATAGCACTGTAGGGCCCCTGTGGAGCATTATACTGGGGGCCCCTCTGGATAGTATATTATACTGTGTGGGGCCACTGTGGAGCATTATACTGGGGAAGGGGCCCTCTGGATAGCATGTTATATTCTGTGGGGCCTCTGTGGAAAATTATAATGTGGGGGGGGGGCTCTGGAGATGTTATATTATGTGGGGCCACTTTGGAGCATTATGCTCTCCAGAGGGGCCCCCCAGTATAAGGCTCCAAAGTGGCCCCACAGAATACTGTATAACATGCTCTCCAGAGGCCCCCCCACTTTATAATACTCCATAGATGCCCCATAGAATATAACATGTTCTCCAGAGGGCCCCCTCCCCAGTATAATGCTCCACAGTGGCCCCACACAGTATAATATACTATCCAGAGGGGCCCCCAGTATAATGCTCCACAGGGGCCCTACAGTGCTATTATTATATTATATTCTGGGGTCTCTTGGCCTCCATACAGTATAATATACTGCCCAGAGAGGTTTCCCCAGTATAATACTCCACAGCGGCCCAAAACAGTATAATATGCTCTCCAGAACCCCCCCAGTATAATGCTCCACAGTGACCCCACACAGTATAATATGCTCTCCAGAGCCCCGCCAGTATAATGCTCCACGGTTTCCCCACACAGTATAATATGCTCTCCAGAGGGGCCCCCCAGTATATTATACTGTGTGGGGCCCCTGTGGAGCATTATACTGGGGGGGGGCTCTGGAGAGCATGTTATACTGTTTTGGGCCACTGTGGAGCATTATACTGGGGGGGGGGCTCTGGAGAGCATATTATACTGTTTTGGCCTGCTGTGGAGTATTATACTGGGGAAACCTCTGTAGGCAGTATATTATACTGTATGGAGGCCATTTCTAGAGCATGTTATACTGAGTGGGGTCACTGTGGAGCATTATTCTGGGGGGGGGGGCCATCAGCAGAGCATATTATATTGCGTGGCGCCACTGTGGGGCATTATTCGGGGGGGGGACTAATGAGCATTATACTAGGGGGCCCTCTGGGGAGCATATTATACTGCGTGGGGCCTACTGTGGAACATTATACTGGGGGCTCACAATTCCTGCTGGCAGCCCTGTGTGCTGTGTCTGCATCACAGCTCCCTCACTATAATCTTGCACATACGCGTAGTGCCCCATGGCCATGTCATTCCCCATACAGTACTGTGCATGAGTTGGCCATGGAGTTATTGGGGCCTGCACAGTATTATAGGGGCTGACTATACTGGGAAGATACTTAGTAACACCAGATAGTCAGCACATATGTAAGACTTCAGTCAAGGTGCCGTGGTGTAGGCTATTAGCGGGAAGCTGTTTGGTGGGGCCTCAGAACAAGATCCTCTGGTGGGCCTAAGGCCCTTCAGTCCGACACTGTATAACGGAGAACTATTATATATAAGGGTGGGTTACCATATATATAATTGGGAAACTTAAGTATGAGGGGGCTATTATAAGGGGGAACTATTATTTTTAAGATGGGCTATTATTTATAAGGGGGGAACTATTATATATAAGGCATCCATTATAAGGGGGGAACTATTATTTATAAGAGGGGAACTTTTTATAAGGGGGGTATAATTGTTAAGTGGGCTTATTTATAAAGGGGGCTATTAGTGATAATGGGGACTATTATTTATAAGGGTAACTACTATTTATGAGGGGGCAATTATTAATAAGGGATCAGTATTATTTTTACGGGGTGACTGTTACAGATAAGGGGGAATATTACTGATACAGGGCACTATTTATCATTTATAAGGGAGCTATTACTGATAATGTGTAATATTATTTATAAGCAGAGACTATTATTTATAAGGAGGCGCTATAACTGATGACTGCGTGCAAATATCTATTAGTCGGTACAAAGGTGCTCATTTGAATTATGTGTGGTAAAATGGGGCTTGTTATTACTTTTTTGTTGGCAGAAAGGAGGCATTATTATAGGGGTTGTCACTGGAAGACAATGGTGTTGTTTGCATATCAGCATTTGGGGCTCCGCTTTTAATTTTGCCCAGGGCCCCACTTTGTCTAAAACTGGCCCTGGTAGTCAGCATACCTCAGCCTAGGTGTGAGAGCTTAGCTCATTACTGGGCCATAAAAGGGTGCAGAGTCTGCACTTCTGTGTGGACCCTGGGAGAGACAGGATGTGTTTGGGTCTGTGCAGTTTGGTGAGGAAAACTTGTTATTATTTATGTTTTGTTTTCCCGAGTGGCTGGTAGTAAGCCACTCATATAGTAAGGGAAGTTTTGTTTATTTAGAGCTCAGCCAAGCAGGTTTGTGTTGTATTTTTGCCTGAAGTTAAGGCTGTATTTTATTTGTTTATTTTTTTCAAAATAAAAACACAGGGGCAAAACCCTATTTTTCACCAAACGCTTTGATGGAAATTTGGAAAAAAATCTCAATTTTCAAAATGTGAAATGCTCTGCTTTTCAAACAGATAGTTATACAACCCAAATAAGTTAATAAATATTATCTTTGTTTTATATGTCCCACTAGGACACCTGAACCGATAGTCTAATCGCTGATTCAGCACTATAGACTGCAATACACGTGTATTGCAGTCTATACAGGAATTCAGCCTATGTAGACATAGGCTGATTTCCAGAGGTCCCGGCAGGATCAACCAGGTAGTGGGGGCTTCAGGCAGCCTGGGGTCACTGGCCAGACCCCGGGCTGCATATTATAGATATCGGCACCCCCCGATCTCACCGCGGGGGGGTGCTGGGGGCGGCAACATGGCGGAACCCCTTGGATACCGCGGTCATGTTTGACCGCGGCATCCAAGGGGTTAAAAACAGCGCCGATCGGAGGTTAAGGAGCAGGGTATTAGCTGTCAGTTACAGCTGAACCCTCTCCCGATGCCGTCCGCAGTCAGTGATGCTCGCAAACACTTAAAATGCCGCGGTCGCTATTTCCGCAAATCCCCAGCATCTGGGTGATACCACACACACAAACGCTGTTTATCCTCTATCCCACAACGCTGCCACCACTGTGAAGGATCTGAGTCTTACCAAAAACCGCTCCTGGCCTATCTGAGATCACTTCGATTACCTCACACCCACTTTCCGTGAATGTAGGTCCAACAGAGGATAATAGGAGAGACGGGCCTTCTAAATTTTATATATTTATTAACCCCTAAATGGGTCGGCACTAGACACTTAACACATACATAGAATACATGTAGCGATTAACAAGCAGATACAAGTGAAAACAGCATAACATGGTACATAAAATAAAAATGGGGATAAAAGAAAGAAAAGAATATATATTACCAACACCAGCTTGTGAAGGTTTCTCTGGCCTCCAAGTGTTGAGCCAGGGCACATATTTTATGAGACGACCAGCAGCAGATGACCTTAGCAGGGTAAAATGGCAGCAGACCTTCTGGAACAAGTAGTTAGTCCATTTCTCTGAGCCCATGTTGCAGGCTCAGGGCACAGTCTTGGGCAAAGCATGCATTGCTTACATGCGGTTACCCCTCATTTAGGTCCACAACAAGGCCTCAAGCCTAGCTGTTTAGGCCGCATGTCAACCACATGGTCATCACATGGCTGCCTTCCCCCACAGCTCCCCTCCAGGAAGCGTGCATCTCCAAATTCACCGGACAACAGAGCCTGGTTCAGCCTGGGCGGAGCCCTTTTGTCTCCCCTGGTCTCCTCCCTCAGTGAGGTCACCAGGGGGAGAAGCCCCGCCCCCTCTCTACATCTCTCAGAATAACTTTTCAGTATAATTCTATGCATGATGTTTATAGAGTCTGGCTGGTAGTATAATGGGGTTCCTGGCGAGATCCCCAATACATAGACTCCAAGCTTGACACTCCATCTCCCTTTGGGTAAGGAGATCAGTGCCTGGACCTTTCCTGGGCTTGGAACTGTGACAGGTGTATATTCTGAGCGTGCGCCTTGACCTGACACATCTGGGGAATTTATCGGGGCAACTGTAGGATGTTCCCCAGGCCAGATATTGTCATAAAACCATAATTCCTTTGAACTAGCGGTGGCGCCAGTATAACATATCCTGTCTAAATGAACCCCCGCTGGGTTAATGAGGGTTGCAGTCTTATGCAGATGAAGGCTTTTGACCAAATGGCTGATTGCTTCAGGGACAGGGCAATAGTAGTCTGACCACATTCCATTTGCCCCACTAGTTTTGATCCTAGGCCCCAACCCCCACTGTGCAGTGATATAGACCAATATTGATATCATAAGACCATACCTGCACCTAATATCATGACATGCCTATTAAAAAAAAAAAAGTTATACTCACCTACCTACGATCCCTTGATAGAGCCGCCGCCTCCTCTTCTTGACCTGCACATAGGACGTCTGTGTCTCAGCGCAGAAGGCGCAATGACGTCATAGCATCGCCGCCTGCACCAAGAAGCAGAAGTCTCCTAAACCAGGACAGGTCCTGCTCAGCTTTTTTTTTTTTCTAAAGCAGCCTGTCTTGGACTGGTTTAGGTTAAATAAATAGTAAAAATGCCGACCCTCCAAGCAGTCATCCGCCTCATTAGAGGTGTGCCCCTACCTGCTTTAAATTTCTCCACAACTTTATCTTTGATCTGTCTGGTGAGTTCCTTGGTCTTCATGATGCTGTTTGTTTAATAGTGTTCTCTAACAAACCACTAAGGCCTTCACAGAACAGGTGTATTTATACTGAGACTAAATTACACACAGCCGGACTCTATTAACTCATTAAGTGACTTCTGAAGGCAATTGTGCGTACTGGATTTTATTCAGGGGTAACAGAGTACCAGAGATTTTTTTGAATGTTTATATTTAGACGTTATTAATGTTCAAAATTATTTGCTTGGTTTTTCACAGTATTTAAAATGGCACTTTTTTTTTGGTTTTAAAATAATTGTTTAAGTCCTGGTCACATACACCATGTTTTCACAAAATTTAAGAATTTGTAACTGTGAAATATTATTAGATTACAATATAAATGGCATATAAGGGTTAAGTCTATTCTGCTGACAACACACTTCAATCTTAGAGTACATGGGTGTGTTAAGGATATACTTATTTTAGAGTTTTCCAAATACAGTTGCAAGGAGTTTGAGGATGCTGGGGAACACCCCCTCTCATGAATATAAATGATAGACCGACTGACCCAGACATGTGTGTCTGTCAGTCTAACTGACTTTCCGACACCTTGAGAGATGGACAACACACAGATGAATAAGCATGAACCAAGATGGAATTGCAAGAGATCCAGCTTAAAGAAACCTAACTATGAGCTTCTCCCATGATGTAAGCTAATAAGATATTGTCTGATATTTCTGTTATTCTGGAAGTTTTTCCTGTATCTATTAGATTTAATAATGTTACCTTATGGGTCAACACGTGAGTAAGAATTCACCCGAGTGTGTGTCCTACTCTGCCGGTTTTTATATTTGCTTTAAATTAGCTTTTGCCCCCACTCATGGGAAAAAAACTTTCCAGGTCTAGGTGCTGCCTTCCATCTCCCCTTGGCCCACAATACCTGCTGCCATGTCAGTCCCCCCCCCCCTCCTGGCTTTGAGTCCTCCTGTTTACTCTGCTGGTGAGGATGCAGACTTAGGGGTAACCCCCTCCATGTCCCCCTATGCGGCCGCAGATCCTAATGAATCGGCCCTGTCAGTCCGGACATGCCGCCTAGTACTCCCCCCCCTCTATGCCACCGCAGTGGGCTCAGCTACTTGCTTAACTGCCCACAAGACAGGCGTTTCAAGCGCTAATCAATGAAGTCACCAGCATCTTTCACGCTGAGATCGCTGAATTACTTTCACGCTGAATTGATCGCGGAAGGACTTTCAGCATATGGTCACTAGAGTGGAGACCCTTGAGGATGATCATGACCAAACTCGTTCATATGTATCCGAGCTTCAGGACTTTGTTCATGCCCAATGCCAGGTTGTTCAGGGCATCCAGCGTCATATTGAGGACTTGGACAACAGCGGGCGCCGCAATAACATTAGGATCAAGGGTTTTCCCGGAGGCCACTCAGGATGAGGACCTCCCTGCCACTCTGGAGGCAATCTTTAACACCATCTTGCAGGTGTTAATTTGGACCAGGCGCACAGGGCCCTTCGCCCGAAAGGATCAAGCCACTCTCCTCGTGATGTGATATGCTGTGTTCACGACTTTACTTTGAAAGAGGCGATCCTGTCTAAGGCCAGACATCTCAAGGACTTTGACGGGGCTAATATAACAAAAAAAAAAAAAAAAAATTGTATAATTTATTAACACATAATAAAATGTAAAATATGTAAACATGGGACCACAGAAAAATAACAAACGGACCCCTCCTCAGAAAAAGCACGTTTATTCATTGAGTATTATAGGCCTGTAATTTTTGTAGTTTGTTTGATGGAGCTAAGGTCCAGCTGTACCAGGACCTCTCCTGGATTACCCTGCAGAAGAGACACCACCTCCGTCTACTCCTCCAAGTGCTGTGAGACCGCCAGATTCCTTATTGCTGGGGTTTCCCCTTTGCCTTTAAATGGCCGCTCCGCTACTCTACGCACATTTGCAGAACTGCGCTCCTTCTGTGCCACCCTGGATATTCCACCTCCAGAGATGTCTGATTGGGAACTGACTCCCCCAAGTCTGGAGTCCTCCAAAATTTAGGAGACGCCATCTGCCTGATTCCTCGGCCCGGAGGGGATCCTCCACCCCCCGATTCATATATTGCATAATCGTTTCCTTTTTTTCTTCTACAGGTTCCTGGGAGGTTACTGCTGCTACCATGCTTTAGAAATGCAATTTTTGGTTTGTTGCCTATTGTTTGCAATTTAGATTTAACTAGGTTCTAATTTGCTCCAGCAGGGTTGGATATCTCACCCACCACTGTTTTTCCCCTTTTTGTTTATGTTTTCTTTGTCCATTCCACTATCTCTACTGATTCTGGTTGGGCATTTGGTGCTGGCCACCCTCCCTACTCATCTTGGAGGTGTTTTACAGCTGTGGTTCCTTTTTCTGGACCCACTTGGTTCTTCATCCCGTTCCTCTCTGGACTAATGTTTTGTACCCCCGGTCGGGAGAACTAGTCCTGATGTTGATACAATTTTATGCTTTTTGCATTGCGTGTATGTATATATATATATATATATATATATATATATATATATATATAATTTGTTGTTTGTCCCCCCCTTGTTTGTTCCTTTCTCCCCCTCCCCTTTTGTTCTCCCATTCCTTTCCCTTCTTCGATCTAGAGACCTTCTTTTGGCCCATTATATGGATCCGCTGAATTGTGCGCCCTCTCTGGTCCCCGGGGATCTTGCTTGCTACGCCTTATGGGTGAGTTCTGCTTTCTCACTCGCTGCTTTGATCATTCTGTTTTTCCATGGCTTAGTGCATCTCGCTAAATGTCAAGGGTCTGGGTTCTAACACTAAACACTGCATGGTTCTCCGTGAGCTTCAGTCGGATGTCACGCATTATAATCATATGGGTACATTTAACTTTGCAAAACACTACTACCCTACGGCCTACTCGGTTTTTCATAGCCGTCACAAGGCTGGGGTAGCTATCTTGTTATCTCGCTCTTCCCATATCACGGTTACCACATCCCACCTTGACCCCCAAGGGCGCTATATTATTCTTGAGGGCCTTCCGAACGGACAGCCTATTGTCCTTTGTTATATTTATGCTCCTAACTCTTCCCAACTCTCCTTCCTTCGTAAGGTTATGGCACGCTTGCAGGCCTTCAGTGGTGCAGCTTGGCTGTTCGGTGGGGATTTTAACTTATTTTTCTCTGAGCAACCTCTGGCATGTCTACTACCCATCTGCTCATTCCTACACTTTTTTCTCTCACCCGCATAACACACATTCTAGGACAGATTACTTTTTTGGTAATGTAGGTTGGTTGATGCAGACCTTGGGCCTATTTCATGGTCTGATCATGCTCCTGTAACTGTCACCCTCTCCTCCACCCCAGTCCCGACCCAGCGCTGCCACTGGCGTTCAAACGTGTCCCTGCTGCACTTGGAGACCTTGTGGTCCCATCTGCAAGAGAACTTTAAGACTAATGAGAGTTCAGTCTCCTCTATTGCCACTCTGGGAAACCCATAAAGCGGTCATGTGTGGTCACTGTATAGCCCTATTAATACACACTTGATAAAGGGCAAGACACGAAACGCGTTGTGTGTTTACCACGTGGATTAAAAGTCTTTGCATCTGGACCAGCGCTTGTATGCCTGTTTTTTGGGGTATTTGCAGTTGTAGAAATTGTCCACAGACTGAAGGTGTGCTGCTGCCTGCAAGCAAATCTCTGGGGTTGGACCAGGCAATCGATATTGGCTGCAAGTGCTGCAGGGGAAGATGGCTACGCCCCTGTACACCTTCCCCAGGTACCATACAAGGCATAATAAATTTGCCCTATTGCATCTGCTTCCCGCCCCCCCAAACCACAGGCTCTGAATGATCTGAGATGGCACATCACTGAAACAATGGAGTCCATATCTGATAATATGCTGGTACACACAGAACTGGACTACTGCCTACCAGCGACATACTGTCCTGCACTGATTATAGCATGGGACAGTATGTCGCTGGGAGGCAGGGACTCCTAGCACCATAGATAACTATACTGCTAGGAGTCCCTCTCCCAGCATAAGGTGCAGGCCAGTAAATCTGGCCATCACACAGACCAAACTTCACAGGTAAAATTCGGTTGTGTGAATGCGCCCTTACAAAATGCTCATGATTTAGTTTTTTTTATAATAGGGAAAGGGGAGTGGTTTATCTGAACCAACACTTTCTTATACTTTAAAATGAGCCTACTTTATAAAAGGTGCAAATGCACTGCAGTACATAGATGGCATAACAAAAACTGACAGAAGTGAAACGACACTTTCATCTTGAGGTGAATTTTCCCAATCTTTTTTATTATTATTCTAATACATGCAACTTTTTTGTAAATAAGCTACACGGAAATACACCTCACAAAAAAGGGTGCAAGGAACTAAAGTGCAAAAAAAAGTGTAAATAGTGTAAAAATTACATTAGGACATGTAACCGCATGCTAGCATCCATGCTTGGGGCCACAAGACCTACAACCTAAGAGGACATCAGCGTTATACGCTGTGGCCACTCTTATGTTTCCTGATCTTATTCCGCCATTTCTCTGGTACAGACAGCATTGAACAGGCTTCCTTGGTGGTTCAGTACTTTTTTTTCTTTTTATAATGAACTTTTGAGGTTTTATCTAAACACAGCCTCCAAGTTCCCGGCATCCATCATCACCTATCTAACCTAGTCCAGGATGAACACCCATTTGAGGTAAACAAGCCAGCCGGTCCCGCTCCATACAGGGTCGTGACTAGAGTGGAGTTGCTCCTGGTAGGTATGATGTCGCGGGAAGGGGCGGAGCCTCTCCGATGAGGGCGGGGTTTCTTCTATCACAACCCTGTGCTGTATAGAGGAAACAGGAGCGGAGCTGGTGTAGATGGAGAACAAAAAGCTGTGAGGACTGTTTTGCGGGACTGCATGATGGAAGGGGAGTGATAGGATTGTTTTGCATGGGACTGCATGTTGGTGGAGGCTGAGGGGAGGGAGTGATGTATTTACATGGGACTGTAAGTTGAGGGGCTGAAAAGAGACTGATGTTTTACATGGGACTGTATCCTGGAGAGTCTGGGGGATTGGTTTGATGTTTAGGGTGGTATAGGAGTCCCTGGGGTGCCGTTGGCATCAAGGGAGACAGGGTCTTTTGGGTGCTGCTCTCATCTGAAGGAGAGCAGGGGTCCTTGTTGTGCTGCCCGCATCTAAGGGGGGATGTGCTGGCATGGATGGGGGGCAGGGGTCCCTGGTGTGCTGCTGGCAACTAAAGGGTGTGGAGACATGGGTCTCTGGGGTGCCATTGGCATCCTAATATGGGAGCATGCGTCCTTGGTGTACTTCTGGCATCTAAAGGGGGGCGGGGCAGGGGTCCTTTGGGGTGCTGCTGGCATTTAAAGGGGGGCAGGGGTACTTGGGATGTTGCTTGCATGTAATGGGGGCAGGGTCTTGTGGGCTTCAGGTCCCTGGGGGGTTGCTGCATGTGTCTGTGTGGTGTCCCTGGGGTATTGACTTTGTGTGTGGGGTTCCTGGGGTATTGCTTGTGTGTAAGAGGGGGTTCTGGAGGTGGTCTCAGGGCGCTGCCACTTGTGTGCATGTTTGGGGGTCCCTGGGGGGCTGTGTGTGTGAGGGGGTGCTGGTGGAGGGTCCGAGTGGTGTGCAGGTCTCATCTTCATGTAAGTGGGGGGTTCCTGCGGTGTTGCCTCTGTGTGTGTGGGGGGGGTTGCCGATGGTGGTCCTTGGGGTGCTACCACCTGTGTACGTGTGGGGGTGCTGCCTGTGTGTTGGAGGGGTCTGGCCCCTGGGGTGTTGCCATCTATGTGTTGGGGGGCTCCAGTCCCTGGGGGGGCTGCCGCCTGTGTGCTGAGAGAAGTCTGGTCCATGGGGGGGCTGCCGCCTGTGTGCTGGGAGAAGTCTGGTCCCTGGGGGGGGGCTGCCGCCTGTGTGCTGGGAGACGTCTGGTCCCTTGGGGGGGGGGGGGCTGCCGCCTGTGTGCTGGGAGAAGTCTGGTCCCTGGGGGGGCTGCTGCCTGTGTGCTGGAAGAAGTCTGGTCCCTGGGGGGGGGGTGCCGCCTGAGTGCTGGGAGACGTCTGGTCCCTGGGGGGGGGGGGCTGCCGCCTGTGTGCTGGGAGAAGTCTGGTCCCTGGGGGGCTGCCGCCTGTGTGCTGGGAGAAGTCTGGTTCCTGGGGGGGCTGCCGCCTGTGTGCTGAGGGGGTCTGGGTGCCTGTGTGCTAGGGTTTCCAGTATCTGGGGGGCTGCCGCCTGTATGTTGAGGGGGTCCGGTCCCTGGGGGGCTGCCGCCTGTATGCTGGGGTCTCCAGTACCTGGGAGCTGCCGCCTGTGTGCTGTTGTGATCTGGACCCTGGGGGGCTGCCGCTTGTATGCTGAGGGGATCTGGGATCTGTGTGCTAGGGTCTCCACTACCTGGGGGGCTGCTGCCTGTGGGCTGAGGGGGTCTGGTTCCCGGTGGGCTTCCGCCTGTGGGCTGAGGGGGTCTGGTTCCCGGTGGGCTGCCGCCTGTGGGCTGAGGGGGTCCGGTCCCCGGGGGGCTGCCGCCTGTGGGCTGAGGGGGTCCAGTCCCCGGGGGGCTGCCGCCTGTGGGCTGAGGGGGTCCGGTCCCCGGGGGCTGCCGCCTGTGGACCAGATCTCGCGTGAGTCGGGCCGGCGTGGCGACGCACAATGACGCAGGCCCGGCCCACGTAACGTCACCAAACAGGCCCGAAGCCTTCAGAGTGTATGAGAGGTAAGTAATGTTGTTTTTATGTTCCCTCACCTCCCCTCCCCTCCCCTCCCCTGGCCCTCCAATCATTATACTCTGGGGTCTGAAATGACCCCAGAGTATAATGATAGCAGTGTTTGTGGGTTTTGACCCTCAACCTCACTTACCGCTCCTGCTCACAGTCACCTCCACTTCCGCAGAATGGGAAGCGCAGGCGGCCATGAGCAGGAGCGGGGATAGGTAAGTAAATAGGGCCCGTTACCTGCTGGGGTTACTCCAGAAGGTAACAGCATATTAAAAAAAAAAAAAAAATGTCCTGGGCCCTGTGGCAGCTGCTACTGCTGATACCCTGGTAGTTACACTCCTGCGTCTGTGTGTTGTTGGGGGAGGGGGTCAGGTTCTTGGGGGAGGGGGTCAGGTTCTTGGGGGGGGGGGGGTTGCCATCTGTGTGTTGGTGGAGGGGGTCCCGGAGGAGTGTCGCATTTCGAGTGTATGTGGAGTCCCTGCATGTGTGGAGGAGGTGGTTGTGGGGGTCCTGGGGGAGGGGGGCTGCTTGTGTGTAGGCAGGGTTGTGGGGCAGTGTAAATCACGTGGTTCTGGTTACATAGCACAGGGACGCTGGAGGTATAACATACAGTAGTGCCCTCCTGTGCCCCTATGCTAAATGTATTCCCACTCCCCCTGCATTATAAATAGAATGGCCCCCACAGCCTAATGCATCACCCTTTCATATCCAGGGTGTGAGCTGTATGCATAAACACTTTCCAACCCTGCAATGATTGCTGGCACCAAACTGACTCTCATTGCTGTATAAAGAGGTTACCCACAATGTAGGGACTCCTTCAGACCAGGAGGAGTCCCTGCATTAGAAGGGGCAAATCCAAGACATAACTTGTCTGTGTTTCTTGACCAAGTGTAAACCCTTGACCGTGACTAACCCCTGCACTTAGGTTTAGTTGTGGTCAAGTTATGACTGCAATTAACCCTTTCTAGTCCATGAGTTAGCAACTCTAACAAATGTTAACGTCACTATAATCTTTCTGTATATCAGGTGCAGCCCTAAGGTACATGGGGACGGGCATCGAGATTGTGAACACCTATAAGTACCTGGGTTTGCTCCTTAATAATAAGCTGGACTGGGCAGATCATATGGAGGCCCTGTACAGGAAGGGCCACAGCAGGCTCTACCTGCTTAGGAAACTGAGAGCCTTTGGAATCCGGGGGGCACTTCTTAGAACTTTCTTCAACTCGGTAGTGGCATCAGCCATCTTCTTTGGAGTGGCCTGCTGGGGGAGCAGTATATCAACCAGGGACAGAAATAAACTTGACAAGCTGATTAGAAGGGCCAGCTCTGTCCTGGGGAGCCCACTGGACCCAGTGCAGGTGGTGGGTGACAGAAGGATACTGTCCGTGGTGAGCTCCATGCAGAAGAAGAAGTCCCATCCCATGCATGAGACTGTGATCGCGCTGAGCAGTACTGTCAGTGACCGACTGCTCCACCCTAGGTGTGAGAAGGAGCGCTATCGGAAGTCTTTCCTCCCCACCGCGGTTAGGCTGTACAACCAACACCGACCTAAGCGGAGATCATTACATACAGAGAACTGAAATATCTCTCTGCCTGTTAAATCCCCCCCCCCCCCTCCTCTGCTACGTCCTATCTATCTGTCTGCTATTAATGTAATGCCTCTCACCTTGGTACATTCCTGTACATGTTGTATTTGTATTTGTATCTGCTTATCTTTGCTGCTGTAACACACTGAATTTCCCCATTGTGGGACTATTAAAGGACTATTATTATTATTATTATACTTTATTTGCATAGCAGGCTGTCTGTATTCTGCCCGCATATTCATTAATATAACTTGATCCCCAATGTATTCACCAAGGACTCCACAGACCTCCTGCAATCAGTGATTCCAACTAAGTGATTGAATTGCTGATTACTCAAGAAGGGGTTAATCATAAGCTTGACATGACTGTGGTTCAGGCTAAGGGCCTACGTAGTGTCCCGCAGTAAAAAATATGCAGGAAAAGCTGCAGATTTCCTCTGTGGACTTTCTGCTTCAATTATACACATACGGAAGCTTCCGGCGTTTCCGTAGGTAGAATTGACATGCTGCGATTTCCAAAACCACAACAGTGTGTCTGCTGTGTGTATTTTGCTGCAAAGTGGGGACAGGAGTAGCATTTTTTTTGCCACGTTTCTGCTGCTGGCAAACCGTGGCGTATAGGCCACCTGGGGCGCCTCCCCTTAAGGATTTATCCGCTTTCTCAGGATAGGCCAGGCCCAACACCTGATACCCTTCCAGATCTCTGGTACAGAGACTTTAATGGGGCAGCCTTGCGGTACCTACACTTTCCTTTACAGTTTGTACAGCACTGGAGATCTGCAGGGGACCCCTGCATTGTTACCTATCCTGAGTTACTATCCTTTCAGTAGGAGTCCTCACATTCTGGTGCTCAAATAATCAAAAAAGCGGGGTTTACTAGACTTCATTTGAGGCTAAGTTCACATTGGCCACAGAAATCGGCAGAGGGGAATTTTATTTGGCTTTGATAGACTACGTTGATAACCAGTGGAGGTGGGTTTTTAAAAATAAATAAATAAAATGGTTAATGAGGGTTGTGCGGAGGGTTTTATTTCAATCAAATATATTTTTAAAATGTCGATGTTGTTTGTTTTATTAATATTACTGTATGGGGAGCTTAGTGTTAGATAAAGACCCTATACTGACCAACCTGTACAGAATACACCGAGACCATGAACCTACCTGCAGCAACTCCATTCTAGTCAGGGCAGTAGTGAGACAGCTAGAATGGAAGTGCTGTATGGAGGACCTACCTATAGCAACTACAGAATACACCTAGACCATGAATCTACCTGCAGCAACTCCATTCTAGTCAATTCTGTAGTGAGACAGCTAGAATGGAGTTGCTGTAAGGAGGACCTACCTATAGCAACTACAGAATACACCGAGACTATGAACCTACCTGCAGCCACTCGATTCTAGTCAATTCTGTAGTGAGACAGCTAGAATGGAGTTGCTGTAAGGAGTACCTACCTATAGCAACTACAGAATACACCTATACTATGAACCTACCTGCAGCAACTCCATTCTAGTCAATTCTGTAGTGAGACAGCTAGAATGGAGTTTCTGTAAGGAGGACCTACCTGCAGCAACTACAGAATACACCTATACTATGAACCTACCTGCAGCAACTCCATTCTAGTCAATTCTGTAGTGAGACAGCTAGAATGGAGTTTCTGTAAGGAGGACCTACCTGCAGCAACTACAGAATACACCTATACTATGAACCTACCTGCAGCAACTCCATTCTAGTCAATTCTGTAGTGAGACAGCTAGAATGGAGTTGCTGTAAGGAGGACCTACCTATAGCAACTACAGAATACACCAAGACTGTAAACCTACCTATAGTAACTATATACTCATAAATCAGGCACACAGCGATACGTTAGAATCTAAGATCTTTGTCATTTATGAATTCCCATAGATTTCCATTATCACTTACAACAAAAAAGTGGCGCGAGATATAAAAAACGCGTCACCGCCATGTTCAGACCATATTTGCAAAATGTCTCAGAACTGGTCTGGTGTAAATTATATATACATATGTCACACATAAATTATTTATATATATATATATATATATATATATATATATAAAAATATATATGTATACTATATATATATATATATAAATAATTTATATAACTTATAAACATATATATATATATATACATATAATTTATGAGTGCTATATGTATATATGTTCGGGAATGTGTTTTTCCTCCATTCATATTGATAATCATATATATATCTAATGTCCCTCTTGGCCAGTTATGGATCCTCCCTATAGAAACTCCACTCTAGCTTGTCCTGTAGTGAGGTGACTAGATTGGAGTTTCTGGTGGCAGCTCCTGTAAGCAACTCCATTCTAGTCACCTCCTTAATGAACTGTCTACATTGGAGTTGTTTCTATCAGGTCCTCCCTCCAGCAACTCCAATCTAGTCACCTCACTAGTGAACGGTCTGGAATGGAGTTGCTGGAGGGAGGACCTACCAGGAGCAACTCCATTCTAGTCGCAACCCTCCATACAGTGACATGAACACAACCCACCCGCCTCACTGCACCAGGCAGTTAGTTGTCATGGATACCGAGCGTCAGGGCGGAACAGTCCATAGCACTTCCGGTCTCTTGTTGAAGTGTTGGTGACGTCATGTGTGTTGCTGTTACACCGGAGCAGATGAGCTGGACGTAGAGCCTGGTAAAGTAACGTGTGCAGTAAGATAACAGCTGAGGAGTGACTTTATGCTCAATAGACAGCAGATGTCTGACTGAGGTAGGGGGCAATAGTGGTGCTCAGTGAATGTATCCGCTTCTGTCATGGTGGTCATATCCGTCTACGTATGCTCCATTGGTTCTATCCTGCATTAATGTGCATAGTGACCATGATTTATCAGGATTAGAAATCCTTCTGTAGTATACAGGAAAATACAGTACAGCGACTAGACAATGACAGCTTAGGCTCTGTTCACATCATGTTTAAAGGGACCCTGTCACTGTGAACATGGAGTTTAATCTACAGCATGTTATAGAGGAGGGGGCAGAGGAGAGGGGATATTTATTTCTCTAACACTAGGTTCACACTGTCCCTGATTCCACTTAAAATCGGCAGAGAGAAAATTCCTGCAATTGGACCTGAAGGGTGGAAACCAGAACGCTAGTGTGAACCTAGCGTAAGGGTGGGTTCACACTTGCAGCGGCACTCCGTCCACCGTGACTCCGACGTAAATGTATAAGTTTTATAGATTGGGCGTTTTCCAACATAGGGATGCCTAATGTATATGTGTTTTACTTTATTTTTATATGTGTTCTAAGGAAAGGGGGGTCTGATCATTATTGCACTGATCAGATCTAGCACAGTCTGTAGTAGAACTAATAAAATTACAAGCCTGGAAGCCTTCAATAGGCTCCAGGCTGTCATGTTAACGGATTGCTTGCCCCGGATTGCTCACTCCCAGGGCTGGCAATCCACCCCAAAATAGTGCTTTGGTTTGCTTTGTCCAGGGTGTTAGGGGTGTTAATGCCTGCAATCAGTGTAGGCATTAGTGTCAGAAACCCTGCCATGATGCCCTTATTGTGGGCATGACTGATAACCTGGCCACAATAAGGAAATCATGACGGTCTTCTGACAAGTGCCAGACCAAAAGTTCCTGCATTAATGGTCATATTCATTGGCAATCAATCAAAATGGTTAGAAAAATGTTTTAAAACTCTACCAAATTTTTTTCATTCCTTATATTTGCAAAAATTTTTAACTTTTAATTGTCTTCAAATTTAACCCATTAGTACGGTGGATGTCGGGGGTTTAAATATTTTCTGCCGCTCAGGAACTGAGCTGCTGGGCCTCTGCTCTGTGTACCCTGTAATAGAAGTGCTGGTATTTTGCAAATTTATGAAAATATTTTTTATAAAAAAAATCAAAAGCGAGGGCCTCCAGTTATTTAGTCTCCTATAAAAATTTGGATAAAAAGCAATCAAAGCAATAAACATTCCCCAACATGGGATAACTAAAATGTACATCTGGCCCCTCAAAAATAGATTCCCTATGCACGGAAATATAAAAAGTTACGGTTGTCAGAATATGGAGACTCCAAGAATTTTTTTTATTTTTTTTGCAAAGTTTTTATTATTATTATTAAGGTGTTAAAGCACACATTTCATATCCCCAAAGTTGTACCAACCCATAGAATACAGGTGACATGTCATTTTGGCTACATAGTGAATGCCTTAAAAACAAATCCCGTAAAAAAGCTGCGCAAACACTGTTTTTCTACAATTTCACCCCATTCTTAATTTTTTTTTTCCAGCTTTCCAGTCTATCGTACGGAATAATAAATGATACCATTATGAAGTACAATTTGTCCTGCAAACATTAAGCCCTCATATAGCTCTGTGAACTGAAAAATAAAAAAAAGTTACAGGGTTTGGAAGGCGGGGAGTAAAAAATGAAAATCGAAATATGCCTGCGTCAGGCAGGGGTTATATATGGTTATGTCATGGAAAACCCCTTTAAGTTCTCTCACCTAATTTGACATCAGGGACTGGCAGTACTGTTGCCGAGGCAATCATTCAGTAATTAGTACATACTAGAGTAGGACCCATGCATAGCCCTCACTGAACATTGTATGATAGCCTCAGTAATTGTGCTGCATTGTTTTTCTACATAGATGATGCGCGTAGAACTTAAAGAGGAGCTATCACCAAGTACAAAATGCTAAATGACATACATCATTTCATTGTCACTGTGCCTATGATCAGTGTGGCATTTTTTTTTTTTTTTTTTTAAATCCGTCCATCCATTGAAAAGATATGACCCCTTGTAGGTAATATGTAAATTAGCTGTTATTCTCCAAGTGAGGGATAAACTTTGTTTTCTCTCTGAGAAAGTAATAGGTCATAAAATAATCCTTTAATAAGATAATCCTTTAATAGTCCCACCATGAGGAAATTCAGTTTGTTAAAGCAGCATAGATAATACAAACACAAAAAACAATAGATACAGAAGCTCCAAGGTAGGGCATTACAGCGAAAGTAGGTACAGATAGAAAGGTACAGGTAAAAAAGTAGTAGAAGGGATACCACAACTTAAAGATCTTTCATTTCTCTGTTTGGAATGATCTCCGCTTAGCTCGGTGTTGGGACCAGGGACCATATTTTTTGGATAGATTTAATAACGCAAAATTGTTCAAGGTTGTAGCAGTCATCAAATGAGGAATTTCACTGAGTCTACATTCACGTTTGCGTCAGAGTCCACATTCGTAGCCTCCGACGTAAAGTCCATCAGAAATCCCAGACAAGTCATACAAGCCCAACATTTTTCTTTTCTCCTGCGCTATTCATTTATGCAGTTCAGGTATGCAGCTGCAGTGCCTCCCACATCGCCAGTTCCAGTTGTATTATACGGCCAGGACCTGTTTCTCGCTGCCAGAGTAGCCACAGCTCCCATTGTTTGATTCTGCAGTTCCCAGTTGGCAGACCCCCACCATTCTAACAGTGATTACCTATCCTATACATAGGCCATCAATATCTATAAATATAGATCTAGAAAACCCCTTTCAAAGTAATTTCCTAATAAAATGTTATTATCATAGTTTCTCTTTTCATTATTGACAATGATTAGGTGAGAACACTTTGGGCTGTGGAAAATGTCCTAGCAGTATGTAAGTGAATACAGCTAATTTTGCCATTTACAGTCCTATCAACTTTTTTGCCTTTTGTGTCAGTTTGATAGCATTGATATGTTTATCAATATTTATTTAATTGTAGTTTTTCACCTTAGTAACAAGACACTTTTTTTGGAACGTCTAGAAGGTGCTTTGGACATATAATAGAGGTGAGTCTTTGTTTACATTCTTTCATTGTGAACATAGAGCACGAAACGTGATGTGGTATCAGGAATTGCAGGCAAATGTTCACGGAGGAAGTGACTAATGTCTCCTACAAGTGTATCTGTATAAGGCAGTATAGTTAACAGTCTGGAACATAGCTGCAGGAATAAACTGTTGAGATGTGGGGTATATAAAGATTTTGTCTGGTTTACAAAACCTATTTTCCAACATCCTACTAGGAAATTGTGAATTACTAGATGTGATGTCACTCATTCTGGATCCTCATTTATGAGAGAATGGAAAAAAAAATTATCTCCTTTTGGCTCAACCTCATATCCAAAAATCTATTGGGTAATATTGTCAGGGGTGATATTACAATAATATGAAACAATGCTAATCCTATTTGAGTTGTACATGTGTATTTAACTTGTGGAGAGTTACTCTCAAAGTAATCATGGCTGCAAGCTCCTAAGTTGACAGCAGGCACCGACAGAGTGGTTTGTCAAGATATCCAAATGATGGGTAGCAAAGCCAATTGGAAAAACAATTGGCGGCTCTGTATAAGATTAAATGATCTGATGAATCAGTTCTTCAAAGCTCTTATAGCCCAACACTGCTTTTTTGGTCCACAAACATCATTATACGAAGTGAAATATTTTTTTTTTCTATTAGCTATAATACCCATATTACCTTCAGTAGTACTGAATTAAAATTGAATGCTTGCTGCTGGATTTTCAAACAGATTTGCGCTGATTGAACATGGTCCTAACAGACATTATAAGTATCTGATACACAATAGTATAATATTTGGCTGCAGATGCGGTATACCCAAAGTAGTAGATCAGCCGTGAAGTTGTTTTATTTTATAACTTTTTAAATGGTGGACGCAGGGCCTCCATTCTTGTCATTGGTGGGGATCCAAGCAGTTAGACACCCACCCACACATAAGAATCTTATCACCTACCGAACGCCTTTAAAGCATATTACTCAGCTCCTGTCCTGTGTAAGTAAACTGTTTATTCAATGTACTGTATTTGTTTTTATTATTGGAGAAATTTTTGCTCATTGTAGCCTAAAGCTGGCCATGCACGTTATATGAATCTTGCCAGAATCTTTTGAGTAAGATGAAACTGGCAGACCATCTAATGTGTATGGGAGCCACATGACACTTTCCTGTTGGTAGATGTCACAGGAGATAAAGGTCAGGTAAGATCTCAACAGCCTAATCATTTTGTTCTAAGGTACTTAAGCTGCCAGAGGTTTCTGGTAGCTGCTTCCTCCCCTCTTGCATTCAGTACACATGCATTGCTCAGCTGAGCATGCATATGTATGGAGTAATCGGGCATTGACTGTGGGCTGAATGATTTTTTTGGCCAACAGTTATCTTATGTGTATTGCATGTGTATGGACAGCATTACCAAGCAATAGGCAAGATTAACCAGTGTAATTTTCCGTTTTCTGTCATAATTGTCTTGAAAAGAATGGCATATGTACCAAACTAGAATTTTAATGATTCTAGCATTGATATGGCTCATGCTTTGTATTATGTGGTTTTCTAGAAGTGCACTGTATATTCTTTTTTTTATTATTAATAATAATAATATTATTATTATTATTATTATTATTATTGTTGTTTTACAGTTCACTTGGATTGTCAGATGGCAGACTCCGGGATGTCCCCAGCATCCCCTTCTGTAACCCTCCTTGAGAAGAGTCATTATAATAAAGCTCTCCGGGATTTACTGCGGAGGATTCGTGATTGTAATAGGTAAACTATGTAAATATCGTACACCCAAGTCACATTACACCAGTACGCTGTGCAGTCTGAGGGGGTATGTGCCGTGGCTGATAACCAGTGCTCTGGAAGTATCAGATTTAGTGAGTGTCCAGTTTCTGAGGCTCCTGGTGGGCTAGTGCCGTCAAAATCATGGTGTCCCTTGGGGGTACTCTGTTTGAACTTGTTTTTTTTACAAGGGGTACTTGGTTTGAAAATGTTGAGAAACAGTGCTCTAGAAAATGTTGTTAGTGCAACGTCTCAGCATTTCCATAGAAATATAAGTCGCAGTCGCACCTCCATTGATTGGTCACTTTTTTTTATTATTTATACCGGTGTGTTTAGGTTTAGAAAAATGTACACTTTGAGATTTAAAAAAAACAAACATATTTTTTGCATTTTAATATTTATTTTAGTACTAGGTTCAGTACTAGGTTGGGCTGTCACTTTGACAGACAATCCTTCTGATTCAACAATGTGTAGTGGTATACAGTGTGATCAAACATAGCAAATAATGGTATAAGAAAATAGTAAGAGGTTAAAGGAGTTGACTGAGAGTAAAAATTGGGGCAAAGGCACACTATGGTATATAATAACAAAAGAAGCATTACTTAACTGTAGAAGCATTACTTATTGCTCCAGTATTTGTTTATTTTGTATTATTGTCTGCATTTGCCCCATTTGTTTATGAGCTCAGACTACCCCTTTTAGAAAAAGGTGCATGCTGTAAGGATATGTTCACATGGCGGAAAATGAAGAGGAATTCCTCTTCATTTTCCGCTGCCGGCATTTTCGCCGCGTTCTAGCCGCGACGGGATGCCGATGCAGTGCATCAGCATTCCTTCGCGGCATCCCGCTCATGATTAGGCCCAGATGAATGGGCATAATCAGGAGAGAGTCTCAAGCCGCGGACCCCACACCGTGGAATCCGCGGAAAGATCGAGCAGGACACTTCTTTTTTCTGCGTCCTGCTGCGATCTCTGCCTCCCATTGTTTTCAATGGAGGCAGATTCCGAGAGGAATCTGCTCCGTATTCGAGGGCGAAATCTGCTCCCAAATCCGTGGCAAATTCCTTAGTGATCATTCACTTTGAAGGCGTACAGATATAAACAAACTGACTATTAAATATCTTTCTCTATATACTGTATGTCTATGGTTAATCATATGAAAACCTATATTTATATCACTGCATAGAAACAGGGATAAAAGTTCATAAGCATATGTTTGTGGAAGTGTTTACAGTTATAGTCTTTCACAGGTCATAGAAAATTCAGACCATGCAAAACATATCTTTCCATTCTGATATGAGGATTGATTATTTTTATGATTTAAGCCTTAAACTAGAGATCACAGATGAATACACTGATGATGAAATATGTCCAGTGCAGGATTCCAATACTCACTTGTATACAGAAACAGGTAAGAAGGCGTAGTAATACATATATGACATCAATGTCTTGCATCTGCTGTTCAAGGTACCATAAAAGCTTTGATTTATTTTCTTCTAGATGTCACTCTGGCATCTCACTTGATAGCTAACACATATACCGAACCATCCTTTCTAGTGAGTGGGCCTGCTGGTTCTAAACACAGTATGAGAAAGCCACAAAACACTGCATTAAGAAGCCCAAATGTTTTGCCTTCTGAAATTCATGATATATATGAAGAGCTATCAGAAATCTATCAAAAACTGCAGGTAGGAAATCTTAACAAAGGACTAAAAACTGAAATAGTATGTATCTGTGTTCATACAGACTTCAAAAGGATTTTGTCACCCTTTTGTCACTACTGGCAAATCCTTTAAACCTAGCGTTACATCTGCGTCATAGAAACAAAAAAGTGGAATGCAAGCTGAGGATAGTTTTGCTATATGACAGACACCAGTAGCTCCTCACAAATTCCTTTGACTAAAGGGGTATGTTTGTTTCCCTTCATGGAGGCTGTCACTTTACCAAACAAAAAAGGGGAAAGTATGCTGCACTATTTTGTCTGGTATTTCTGACAACAAAGGCATCTAACTGAACCTTTTATTCACGTGTGAACACATCCAAACCTTAAAGCCATGGCAGTGATCTGTGACTTTTGCTGGAGAAAGTTGTGACCAACTGCTCAGCTACGTGTGGCAGTAGCTGCAGATAAAGTGTAGTATAATGTGGAGGCCGTGCAATGAATGACTGTCCTCGAAATTTCATGGATGGCTGGTGCATTCTAGGGCAAGAGCTGCTGTTTATTACCGACTCTCCACTTTGGTTCACGGGAGAGGACACCCACTCTGTATCATCAATGTGCCTAGTATCTGGGTATCTGACAGGGTGGTGGCGTTAGTAAGACTACCTTTGGACATTATTTTACATACTCCATATGTATTCCATACATACAACTCCTTCTTAATAATTGCAGTATTATGTTTTAGTAATAATGTCTGATACTTAGACTCTAACATATACAGTGGGAAAAAAAAAGTATTTAGTCAGCCACCAATTGTGCAAGTTCTCCCACTTAAAAAGTTGAGAGAGGCCTGTAATTGACATCATAGGTAGACCTCAACTATGAGAGACAAAATGAGAAAACAAATCCAGAAAATCACATTGTCTGATTTTTTAAGAATTTATTTGCAAATTATGGTGGAAAATAAGTATTTGATCACCTACAAACAAGAAAGATTTCTGGCTCTCACAGACCTGTAACTTCTTCTTTAAGAGGCTCCTCTTTCCTCCACTCATTACCTGTAGTAATGGCACCTGTTTGAAATTGTTATCAGTATAAAAGACACCTGTCCACAACCTCAAACAGTCACACTCCAAACTCCACTATGGTGAAGACCAAAGAGCTGTGGAAGGACACCAGAAACAAAATTGTAGACCTGCACCAGGCTGGGAAGACTGAATCTGCAATAGGCAAGTAGCTTGGTGTGAAGAAATCAACTGTGGGAGCAATAATTAGAAAATGGAAGACATACAAGACCACTGATAATCTCCACGCAAGATCTCACCCCGTGGGGTCAAAATGATCACAAGAACGGTGAGCAAAAATCCCAAAACCACACGGGGGGACCTAGTGAATGACCTGCAGAAAGCTGGGACTAAGGTAACAAAGGCTACCGTTAGTAACACACTACGCCGCCAGGGACTCAGATCCTGCAGTGCCAGACGTGTCCCCCTGCTTAAGCCAGTACGGGCCCGTCTGAAGTTTGCTAGAGAGCATTTGGATGTTCCGGAAGAGTATTGGGAGAATTTCATATGGACAGATGAAACCAAAGTAGAACTGTTTGGTAGAAACACAACTCTTCATAAATTCTGAGTTGCATCCAAAGAACACCATACCTTCTGTGAAGCAATGGGGGGGGGGGGTGGCAGCATCATGCTTTGGGGCTGTTTCTCTGCGAAGGGACCAGGATGACTGATCCGTGTACATGAAAGAATGAATGGGGCCATGTATTGTGAGATTTTGAGTGCAAACCTCCTTCCATCAGCAGGGGCATTGAAGATGAAATGTGGCTGGGTCTTTCAGAATGACAATGATCCCAAGCACACCGCCAGGGCAATGAAGGAGTGGCTTCATAAGAAGCATTTCAAGGTCCTGGAGTGGCCTAGCCAGTCTCCAGATCTTAACCCCATAGAAAACCTTTGGAGGGAGTTGAAAGTCCGTGTTGCCCAGCGACAGCCCCAAAACATCACTGCTCTAGAGGAGATCTGCATGGAGCAATGGGCCAACATACCAGCAACAGTGTGTGCCAACCTTGTGAAGACATACAGAAAACGTTTGACCTCTGTCATTGCCAACAAAGGATATATAACAAAGTATTGAGATGAACTTTTGTTATTGACCAAATACTTATTTTCCACCATAATTTGCAAATAAATTCTTTAAAAATCAGACAATGTGATTTTCTGGATTTTTCTCATTTTTTGTCTCATAGTTGAGGTCTACCTATGATGTCAATTACAGGCCGGCCTCATCTTTTTAAGTGGGAGAACTTGCACAATTGGTGGCTGACTAAATACTTTTTTTTTTCCCCCACTGTATTTATATATTGTGACAACTTGGGGAATTAGACTCAAAATGGCGGCAGACTCCTGGTCCGGACAGCGGTGGTTCGTGGTACTGGGCGCCGGAAAGATAGCGTTCAGACGGTCCAAGTGTAAAATAAAACTGGCTTTATTCAGCTTAACTGCAACATAGCAAAACAACAAAAAACCTATGCCACAGTTAGGGCCCTAACTCACTCCTTGAGCCCCTGACTAGCCTGACTATTGCTCAGCTCCAGCAACAGTCCCCTGTGGACCCCAGCCCTTCTGGGACAGAGCCTCTCTCTCTGTCCTTAGCTGGTCCACCATCTCCTGCTCCCTGCTGGATACTCCAGCCCTTCTGGAGGGCCTTTTCAGGGCTGGCCTGGGTCGCTCCCTAGCGCCCTCTAGGTTCACATACTCACAATCTAAAAAAAAAAATATATATATATATATATATATATATATATATATAAATTATGTCTAAGCTAAATTAGTATGAAAGCAAATATGCAACAAACTCTGCATTTATTAAATTAGTTATAAAATGTTAATATATAATATTTCATTATTTTACAGCTAGAATTGTAGTTGGACTTTTAATCTTCATAATAACTACAATATTAATAGTAACTTTAATAGCTGTTCAAAATTATATCACAGCATTGTTTGGTTTGTGCACAGCAAGCAATTGAAATGTACATGTTTCTGCTCCATCTAGCAAGAGAGAATGTCCCAGCAAGAATATACCCTTCAGTTGAAAAGGCAAGAGCAGAGTTTAATAGAAAAAGAGGAGATGCTTCTAAAACAACAAGCCACGCTGAGCAAGATAAAAGATGTGGAAGAAATTGTGCATGAGAAATTCCGAATAATGAAACAGGTAATTTACTTTTCCTACATTTGTTTTTAGTAGCGTTGCCTCAGTAACATTTCTATTCTGTAACTGTTTTGGAGGGGTCTACTGGGGTATTCTAGCCTATTGAATAGGGCTAATAGCCTATGCTGAGGATAGACCATCATTATGTTGATCCCAGAAATCCTTTTTGATATATTCTAATAAAAAGTAATGCTAAATATATAAATAACCACACATGTATGTAATTTTACCCCAGTGCTGATAACTTCTGCCATGTGCAGAGTTGTGCAGAGTTACCTGCGGACCAGAACGATGGAGAGCTTGTCTGCTAAAAAAAACGGTTACCCGCTGACCCCATAGGCTATAGTGGTGTCCAACGGGTTTCCGGCGGAGAGAAAAGTCCTCCGTGCAGGACTTTTCACTTATTTTAGACAGTCTCTGTAGTAATCTCCATAGGAGACAACGCACATGTGAAACTAGCTTTACTGTCAGTAGTATAACTAAAGTTATGGGGACTCCAGTGCAATCTCTAATAGTGGCAGTTATGGATCCTACAACAGTATCCCATAGACTTGAAAGGGACACAACTGTAATACTCACAATTTCCTTTATTAAGAATATGGTAAGCAGTTCCTGGCATATGAACTATCAATCAGACCACCGCTGATCTAATTTGATGGCCTATCATAATAAACCCTTTCAGTTCTTTGCTATTGATGGTCATCAATAAGCGGCCAGTGGAGGTCTGACACCCTTGCTGATCAGCTCTTTGAAAATGCTGCGGCGCTTATGCAAGCGACATGACCCCTTCACTCTTTGCATCGCACGCTGTCTGTATTATAGCCGCTGTGTGATGTAATTACATCCTATTCACTTCTATAGGATGAGGCTGTAATAACATTGCACGGCCGCTATAAAACATACATCGTGGTCTGCAAATAGTGAAAGGGGTACAGAGCTCGCACAACCACATGGTCCCTTTAAACAGCTGATCAATGGGGTTTCTGAATGTTGGACCCCCACTGTTCTCTTATTTTTGACCTAACCTGAGGATAGGTCAGCAAAGCAAGGAACTGGAATACTCCTGTTATGAGGATGGGGTCCTCACTCCAGCTTTATGACAGAGGTCATGGAATGTCTTATATATACAATATATTACCAGCAACTGAGATTGCACTATGCTGACCTATACAGGCAGCAGAAATGAGTGCCGATCTCAGCTGTCTGTGCTGTTTTCTTATTGCAAGGGAAGTGGTGGTTGAGTCATTAGGGTTTACCTGACCACTGTCATGATGCTGTGGGTCATCTCCAGCTGGCCGAGCCCCATACTCCACCATGGTCGCACCCCCTGTGATCATCATACCCTTGGTTACTGTATAGGATATAGCTAAGGAGCCTGATGTCTTATTATCAGGTAAGTTTAATCTAGTAGCATGATCTTCCTCTAGGTATGACACTTTTTGCAGCATTTGTCTCAGACTTGATTGTGATCTAGAACTGCTGGTTAATTCAGGATAATGTAAAAGTAAAGATTGCAATGCAACTGGTGTAGCTCTTCATAGTAGCTGAAGGAGGACATTTTTTATTTTTCTTAGTGTTTGAATAACTTTGAAAATGTATAATATAATATGAGATAGGGTGTGCAGAGTTATTAAATAAAACCTGCTGTATATACAGATATTTACACTTGCACACAACCTCATAACAATATAAACTTGCAACTTCAAAAACACTGTGGTTAATCAAAGCATTTTGTCTTGTGCCATGTAATGTAACTATTCCTATTACATTTCTTATGTTTCTAGCTTTTTTTATTTATGCCTTCATAGATTTTCATAATCTTCTAATAGATTTCTTTGAACATGGTATAGTTTCCATAGTGTGACTAACAACTTGGGTAACACATCTTATACAGGGCACATCAAACAACATTCTCATACCATATGTCCCAAAATAAAAGGTATGTCATTTTCCAGTTCAAACAGCTTGAAACAATTTAGAAAATAAATCAAGTGGTACAGATCTTTAAACAGTTCCACATTGGTGCATCATGCTTAGGTTATGTGTATTATTAGCTGCTTATTTTGTGCAATACACAGCATCTCCAGGGCCAGTTATATATGGCTTAGGTTATTGTCACACTCTTTTTTGGCAGATACATTTTAATTAAACTATTGAGGTACCCTCTTCACGCATTCAAAACATACTCCATCCGGAGTAGGGAGTGGGGGGTTATATGGGTTAAGAACTAAAATTGTCAATTTTATGAAATGTTTGAACTTTTTGATATTGTAAGTTTAAAAAAAGTAGTACTCTCCAGATCTCCTTAATAAGATAAATTGCAAAGTTTATCGCATGTATAATTCATTTATGAAAAGTTGCTTTATAATTGGAGGCAAGAATGCTAGGCATTACTTCAGTTAACAAGTGCCTGCACTTCTTCAGCAAAAAAGTGCTGTGTAAACCCAGGGATTCTGTCAGGGCAATTTGGGACACTAAACCACCCACACATCCATATGGACCTGGGGTTTAGTGTCCCAAATCACCCTGTTATAACGCAATCCATGGCCGCGTTTAAAAAAAAAAAAAAAGTTTTATACTCTGTACTTCCCGCGCCTGCGCAGTTCTTCAATGAAGCCAGAGGAGTACTCCTCAGCTTTAGTGCGCATGCCCCGCAATTACGCAGTGAAGCCGGGGTGTCCATCTTAGGCTTCACTGAAGAACAGCGCAGGCGCCGGGAGGCGTGCCTCATGAATCAGCCGGACAGATCTCGCAAAACAGCGTCGATCGGACCCTTATCTAGGTAAATATAAAGGTTTTTTTATTTTTAATGCACCTGCGGATTGCATTACAACAGGGCGATTTGGGACACTAAACCCCAGGTCTATAAGGACCTGTGGGTGGTTTAGTGTCCCAGATTGACCTGACAGATTGCCTTTAAAGCTGGTCAGACATTACAAGTATATTAATTAATGCCATTTAACATCACATAAGCACTGTAGAAACAGAATGGATATCATGGGGGTTCAGTTGTACATTGAAATAAATAAAGATCCCTTTTCTACATATGGTAGTTATAAAATGTGCACACACTCTATTTTGATTTTCCTTTGCGGACAAGTTGATCATTCATTTTCTGTGATATTACATCTTTAGCCTTTTTTAATCCTGTTTCATACTCTTTAATATTCTCATATTCTTTTTGTTCATTGTTGATGGATGAGCAGGCAAACTTATTTTTATCATATTACAATAATGTTGTGGTGCTACCATGTGGATTGTTTTGCTAAGAAAATATTACTTTGATATAACTAATAATAGTGTTAACATTTTGTATTGGTTTCTTTGCAGCAGCATGATGTAGAGGTAAAACAGCTGTCAGATGCCCTCAAAGAGAAAATCAAGGAGAACAAAAGATTGAAATCATCTTTTGATACTTTAAAGGAAATGAATGACACCTTAAAAAAGCAGGTAAAACTTATTTTTCTTATTTAGCATATATGAGAATCTGTGTTACCATCATAGAATATGTGATTACTTAAAGGGATAGTCCGGGAAATACACTTTTTATTTCCTGGAGGCCAGGGAAGGTGGAAAATAATTATAATAATAATTATAAGAATTTTCTCTAGGAAAAAAAAAAAATCCTGGACAACCCCTTTAAAGAGGACCTTTCACCACCTCCATCAACTCCAGTTCTTAGCATGAGATAATAGGCGCTGCTCACCGATTACAGCACAATTGGAAATTTTCTCTAGCTTCCACTAGTCCCCGAGCAATCAGTGCAGTTAGTTTTGTTGCCTGATATTCGGGCTGGGTGATTATGATCTATATCAAAATCATAGTTAATTGAACATTTTACATCTATTCCGATGAATGAGCGATTATTTTAGGACGCTCCTTTTTTTACATGCCACACTCACTATGTCATGCCCCTGAATTTCGATTTTAGTTATTCACATATCAGCAATCCTGATTGCATAGCTTTAAGTTAGTGACGTAACATTTAGCCAATGGCAGTGTTAAACAGGATGGCATAGATGCAAAATAATTGAAATAATTAATGCGAGCAAGTTCACATTGATTAAACGGTACCTACGTTTTTTTAATGAAAAGTTGAAACGTACAGGGTCTTGCTGTGCAGTCTGTTATATGACTGTATAAGCCTTCATACATGGTGTCCTATCAGTTTTTCTGCTGCTGATATCCCCATTATGAATGCAGCACATTTTACATTTGTATCTGACGCAAGGGGTGTGTACAATAAGGTGCAGTCTGCCCCCGTCCCTATTCATTAAAATTACTACTGGTTTGTTTACATGTACTTCTGACAGGAGTAACTGTACAATAGCAAACAAATAGCTGAGAAAAGCCCAAATGAAAATTTTATAGGTGTTCCACGAACGCTGAACTTCAAATACAGTGGGGAAAAAAAAGTATTTAGTCAGCCACCAATTGTGCAAGTTCTCCCACTTAAAAAGTTGAGAGAGGCCTGTAATTGACATCATAGGTAGACCTCAACTATGAGAGAGAAAATGAGAAAACAAATCCAGAAAATCACATTGTCTGATTTTTAAAGAATTTATTTGCAAATTATGGTTGAAAATAAGTATTTAGTCAATAACAAAAGTTCATCTCAATACTTTGTTATATATCTTTTGTTGGCAATGACAGAGGTCAAACATTTTCTGTAAGTCTTCACAAGGTTGGCACACACTGTTGCTGGTACGTTGGCCCATTCCTCTATGCAGATCTCCTTTAGAGCAGTAATGTTTTGGGGCTGTTGCTGGGCAACACAGTCTTTCAACTCTCTCCAAAGGTTTTCTATGGGGTTGAGATCTGGAGACTGGCTAGGCCACTCCAGGACCTTGAAATGATTCTTACGAAGCCACTCCTTCATTGCCCTGGCGGTGTGCTTGGGATCACTGTGATTCTGAAAGACCCATCCACGTTTCATCTTCAGTGCTCTTGCTGATGGAAGTAGGTTTGCATTCAAAATCTCACAATACTTGGCCCCATTCATTCTTTCATGTACACGGATGAGTCGTCCTGCTCCCTTTGCAGAGAAACAGCTCCAAAGCATGATGTTCCCCCCCCCCCCATGCTTCACAATAGGTATGGTGTTCTTTGGATGCAACTCAGCATTCACTCTCCTCCAAACACGACGAGTTGTGTTTCTAGCAAACAGTTCTACTTTGGTTTCATCTGACCATATGAAATTCTCCCAATACTCTTCTGGAACATCCAAATGCTCTCTAGCAAACTTCAGACAGGCCTGGATATGTACTGGCTTAAGCATAGGGACACGTCTGGCACTGCAGGATCTGAGTCCCTGGCGGCGTAGTGTGTTACTGACGGTAGCCTTTGTTACGTTAGTCCCAGCTTTCTGCAGGTCATTCACTAGGTCCCCCCGTGTGGTTCTGGGATTTTTGCTCACCGTTCTTGTGATCATTTTGGCCCCACGGGGTGAGATCTTGCGTGGAGCCCCTGATTGAGGGAGATTATCAGTGGTCTTGTATGTCTTCCATTTTCTAATTATTGCTCCCACAGTTGATTTCTTCTCACCAAACTGCTTGCCTATTGCAGATTCAGTCTTCCCAGCCTGGTGCAGGTCTACAATTTTGTTTCTGGTGTCCTTCCACAGCTCTTTGGTCTTCACCATAGTGGAGTTTGCAGTGTGACTGTTTGAGGTTGTGGACAGGTGTCTTTTATACTGATAACAATTTCAAACAGGAGCCATTACTACAAGTAATGAGTGGAGGACAGAGGAGCATCTTAAAGAAGAAGTTACAGGTCTGTGAGAGCCAGAAATCTTGCTTGTTTGTAGGTGACCAAATACTTATTTTCTACAATAATTTACAAATAAATTCTTAAAAAATCATACAATGTGATTTTATAGATATGTTTTCTCATTTTGTGTCTCATAGTTGAGGTCTACCTATGATGTCAATTACAGGCCGGCCTCATCTTTTTAAGTGGGAGAACTTGCACAATTGGTGGGCGCTAGAGAAAAAATTCCATCTGTTGTAGTATCTGTGGAGCAGTACCTCTTAATTGATGGAAAGTGCTTGAATTGGCAGAGGTGGTGAAAGGTCCTCTTTAATATGAATTTTTGGTGAATGCAAATATTTACTGATACACGAACATGCACAATTGTGACGGCTGTCTTATGCACTTGTATGCAAAAGCTGAGTAGAGGACTACAGTCATGGCCAAAGGTTTTGAGAATGACACAAATATTATATTTTCACATGATCTGCTGCCCTCTGGTTTTTATGTGTGTTTGTCAGATGTTTTTATCACATACAGAAATATAATTGCATTCATATTATGAGTAACAGAAGCTTATATTGACAGTTAGAATGAGTTAATGCAGCAAGTCAATATTTGCAGTGTTGACCCTTCTTCTTCAGGACCTCTGCAATTCTCCCTGGCATGCTCTCAATCAACTTCTGGACCAAATCCTGACTGATAGCAGTCCATTCTTGCAGAATCAATGCTTTAATTTTGTCTGAATTTGTTGGTTTTTGTTTGTCCACCCGTCTCTTGATGATTGACCACAAGTTCTCAATGGGATTAAGATCTGGGGAGTTTCCAGGCCATGGACCCAAAATCTCTATGTTTTGTTCCCTGAGCCATTTAGTTATCACCTTTGCTTTATGGCAAGGTGCTCCATCATGCTGGAAAAGGCATTGTTGAGCGCCAAACTGCTCTTGGACGGTTGGGAGAAGTTGCTCTTGGAGGACATTCTGGTACCATTCTTTATTCATGGCTGTGTTTTTAGGCAAGACTGTGAGAGAGCCGATTCCCTTGGCTGAGAAGCAACCCCACACATGAATGGTTTCAGGATGCTTTACAGTTGGCATGAGACAAGACTGGTGGTAGCGCTTACCTCTTCTTCTCCGAATAAGCTGTTTTCCAGATGTTCCAAACAATCGAAAAGGGGATTCATCAGAGAAAATGACTTTACCCCAGTCCTCAGCAGTCCACTCCCTGTACCTTTTGCAGAATATCAGTCTGTCCCTGATGTTTTTTCTGGAGAGAAGTGGCTTCTTTGCTGCCCTCCTTGAGACCAGGCCTTGCTCCAAGAGTCTCCGCCTCACAGTGCGTGCAGATGCACTCACACCTGCCTGCTGCCATTCCTCAGCAAGCTCTGCACTGCTGGTAGCCCGATCCCGCAGCTGAAACACTTTTAAGAGACGGTCCTGCCGCTTGCTGGTCTTTCTTGGGCGCCCTGGAGCCTTTTTGGCACCAATGGAACCTCTCTCCTTGAAGTTCTTGATGATGCGATAGATTGTTGACTGAGGTGCAATCTTTCTAGCTGCAATACTCTTCCCAGTTAGGCCATTTTTATGCAGTGCAATGATGACTGCACGTGTTTCTTTAGAGATAACCATGGTTAACAGAAGAGAAACAATGATGGCAAGCCCCAGCCTCCTTTTAAAGTGTCCAGTGGTGTCATTCTTACTTAATCATGACAGATTGATCTCCAGCCCTGTCCTCATCAACACCCACACCTGTGTTAATGGAGCAATCACTGAAACGATGTTAGGTGGTCCTTTTAAGGCAGGGCTGCAATGATGTTGAAATGTGTTTTGGGGGATAAAGTTCGTTTTCTAGGCAAATATTGACTTTGCAAGTAATTGCTGTTAAGCTGATCACTCTTTATAACATTCTGGAGTATATGCAAATTGCCATTAGAAAAACTGAAGCAGTAGACTTTGTAAAAATTAATATTTGTATCATTCTCAAAACTTTTGGCCATGACTGTATGCCTTTTCCTATATAGTGTGCCATATAACTGATGATTCTAAGACTTATTTTTATTTGGACATTTTACCATGACAGAAAATGGATGCTATTCTGCATGCCAATTGTGTCTACAGTTGGGCCACATTGCTGCCACTTTGTATGCCATTTGGTTGATTGTCTCTTGAGTTTTAGAGTATACTCTTGATTTTGATTGTGTCTTTTAGCTCAACGAAGTGAGTGAGCAAAATAAGAAACTGGAAAGTCAAGCTAAGAAAGTTCAGTCTCGTTTAGAAAACCTACAAGTGAGTTACATGTTATTTTTACTTCCTGGTGCTGTTGGCGATTTGAAGAAATTGATATTTACTAAGTAGGTTCACACATTTTTTTTTTTTTTTTTAGAGAAAGCATTCCTTCTTCACAGTGCAGAAAAGTAAAGATGTTTCCCAAACTGTGCAGTTTCCAAAACCCCAAAATGTTGAGATGAAACCTGTTCCTGTAAAACCTAAGGTAAGATTGACAGAAAATTTGGTTGGCCACTGTTATCAGTTGGCCATAGGTCTGTATTCTTTATAGGATATTGTTACAGTTTATTTTGTATGCCTTCTCAAATTTCGCTAATTGGTTTTATTGTTGTAGATTACTAGTGGATCTTTGTGACAACACACGTCAAATATATTAAGCCTTTAAATGGATCTATTACAAGGGACAGAGGGTATCTTACTAGAAAAATCATTAGCATCACCCCCCCCAAATAAAATACAGTTTTTAAATACATGTAATTAACAAAAATCTTAACAAAACCTTAGTATATGATCTGTGTCGTCTATGCAAATGTATCCTGTATAAAGGAGTCGGGTCCAAAGTTCCTTGTTTATTGACTCTTAGCATGCTTAGTGGCTTCTCACAACCCCATAGCAGAATGTGGGGTCAGAAAGTGAGATCTCATGACTGACTAAGTGAACACTGTTTGCAGCATTGAGGCTGTAGACGACCAAGTGTGGAGGCTGAGAAGGGCCAGTTTTTTAACGAAAGACGTCATCCAAGTGTCATCTGAGTGCCTTCCATGCTCAATTAATTCCTGTGGGGCTTCTGTCCCATTCTGATCCGATATCACAGACCGGGATAGGAACTGCTCTAATTGTCAGATTGGAAAGGAGCATCAGAGCTCTGCCTAACACAGCAGCTATTGATCATAACTACTGTAGCAAGGAGGGTATCTCGCATACGCCATGCAATATAACATCTTAGAAGCTTCAATACCAAGCATAGCTGCTATACAATGATACAACACTGTCCTTGGTACGCAGTGAAGAGACCATAGCACTGCGGCCTCTTCAAACTGCCAGTTGGTGGCTTGTCATTAATATCATAGTGCTCCAGAAACCCCTTTAACGTTACCAAATGGTAACAGCTGCAAAAATGGTATTATTCAGTAACTTTAGTATAAGGCCGGGCTACACAACAACTTTGGCCACAACTCCTGTCGCATCTGTTGCCCACTACCTATAAGAGATACAAAATTACAAATGGTTTTAAAAAAATAAAAAAAATAGCCACATAATTACATATAACCTATTTTGCCCAGTTTTGAAGGTTTAAATACATACAATGTGTCATTACACAGCCACAAACTGTACAGTCAGTGATGACAGTGCCAGAGTGTACAAAGATGTGGTATATTAGCAAGTTGGTTGGTAGCACATAGCTGTCAATTTATGTATGCATTTCCAGGAGGAATAACAGAGGATTGACACAATGCAAACTGTGTTTTTGGTAAAACTTACTGCTTTGTCTTCCTTTTACCTTCTGTTAGTGTATAATGCTTCCATATTTCCGTATTTCATCTAGAAAAGATTATTTACCAGCTTTGTACAGCAGAAACATCTTTGAGCAACATATGACTTTGAATCAGTGTACTTTAACAAGTTTCAACTTTTCCTGTTCTTGTGTGCTAAAGCTGCATACATCATCTGTATCTAAATTTGCCTAATTTTGCTTTTTTCATGTGCAAAGAACGCAGATGTAACTAATAACATTTTGGCTGTTCCACAGGTTCTTCATAATATGCACGTATACAAGCTTGTTACTATTCTTATGGATTGCCTTTCTGAATCGGAATGTAACGGAGGCCAAGACAAATCGTTATCCATGGATAAATTACCCACAAACTATTTTCAGGAGAAGTGTGTTAAGGTATGTGTGCTACAACATTGTGTTCTCTTAGAACTTCAATAAAGCACATGCTAAGTAATCAAGTGTCATACTTTGTAAGATTTGCACATGGATATACATTCATCTATAACAAATAAGCCTATCAAAACCACATAGATAGTCCAATTTAATTAGGCAACCAGACACACCTATTACTGACCAAAAGCAGGACTACAACACAAATAGAAAAATTTACATCTTAGTTCACACATCAAATACATAAAAAATACCTCACACTATTAGATATGTGCAAAATAACAGAAAAGTGCCAGTGCCATAGCATAAAATATACTAAACCCTATAACAAGACATATAAATATGGCAATATACATAAACGATGATGCCAAACGGAGAAACAAATACAAAAGGGACCCTGATCCATAACATGTGTTTCGCCACCTGCTTTGTCTGGGGGATCTCAACCCTAAAGTCACAAGATCAGTTTATAGGAGAGTCCAACCAATAAAAAATAAAAACATTTGTGGAAAATTGAAATCAGAATGTAACATAAGATAACAACTCAACTTACATAATCACAGTGTTCAGGAGGAAACATAGTGCAAGCGCTGGCATACGTCACCTAATTACAGACACTGTGTCATGTTACTTGTACTGTCAGGTGGGTGGTGTCAGGCAGGAGCAGACAAGGGGTGTGATTCTGAGTTGTGACACTGGCTACTTCTGATTTCAGCTCTGAATCACACACCCTTGCCTGACACTGCCCTACTGACATTACAGAGCTTAAATAGCACAGGTATCGAAACTAACTGCGCTTGTTGCTTGGGAATGGTGGAGGCTAGAAAGAAAATTCCAACTGTCCTGGAATCAGTGGAGCAGTGCCTATTAACAGATGCCAAGAACTTGAATTGGTGGAGGTGGTGAAAGGTCCTCTTTAAGATAAGGTGGCGGAGATCAATCAAAAGGTCATAAATAATGTTAAAAAAAACAACATATCAGCTTGCATAAGCGGTTTATCCCCAAGATTCTAAGGTGTCCCAGGATCGACTTCTGTATCTTGGGTAGCATGTGCAAACAATCCACTGTCAGATTCTTTGGGAAAAGTCCTTCAGATTGTTTCTTAGTGAGGATCCTATTTCTTCCTCCTCCAAATTCAAGCTTCAGCTTTGTACTGTAACACAGGATTGAATGTTAGCTTTTTATAACATTTGTTGTCATGTTATTGGCAAAATTGACCCGGTTCCCTTATAGGTTGTCTCATGGATGCAGTGCAGTCCTCATGTCCACCACTCCTAGCTATTGTCAAAGACGGGAAATACATACACTGGGTTCACTCTAGCGTTGACCTATCCATTGTTTTGATCCAGCGGAGGACCATAACAATGGACAGGCAGACCGCTGTAATAGCGGGTACACACAGAGCCTGGCAGACTCCATTGGATCACAACAACTAGATCCCAACTTATGTGCGTTTTTTGGTGTAGCCTTTAAAATAAATGTCTCTTGTGTTCTTTTGCAGATTTTGCCTGTTATTGTTGAGCAGTTTCAGTGGATGCCATTGGTCAATAGTAAACTGCATTTTTCTTTCATGAGGTTTTCATATTGGACGTTGAGGCAGCTTGATAACCGAACCCAGGTTAGGCATTTACGTAAAGACTTTTTCTGTTTTTTTGAAAATTGCCCAAAACAGTTATAGTTTATAATCTATTTTATACCCACAGTCTACTTTGACCTCAACCATAAGGCGCCTTGGTGAGGAGACATTTAAAGGAGTAGTTTATCATCCTGGAGAAGAAAGTATGTTGGAAGATAAGCCACGACCTGTAGCTTTCTTTAAAAGCAACAATTTTGCACTGAGATTCATATCAACTTTAGTCGTACTTAAAACTGTTACACAAGGTAATGCTTATTACACTTGAGCCAGTGTTTTACACATGTACAAATTGGACTTGCATGTTCTACAGCAGTGCTTCTCAGATTGAGGTGGGGCATTTCTAAGGAGGCAATTATCATAGGAGTAGTCTTATTCTGATTTTCTTTCTTCTACACAATCCTTACCCTAACTGCCCAAGGATTTGATTCAGCATATAATGAATGACTCTTTTTCTTATTTTATGATATCTTGAAATTGAGCAATATTTGCGTGGACTTCAGTAGGTGAGACCAAACTACTACTAAGTTCTTGGTCGTGAAGCAGTAGTGGAAAAAGATAGAGAAACCCTGCTCTGCACAGATATACTTTATTAGCTGATTTACTCTAGAAGGCCACAAAGCTCATTCTTAAAGTTAATCTTGGTTATAAAACCACTTTTCAATAATAAATAGTACAGGTAAAGAAATCTGTATCCTTATTCACGTATCAGGCTGTTTTCTTCCTCCTTCCCTTCACTCAGATTCATATTTCTAGTAGCATCTGTATCTGTATCCAGCCTCACACAGAAGTCTGTCTAGAGGGGAGGGAAAGGACGAGGATGCTTTCGCATTCTGTACTATGATAGAGCCTTCTATTATAAGATGTACAGTCATGGCCAAAAGTTTTGAGAATGATACAAATATTATATTTTCACATGATCTGCTGCCCTCTGGTTTTTATGTGTGTTTGTCAGATGTTTTTATCACATACAGAAATATAATTGCATTCATATTATGAGTAACAGAAGCTTATATTGACAGTTAGAATGAGTTAATGCAGCAAGTCAATATTTGCAGTGTTGACCCTTCTTCTTCAGGACCTCTGCAATTCTCCCTGGCATGCTCTCAATCAACTTCTGGACCAAATCCTGACTGATAGCAGTCTATTCTTGCAGAATCAATGCTTTAATTTTGTCTGAATTTATTGGTTTTTGTTTGTCCACCCGTCTCTTGATGATTGACCACAAGTTCTCAATGGGATTAAGATCTGGGGAGTTTCCAGGCCATGGACCCAAAATCTCTATGTTATGTTCCCTGAGCCATTTAGTTATCACCTTTGCTTTATGGCAAGGTGCTCCATAATGCTGGAAAAGGCATTGTTGAGCGCCAAACTGCTCTTGGACGGTTGGGAAAAGTTGCTCTTGGAGGACATTCTGGTACCATTCTTTATTCATGGCTGTGTTTTTAGGCAAGACTGTGAGAGAGCCGATTCCCTTTGCTGAGAAGCAACCCCACACATGAATGGTTTCAGGATGCTTTACAGTTGGCATGAGACAAGACTGGTGGTAGCGCTCACCTCTTCTTCTCCGAATAAGCTGTTTTCCAGATGTTCCAAACAATCGAAAAGGGGATTCATCAGAGAAAATGACTTTCCCCCAGTCCTCAGCAGTCCACTCCCTGTACCTTTTGCAGAATATCAGTCTGTCCCTGATGTTTTTTCTGGAGAGAAGTGGCTTTTTTGCTGCCCTCCTTGAGACCAGGCCTTGCTCCAAGAGTCTCCGCCTCACAGTGTGTGCAGATGCACTCACACCTGCCTGCTGCCATTCCTCAGCAAGCTCTGCACTGCTGGTAGCCCGATCCCGCAGCTGAAACACTTTTAAGAGACGGTCCTGTCGCTTGCTGGTCTTTCTTGGGCGCCCTGGAGCCTTTTTGGCACCAATGGAACCTCTCTCCTTGAAGTTCTTGATGATGCGATAGATTGTTGACTGAGGTGCATTCTTTCTAGCTGCAATACTCTTCCCAGTTAGGCCATTTTTGTGCAGTGCAATGATGACTGCACGTGTTTCTTTAGAGATAACCATGGTTAACAGAAGAGAAACAATGATGGCAAGCACCAGCCTCCTTTTAAAGTGTCCAGTGGTGTCATTCTTTCTTAATCATGACAGATTGATCTCCAGCCCTGTCCTCATCAACACCCACACCTGTGTTAATGGAGCAATCACTGAAACGATGTTAGGTGGTCCTTTTAAGGCAGGGCTGCAATGATGTTGAAATGTGTTTTGGGGGATAAAGTTCATTTTCTAGGCAAATATTGACTTTGCAAGTAATTGCTGTTAAGCTGATCACTCTTTATAACATTCTGGAGTATATGCAAATTGCCATTAGAAAAACTGAAGCAGTAGACTTTGTAAAAATTAATATTTGTATCATTCTCAAAACTTTTGGCCATGACTGTAGTGGAGTTAAGGGCTAGTTTGGTTATAATGTGGAGCAGATTCATTAGGTATGTCTTTTACAGCAGACTCCTCCTTCTCTCCCTCCCCTAAATGGAGGGCAAAGCTGCTGAATAAGGTGGGTCTTTTGCAGCAGTCTTCTCTTCCTCCTCCTGCACATAAATGCAGAATAAATCTTTTTTTTTTTTTTTTTTTTCAGTAAACAGTATTACAAAGTTTTTTGTATTCACCTACACTTTTCAGCTAAAAAAAAAGTTGCTTTATAATTAGAGATACAATTTAAGACTCAAACTCTGTAATGTTATCTTTACATGGTTATGCCACATTACAAAAAATCCTATTAGGTTTCCTGCCCATGGGTATATTGCTCACATTTCCCAGACCGAATTTGGTCTGGACAACGGGACTCCTTGCATAATAGTGACCTATGATGCTGGGAGTCCCTACCTCCCTGCTGCTCTACTGTCCCACACTTTGTATAGTGCAAGGAGACAGGCATTTCTACCATCATAGATCACTGTGATGCAGAGTCCCAATCTCTGAACCAGATTCAGTTTGGAAAATGTGGGCAATATACAGACTGGGTTTTCCGGATTGTATTTGCCTGTGTGTATACACTTTGTGTATAAAATAAGATTTGACTTTCTCAAACTTTTATTTCTAGTGGACTACCTTGCTCAGGCATTGGATTCTCTTTGCATGGACCTAAAAAGTGACGAAGGGAGATCTCTGTTCTTGGAGTATCAGGCAGTGCCTGTTGTTGTAGATCTTTTGCATGCCCCAAATAGGGGACTTATTTCAGGCATTCTTGATATTTTACTTCAGCTTTCAATGGAGACAAGTAAGTAAATATTTTAGATTATATTTAACCCTTTCAAGACTGGTGATGTTTTGGACCTTTGTGACCAGAGTGAAATTTCACCTTTTGTAATACTGCATTTTAAGGATAAAATTTATCTGTTTCTTACTCTACTGCAGGAACTCACAGTATTCACCATATAGAAAGTGTGCAGGAATTAGCCAGTTAATTTATGTGGTGGAATCATCAGGGTGTTAGTGGTTGTAAAAGACTAGAAAAAATGAGGTTTTCTCCCTAAAGAACAGCAGTCTCTTGGCCGTGTGTTGTGTCTTGTGTTATTGCTCAGCCTTATTCAAGTAAATGAGTCTCATACAACTTTTATCTGAGTTTTGATTGGGTTATCAAAGGTTAAAAAAGAAAATATCCAGTAAGAAAGTCAAGTATATAATACTAGTGTAGAAAAATAAACTGGACAATGTATGTTTTGAAGTTGGTTCAATGGTAGAGTTACAATATCCGGAGTATAATGCTATAAGTGGAAGCACATAATGATATAAGTAGCAAATGTATGCACATACATTTGAGTTTTCTAAACTCTCTAAACGGAGTACAGTAAGGAAGATAAAGCCACGGACCAGACTGCAGAATAAGGCCCAGGAGACCAGTGTGCGTTATACAATTACCTCTATGGGGGCTTCCAATCCGTTATGTTTGAATGAAACAAAGCAGATAGGAGCTGCTATATTTTCAACAGAATGGAATTGACCATCGGAGACCCCTCGGATGGCACACTCGAATGTGTGCATAGAGCCTTAGTACAGGTGATTCTAAGAAACATTGTAATAGGGTAGTTTGGGAGTTGAGGCTTGGCAATTTTTTTTTTTTTTTTTTTTTTTTTACATAGCCATGTGAGGGTTTATTCTTTGCGCAACAAGTTTTATTTTTTTGCTGGCACTATGTAAGAGTACATATGATGTTTTGATTAAGTTTTATTCATGCTTTTGGGGCATCCACATGCAAAAAAAGTATAATTCTGTCAATTTTTGATTGTGTTTTTTTATGGTGTTCACTTTGCATTAAAAAGGACCTTACAACTTTTTCAGTGGGTCATTATGATTATGGCAATACCATAAATATATTGGTTTTATCATATTTTACTACTTTTACTAAATAAAACTCCATTTTGTGAAAATATACAATTTGCCTAGGGGCACCATATTCTGGTGTCCATAACTTTTTTGTTGATGGAGCAATGTTAGGGCTCTTTTTTGGCGAGACAAGTTTTAGTTTTTATTGATACTGTTTTCTGATATATATAGAAAAAGATTGTCTATGTGGATTAGGTCAAGGCCTATTACACATCTGTGCATGACAACTAGGAGGCCATTGATTGGTCTCCTGACTGCCATGGCACGCTCTTGGAACCCCATGATCTCAGTGTGTGGAAAGCCAAGGGAATGAAAAAAGGCTCCCCCTTCTAGCCACCCAGATGACATGATCACTTTTGATCATGCATGTGAGGTGTTAATCTTCAGAGTCCCAGTATTTTCTGACTTTTCAGGTAGTCCCAGGTCCTGACTATAGTATACCATAAGCCATTGGAAATAATTTCATAGTAAATTCTGTGTTCCATGAGTTAATTTTGTATTAATAAAAAAAAAAAAAAAAAAAAAAAACTAGTGAGGATGCTTTCTTTTTAAGAGCAAACATGAGATTCCTTTGAAATGTATAGGGCAAAAGTCTGCTTAGTTGCCAGCTTGTTCTATACCAACTCTCTTACTTGATAGCTTTCATCAGTTTAAGATTAATGGTCGTGTTTAAGATTACCGGAAAACTGAACTCAGCGTGGCTTTTGTAATTGCATATCATTAGTTTTTGGTAGAATTTTCTTCACTTTATTTTCTCTATCATTTGTGTGATCTGCTGCCAGTGGAATATAAACAACTATTCATATATATATATATAGAAAACGTATGGGTGCTAAGCATAATAGGATTTATAAAAGATTACCTCATCACGATTTTGTTCTATAAAGGGCACAGAAAATGTCTAAATTGTAGACCGTGATTGTATGAGGTTTTACTTCTTCTTCCTTTACCTTTTTAATTTAATTGTTAGACTAAAAAGAATTTTCAATGTGACATTAGGAGAGTTTTCCTTTTGTGTTCTTACATTTGTTCCTGATCTGTTCATACATCTGGACAATTCAGATCCTTTCTAGGCCAAGAAACAAATGTTTCCTCTTATAACATGACATGAAGTACCATCCGACCCAATCGCAATCATGTTTTACAATGTCTGTTATGGAGAACAAAATAAATCTTTTTGTCTTGCAGGCAGAACAATCTTTACTAGTTTCTTGTAAAATGTACTTTGTGGATTTGTTTATGAACATGATCAGTTTTTTGATTTAGGGATATTTAATCTTAGACATTCTTAAAACATCTGCACAACATGCCATAAGCATTTCCCACCTGTTTGACCCACACCTATCTCCAGAAGGGTCTCCTCTGTCCTGTCTGGTGAGATGAGAAGTGGCAGCACATATTTTTGGCTCTGTCTAGTCACTTAATGGAAGTAGTGGAAACAGCGAAGCCCACTGTTTGTAAAACTCCTTATACAAGTAAATGGAGAGTGAGAGAGCTGCGCATAGGTGCACCCACCTATCACTCAGCCTGGTTGCTGTGGCTGTCTCACTAGGTGGGACAGGGAATTGTCTTAGAGATGGTTGTGGTCCTAGAAATGGAACCTGCATCTGTCAGACACTGATGTTTAAGATTAAAATGCACATTTAAACTACTAATTGTCAATTATATGTCAGGATAATGCTGTGTTTTATTGGGATCTAGCATTTGTTTGCTGTCTGTGGTTGCTATAGAACTTCATTGACATTTTGCTCCCCAGGGTGGGTTGGCAATGTTGTTTTTCACAGTTTAATCTTTGGTTGCTCAAGATTAACAACAATAGAAATGTCTAGTAAGTGCTCAATGTCTCCATAGAACAGTGAGGAGGGCTTGGTTGTGATAATTATTTATCTGATGGACTAACTCTCATTTACAACTATTGTGTCTTTATGGTCATTTAAGAGAGATTAGTCCTTAATTATAAATGTTTATGTCCTTTAGGACATTTTACTCCAAACTGTGCCACATATTGCTTACTGAACATTTGCTTAAAAAATTTAGGGCAATTTGCACCATGAATGTCAGTTTGCAAAAGTGGAGTGAAATTTATGTGAATGACTTACTACCTGATCAGGATTTAGGCACATCTATTAAATTCAACTATTCTTTAAGTTGGAAACTATGTAAAAAAAAAAAAAAAAAAAGTTCCTACACCACAAATCCTGGTGTAGAAAACGTGTGGGCCTATGTCTATCATGCTCAGTTTTTAAACTGTAGTTTTACATGTTTTTTTATGTATATTGCAGGATTTTTGCAGCCATTCCTGGAGTCTTGTAGCACAGAATCTTTTTTTTTGTACATGTGCTGCATTGCTCAAAGACACAAAAGTCGATGTGCAAGTACTTGAAAAATTAAGCATTGTTTTGCAGAAGCTTTCCAAAGTCCGGTAAGTCAGATAAATGTTAAAGGAACACTAAACTTAAAAGAGAATGGCAAAACTAAACTGGAGATACAATGTTTATCAGTCTGCAGGATTTTCTGCTCATTGACTGAAGACTAGGCCCCGTAGCAAACTTTATAATGTCTCAAAGTGGCCTTCCTGCGGGCTCACCTCCTTACTTATCTATCCCCACTGCTGCTCAAGGCTGCTTCCACTTCTCCTTCTGCCCTCTAGGGGGCTCCATGTGCCCCATATCATGTCGCTATCAGGGACGTGATATGGGATGCACGGGGCCACCTGGAGGGCTGAAGGGGAAGTGGTGGTGGCCGTGGGCAGGAGTGCGGTTTGCTAAGTAAATAGGGGCTGTTACCACAAGGTAACGCCTATTTAAAAAATAAATTAAAAAAAGCAGTTGGTACCCACTATACTCACCTGTCCCCCGTGCTCTGGTGTCCCAAGCTGGTGTCCGGTTCTGCAGTGCCCCGGGGCTTGTTACTGCAGAAGTCCTCATCGCACATGACCCCTGAGCATCGGGGGCAGGTGAGTATGTTCATCTTCACATTGCTCACAGATGTCATGAACACCAGATGGCTCCTGTGATCTCACCGCACAGGAACCAGGTTGGAAGAAGAACAGACAAGGGTACCAAAGGAGGGGCATTTTTCTTTTTCTATTTCAGGGACTGTTTAAAAGGATTAATACCCACAATTGGAGTGGACGCCGATCGCGGGCATTACTGCCAGATCTCTGTCATTATGGCACCTGCTCAGAGTGTGCGGTACATTTAAATACTCGACATCCGCCGTACTATTACAGTGGATATTAAAATAAAGTCTCAATGTGTACCTGCACTTATAAAACAACTTTTGATAAATATGTTCTCCATCTCCTCCTTATCTTCACTCACTCTGTTTGTTTATAAAGAATCAGTCCCCTTATTTAACTCACACTCAGAATTCTATGTAGAGGGGAGGGCGAGGAGGGGACAGCTGCCTGCTAGTTGACTTATTACCTCAGTCTGTGCAATGGTAGAATCTTGCTGTGAAAGATCCTCAGTGCGCCAACACCGCTTTGACCACACCTGAGTCTTCTTTCATATAAAACCACACTCACCGCCAGTGAGTGCAGGGTTCACAAGATAAATACAAGACAAGCTTTCTAAATTTTATATATTTATTAACTCCTAAATGGGTTGGTATTAACATCTAACACATACAGTTCAGAACAGATATGCAGATATATGCAAGCATTAACAGTTACTAGTTACAAGATACAGTGCAATAAAATAAAAGGGCATAAAGTGAAATAATTACTTTACCACGCATCTCCTTGATGTGGCTTTATAATCCAACACTCACACATGCTCTGTCATGTGTGAATAACCAGTGGAGGCTTCTTAGCATGTGGCATCAATACAACAATCCAGCCTGCATGCTCTTCACAGTGGTCTGTCTGTAATCTCCTGTAGTCTGTCTGTAAAAACTCTTGTAGTCTCTTGAAGTCTTTGATGGTCTCACTCACTGACCTCTTACCTCATCTTTTATACCCTTTATGCCACCTCCCAGAATGAGGTCATCAACAACAGCAAGTCTGATTGATTAACGCACTCAAGTCACGATTCTTTGTATGGGGATGAGACCAAGTGAAATGATACAATGTTATCAACCATGTCTGATCTACCAGCTCAGGCTGACCAATGCATGTTTGTTTGATCACTCAGGGCTGTGTAGGAATTCAATGGAGCCCTGCTGGGATGGATACAAAGCCCTATTGTTCCAGTCCGGCCACTATTGGCAATATACCTATGAGTAGGCTGTGCACATTATGAATAAATGGAACTAGAGAGAAATACGCTACCCAGAGATCAAAATACAGCTTTGAGTTATAGCCATATTTAAGCGGAATCATCACACTTGCCTTGAATATACAGCAGCCAACCGCTCTCCACAGATTTCTATCTAAAAGTTAACTCAGCCTGATCTTGAATAAGATATATTACAAAGTTCCTTATATTCACTAGTTGTTTTATGACTAGAGGCACACTTTGGCATATGGTTATAAGGTTGAGGCCCTTATGTTGCGGAAAAGGTGCTTTTTTGTTGCAGTTTTTGCTGCATTTTTTTTTTTTAGTTAAAGCCAGGTGTGGATTGAGCAGAAGATAGACGCATAAGTGTTACCATTGTATTTCCCATTCCTTTTGTAGCCACTCCTGGCTCAAAAAACCACAGCAAAGGGGGTGGAGCCTGACCGCGGAGAGAGATGGCAGCTTGATCTGGGAGCTCTGTCATCAGTGAGCCCACAGTCTCTTTCATTAGCAGCTAAGCACCCCAAAATGGTCAAAATTGGTAGAGATAGATCCTCTGACCCTCCGGAGACTGTTAAAAGCACGCACTTGCAGGCGGACATGCAGAAATTCTTGAGGAAAAAGACGTCTCCCCTGTTAAACAACCTAAGATGGCGCTGGATGATTGCAGCAGCGCGGGAGATGCGGCCACGGATTCCGATGGTGAGGGTGTGCAGGCAGACAGAAACGCATCACCCATTACAAAGGGATTCCTTAGAAAAGCTCTGTCGCAAGCTGTGGCCCCGGTGCTAGCGGAGTTAGCCGACCTCCGAGCCGACATTAGGACCACAGGAAGAAGGGTGACTATTTTAGAGCAAAACCAAGCAGAGGCCCTGAATCTCTCACACGCAATGGCCGACAGGTTACAAACTCACACTGACCATCTTAATAAATCTTATCTACTCCTAGAAGACCTGGAGAATAGGATCAGAAGGCGTAATGTATGAATCAGGGGCCTTCCGGAGAAATACACAGCTGAAGCACTTAGAAATATCACTATGGCCATCTTTGCTTCCCTGGTAGGGGGGAGAACGCGCGAAAACTATGCACATTGAGAGGGTACATAGAGCAGTAAGGCCTAAACCCTCAGAGACTGAACCTCCTCAGCACACACCGCCGAGCTTTTACGTGCAGCGAAGGACCACCCAGATCTCACCTATGAAGAGACCCCAGTCCAAATATATCAAGACCTAGCTCCATCGACGCTACAGAAACGTCGCATAATGCGGCCTTTGCTGGATAAACTAAAGGAAAAGGGTCTCACATATGCTTGGCTCTACCCGTTCGGCCTATCAATCCTCAAGAATGGCCGTAGGATTAATGTCTACTCACCAGCGGACCTGGAGTCAGCTTGGCCGGTGTTGGAAATTACACCAATACATGTCCCCTCCTGGATGCCGATTCCTGTGGAACCCCTGCCTACCCTACCGCCGACGACCCAGGAGGCGAACTCTACACATACCCCGGGGAAACCCAAGTCTCCAAGAGGGAAGAAGACACCGCAGAAACATTAGAACACCCTGCTCAGGGGCAACTGTACCTCTGGCTGGATCACTGTACCAATGGACATTGGACTTTACTGACCGGAACTGGAGCCCGCGAGAGGAGTCCGTGAGTGCAGTAGCTGGAGACGTGTCTCCCTTGATAGAAGGATTATTTTTGCATAAGCATTGAATATCTATAGCATAATCTTTATAACTTTATACTGGTCTCCGTACTGACCTCGGGTCACTATCACTACTAAAAGGATGAGATATTGTTGAATTGAATATGTTTGCTCTTTTTTACTGTATTCAGGAAAGTGTCTCTTAGAAGTACACAGTTATAATATTTTAGGGATGAGTATAGGTTATTATATGCACCGACGTAGACCTAGAAGTTAACTCCTCATTCAGACACAAATTAGCCCAGCCCAACAGGCTAGGATGTGTTAGACTTACGCACACGTACATCCCCGCCTCGATCCACAGGGTCCAACAGGTGGTGGAAATAGAGGTATAGAGCTTAATATAATGGAATCTTCCATATCATTAGGATACAGATAGAACAGTGTATTTATTCCTAGTTTAGTGTATTAGAGTTATACTGTTGTGTTTGATCTAAGCTTTCATTTGACCGAAAACGACCCTCGGAAGCAGTTCATTAGGCACAGCGCCCCATGGGATCTGCCCAGACGGACGTCGTACTGGGCGCTCTAACTCACTAGCAGTTATAGGCACTAACTGACCATCTGGGGCGGAAGGCTGGTATTCCATAGGCGAAGGTGGGTCTCAGACAGATCAGGAATATCTCCTTCCCCCACATAACTGCCAAGTACCCGACAAGTTGTTTACGGGTTGTGCAGTTACACCACCACTACACTCAGCGGCACACAGACTCTCCGCTGAGTTTATCAAGTCTTCGAGACTATTTCTACAGCGTACTAACCACTAATCAACCACTAACAACAAATAACAACTGACCACTAACCACAAACTACTAAACACAAACTACTAACCACAACAACTAACCACAAACTACTAACATTTCCCTCCCCCCCACCCTCCCCTCTCTAATGTTCCAACCCACTCGTCTTACTCCTTTTCTTTCTCAGCCTTACTACTTTCTTACTTCCAATCCCCTCTCTACCATCTCTGAGGGTCCAGAAGTGACTAGAATCCATGGCTCCTGTTGGCAAGGGCACCAGTGTACAGCAGATACCCAAAGCGGCTGTTCTCACATGTACCACCTTTAATGTAAAGGGGTTCAACTCACCCAATAAAAGACACCACATCTTGCTTCTTCTCCGGAAAATGAAAACGGGAGTGGCCTTTTTACAAGAGACGCATTTCAAAGGAGACAAGATCCCTAAGCTACCATCCAGAGACTTTTCCCAGTGGTTCCATTGTACCAATCCAGATTCGGCCTCAAAAGGAGTATCCATCCTTATTCATAACAAAATCCCGTTTATAGAGCAGCAACGGTACACAGACGCAGAAGGCAGAATACTTTTTGTGAAGAGTACCATAGCTTCAGTGAAATACACTCTAGCAAATCTATACGCTCCGAACAAAAGACAAGTTACATGGCTTATAAACGCACTTCAGACTCTACGGCTATTTACAGAAGGGCACCTGATCCTAGGAGGTGACTTCAATGTTGCTCTTAACCACTCAATAGATTCCACTGCTCCAACCAATCCTATTTCGCAAAGAATGATAAGCAAAATTATGGGCTCTTTGCAAGACTTAAAGATCATCGATGTCTGGAGTGCCCACCATCCCACCACAAAGGATTATACCTTCTATTCGCATCCTGGTCACTCCCACCACAGAATAGACTACATCTTCATCTCGCAAGACCTGCTGCCGCTCTCTAGCAACTCAAGTATTGAAGCCATCACAGTCTCGGACCATGCACCTGTTTTAGTATCCATAGTGATGCAACAGCTACCCCAAGCACAATGGACATGGCGGATGAACGAGTCACTCTTGGATGCAGTTGAAAATGTGGACTCCCTATCCAAACACCTTACAGAGTTCTTCTCCATAAACTCCACCCAAGACATGTGCCCAACGATAATCTGGGAATCACACAAGGCATACATGAGAGGCATCCTTATATCCATGGCCTCCAAGGCAAAGAAAGACAAAAGAAACTGGACCTCACCATGGCACGCATTGCGGAACTGGAGAAAATACACAAAAGAACAAGAGCACTTAGCGCTCAAGAAGAGCTCACCGCCCTGAGAGAGTCACTACTGGACCTTCTGAATGCCAGGTCAGCTAAGCAACACTTGCACTTTAAGAAGTGCCCATGGCAACAAAGGAAGTCGTCTAATGTTGTCTCTGATCCGGAAAGCTAAGGCCCGATCCTTCATCTCTTCCATTAGAAATGACTCTGGCCAACTAAAAACGACTACGAAAGAAATCTCAACAGAATTCGTAACCTTTTACACCAAACTCTACAACTTAAGAAACGAGAACCAACCCTGACAAATACAGAAAGAAACACCCTCATAGAAGACTTCCTAGCACACCTCTCCTTGCCTAAGGTTTCCTCAGATCAAGCTTCGTCGCTTGTAGAACCCATTACCTTATCAGAAGTAACCAAAGCTCTCCATAGTTTTCCCATGGGGAAGAGCCCGGGACCAGATGGCTGTCCTCTAGCTTACTACAGAAAGTTCCAACAAATCCTGGCCCCGCAGCTCACACTGATCTGCAACGCCTTGTTACAGGGGAAAGAGCTACCAACGCAGGCACTAGAAGCTCACATAGCGCTAATACCCAAAGAAGGTAAAGATCCATGTGAATGCGGAAGCTACAGCCCCATCTCATTACTGAACTTCGACCTAAAACTTTGGGCAAAAATCTTAGCACTCTGCATGAAATCTCTGATCCCAACTTTAGTACACATAGAACAATCTGGTTTTGTAAATGGAAGAGAGGGAAGAGACAACACAGCTAGATTACTCCCCTTGATACAGAAAGCGCAAACCACAAATCAACCCTTAATCCTACTGGGAGTGGATGCGGAAAAAGCATTCGACAGAGTTGATTGGGACTTCTTACGAGCCACTCTGCAAAAATTTGGATTCCCAGCACCATTCATCACAAGAATTTTCACCCTCTACGCAAAGCCGCATGCCAAGCTAACAATTAATGGAACTCTGTCCGACACCTTTTACATCTCCAATGGCACCAGGCAGGGGTGCCCACTGTCTCCCACTCTATTCATCTTGGTGTTGGAGACGCTGCTGCAGAGGGTCAGGCAGGACCCCAGAGTCAAAGGGGCTACAGTAGGAGACTTTACCCTACAGGCCACAGCGTTCACAGACGATGTACTATTTATTATCTCCAATCCAGAAGAAGGACTACCGGCGATCACGGAACTTTTGCTCCACGTTGGCAAAGTATCTAGATATAAGGCGAAGGTGCTAAACATAACCCTATCGAACGCAAGAGTAAATAAGCTACAAAAGAACACTCCATTCCAATGGATAAAGTATCTGGGGATCAAGCTTACTCCTGACCTAAACGATTTATACGCCAGCAACTTTATCCCTCTTTTAGAAGAGTTGAAGCGAGACCTTTCCGCCTGTGATAAGTTACCACTCTCATGGTTCGGCAGGAAAAATCTGATTCAAACCTATCTGATCCCCAAGGTGCTCTACAGAATGACCATGTTGCCGGTCTACATCCCTAAGGCATTCCTCGCATCTCTTCGCAGCATCTTCACAAAATTCATATGCAGGAAGCGTACCCCTAGAATCGCTTGGTCACTACTTATTAAGCACAAGTCTGCAGGAGGAATAGGCCTGCCTGACCTTCGGCAGTATTATAAAGCAATCCAATTGGGATGGTGGACGTCATTGTCAACACCCCTAGAGAAGTCGACTTATGACAAAAATGGATCAGCACTCTTGGATCTATGGCTACCTTCTGAGAAACAGAGAACAATCCGAACAAAATGTCCCTTGACACGGGGAGCATTGGAGATCTGGAGTGAGCTGGGCTCCAAACTGGCCCCTTCACCTCTCCTACCAGTGGGCCTAATACCGCACTTACTACAAGAGCCATATAATTCGGTCTGGAATGCTCTAAATAACCTTTCTCTGAAAGACATCGCCGATGGTGGCTTGTTGAGGTCATGGGAAGACTGCGCCACCATGCTCCCGGACCTCAGTCTTACCTTCCTCCATAGGGAACACCTAAAGCACTACTTTAGCCGCTTTAATGCAACCTTTAGGATAAGGAAGGAACTAACACCCTTTGAAAAGCTGTTGCTCTCAAACACCAAACTGCTGCGGAAAACGTCTAACTTGCTACACAACTATATAGCTCCGGCAACATCTTACAAACCGACCTTCCTTACTAGCTGGGAAAAGGAACTCAAAATCACTTTGGAAGACAACGAAGTTAAAACAGTCTTACGCTCATCCCACGGTTTCTCCGCCTGTATACGGATGAAGGAAAATCACTACAAGCTCCTCTCCAGGTGGTATAGAACACCAGAATGGCTCTTTAACAAACACCTATCCACAGAAGACACATGCTGGCGTTGCTCCGCCCACCCAGGAACGTATCTACACCTATGGTGGACCTGTCCTATCGTTAAACCTTATTGGTCAGAAATACAGGACTGTATGAGAAGAGTTCTGAACTCCACAATAACCCTCACGCCGACAATTATATTCTTAGCCCTCCCAGCGGAAAATTACAAGCCCAACAGAGATCGTCTAGCCACACATCTTATCTCAGTAGCAAAATTATTAATCCCTCAATTTTGGCTCCAGACCACTGGGCCACCCATCTCACTGTGGAAGTCTAAGGTCCAGGAAATTGCGCGGTTCGAGGAACTCATGAGCTGGAAGAACAGGACTCATGATCGCTTCTTAAAAATTTGGGCCCATGGATACATCACATCAAAGCCCAAAAAACATAGGACACTCAGCTGTCACAGGAACAACACTCAGACACACCTGAAGATGCCAAGACCGAGTCCACTCTGGTACCCTCCCCCCCTTCTCTCTTCCCTCTCTCTATACACCTCTCAGCACCTTCCACACTTCTCTGCAGACACTCCCTCTACGTGCACCTCCCCCTAGCCCTCCCACATGTCACACCCTTCCATCAGGAACCTCAAATCATCCCTCTACTAACAAGGCCCTACTTACCTCACCCCAGGTCCCAAGGTTTACCAAGTTTTACCTATTCTAGATTTAAAAGCGGCAACATGAATTGAAAACCCTACGTAGCTCCACCCAGGCTTAAAGCTGGGAAAGTAAGAACAAGCACCTCTATGTTACATGCAATATCACCTGTAAGCAATGTTTAACTTGAAACACTGTGACAGAGAACAAGCATTGCCTGTAGGTGAATGTATTAGTTAGAATGTGTTATTTCTATTGTTACTGTAAAACCAATAAAAAACTTTGAATCAAAAAAAAATAAAAAAATACAGCAAAATCTGCAACAAAAAAATCAGATTTTCTGCAACATGGGACCTTAGCCTAAAGGTGGATAAGCTTAAGATGTCATGAGTAGAAAAGTAATGCAGGTGAAAAAATGGATATAGTCATAGCATCCAGTAAAGACACTGCTTTTGAAGAGCGAATGAAGGATGAAACAGAGTCTGATTATTTGCTATCTGCAACTCTTTTTGATAAAATGTCCTCTGCCACATGTTTGCATCTGATATATCACTTAAAATCTGACTTAGTTGTGTCCAAAAAACACCCAGTATAATATATATACATTTAATTGTTTCTTTTTCTTTCTCAGGAGCAATAAGAAGTTGTTTGAAATTTTCAGCATCCCTCAAGTGATCCAAGAATTGCAAAGGACAGCAAACTCAGATCATGCATTCCTTGTCATTAACCTAAACTCAATCCTCTTCCACTTGGGTTTTGCAAAGACAAAAGCTCTGTCACCCACAGCCAGCATTGATCATTGATTGTTGTTGAGTTTATGCTTTTTATTGAAATCTTTCCAGGTTTACATATATATATCATATTGATGTGAATGACTGTGCTCTATAGACGGTGTAAAGTATATTTTTTGCAGTATGTTTACTGTATACAGGAGTAGTGTGTCACCCTTGCAGGAATGCTGTGTACTTATAAATGTTTTCAATTTGTTAACCTCCAGTTATAAACAACATTTCATAAATGAATAGTAAAGGTGAAAATAAGAAAATTTGTAATTGTAACACTTCTAGGTTGTAGATAAGAGGCTACCATTGCACAGAATGAAGCAATAAAGTAATTAACTAGCCAGTAGGAGAATCCTACTCCAACCCTCCCTGCAGCATAGAGCTCTATGTTTGAGGCTGAATACAGAGATATAATGTAAACAAGCAGTCAAATTGAAGATAAGGTGCAGGAGAACAGCTTAAAAAGTGGTGAAGGGAACAGATCTCCTCAATAAGCTATGTTCCAACATTTCTTATATTTACATTCATTTAAGAAAAGTTGTTCATAACTGTATGTATGCTTTCAGATTGTATTAAATATTTTAGCCAGCTGTTGCATGCAAATGCTTTATGTTAATACATGACATTGTGTACTGTAATTACTTGTCATTTTTGTGGTTTTGAATTGTGAACTAAAAATAAAATTGCTTTGCATTGGTTCATTTACACGTGTATTGTCCATAGAAACTGCCTGTCATCAGGAAAATAAGTATAAATTAATTACAATACCTTATAGGGCTGCTTCTACAATTTCCAAAGATGCCTTTTTTATTCGACATTTGCAGCTCCATTCTCATCCCCTTTAGAGCCTGGAGCTGCTGTAGCAATCAGCTGAAAGGGGTGGGTATGGCAACAGCTGGTTTGCTAGGGAAGCCATTGCCAGCTAGACAAGTGCCTGTAGGTTAAATGTTGGATCACATGACCGCTTCTTTCTCTGGCCCATAGAAGGGGTGCTGAGTTGCAATCTAGAATAGTTTATGTTCATGAGACAACCCTTTTATCTAATTTTTCCTCTCTTCTGAAATACTCAAAAGAGAAAATGAGCCATTATACAATTGTGGATCTACGATGACTGTTCAATAAGTTATCTACCTGAATATGAAAACAAAATTTTCTGAGAAAATTAAACTTTCTGCTTTTCAATGTAATCCCCATTGACTTCAACACAATTCTACTTTGCCTCAAGTCATTGGATGCCTTCAGAATAGGAGAAGACTCCTTGCTGCTGAAGGAATCCTGTTACTGCCTCTTTAGCTGCATTATTATCAGTAAATCCTTGCCCACACATAAATTTCTTCAGGTTACAAAAGAGAAAGTAATCACTGGGAGCCAGGTCTCCACTGGGATGGTTAAGCTGCATGAAACCGAATTCCTTCATAGCACTTTGTGATTTGCATCACACCTGCCCATTCCAGTGGCTTAAGCTCTTAGATGCTGTGATCAATAGCGATCATGGCATCTGGGTGGTTTGAGGGCAAGCTCCCACCCCACACCTCCTAACTGCCTTTTTCTATTGCACATGAAGTACATTGCACTGCGGATCAGCAGATCCCAGTTTCAAGTCCTCTTGTGGGACAGGAAAAAGGTTTAAACACATTTTAATTTAACACCTTAACGACCAAGGATCTACTTGGTCACATGGGGATGTTTGAAGAGGGCTAAGGAGCTGAGTACAGGGGTGGGCCATAAGTATGGTTACACCCAGATACCATTGTTTTTCTTGTGCAATTCTCCATGTGTCACATGACCCCCTTCCCATTGAAAAAAGTAAAGTTGAATCCAAAATGGCAGCTTTGCAGATGGCCGCCATGGGCGTCACCCGGCCTCAAATATTTCCCCCCTCCCATGTACTAATATGTCACAAACAGTAAGGTGATATCAGCAACCACTTCCATTTTATCTGGGTGTATCCATACTTATGGCCCACCCTGTATAATATAGCCAGCACCCACCGCTAACAGCTGTGATCAGTACCGACACCGATCACAGCTGTTAACTCTCTAGATACCACGATTAAATGCAACCGTGGAATCTAAAGTGCGCAGGAAGCTCATCAGAGTATGGTGATCAGCTGGGAGCCTATTGAAGCCTATCGAACTATAAATTAGTTCTATTACACGCTGTAATAGGCAACGTGTAATAGAAGGCAATGGATTTTACTATTGTATAGTATTGCAGTAAATAGCATGAGCGATCCGACCCACTAGGGTTCAAGGTCCCTAGGGAGTTTGAACATAAAAGTGAAAGAAAAAAGTTTTTAAAAGTATAAAAAAGCACACAAAAAAAAACTTTAGATCACCCCCCTTTCCGTACATCCCATGTAAAAATAAATAAACAAAAGTAAACATAAACACTTTAGGTATCCCCATATTCTAAAATGCCCAAACTATTGAAATGTTAAAATATTTATCCCATACGGTGAATACGGCGTAGCGAGGAAAAAAATCAAAATAGCCAAATGGAGATTTTTTTCAACAAATGGAAGCAATAAAAATATCATCTTCTCCCACATAAAAAGACGCCATAGCCAGCTCCATACTTGTAAATATGAAAAAGTTACAGGTGTCAGAACATGCGACACAAATTTTTTTTTTCTATTTTGCAAAGTTTTTCATTTTTTTTTAAAAGATATCGAAACATTACAAATACAATATAAATTTGGTATCGCTGTGATCGTACTGACCCACAAAATACATGTAACATGCCATTTTTACCCCACAGTGAACGCCTTAAAAATTAAACCCATATGAAATTGGTGCAAATGTGTTTTTTTTTCCAATTCCACCTCATTCTGAATTTTTTTCCAGCTTTCCAGTACATTGCACAGGATATTAAATGGTGCCATTTTAAAGTACAATCATGTGACTCTGGACCGTTAGGTATCTGGATGTTAGGTATCCCCATGTTTGTATAAGTCCGCACTATCCAAAAGTAGCATTATTTATCCCGTATGGTTAATGCTGTAGAAAAAAATACAAGCAATGTATTTTGGTCACCTCATTTCCCCCAAAAAATGTCAATAAAAGTGATCAAAAAGTCATACATACCAAAAATTGGTAATAATAAAAACTACAACTTGCCCCGCAAATAAAGAGCCCTTACATATCTCAGAGGACAAAACAGTAAAAAAGTTATAGGCATTGTGTCACTTATGGGCCGTCCTAGCACGTGATGTGGCTGTCAGGGGTTAACTCACTCCACTCACTCAATCTTGCACTCACCCTTCACAGGCTGCAAATTGAGCATAAATCACATCCCAACACAGTCCCAGCACCCCAAATACACGCTGCTGCCACCACCACTGACTTGACAGGCTCAATGGAAACCGCAATAACATATACAGGCTTTTCTCCAACAATCAGACACAAACACACCCGAAAATGGGTAATGGGTTTATAGAGCAACACAAAGTCACCTTAAATTTCGCAATTTAATACCAAAAGGATTCAGTGCTTTATATACAAGAAAAGATAACAAATAACACAAACAGCATTAAAATAATTGGAGAAAAACAGAATAATACTCGAGTGTTTGGTTCCAGGAAGCTTGGAAGATCTCTTCTGATGGGATTGGACACACCCAGCCTTGCTAACTGACTACACAGATGTGTGTAGTTGTAAGGTAAAAACTGTTTCTTATGCTTGTGTTTAGCCATACCTCCCCGCAAGGGTGCCCCCATCCTCTTACTCCCTAAAGTGGAAAATCAAGGACTTATCTTTATCCGGGAAAGAGTAATTTTCTTTCTTTTCTTTTAGAACTGTGTTTCTGCTGGGCTCTGAAGCCAAACCAAGGTCACAATACCCCTCTTCCTCTCTGCCTGCTTGACCACAACATTGAAAAACAATAAAATACATCTGGTTGTGTACATCCAGGAATAGCATTTTACCTCCCCTCCCCTTTGTATACAGACATACCACTGAGGTAGATTGATAACACAAACATAAACAAAACATTCACTAAAGATCTATATATGAATAATATAATTAAGTAATAATACATATACAATAATACATATCTCCTTTCATCACACCTCCCCTTTTTAGTTTGCATGTCTTATAAATGGCATATGCAATTTTTATATGTTTGCAAGCTTTTAACCATTATCAAGTGACAAAGCCATAGGTCAGTACCATGAACTCAGTTCCTACAGACAGTGTCGGGCTGGGATGTCTAGGGCCCACCAGTGGATTTGTTTCTAGGAGCCCACCATCAGGACCCCTGCAGATCAGTGGTACCGAGACAGGGCGGCTAAAGGTAATAACATGTTGGGAGCCATGCTGCTCACCTGCCATACGACGTGCACCACTGCACTACCTAAACCCACTGCTACACCCTGTATAGCAAGTGAACAGCATGGCTCCTAGAATTGTTACCATTACCTGTAGCCGTACTGTCCTGGAAAAGCTGATCTGCAGAGGTCCTGGCTGTTGTATAAGATAAGATAATGCTTTAATAGTCCCACCATGTGGCAAATTCAGTGTGTTACAGCAGCATAGCTAATACAAAAACAAATACAAAAAAAGCTCCAAGGTAAAGGCATTACAGTGACAGTAGGTACAGATGAAAAGGTAAAGGTAAAAAAAAAAGTAGAAGAGATATCACAACTAGAGATGAGCGAATCGAAGCTGCAGAAGTGGAATTCGATCCGAATTTCAGGAAATCTTCGATTCGCCACAATTCCGGATTTCCTCACGCTTCGATGCATCAAATCACATTTTTTTTTAATAAAATGGCCGCCGCACATGTTAGGACAAGGGGAAGAGACTCTCGGAGTGCGGGATCACCCACAATTCCAAGCGTGCAGCTAATCAGCAGCCAGCAGGACCTGTGATGTCACAGCCCTATAAAAACCCTTGGCCCTTTTAGGTACAGTCATTCCACATCGCTTTTACTGTAGGGACAGACATCAGCAGGAGCTAGGGAAAGACTTAGAAAACATATAGAAGTTCAGGGAAAGAGGCTGAGCCTTAGAACTGTAAGGAAAGGCTAGGGAGGAATTGAGAGAAGAATTTGGGGTGGTTTCAGGGTCATTTACAGCAAGAATTTGCAGCATAATTCACATTGCAGCACTCACTGCTGTTATACTGCTGCTCATTACTCATATCTGTGTCTTCAAGGTGGAACACAACAAGCCTTTTGCAGTGCAGTACAGCAAAAAACAGTGAATTATCATGCACTAATATCTGCACATATCTGTAAAAAAGCCTTTTTAAAGGGTTTTATTATAAGGGGCTTATTCACTGTTCTTCCAAGGCATAACTACATTTGTCAGTACTATTGTGCCAAAGAAAACTGAATTATCATCCAATAACATCGGCACGTATCTGTAAAAAAAAGCCTTTTTAAAGGCGTTTATTATAAGGGGCTTATTCACTGTTCTTCCAAGGGCATAACATTAGTCAGTACTCTTGTGACAAAGAAAACTGAATTATCATCCAATAATATCTGCACGTAACTATAAAAAAAAAGCCATTAACGTGGGAAAAGACATGACCATATTCGCCATTTTGTTACCAGTATAAAGTTGCAGGTCATTTATCAAAACAGTATTGTCAATAATAATTCAATAATTCTTAGTGGTTATCACTTATTTAAAGGTGTTTATTAGTGTCTAAACCCATAAGGAGAACCATATTTGCCATTTTGTTACCAGTATAGGATATCTCTATAGTAGTTCAGTTTGTCCTCCCTCTCAGAGGGTGTAAAAAAGGCCCCCATTTTTCACCGGTAGCGAGGGTCTAAGATGGTGGAGAACCAGTAGTCATCCCTCTGCCGAATATTTACAATTCAGCTGTCACTACACAAGGAAGTCAGCATGCTTCGGGCCATTTGCACAAGTGACTCCGAGGGACTCCCTGCATCCATCTCCACTGCATACTGCCACGGTATGTCTGGGTCATCGGCCTCATCCTCCTCTTCTCCCTCTGGCTGTTCTGGTTGCTCCTGCTCCTCCTCTCCACCCATTTGGCTACACATTGTTTGTGCTCCAATGTCCTCCTCATCCTCCTTCTCCAGTTCAGTCCCCACAGGGCTCATGTGACTGTGAGATGTAGACGCCACATCTCCAGTCCCCTGACCAGCCAGATTGAAAAGCATCATTTCCAGGATGTGAATCAGTGGAATGACGTTGTTCATCCCCTAGTCCTGGCGACTGACTAACAAAGTGGCCTCCTCAAAGGGAACGAGCAAACGTCAGGTGTCGCGCATGAGCTGCCACTGGCTAACGTTAAAGTTACAGTTGTGCTAAAGGCACAGAAAACTTGGTCAAAGTTAAAGGAAAGATGAATGCACCATGTTATCAGCAAATACTGGAGGCAAATTTGCACTCATCAGCCAGGAAGCTGCACATGGGACGTACTTGGACGTTCCAACATGACAACGATCCAAAACACAAGGTCAAGTCAACCTGTCATTGGCTACAGCAGAAGAAAGTGAAGGTTCTGGAGTGGCCATCTCAGTCTCCTGACCTCAATATCATTGAGCCACTCTGGGGAGATCTCAAGCGCGCAGTACATGGAAGAGAGCCCAGGAATTTACAGGAACTGGAAACTTTTTGCCAAGAAGAATGGGCAGTTTTACCATCTGAGAAAATAAAGAGCCTCATCCACAACTACCATAAAAGACTTCAAGCTGTCATTGATGTTAGAGGGGGCAATACACGGTATTAAGAACTGGGGTATGTGAACTTTTGAACAGGGTCATTTTGATGTTTTTGGTTGTCATTATGATTTAAAAAGAGAAAACACAGAATTTTGACAATAAATGTCTTCAACCAACCACTAACCATGAATGCAGAAAAAGTTTTTGTGTTATCATTCATATTCTCTGAAAAAAGGCCAAAAAAACCCAAAAAATCTGTCGGGGTATGTAAACTTTTTAGCACAACTGTACACAGGGGAGTGCCTCAGTTCTGCTTGGATCATAAAGAAATCGTTTATGGCTTTCTCTGTTCATATAGTCGATACAACATATGGAGGGTGGAATTCCAACAGGTGGAAACATCGCATATCAGCCTATGTTGTGGGAGGCCGTTCTGCCGCTGCAGCTCAAGGAGAGTGTGCTTGGTGGTGTACGAGTGGCTGAAGTGCATGCAAAGTTTCCTTGACATTTTTAGGATGTCTTGCAGATGGGTGGAACACTTAAGGAAACGCTTGACAACCAGATTGAACATGTGCACCATGCAGGGCACATGGCTCAGCCCTCCTTGACGAAGCGTCGATACCATGTTCTTCCCGTTGTCGGTCACAATGGTTCCGATTCTGAGGTGTCGCAGAGAAAGCCAGGATTCGATTTCTTGAGGAAGGACACAGCAATTCGTCCCCTGTGTGACTCCATTTGCCCAGGCAAACGAGGTGTAGAACAGCGTGACAACCGCTGTACCCTGCACATGTGGTATGCTGTAGGAGCACTGTGAATTGTCCCTGCAGTGGAGGCTGAGGAGAAAGTGGAGGATGAGGCTGATATTGTTGCAGGACCAACGGCTTGAGAACATGGAGGCGGAAGCTGCGTCACCTGTCCAAGTTGCTGGTGTGTCTGGGCAGGCACCACATTAACCCAGTGAGTCGTAAATGACATACATTGTCCTTGACCGTAGTTATAGCTCTACACGTCGGCGCTGCCGTGCACTTTGGCAGACACCAACAGGCTCAAGGACTGGCCCACCTTCTCTTCTACATATTTGTGCAGGGCTGGTACTGCCTTCTTGGCAAAGAAATGATGGCTTGGGACTCTCCACCTCGGCTCGGCACAAGCCATCAGTTCTCAGAAAGGTGCAGAATCCACCACTTGGAAAGGGAGGGACTGCAGAACCAGCAACTTGGACAGTGGCACGTTCAGCTTCTGCACTGTTGGATGAGTGCATGCATACTGTTGTCTCTTCGAAATCGCTTCTGTGATGGATTGCTGACGCAATGACTGACTAGGAGGAGGAGCAGGAGCATCACACCCAGCAGATGATGGGAAGGACACACAGCTTCCTTTGGCTGAGGTGGTGGAGCTTTGACTGCCTGAAATGGGATGCGTGCCACTGGGTGCTGCAGCGGTTGCTGCAGCAGGCTGGACCACCACATTGGAGCCACAGCTCTCCCAGGCCACTTTATGGTGATGCTGCATATGTTGACGCAGGGCTGTGGTGCCAACATTGGCACCCTGGCCACACTTCACCTTCTGCCCACAGATTGAACATATGGCCATGTTGACCTCCCCCGGCGGCTTTACAAAAAACTGCCACGCTGCCAAGTAGTTGATTTTACCCCCAACACTCTGCGCTAACTGACTGCTACCGCCACTGCCTCCCTGAACCCCTGCACCACTGCTTTCCGGGCAGGTAGGCTGCTGCCAAGTGGGTGGTCTACCCCAGGCACGTTTTGCTCCCGACCTCACACTGCTGCCACCTTGCTGACTCCCCCGCTGCCTCATGCGCAAGCTACAACCCTCTTCTCCTGATGACGATGAAGCCCCTCCCAATTACGATCGGCTACATCGTCATCCACTACAGTCTGCAGTTCACTGATGTCCTCCTCAACACCAGATCCCACGCCACTCTCCTCATCACTACTTGCCCCCCTTCCGGAGGAAGCGGCGGATGTCTCCTCCAGATCTTACACTTACCCCAGTCCCATGGGTCCACTGCCTTGGGATAACCTTAGACTCTGACCTATCCTTCAAGCCGCACATCCAAACCCTCAACACCTCCTGCCGCATCCAACTTAAGAACATCCATTGAATCCACTCCTTCCTCACCCCAGAAAATACAAAGATGCTAGTTCAAGCCCTCATAATCTCCTGCTTAGACTACTGTAACACCCTTCTCCATGGCCTCCCAGAAAATACTCTCGCCCGCCTCCAGTCCACCTTAAATTGCGTCGCTCGCTTAATACACCTTTTCCCCCCATTCATTGGCCGCTCCCCTCTTTCAATCCATTCACTGGCTACCCGTTGCCCAGAGTATAGATTACAAATGATTAACGCTGACATAGAAAGCCATCCACAACCTGTCCCCTCCATATATCTCCGACCTAAACTTCTGTTACCTGCCCGCACGTAACCTCCGATCCACCAAAGACCTCCTACTCCGCTCTGCTCTTATCCGCTCTTCACACAACCATCTCCAAGACTTCTCCAGTGCATCCCCCATTCTCTGGAACTCATTACCAAGACACATAAGACTGACCCCCACAATCAGAAGCTTCAAGAAGGCTCATCTATTCAGGAAGGCCTACAACCTCCAATAACACTACTGTCTCCATACCACCACCTGAACAGCCTCTACCCCCACCTTCTGTCTCTATCCCTCTTCCCTCATAGATTGTAAGCCCTTGCGAGCAGGGCCCTGTATCCCACTGTACCAGTTGGTCACTGTTAGTATTATCTAGTTTGTATATCTTGTGTACCGTATGTTAACCCTCAAATGTAAAGCACCTTGGAATTAATGGTGCTATATAAATAAACAGTAATAATAAATAATAATGCCTCCTCCTCACTGTTCAGTGGATCTGAGCCCACAGCATAGAGTACTTCTCTAGCTGAGGGAACAGAAAAGGAGAGAGGCAGGTTGAGGATAGGTGAGGGCACAGGGCCTGCTTCCGGGCCATGCCAACTAAGGGTTGTGTCTGACGAACCCACCGACTCTTGGCTGGGGGTGTCTGATGTGACTTGGGATGAATTGGATGATCGAGTCAACCAGTCTACAACCGTTGGGTTGCTGGTCAAGACACAACCACTACTTGACATTGGGCGCTCAGGCCTCTGTAACTGACCCCTGCTGCCACGCCCCCTTACTCTGCTGCGACATTTGCCTGTGCCAGAAACATTTAGGCCTGCGGTCCTCCCATGTGCATGGCCTTTCGCTTCTCTGTCTGACATACTGTTTGATGAAAAAACGTAGTTGCAAAGGGCAAAAAGGCCTGTTATTTTCTACTTTGAAGAGAACGGTAAATATGCCCCTTATTTCTTTCCCCACTAATAAACACCTATAAAAAAAGCGTGATAAAGGCAGAGATTTGTGGTTCCAAATTATTGAATTATTGACAAACACTGTATTGATAAATGGCCTGCAACTTTATACTGTTAACAAAATGGTGAATATGGTCCTCCTTATGGGTTTCCACACTAATAGACACCTTTAAATAAGGTGTATGCTCCTCCAGCATACCACATGTGCAGGGCACAGCGGTATCACACTGTTCTACACCTCGTTCGCCTGGGCGAACAAAGTCACACAGGGGAGGAACTGGGTCACTGTATGTCCTCTTCATGCTGCTTCCCACTGAGTCACTCTGTGTCCTCCTCATGCCACTGCCACCGGGTCACTGTATGGCCTCCTCATGCCGCTGCCACAGGGTCACTCTGTGTACTCCTCATACCGCTGCCACTAGGTCACTGTATGCCCTCTTCATGCTGCAGCCACTGGGTCACTGTATGCCCTCATAAGGCTGCTACTACTTCCACCTCTGCCACTGGGTCATTGTATGCCCTCCTCATGCCGCTGCCACTAGTGGGTCACTGCATGTCCTCCTAATGCTGCTGCCACTGGGTCACTGTATGGCATCCTCATGCTGCTGCCAACTCCACATTAGATCGCCTTGCCACTCTGTAGACATCTATGTGGAATCGGCAGACGAGTGTGTAAAAGGAGTGCGCTCTTTCACACTACAGTAGGATGTTGGTCCTCTGCATGGTTCTTTCTACCTGGCACTAACATGGACCTGTAAGGCTGGGTTCACACTTAAGTTAGTTGGTCAGATTTGGCCCCGTAACTGTCCAAATAAGTGAAGTGTGCAGTGGTTCTAAGAGCAACACCTGTCATGTACGTGTCATTCTGACTCACAGTATTGTTTCACTACCACAGTAGGCTCCCTATGCATGTTACTGCAAGGCACAGTGTTCTACACCACTCTCTGAAGCTATGAAATAGGTGTTTTTTAGCTATATTCACCGCGAATTAATTTGGATCGAAGCAAATTTTTTTGGAACTTCGAATCGAACTGCAGAATCGAACATTTGAGAAATTCGCTCATCTCTAATTACAACTTAAGATCTTTCAGTTCTCTGTATGGAATGATTTCCGCTTAGGTCGGTGTTGGTTGTACAGTCTAACTGCAGCGGGGAGGAAAGACTTCCGATAGCGCTCCTTCTCACACTTAGGGTGAAGCAGTCAGTCACTGACAGTACTGCCCAGTGCTATCATGGTCTCATGCATGGCATGGGAGTTATTCTTCAGCATGGAGCTCACCACGGACAGTATCCTTCTGTCACCCACCACCTGCACTGGGTCCAGGGGGCTCCCCAGGACAAAGCTGGCCCTTCTATTCAGCTTCTTGAGTCTATTCCTATCCCTGGTTGATATGCTACTTCCCCAGCAGGCCACTCCGAAGAAGATGGCTGATGCCACTACCGAGTTGAAAAAGGCCCTAAGAAGTGCCCCCTGGACTCCAATGGCTCTCAGCCTCCTAAGCAGGTAGAGCCTGCTGTGCATCCAAGTGATCTGCCCAGTCCAGCTCATTATTGAGAAGCACACCCAGGTTCTTATAGTTGTTGACTATCTTAATGCCCGTCCCCTGGATGTCCACTGGTTTTGGAGGTTATCTGTGCTTGCAAAAGTCCACCACCATCTCCTTGGTCTTCCCAGCATTAATCCTAAGGTGGTTCCGCTGGCACCAATCCACAAAATCCTGGTTCAATTCTCTGTACTCCCTGTCATCTTTTTCTGTGATAAGGCCTACTATTGCATAGTCATCAGAATACTTCTGTAAGTAGCAGCTAGATGATCGCATCGTCACAGATGTAATATTGATGGCCTATCCTAAGGACAGGCCATCAATATTAGAAAGATGAATAAATCCTTTAAAGAGGTTGTCCAGGAACTGGAGCAACCCATGTGCTGTGCAGGAGGTGTAAAATAAAAAATAAATAAATAAAAAAGCATACTCACCTGTCTCTGGCACTCCATTGTCCGCTGCCAGTGTCCATTCAGCCTCGTGCTCCTTGCTGGGAGTCCTGCACCTCATGTGACCACTAAGACCAATTAGGTACAGGATTTCCAGAAATGAGGCGCTGCCATGAGATTGAACAGACACATGCAGGGGACAATGGGGTGCTGTGGACAGGTGAGTATGCTTTTTTTTTAATTTTTTTTTATTTTTTCATCTCCCTGGCGGCCTCCACATTGGTCACTCCAATTTATGGACAACCTCTTTTAAGGGGTTGTCTGGGCCAAATTTTTCTATGGCTACTTCACTGGTGGGGACCATACAGTGGTCTCTTCACTGGTCCCCCATACTGTATGGGGAACAGTGATGGGGCCATTATATTGTGTGAATTCACTGACCTATTAAAGATGAACTATCTCCTCATATACTAACAAGTTCACAAACACCTATTATTGGAGATATAAATACCTAAAACTTCACTTTTATTAGTGTTTATCTAAAAATGAATGTCCCACAAAACACCCTAACAGGGCTAAATTTATTTTAAAATCCGCTAATACCATCCAAACAGAGCAGATCCAGATATAACCATGCAGTCTAGATCATGCACTGACTGTGCATTAACCATAGACACTTATATGTCAATGTGACCAAACCTCAATCTCCTATATAGAGTGGTCTCATAAATATCTTTTCTTAGACCAATGGGGACTAACTAAACTGCCTAAATAATAAAGACAGTCTACAGGTTGAATCAATTGCCAAGATGCTTTCTCAGATGAAATACTTCATAGAAACCCGTTCTCCTCATCTATCCTGAGACTACTGGCCTAATGCCACGCCAACAGGATTCAGAGGAACTAGGTATTCTAATAAAAGGCAAATTATGTTTCAACACTGCAACTGGCTTAGATATCTAGCTCTTCTAAACAAAAATCAACTGTCCAAAGCGTTTCCTCTATAAGATTCATCAGGGGCAAATAACAGATTCCTTTATGAGCAGTTATAACTGCTGTTCCAAAATGTTTTAGCAGAAATTTTCGGCGTGACCGCTCTGATGGTGGCAGTCCCGATATAGCCTCTTTATCACCCTTACGTATATATCATCCTACTCCTCCCAAATGAGTTATATGGCCAATCACCAATCCTGCTTATCACACACCCACTTGATAGACCCTCAGTCCTGATGAATCTTATAGAGCAGGGGTAGGCAACCTTTTTTGTTCGGCGTGCCGATTTTAATTAAAAAATCAAAGATGAGGTACTCGGAGTGCCGGGCAATAATTGTAAGTCTGACGACCCCTAAACTAAAGTTATACACCACAAACCATAACACAGAAGTGCTGCCACCAGATGCTTTAGGACACATGCGTTTACTGCTATTTCCTGGGACGCTCCTGTACTTTCCGATTAGAAGCAATGAAAGTCCATGTGCATCCCACAATTAGTGGTAAATGTAAGTGTCCAGGAGCACCGTATGGTGGCATCCTTATGGTGATATCACACTATGTATCTGGATGCAGATATAGTCTTAGGCCACTGGAACTTTTACTTCAATGTAAAACTGCGTTCACATGGTGCATTTTTGCACAAAAAAAAAAATGCCTGTGTTTTCTGTGCAAAAACACATCCTTAATGCAGAAAACACACCGTTATACAGAATAATGTCCCATAGCGGCCCCTGCACACGGTATTATGTCCCATAGCGGCCCCTGCACAAGGTATTATATCCCATAACAGCCTCTGCACACAGTATTATGTCACATAGTGGCCCCTGCACATGGTATTATGTCCCATAGCGGCCCCTGCACACAGTATTATGTCCCATAGCGGCCCCTGCACACGGTATTATGTCCCATAGCGACCCCTGCACACGGTATTATGTCCCATAGCGGTCCCTGCACACGGTATTAGGTCCCATAGCGGTCCCTGCACACGGTATTATGTCCTATAGCGGTCCCTGCACACGGTATTATGTCCTATAGTGGTCCCTGCACATAGTATTATGTTCCATAGCGGTCCCTGAACACGGTATTATGTTCCATAGCGGTCCCTGAACACGGTATTATGTTCCATAGCGGTCCCTGAACACGGTATTATGTTCCATAGCGGTCCCTGCACACAGTATTATGTTCCATAGTGGTCCCTGCACACGGTATTAGGTCCCATAGCGGCCCCTGCACACGGTATTAGGTCCCATAGCGGCTCCTGCACACGGTATTAGGTCCCATAGCGGCCCCTGCACACGGTATTAGGTCCCATAGCAGCCCCTGCACACGGTATTAGGTCCCATCGCGGCCCCTGCACACGGTATTATGTCACAAAGCGTTCCCTGCACACGTTATTATGTCACATAGTGGTCCCTGCACACGGTATTAGGTCCCATAGTTCTCTTCAGATGTGACAAACATAAAAAAACAATGTACTCACCATTCCACGCTCCGCAACCGCTCTGTGTTCTCTTCGGCGCTTCTGCCTGTAGTTAGCGACCGCTGAGTGAGTCTCAGGGGTCACATCGCGTCATTATGCATAATGACGTCAGACGCAGACGTGACCTCTGAGGCCCTGTCAGCTGTGCCGGCAAATCGCACAGCCGCTGCGTAGCGCAGGGAGCAAGGTGAGTATTATTGTTTTTTATGTTTCATCACTTCTCCTGAGTCTCCGCTTATTATACTCGGGGGTCTGAAGAGACCCCACAGTATAATAATAGCAGTTTCATTTCGGCCGTGTTTGGTCCGATCGAATCTGCTGGGTGAGGACTCGGGCTGCCGTGCTAGTGAAATAAGTCTCGCGTGCCACTCTTGGCACGCGTGCCAGGGGTTGCCGACCCCTGTTATAGAGGAATATCTTTGAAACATTTATTTCTTTCAGTAATTAAATTAAAAAAGTGACCTACTATATTTTCTAGATTCTTTACACACAGAGTGATCTATTCCAAGTGCTTTATTTCTGTAAATGTTGATTATGGATTACAGGTAATGAAACCCAAAATCTAAGAAAATTTGAATATTGTAAAAAAGTTCAGTATTGTAAATTCAGTGTGTCACCTGCCAAGGTTTCCTAAGCCTTTAAATGGTCCCTCAATCTGGTTCAGTAGGACACACAATCATGGAAGACTGCTGATTATGGATTGTATTACTGAATTACTGAAATGAATGAACATTTCAAAAATATTCTAATTTATTGAGATGCACCTGTAGATGAGCAGATCCCCAGAGCTACAAGAATTCCAAGGAGCAATCTCTTAGAGTACAAACAGATGGAAGACAACAGCAGGATGCCCCCAAATGAACATCTTGAGAAAAATTGCTGCTGACCTTCAACTAATATTTCACAGGGACAATAAACTAAATTAAATATTCAAAGATTTGCCTCTCCTCTTATATAAACAACTGACAAACTTAAGGAATCTCCTGGTTAGAAGTCACCATCAAAGATTGCCACATTTCCATCAAACAGCAAAAAATGCAAGACTTGTACCCACATCTTGTTATCAAGCATGGTCAACATACCAAACACACACAGCAGAACTATAAGATTTCTGGAACATTTTCATGCACATCCTCCAATGTGGTGTACATGATACTGTGTACAAGGTGCCCAATGAAGGAATAAACATTGAAGAAACAAAACAAAAACTGCAGGGCACAATGAATTTATACAGGCACATAATAAAGTTTCAGCTGGATAACCCCAAGAGAAAACACTTCTCTGGGCGAGACCACAGCTTGTCAGACTTTAAAGTCCTAATTCTAATGGATTTCTTTGGGCTTCTTTTCTTCCTTTGTAAGGAATAGTCTATGGGGTCCGCGAATGTCCTTGGATAATCGCTTTTTAAGCAGACAGGCTAGTGTGAACCTAGTGTAAAGCACAATCACACAATCTGGTCCCATGATACATTTCCCACTAAGGCAATGTTCACATGGAGCCGTTTTGCTTTAATAAAAAAAAAAAAAAAAATTAAAAAAACATGTGAAACCCATACAGGATTTAAAAAAAAACAAAAAAAACAAAACACAGCATGCATTGTTCAAAAACACATGCATTTGTCCTCCGTGATGCTAATGATAAAGCATTCACATCTATTGCACTCACTCTCCGTTTGCAACTACCATGCCCATCAGTGTCCATAAAACCCCCCGACCACTCATGGACGTATGCCTAAGGGCAGTGTCTAGAATAGTTAAAAATAAAACAATTTTGTTTTTCTACGTTGCTTCTTCTGCTGCCTCTAATGTGGGCCAAGGCCAGGGCCAGGACCGGGACCGGGAACGGGACCAGGACCCTCTGGCAAATGCTGCTTTCATCATTTATGACATCAGGTTCATGGTGGGTGTGGCTAACATTTGAAGTCATGTGCACAATGAACGTCACATGATCAGGACCGGTAAGGGAGTGATTGTAACAGACACTGTGTTGCTCATAAATTTCTGCAAAAGGATAGGAAATTTTTATTTGGTCTTAATTAGAAAAATGAATTTCAACACATTTTGTAACATCTGTAAAAAAGAAAAAAATATATATCTTGGAAAATCCCTTTAAGTCTAATTAATTCTATATATTTTATTAGATTATAATTTTATTAGTTTTTAGATTATTCCATAATAAAAGATTGAAAAGTTTAATATATGACTGATTCATTGTGCCAACTACAGATAACATGTTATGTAAGTTTAGAAACAAAGCATTTTGCTGTTATTTTTTAATCCTATGTATGGGTTTTGTATCATTCACTTGAAGATTAGAAATTATTATTATTCCCTTACATCCAACAGAAGCACAATATGGGGTATTTCTGCCCCTGTGTGCTGGTAGGACAGGTGGAATTTTTAATTTACATAATTAATTAAGCGATACTCCCCTATAAGAGGCAACAGAGACCTCCCCCACTGTGTTTTTTTCTGTCCTGTGTGGTGGGACAGGTGGAGGGAGATTCTTTGTTCTGCCATTTTTTCCTAAAAAGGATTTGGAGGTTTAACTACATTTTAGAAACTTTTCTCCTCTTCTGCTGTTCATCTCTTTCCTTGGGAGCTTTTACTCCTGAAGCTTCCTTATTTCTCTCTGCTGCATTCTCTGTCTGTGGCCATTCTGGGCTGGGTGTGCCTGCCCTTGTCGGATCTCAGGTGAGATGTTTTCGGCTGGCAGGTTGTGCATGCTGTGTGTGTCTGTTTCTGAGCTTTGGAGGCTGTGTTGCAGGGTTAATATTTAACCTCTATGCTCCTGGCCTGGCTGAGCTCTTCAGCAGAGCTTAGGCTTCAGGTGTCACAGCGTCTCAGACACAAGTTCCCTACACTGCCTTCTGATGCAGTTATGGTTCCATCCCAGACTTCCACAAAAACACACCACACTTGCTATAGCAATGGATTCAAAGCAAGGAGGAAGAGAAAGGTTTTAAATCTTGGGGAAGTGAGGTTGTCACTTCAGCTCTGGAACTTTTTTGCGGGTCCTGTTTTCCTGGGACCGTTTTTTCTGTTACACTTTCTGTACTGCTGGATTGCGCTACCGGACTAGTTTTAGGCCATTCTCTTTACCGCTGTAGCGGTATTAAAGACCCCATTGTTAAGGGTCTCTATAAGAGTTTGTGTATATAAATATTATGGGTAAGTATGGTTTTCTCCCTACCTATTTAAACTTTCCTCCTGAGACAATGGTTGTCTCTTATATAGGGGAGGCCTCTGTACGCTTTCTTTTGTTTGCTACTGTCTGCATTTTTTCTGATCTCCTGATACTGTTCTGACTGATGTCCTCCTCTGCTTCCCGTGGCAGCGGCAAATCCAGAAGGGAAAGCTCCTCTAAGCTGAAACATTTTGCTTATACAGAGTGCGACATCCCTCTGCCTGATGGTATGAGGAGCGTGAAAGAAATCCGAGACTTGATTTCTCAGAAGTCTCGCACTGAGAGACATTCTCAGTCAGTTCCATCAGAGGAGGAATTTCACATATTCAATGAGACGCATTCGCCTGATGAAGACACTTCGGAAAATTCCAGCAGACCTCTTTTTTCCTTGGTAAGGATGCCTAGGCTGCTGAAGTCCATCTGGTCAGAGACCGTGATGTTGAACTTGGGGAAGCCTCTAGTTCCACCAATAGTGGGCCTAGGGCCTTCCAAGTGGACGTGACACTGGATAAAGCTTTGGCAGGGGAGTGGAGACATCCCAAAAAGTGCAACCTATTTATCCAGAAGATTTAGGACCCTATTTCCCTCAGCAGGATTGTTGGGTCCCCTGCCTATAGTCAATATGGCGGTAGCTAAATTGCTCCACTGTGCTGCGCAAGTTGGCTCCAATCTCCAAGTCTCTATACATAGATGCATGAAGTGCACCCTTAGAAGCGCGCATTCCTTGGCCTCTGCTCAGGCTTCTGTGGGCATTGCCTCCAATGAGCTAGAGAATAAGCTGCACTCCAATCTGGCCCAACTTAAGTGGGACATTGACTCCGGAGTCTCCAGACGATCTATTATCCCTTATGGGTCGGTTTCCTTGGCGGCAGACTATCTAGCGGAAGCTTCCGTACACCAAGCCAAGATGTCTGCCAAATCTCTGGCCCTCTCTACAGCTGCTAGAAGGCCATTATGGTTGAAGCCTTGGAGAGCGGACAATGCGTCTAAGTATAACTCATGCTCCCTACCCTTTGAGCTGTGTAAACATTTTAGCAGAGGCCTGGACGACATCATGGAATGTCTTGCGATAAAAAGGATAAGTGCCTTCTGCAGTCTTTTAGAGGAAAAGCAGGACCTTCTGGCCGGGGCAGAAGTTATCAGCAACCACCTTAATCTATGCTGCAATATCAAAGGCGTGCTAGATATCAGTCCAGAGGGGCTGAACGTAAAGTTCCCCAAGGAAGGGGACAGAATGAAGCCTGGCTGTTGTCGCCAGCTTCTCGCCTCCTGTAGCGGCAAATATTCCTGTTGGGGGATGCCTCTCCCCTTTTTTCTCTCCTTCTGGCAGGAGAAGATCCAAGACCTTTGATCTTACAAGTAATACAGCGGGCTTATGCGGACAATTTTCTTCGCCCGCCACAGGACAGATTCATTGCAACCCGCTTTCTTCCTGCACTGAAGCAGGTTATACTGGAAAATTCGATTTTGGAATACCTGGGCAAGGGGGCCTTGAAAAAAGTTCCCCCTTCAGAAGAAGGTTTGGGGTCTACTCTCTAGACTTCCTACTACCAATATATGATTATAGTCCTAATATATCTAAGTCTCCTCTTAGAGAAGAGCATTTCCGAAGGGAGATCGGGAAGTTGGTCACATCCTTTTCTGCAAAGCGATGTTCTTGTCACTCTCGACCTAGAGGATGCGTACTTACATGTTCCAGTTATCCTCCTCACAGAAGGTATCTGAGAATTGCTGTATCAATTGCAGGCCACAGCTGAATTTCCAGTTTGCGGCTCTACCCTTCGGCATTTCCTCAGCTCCCCACACCTTTACCTAGGTGGTGGCTCCAGTAACAGCCGCTCTCAGACTTCAAGGTCTGTTCATAGTGCCATATTTGGACGACTGCCTTATAAAAGCCTAGTCAGAAACCATTCTGCTCCAGCACCTGCAGACAACTGTGTCTTTCTTCAGTATCTAGGCTAATAACTGGGAGAAGTCAGAGGTGATTCCTTCCACACGGAAGAAGTTCCTGAGGTTCAGCCTGACTTTGTCCGCCTAGAAATTTCTTTACCTCCGACAAGGAGAGAAAAGATAATCAGAGCGCTTCAGTATCTTCTCAAGACACTTTGGATGTTCATCAGAACAACTATCAGAGTCCTTGGCCTCATGTCAGCCTCAGCCGATGCAGTCCCTTGCACTTTATGGCATATGCGTCCCCTCCAGTCGGAAGTACTGGGGATCTGAAAACATGGCCCTCTGAGTCTTGACAAGAGAATCAGACTTTCTCCCAGAACCCATCTTTCTCTCAACTGGTGCATACACCTGAAAGCCGGATGTCCACGGTCCAACCTTGTTGGACCCTGTTGACCGATGGATCCTTTTCAGGATGAGGAGTCCATGTGTACGAGAAGACCGTACAAGGAGTCTGGAGCAGACTAGAAAGGATAACATCATCCATCTGGAGGGAACTCAGAGCAGTTTACCTGGCACTCCTCCATTCTCCTCTTCTCAGAGGAAGAGCTGTCAAGATCCGGTCCGTCAACTTGGTGACCGTAATAAACAGGAAGGCACCAGATATGTCTCCCTCTTCAGGGAGGCAGGTCTGATTTTCACCTGGGCAGAGAAAAATCTGACCCATCTCCCCGCAGTTCACATCAATGGCTCCTTGAACATAGTAGCGGATCAGTTGAGTCAGGGTCTTACCGTATCAGGAGAATGGTCTTTAAATCAAGAGTGTTCCACCAGATCACCCTGAAGTGGGGTCTTCCAGAAGTAGACCTTATGGTGACCAGACTCAATGTCAAGGTAGAGACGTTCTACTCACTGTATCAGGAGGACTATCCCTTGGCAGTGGATACCCTATCCATCCTTTGGAGGTTCAGGCTGGCGTACATCTTCCCTCCACTTTCCATGATACCAAGAGTATTGATGAAAGTCAGACAGGATCAAGCCTCTGTGATAACCAAAAGGAGCTTGGTGTTCCCAACTCATGCTCAAGAGGCTAGGGATCTATTGGAGGCTTCCCCAATCCAGAACCTGGCTTTCCAAGGAACTTAGAAGTGCCAGGATCTGAGGAGATTCAACCTAACAGCCTGGAGGGTGCCCTGGCCCTATGGAAATCTATAAGGCTGTTAGAAGGCATCCTGGGGGCCCCCCCCGGGGGGGGGGGGGCGCCCAAAAAAAAAGGGAAGGGAGGGGGGGGTGGTGGGGTGGGGGGGGGGGGGCGGGGGGGGGGGGGTGGGGTGGAAATTTTTAAATGATTGTATTTTTATTTTTTTTTGGTTGGGTGGGGTGGGGTTTTCCCCCCTCCCTTTTTGGGGTTTTTTTCTTCCCCCTTCCCTTCCTTTTAGCTAAATTTTGTCCCCCGTGCCTCCTTTCTTTTTTTTTTTTGTTTTGGGGTGGGTGTTGGTTGTTGGTTTGGGTCCCCCCCCCCTTTCTTTGTTTTTTTTTTTTTTATTTTTTTTTTAAATATATTTTATTTTTATTTTTTTTTTTTTTTTTTTTTATATAATTAATTTTTTTTTTTTTGTTTTTTTTTTTTTTTTTTTTTAAAATAAATAAAAAATTAAAAATTATAAATTAATAATTAAAAAAAAAAAAAAAAAAAGAACAGATATGCAGACATATGCAAGCATTAACAGTTACTAGTTGCAAGATACAGTACAAATAAAATAAAAGGGAATAAAGGTGAAAAAAATACTTGACTGGGCCTTTGCTGATAACGGGGTCCCCCTATGAACCCCCCACCACCTTTGATACCCAAACTGCTGGGCCTAAATGCCTTCCCCCTCTTTTCCAGCCTCGACCCCTGCCCCCCAGCTCTCAAACCCCCCACCCCCTTAGAAATAAACCAAGACCAAAGGGTTGGATTAAATCGGCCACAGCAGCCGTATTTATTAACAAACAACAAATAAATAACAACAAGTATAACTTATTATAATTTGCATAACTTAAAATAATTTAACAATAAACGCTTAACCTGGGTAAGAGTCCTTGGAGCTACAAAAAACTATCAATCCCCCGGCCTGGCGCTAACATAACCACACCATAAATTTACCACCAGCCGCGACCACCGGCTCGGCGGCACCATGAATAAAGACGAACTCCTTCTTCCATGTACCAGCTCCCAGGGCCAATTTACCCTGTAACCGTTCACCGTGCGCCAGGCCATCCACCAAAATGTGCAATTACCACCAAATGTATAGGTGGAGCCTACCTTTGACTCCACCCTTTTAGCCAATTGACCACCAACTCCAAGGACCCCACCCGCCAAGGCCACCGTGACACCACCTGCAAAAAGATAAACAAGTTAAAATAGCCCAAGAAAGAGAAAAAAAACGGGAGGGAGGGAGGGACCGCTCGTTAGCATGCCGCGCAGCTCCAGAATGGCCGCTTCCCGGGCTGCGCGGCATAGTCAATTCGAACGGGGGTTAAGCCCCGCCCCCAATTCTTCGCGCCCTAGCGCGTTATTGGTCCCCCCTACAGCCCGCCCCCAGTCAAGATCCCTGCGCTTTACTGCGCAGCGCTCCGGTCTCCCCTGACTGGGCATTGCTGATAACGGGGTCCCCCTATGAACCCCCCACCACCTTTGATACCCAAACTGCTGGGCCTAAATGCCTTCCCCCTCTTTTCCAGCCTCGACCCCTGCCCCCCAGCTCTCAAACCCCCCACCCCCTTAGAAATAAACCAAGACCAAAGGGTTGGATTAAATCGGCCACAGCAGCCGTATTTATTAACAAACAACAAATAAATAACAACAAGTATAACTTATTATAATTTGCATAACTTAAAATAATTTAACAATAAACGCTTAACCTGGGTAAGAGTCCTTGGAGCTACAAAAAACTATCAATCCCCCGGCCTGGCGCTAACATAACCACACCATAAATTTACCACCAGCCGCGACCACCGGCTCGGCGGCACCATGAATAAAGACGAACTCCTTCTTCCATGTACCAGCTCCCAGGGCCAATTTACCCTGTAACCGTTCACCGTGCGCCAGGCCATCCACCAAAATGTGCAATTACCACCAAATGTATAGGTGGAGCCTACCTTTGACTCCACCCTTTTAGCCAATTGACCACCAACTCCAAGGACCCCACCCGCCACTGCGAGCACGCCTTAATCCCTTAAGCGTGAGAGACCCGCCACACTTCCAGGGCCCTCTCAACACCCTCCTGGATACCTAGCGTCCACAAATCTATACCCCACCGCATTCAGATGGACCCCGTCCCGCAACCAAAACTCCCCCTCCCCAGACTCCAACTCCTTGTGCCGCACGCACACACCGCCGTTCCTGGACACAAACCCCGCAACAGCCCGGTTAACCTTAATCCTGGCCTTGTTGAGCCTTTCAACAGACCTAGCCTCCCGCCATGTTTTTCTCGGTACAATATCGGACCACACGGTAACAATCCCCGGAAACATGGACCACAACCTCAACAGGTCATACTTTATGTCCCTCACTAAATCGCGAAAGGGACGAACCCCCAGGTCATTGCCACCAGCATGTATCACGATAATGTCCGGAGACCGATCCAACCTCGTGCACCTGTGGATTTCGGGCATGACCCGACTCCACACCATACCTCGGACTCCAATCCAACGTACAACGACCGCAGCCCTGTCGAACCCCAGCTGCCGACCATTCCGCCGCACGCCGGCCCTCTCCGCGCCCCCAGAACACAAAAGAATGGCCGAAGATCCAGACTAACCGAGCAGAAGGGCCTACGAAAGAAGAAATAAAGTAGGGGGAGGGCGGAGAAAATACCCAACAACACAATGATTCACATTTGGGCAAGGTGTGGACGTATGTATGATCTATACCTCTGCGATTCCCACCTACCGATACGTCGGACCACCTCCGAGCTCAACCCCCAACTAGCTGCTTCTGTCGCTGCGCCAATGCGAAAAGAGTGTGGAGCATATCGAGAGGCGTCAAGGCCCAGCGAGTCCAAACAACCCCTAAAAACAGCCGAGAACTGATAATGGGAAAGGAACGAACCATCCTCATGACGCAGGAGGGGACCGCCCGCAGAAGCTGGAACCAACCCCCCGAAAAACAAGCAAACAACGCACCGGGCACATATCTGACCCTACAACCGCACCCAGGCGCAGATACTTCCCTGCCCCCGCCTGATCCGTCTTAGACCTGCGAACCCTGACCACTAGGACCCCTTCCTCCATGTACACATCATCCACCTGTAAACCACCCGGCCGCTTAGTCGACACGGACACCAACTCACCCACCCTGAGAGCCCCGAAAAAGGCTAGAGAAAAAGCCAGGTGAAACAAAACGCATTCATAGTGCGAAGAACAAAAACGGCCCAGTTCCAACCCCAAACGCTCCAAAAGCTGAAATGTAACCGGGCGCCGTGTGTCACTACTTCCCCTGCCCCTGCGGAACCCCTTAAGCACACGTTGAACCAAGAAATGTTTGGTAAAGTCCGCCAAACCCCTCAACTTGAAACCAAATGCCAACGCCGCTACCGCACCATTAACTTTCGCCACGGACCATCCATCTGAAGACCAACGGCTTAACAAGAACAATAAAGCCCCAACCCTATCCTCATCAGTATGTACCTGACCTAAATCTCCCACCCAATCCTCCCAAAGCTGCCAAGCCCTTGAATACTTATCCCAGGTGCCGGGGGCCAACGATGCCTGAATCAATGTCCCTGCTTTTCGCAAACCAAGTCCCATAATTCTGGAGGACATGGAATCCCTTCCACTTCCGCCCCCGGAGCCAGGGCACGAAACCGCTCCCACTGGAAACGAGACAAAGAATCAGCAACGTCATTTTTAACCCCCGGAACATGCACTGCCACCACCCATGCATTCAGGCACAAGCAACGCAATACTAAACGCTGAAGCAACTTGATAACTGGAGGAGAAGACGCAGTCACATTATTAATGGCCGACACAACTGACATGTTATCACAATGAAATCTAACTTTTTTATCCTGGAACGCCCCACCCCATATGGACACCGCGACTAAAATCGGGAATAACTCAAGTACAGTCAAATTCCGCGTCAGACCTTGTTCACGCCACGACGCAGGCCAAGGAGCGGCGCACCACTGCCCCCTGTAATAGGCCCCAAAACCGTGGCCCCCTGCCGCATCCGTAAAGAGGTCACAATCGAACACATCGATCACTGCTGACTGGACCAGTGATCTACCATTGAACTGGTCTAAAAAAGTGTCCCATACTGCCAGGTCCTCCCGATGTATCACCCCCAGCCGAATAAAGTGTTGTGGATTTGACACCCCGTTCATGGCCCCTGCCAGCCGGCGACAAAAAAATCCTACCCATGGGGATAATGCGGCAGGCAAAATTTAAACTGCCTAACAATGACTGGAGGTCGCGCAACGCAATTTTTCGCATGTGACGAGCACGCCTCACCCTCTCTCTAAGATCAACCAGCTTGTCACCAGGCAACCGGAACTCCATTGCCACAGTGTCAAGCTCTATGCCCAAGAAACTCAATCTAGTGCACGGACCCTCAGTCTTTTCCGGTGACAACGGTACCCCAAACTTACTGGCGACCCACCGCGCGGTTGCCAACAAAACCGCGCATACATCGGAGCCCGCCGGACCTATACAGAGGAAATCATCGAGGTAGTGTATCACTGACTCAACCCCCGCCACATCCCGAATTACCGACTCTAAAAAGGTGCTGAACGCCTCAAAGTATGCGCACGATATTGAGCAACCCATAGGGAGGCAACGATCCACGTAATACCCGCCGTCCCAGTAACCTAACGCTGTCAGGGTGTACCGGCAGTAACCTGAACGCCGCCTCCACATCCGTCTTAGCTAAGAGGGCCCCTGGACCGCAACGCCGTACCCAATGCACAGCTGCATCAAACGAGGTATATACTACCGAACAAAGCTCGGGTGCAATACCATCGTTGACCGACGCTCCTTTGGGATAAGACAAATGATGTATGAGCCGAAACTGATTCGGCTCCTTCTTCGGCACCACCCCCAAAGGAGATACAATTAAACCTTCCAAAGGGGGGTGATGCGAAGGGGCCCGCCATGCGCCCCAAGGCCACCTCCTTCCTCAGTTTTTTGGACACCACCCCCGAGTGTTCCGCTGCCGACCTCAAGTTAGTTATACAAAAGGGGACTGTGTGCGTCGGCAGGGGAATCCTAAAACCCTCCCTAAAACCTTCTACCAGAAACTTTGCACTCTCCCTGTTAACATAACTATTTAGGTACGGAAGCATGGCTTCCAGCTTCACCGGCGTCTGCCCCTTGTCCACTATTAGGCAAGGCCTTGGTCCTTTGTTTGCGCAAGCAACGTGCCGCACCATGGGACACCCCCTCCGCAGAATGAACAGGCATGTTTGAATCTACAGTTGAAGCCGAATTTACATTGGGCTTCATTGAACTGCCAACACAGCCCGTAACGTTGCTGGGCCTGTGCACCTGCCCCCCCCTGAGCCGTAACTGAGACCACCATGGCCGGTTCCACCGGCCGCCCCAGGAAAGGGCTGGCCAAAGCGAGCTGGCGCCATAACCCGAAGCCACAAACCTATATCTTTCTGGTCCCACCGTATGCTGGGCCGAACCGCCTTACGCTGACGGAACTGCTCATCATACCGCAGCCATGTCTGACCCCCATACACCCGATACGCCTCACCTATAGAGTCCTGATAGCAAAAAAGCCCCGAACAGTTGTCAGGAGCCTTTTCACCAATGACACTCGCTAAAATGGCAAAGGCCTGAAGCCAATTAGCAAAAGTCTGTGGAATCAGGCGCCACCTACGTTTTTCTTCCTCCTCTTTTTTGCTATCCTCCTTCTTACTCTTGTCTAAGTTAAATTTAGCTAAAGGGAGCAAGGAAAAGATTTCGACGTACTCGTCCTTCCAAATCTTCTCCCTCACTTCCTTTTTTAAATGCGCCCCTAGAGGACCCTCAAAACACACATAAACCTCCCCCCGAGCCCTGTCGTCTAGCCTCACCGAATCAACCTTCTCTTTATCTGTCTGGACAGACACTGTGACACCCGCCGGAGCCCCTACCACCGGCGCACTCTGTGACGCTACTGACTGAACCGCAGGAGGGACCCACGCCGCCACCGGGGAACCGCTAACACTCTGTTCGCAGCGCGACAGTAGCTCCCTCACGCTACCCAATAGCTCCCTAATCCCCTCAGAAGCTACACCACCACCCACTGGGGACTCCGGCCTATCTATCCCTAACCCCTGGGACATTAGAATAGGAGGAAACGGACACGACAATGAATGGTACTCACCAGACTGCGTAGGTGCTGTGGGCCCACCAGTCGACGGTCCTGCATCCTGCTGACCTGGGTCGCTGTACAGGAGAACGCTGGCGCCTGTTGATTGTTGAGAACCATCCCGCTGACAGCTGCAGCACGACCGACATCCCTGGGAAGGTTGACCTGCACCCGCGTATGCACTTGAAACCACTGGATGCACCTCGGACCGGGGCTGTGGTGCCGTGAAGGAGGGGCCAGCGCCGTGCTGCTCGTCTTTCAGAATTTCCCGCTGCTGTACCAAGGGCACTTGGAAAGCCGGAACCGACGGGACTTGAAGACACAGTCCCCCTCCCGCTGGAGCATCACAGGAGGGGACCGCTGCACCACGTGCTGTAGCCATATGGAGACTGGATGTGGAGGTCCCCCCACTAAGGCCAGTGGCAGGGATCTCCACCTCCGCAGGGGCCAGGCGACTGGCAGGATTCCTCCCAGACCGGGACCTCCGCGCCTGAGCAGTGGAGCGGGGGTGCCCGGCCTGGAGGGGCCCGAGAGGGACTCCTATGTCGCCGGGCCCTAGGGGGCTCATCAGGGCTCAAACGTGCCGGCGGGCGAGTCCTGCGCGGCCGCCGCCGCCGCTCAGACGCCTCCGGGGGTAGTGAAGGGTTAATGGGGGGGGGGCGGCAGGCTGCATAATGTCAGCCAGCCGCTCCTGCAGCCAGGCCTCACCATGGACGCCGGCAGCAGCTCTGATCTGCTCCAGGATGGTATCGAGGGATGCCATTACAGTGAAAAGGTGGGGGGGGAGGGAGCTGACCGCTCGTTAGCATGCCGCGCAGCTCCAGAATGGCCGCTTCCCGGGCTGCGCGGCATAGTCAATTCGAACGGGGTTAAGCCCCGCCCCCAATTCTTCGCGCCCTAGCGCGTTATTGGTCCCCCTACAGCCCGCCCCCAGTCAAGATCCCTGCGCTTTACTGCGCAGCGCTCCGGTCCCCCCTACCACAAATGTCCCTTTTGTGGTTTTATAAAGTCCAACACTCACACATGGCATGTGTGAGTCACCAGTGGAGGCTTTCCCGCATGTGGCCATAACCCCCAACCTGGGGCCACACAATAAAAAAACCCCCCCCTCCCCCTTTTTACACTCTCCCCCCTAAACCTCTAGTCTCTTTAAAATAACATCACACCCCCCCCTCCTCTTCTTTTTTTTTTTCTAATACTTTTTTCCCATCCCCCCCCCCCTTTTTTCTTATTATTTTTTTTTTTAGTTTCCTCTCTTAACCCCCCCCCCACACACCTCCTCCCCCCCTTTTTTTTCCCTTTTTTCCCCCCCCCCCCCCCAGAATGAGGTCACCGGCGACAGTACGTCTGATGAGTTAATTCAATCAAATCCAGATCTTTTGTATAGAGCTGAGACAAAGTGAATTGATACACTGTTATCAGTCATATCTGATCAACAGCCCAGGCTTGAACAATGCACTATTGTTTGATCAGCCAGGGCTGTATAGGAATACAATGGAGCCCTATTGTTCCAGCCTAGACGCTACTGCCAATATGCACCTAGGCTTGTAGCTGCGCACAGTATGCAAGCAAGCAAGAAGGGATATCCTATACCCAGAGACCAAAATACAGCTGAGTTATGGCCATATTTAGGCAGAATCATCACACCCATATATAAAATAAAATACATTTTTCTATTCAAAGATTGTAAACTAAGGCTCAGCTAAAAGTGATATTTGCATTGCTTAAGAGAAAACTCACTTTGATGTAGTACAAAGGACAATACAGTTCTGTTTTGCACTGTATTGTGCGTGAAAATGCACGTTAAACGTGCATGATGCCAAAATCTGGATGGCCGATATTACATATGGCAGTAGGATGGGCCCCTAGAATCAATCCCACTGGTGGGCCCTAGACACCCCAGTCCAACCCTGTTAGTACTTCTCTGTAATAAGTAGTATTGGGCTAGTGTTTTTATGCCAAACAGAATTCTTTGACATCCACATTGCTCTGTCTTGAGCATTTTGTTTTCACATTGCGCAAACATGGTTTGAAAATCATTATTGAAATGCATCTCATATCACTGCATAGGTGATTCATATCTCTAATTATTAGATCCTCTAGACACTTATACTCACTAGGGGGCACAATTTCCTCACTATAATTGTGATTTCTGAATGAAGTGACTGTAGATGTATAAAATGTAATACATAAGTCACTTATAGAGAAGTTATTATCACGAGTCCCCATACATATGTAAACCTCAAGAAACAATGCCAGTTTAGTGCAGTTACTTCATGACTGTTATTGAAGAAAAGCATAAAGCAAACTCCTTTTTTTATTACAATTAAAAGAAAACTATGTAAAACTGGTAAGAAAACCCAAAAAAGTGTAGGGAACTGCCATTTCTACTAGTATATAATGTATCTGGCTTCTTTGCCCCTGCAGTTTGGCTTCAGACACCCCAGGCATTTAGTGCAAGTTTTGTTTTGTAAATACAGTGAGTCAGACACATGTGAGGCAGAGCTGCTGGGGGGAGAGATGTGAGCAGAGCTGCTGAGCCAGACATGTTATGTCTGGGGGAGTCTAAGAGCCACTGGTTCCTCTTTACTTCACAGTATATAGTTAGGTATGTGTTACCCCCTATATACTCACAGGACCTAGCTAGTAACTGTAGTTAGGGATCCATATATATATATAGTTCAGGGCAGTGATAGGTTAGGCTTCCGAAGGCCAACTAGCTAGTTAGAGGCCCGGTGGCACTAGTAGTTTAGCTGGCAGGTTAAGGACTCAGTGTTAGGGTAGTCAGGCCTGCATCTACTGCCGTCACCGTCGCCCTGTTTGCTGCCTGTGAAGAATCTCACCATCATCATCATCTCCTGATCGGCTGTCTGTCATCTCCTGGAAGAATCCGAGGATCCACAGTCATCCACAGGGGCCCCTGCATCTCTTCTGTTGCCTGGAGGTATTGTGCACTGGACTCTTGCTATATATCTATATATATACCCGGGTATATAACCTAAGACGGTTGAGGACTTGCTGGTTGTTGTAGTATTGCTGTGTTCTGAGTATATTGTATGTATGTATTATTACCCTGTTGAGTCTTATAAAGCTACTGTTATAACCTTATGTGGTATCTGTATGTATTCTTCAGACTGTGAGATTAGTACAGTGATCCTTGTACTACTAACTGTACTTCATGGGTAAGTCCCAGGAAGAGATCCTCCCTGTAATACAGAGGCTCTATCCTGGGTGGAGGCACTGATATATTTCATATATGTTCCCACTCTTCCCTTCAGCGAAGGCTTCAGGTCCCATTATACACACAGGTCAGCGCCAGAGTCTGTTGCGGGAGGGATAATACTCATACCCCCCCCCAAATAGGGCTACATTTGGAGGCACTGCTGAGATTTAGAAGTGGGAATAATCATTGATATGGAGAAGCGATATAGCTCAGAGGGGAACCTCCCACTAGCTACTACATGGGATTACCGACCGCCTGTTCCTCCCCTGGTTCAGGTAAAGGAAGAACCCCGCTCAGCCAGTTACCCCCCCAGTATGGCCGTCGCTAGCAGTTCCTCTAGTGACAGTGCTATTAGCACTTTAGCCAGGCTGACTGAAATGTTAGCTCAGGGCCTGCAGGCCACTCACTACAAGAAACTAAAAGTATTCTCTGGTAATGTCCCAGTACCACAAGGGGAGGAAAACTTTGAGATATGGAAAGAACATACTCTCCAATGCCTGAAGGAATGGTCTTGCTCTGAAGAAGGCAAGCGGCAGCGTATCAGTGAAAGTTTGCGGTCTCCTGCTGCAGAATTGATCCGCTTGTACAGAGACTCTCATGAAGGAGTGAGTGCATTGGACTATATACAAGTACTGTCTGATCACTTTGAGCCATACTATGACCTTGCCCAGATGGTTGCTGATTACCGAATGGTTCGTCAAAAAGAAGGGGAAAATGTCTCTACTTTTATTAACCGTTTACAGCTACTTCTTTCACGTCTGGTGTACCACGCAGCTATATCTACTTCAGAGGTAGACGCTATGAGAACCAGTCAGTTGGTGAGAGGGTTACAACCTCATCATCCTCTTGCTCAAGTACTCAAGGTCTTACTATCTGATAGAGTCCTTCCATTTCCTGACTTAATGAAGTTAGTGAAGAAACAAGAAGCTGACATTAGTTTTAGTACCCCTAAGAAAGCGAAAAGCATCTCTAAAGAAGATGTTGTTCCTAATTCAAACAAGGACAAACCAGCGGAGCGGTCAGAACTTAGACAGTCCGCCACTCCACCCACTGCCACTCAACGGAGGAAGGATGCTAGAACCTGTTATAAATGTGGTCAGACGGGTCATACTGCCAGACAGTGTACGGAGGACAGTGAGGGATTGGGACACAGTGCTGTCTTCTCTATTCAGAATCAAAGACACCAAAGGAAGGCGGGCCGAGTAAAGACCAGAGGCGCTATCGCGGGCTCCAGGTCCGTTGTCAAAGTCACTGTCAATGGTCATGCCGCTCCTGCCCTGTTTGATACAGGATCTCAAGTGACCCTGATTTATCGCTCGTTCTACCAAAAGTATCTGAGGGATATACCTCTTCAGTCTACAGGACAAATGAAATTGTGGGGGCTTAATTCAGGATCATATCCTGTAGATGGCAGCCTACAAGTAGTTATAGCTGTCCCTGAATTAGAAGATCAGAGTGTCGCTCCCATGAAGATTACGGCTCTTGTCTGTCCTGATACAGGGGATTCTTGTGCAGCTCCTGTGATACTTGGCACTAATTGTCCCGCAGTGCATTATGCTTTTCAGAAGTTTCTTGGAAGAGATTGGAACCCTGCAGCTCAGCCGGTGAATATATCTTCTGATCTTAGAGAACTCTGTGATGCCCTGTCTACTGGCTATCGACATGGAATGGTATATCATATCGGTGAGAGAACCGTGGAAGTTCCTGCCGGCGGGGAGAGAATTCTGAGAGTAGCCTCCAGCATTGCTCCCGATTTGCTTGAAGGGGGGAGTTATGTCCTTATGGAAACCCCTGAAGAAATGATTAACCAGAATGGCTGGATGGTGATCCCAGAGAGAAAGGACTGGAGAAATAAAGTGGAGTTATCTACCTGTGTGACAGTGAGGAACTGTTCACCGCATCCGATCGTAATTGGACCATTCCAGAATGTGGCCCACTGCTACCCTGTGCTTGGAGTAAATCCATACGCTGAAGTGTGCAGGATTCAAATCCGAGATGCAATCCCTAATCTCAATCTTGACTTGAGTGATCCACATTTACCAGAGGCCTGGAATCAGCGACTGACACAGAAGTTGTCTGAATTATCGGAAGTGTTCTCCATGGATGATATGGATGTAGGTTGTGCTAAAAGTGCTCAACACACTTTCCGATTGACCGATTCTACTCCCTTCCGGGAGCGACCACGGAGAGTTGCTCCAAAGGATGTTGATGAGTTAAGACAGACTCTACAGCAAATGAAAGGTCAGGGGATCATTGTGGACAGTAAGAGCCCCTATGCCACACCTATTGTGGTGGTAAGAAAAAAATCTGGAGCAATTCGCCTATGTGTGGATTACAGAACTCTGAACCGGAGAACCTTACCTGATCAGTATACACTGCCGAGAATTGAAGAAGCTCTGGAAGCTCTGAATGGAAACTGTTGGTTCACAGTGCTGGACCTAAGATCGGGATACTATCAAGTCCCAATGGCACCTGAGGATCAGGAAAAGACAGCTTTCATATGCCCCTTGGGTTTCTTTCAGTTCACTCGTATGCCGCAAGGTACAAAAGGTGCGCCAGCAACGTTCCAAAGGTTGATGGAAAGAGTGTTAGGTGATTTAGTGCCCCGGGAATGCCTTGTATATCTTGATGACATTATTGTGTTTGGAAAGACGCTGGAAGAACATGAAGAACGACTCATGAGAGTACTCCATCGCTTAAAAGAAGAGGGGCTGAAGTTGTCGGCTGACAAATGCAAATTTTGTAGATCTTCGGTCACTTATGTAGGTCATATTGTTTCTGCTGAAGGAGTTGCTACCGATCCTGGTAAGATTGAAGCTGTGGTGAATTGGCCCCGACCGCAAAATATTACGGAGTTGCAATCTTTCTTGGGGTTTTGTGGATTCTATCGACGATTTGTGGAAGGATATTCAAAAATTGCTCGAGCCCTCCTCGACCTGTTGAAGAGTGATGCAGGAGATCCGGGAAAGAAGAAAGGGTCTTCCAAAAGCCTTTTTGGCGATAGGTGGACTGCGGATTGTGAAGAAGCATTTAAGTTGTTGAAGAAGAAATTGACAGAAGCTCCCGTTCTGGCTTATGCTGATGCACAGAAGCCATATGTGCTACATGTAGATGCCAGCTTTGAAGGATTAGGTGGCGTGCTGCACCAAGAATACCCGGCCGGGTTACGGCCCATAGCTTTCATAAGTCGAAGTCTTTCTCCCAGCGAGAAAAATTATCCAGTACATAAATTGGAGTTTTTGGCGCTCAAGTGGGCCATTGTTGATAAATTACATGACTATTTATACGGAGCCACGTTTGAAGTAAGAACAGACAACAATCCACTGACATACGTTTTGTCAACCGCTAAACTCGATGCTACAGGACATCGCTGGTTGGCAGCTTTATCCAACTACCAATTCACACTCAAGTATAAATCGGGGCCTAAGAACATTGGGGCAGATGCTCTATCAAGACAGCCTGGATTACCTAGTCCGGAAGTAGTGGATGAATGGGAAGAAGTGCCAAGTCCTGGAGTAGGAGCTTTGTGTGCCATGGCTGCTGTAGTTGAAGACCGAGTAGCCTTTTCTGAAACTCGGCTTATTGACTCTATTGGGGGAGGTCCCGAAGCTGTACCAGACATGTTTGCCTACCCTGCCGCTTTAGGATCCTTTGAGAGTTGTTCTATATCTTCAAAGCGAATGATCTGGAGTCAAAAGACTGATCCTTTAATTGGACCTCTTTATCAAGCAGTGAGTTCTCAAGACAGAGAAATGTTAAAGACATCCCTACCCTCTGAATGCAGTCAACTTCTACGAGATTGGGAGAAGTTTGAAATAGACAATGGCCTACTTTATCGTGTGGTGCTGTATCATGATCACCCTGGAAGGCGCCAACTAGTTATTCCAAGCTGCTTTCAGAAGATGATTTTCCGAAGTCTGCATGATTATCATGGTCATTTGGGACCTGAGAAGACTTATGGCCTAATACAAGACCGATTCTACTGGCCCAAAATGAGAGATACCGTGACTCGTCTGTGTAGGTGCTGTCGCAGATGTTTGCAGAGGAAGACTGTCCCGGTTCGAGCGGCCTTCATGGGACACTTGAAGAGTTCGGGCCCCATGGATCTTGTCTGCATAGACTTCCTTTGTATTGACAACGACTCCAGAGGATTTGGAAATGTATTGGTGGTGACTGATCACTTCACACGATATGCTCAAGCCTTTCCGACTAAGGATCAAAAAGCAGTCACTGTTGCAAGAGTGCTTTGGGAAAAGTATTTTATCAATTATGGCTTACCACATCGGTTGCATTCTGATCAAGGCCGGGATTTTGAGAGTAACCTGATCAAAGAGTTACTTCAGTTGTTGAACATCCGCAAAAGTCGGACGACGCCTTACCATCCAGAGGGAGATGCCCTTCCTGAAAGATTTAACAGGACTTTACTTGATATGCTTGGTACCTTACGAATTGAGGATAAGCGATCCTGGAGTCGAAAAGTGGAGGCTATGGTGCATGCCTATAATAGTACAAGGCACGAGAGCACAGGATATTCACCATACTTTCTGATGTTTGGAAGAGAGCCTAGGCTACCTATTGACATCTTGTTGGGAGTCTCTACCGATGGTATCAGTCATCGAGATCATTACCGATACGTGGCACGTTTGAAAGAAACGCTTAAGAGTGCTTATCAGCTGGCTGAGGAAAATGCGGCCAAAGTGAATGAAGGAAATAAAAGGAGATTTGATCTTCGAGTAAGATACCGAGAATTGAACCCTGGGGACCATGTTCTGCTACGGAATTTGGGAGCATCTGCAAAACATAAGCTGGCTGATCGATGGCGGAGTGAACTCTTTACAGTGGTAGATCGGTTGCCTGGAATACCAGTCTACAAGATAAAAGGACGGGACGGGAGGATCAGGACTTGGCATAGAAATCATTTGTTGCCTGTACCTCAGATTGATGGTATGGATATCTCCAATGATGGCTCGGCCTGCGATTCTCCACAGTCCTTAGCCGATATTCCACCTGACCTTCCTGAAACTCCTGAGAGTGATTGGACTGTGGCTCCTGAAGTTCCTAGATCACCAGTATCTTCTCCTTCAGGGAGACCTATGAACCCTCAAACTCCAGAATTCGTACCTAGATCTGTGTCTACAGATGAGCAGGGATCTAGCTCTCCTACGCCACCAGCACCATCCCCTCCCATGGCAGACAACCCTAGTTTAGGGCCTGGACATGCTAGTTTACCTCAGAGAGAGGTACGGAGAGGAGAGAGAATTAGACACCCTCCACCTATGCTGACATATGATAGTTTGGGGGACCCCAGATTTACTACTCAGCCTCATTTATACCATGCTTGGGTGGGTGCAGTGTCCACTTTGGTCAATATGTTACCAATTTTCGCTCCTGCTGGCATGTATACCTATTAACCTGTTGTGACTCTGTAAATGCAAAAGCAACCATATTGATATTGTCATTGGTAATGTTGACTGTATACTATGACTTTGTATGTCTTTGACGTGACGTAAAGATTTCACCAGAGGGAGAGTGTAGGGAACTGCCATTTCTACTAGTATATAATGTATCTGGCTTCTTTGCCCCTGCAGTTTGGCTTCAGACACCCCAGGCATTTAGTGCAAGTTTTGTTTTGTAAATACAGTGAGTCAGACACATGTGAGGCAGAGCTGCTGGGGGGAGAGATGTGAGCAGAGCTGCTGAGCCAGACATGTTATGTCTGGGGGAGTCTAAGAGCCACTGGTTCCTCTTTACTTCACAGTATATAGTTAGGTATGTGTTACCCCCCTATATACTCACAGGACCTAGCTAGTAACTGTAGTTAGGGATCCATATATATATATGAGTTCAGGGCAGTGATAGGTTAGGCTTCCGAAGGCCAACTAGCTAGTTAGAGGCCCGGTGGCACTAGTAGTTTAGCTGGCAGGTTAAGGACTCAGTGTTAGGGTAGTCAGGCCTGCATCTACTGCCGCCACCGTCGCCCTGTTTGCTGCCTGTGAAGAATCTCACCATCATCATCATCTCCTGATCAGCTGTCTGTCATCTCCTGGAAGAATCCGAGGATCCACAGTCATCCACAGGGGCCCCTGCATCTCTTCTGTTGCCTGGAGGTATTGTGCACTGGACTCTTGCTATATATCTATATATATACCCGGGTATATAACCTAAGACGGTTGAGGACTTGCTGGTTGTTGTAGTATTGCTGTGTTCTGAGTATATTGTATGTATGTATTATTACCCTGTTGAGTCTTATAAAGCTACTGTTATAACCTTATGTGGTATCTGTATGTATTCTTCAGACTGTGAGATTAGTACAGTGATCCTTGTACTACTAACTGTACTTCATGGGTAAGTCCCAGGAAGAGATCCTCCCTGTAATACAGAGGCTCTATCCTGGGTGGAGGCACTGATATATTTCATATATGTTCCCACTCTTCCCTTCAGCGAAGGCTTCAGGTCCCATTATACACACAGGTCAGCGCCAGAGTCTGTTGCGGGAGGGATAATACTCATACCCCCCCAAATAGGGCTACAAAAGCTTTTAAGCAATTAGTGTTTCAAGCAACTTTTGATTTTCTGGCAGGATTTGTGTCATTAATACATTTTGTAATATACTTTATTAACACATTGTGGCCCCTTTCTGTGGAATCCTGCATCTCTTTATTGATTCCCTGCTTCTCTATTAAGATCTATATCCTGATGCTCAGATGGAGGGAAGCGGAGGATGGGATTAGTAGTGGTGAATGGTGTGCCACCACCTAAGCTGAGCACACTCAACCATGCTCCCCAGCTCTGCTCCGAGGCTGAGGGGGGTCCTGCATTACTACTTCATGGTGGTGGTAGTAGTTTTCCTCCCTGGGCGCTTACAATTGGAGAGGGGACCTTTCTACTCTGAGCCAGTGTGATGGAAGTCGGAAGGGTCCTGATGGTAAGGCAGGATCAACTCAGGCATCCAGATGTGCAGTTGAAACAGGGTGTCACTTTACTCAGCAACTGAAGAGGTAATACAACAAGCAGCTTCCAAATGGGGGTTGTAGTTCTCCAGTGCTCAACTCCCCCAGTCTTGGTCTTAGGAGGGTGCCCAGGGATGTTTTAAGCTCTAAAACTAAACTCCACTTCAACTATATATCCTCTCATCTGCCTTTCCAAGCAATAGATACTGGGGGCTGTAGTGCAGGGTAGTCTTGACAGGGGTCTGGTTACCTTGTCTAAGGTGCCCAGCCAACTGTCACGGTACTCCACTGCTCTTCCTGGCACAAAGTCCAAACTCTTGACAGCTGAACTCCCTTGCTTAGGGCTGTCTCTAGATGAGCCTTGGGCTGTATCTTCTTCCTAGGGGCTGTGTGGAAACTGTTAGGCCTCAGTTGTCAGTTCCGACATGCACTGTTCACTGTCATACTCTTAGACTGAGCTCTAAGAGTTCCCTGCAGGAGACCTAAGTAGACACTTGCAGCATTGTCAAAATGCCACTTGGTACTATATATGAACAGGCACCTTCATGCAATTTTGATTGAAAGTGAATGTTTTATAAAAAAAAAAATGCTAATAAATGTATATGGTGGGTGCTGGACCGCAGGAGGATGCCCGGGACTGCGGGGTAGAGGTGGGTGTCCTCTGGGTGCAGGTCGTCGTCTACCTCCTCCCCCTCCTCCCTCGTTTTTCCTTGGTCTCCTCCCCCGCAGGTTCCCATCTCCTCCCGTATTGGAGCAGCGAGTGGTAGGTGCCACCGCTGTATAAGTAGCAGTGGCTCCTCCCCTCGGCCTCTCTCCGGCGCCTTCACAGATGGGATCGGACGTGTGTGAACTCCCTCGTCTGTGAGTAGGACATGGCTGATGAGAGCCACCTCCTGGAGGCCCTCCGAGCGGGTATTTCTTCTGAGGGGGGGGCTTTTCTTGCGCGACTCCTAGCAGGTGCAAGAGAAGTCTCGGCCCCCACTGCAGCGGTGCCGGGCACCACAGGTAACCCATAGAAGGGCTAGGAGTCGCTCTGATGTATCCTCGTCATCCTCATCAGGCCCCCCTAGGCGTAGGCACTGCAAGGGTTCTAGACACCGGTGGGATAGTGGTAGTAGACGCTCCCGGTCATCCAAGCGGGGTAGTCGCTCTAAGCATTCCCACTCCTCTAGGTGGCGCTCCCCATCCTCTTCCAGCGAGTCTTCCTGCAGCTCCAAGGGCTCTGGCAGGGCACGGTGGCATGGCAAGAGCCTGACCGATTGCACGGGTGGTCTTCCCGTGGGGCCATTTGGGCCAGCGCGGCACCAGCTCCAGTAAAGGCAGTGGATCATCCTGCGTTGCTTCCAATTGGTGAGTTTGACTTTGCTGGGACCTGGAGGGCGGGAAAGCAGTCAGAGTTGCTCCCTACCCTAAAAGCCTTATTGGGGCAACTAGAAAAGAAGTCAGGGGAAAAGAAGGACCCCCGCAGCGGGGGTGCGCGAAGAGTCTTTCTTGTTGGGGGGGGAGCCCTTTGGGGGCTCACCTTGATGAAGAAATGCGTAACAAGATATTTAGTAACCAATATGTAGATATTTGGTCGTTGTTATCGGTTGACCAGCAAACGGTCGACAAAGAGCAACGAGTAATAACAAAAAGGACAATGGATAGGTGCCTCCAGGTGGCTAAGAAAATCAACAACTGGATACCGGCCTTTACAGTATTGGGGTGCGTGATGGGGCAGCGCCATCCAGATCGCTGCTCTGAGTTACTTGTGTACATGGACACGATTTATTGTGCCTACAAATCGCATGGGGGTAGCGCCTGGTGAAATTACGACGAAGAGTTCAGGTGCCGCCTGGCTCTTCAAACGGACATAGGGTAGGCTGTTCAGGCCACCGACGTCTGGACTAGGCTGATGTTGGCGCAAAAATAGTCGCCGTTTCAACCCGGGGCCACCAGCCCAGGTAGCGCTTCCCTCATTCCAGTGGCCGTGCGTCGGCCAAGAACGTGCTGGCTCTTTAATGAGGGCCATTGCCGTTTCTATGGCTTATGCAAATTCAAGCATGAGTGTTCCGCCTGTGGAGGATCCCATGCTGCTGCTTGATGTAGCCGTCCTGCAAAGCCTCAGCCCAGGGGCAGTGCGGAAAGTAAGGACGCCGGTGAGCGTGGTAGAGCTGGGGCCATGGCTCGACCAGCATCCTAAAAGGCAAGAGGCATCACACTTGAGATTTGGTTTTACATTCGTTTTTTTTCATCCCGTTTCGTTTTTCTAGGTTTCCGGTCTCGGCCGATAATTTAAAATCAGCCAGGGCCCATCCTGCGGCTTTAAGAGAAAAGGTCCAAAAGGAGGTCGCCTTGGACAGAATTAGGGGTCCATTCCCCCCCCCCTTTGAGAACTTACGTGTTTCCCCATTACGTGTTTCCCCGTGGAGCCCCTGATCGAGGGAGATTATCAGTGGTCTTGCATGTCTTCCATTTTCTAATTATTGCTCCCACAGTTGATTTCTTCACACCAAGCTGCTTGCTTATTGCAGATTCAGTCTTCCCAGCCTGGTGCAGGTCTACAATTTTGTTTCTGGTGTCCTTCCACAGCTCTTTGGTCTTCACCATAGTGAAGTTCGGAGTGTGACTGTTTGAGGTTGTGGACAGGTGTCTTTTATACTGATAACAATGTCAAACAGGTGCCATTACTACAGGTAATGAGTGAGTGAAGAACAGAGGAGCCTCTTAAAGAAGAAGTTACAGGTCTGTGAGAGCCAGAAATCTTGCTTGTTTGTAGGTGACCAAATACTTATTTTCCACCATAATTTGCAAATAAATTCTTAAAAAATCAGACAATGTGATTTTCTAGATATGTTTTCTCATTTTGTCTCTCATAGTTGAGCGAGCATGATAAGGAAAGGTAAGGCAAGGTGAGTATGAATGTTTGTTATTTTTAATCACCTTCCCCTGGGCCTCCGATTATTATACTCTGGGGCCTAAGGAGACCCCAAAGTATAATAATAGCACCAAAGCGGAGGGGGTTGTTGGGAGCTTATAACACTGTGTGGGGGCCACTGTGGATCATATACAACTGAGTGGGGGCCACTGTAGAGCATATAATACTGGTTGGGGGTCACTGTGGAGCTTATACTCCATACAGTGGCTTCTTCACTGGTCCCCTATACTATATGGGGACCATTGATGGGGTCATTATATTGTGGGGGGGGGGCAGTGATGGAGGCCAATAGCCTGGGGGACATTAAAGGGGGTTGTGCAGGATAACATTTTATTTTTAATTACGCCAGGGCAGGTGAAAAAAACAAAACAAAAAAAACCCCCAAACTTTCTTTCCTGTCCCCAGTGTCTCCCAGCGCAGTTCGGTCCTGCAGTTCTGTTGTTTTCTTCCAGCTGAAGTTCCACCTGCACATGACTACCTGTGACGTCACGTGACCCCTGAGGCCAATCAGCGGCCTAAGGGAAGGGACCTGGGACGTCAGAGCCAGTGAGGACTTCCGGCAAAAGAAGACAGCAGAGCTGCAGGACCGGACTGTGCTGGGAGGACACTGGGTACAGGTAAGTATGTTTAGTATGTTTTTTTTTTTTTTTTTTGGGGGGGTTAGGGTGGATTCACCTCCCCCAGACTAATTATAAAAAAGAAAAAAAATTATACTGGACAACCTCTTTAAAGTGTGGCGCATTAGGGGGGCCCGGGGGGCCCGGGGGTATATTAAAGGGGTTGTCCAGGCATAATTTGTTATGGTTTATCCTCAGGATAGGCCATATATACCTGATCTGTATGGGGCTGACCGCTGTATGGAGCCACGTCTGGAGCCCATCCTGTACACAATACAGGGTCAAAAGCAGAAAGCTCTGTCCACTGTGTATTAGCCGGGCACCTTCACTGCATCTCAGCACTTATTGAAGTCAGTAGGAGCTGAGCTGCAGTGAAGGCGCCGGGCGACTAAACAGCAGATGGAGCTTTCTGCTACCGGCCCTGTGTTGTGTACAGAACGGGTGCAGGAAGTGGCTCCGTACAGCTGATGGGGCCGTGTGTCAGCCCCCTACTGATCAGGTATTTATGGCCTATCCTGAGCATAGGCCATAAAAAAGATTAACCCTGGACAACCCCTTTAATATGCCCCACACAGTTTAATGTCCCCTCCACAGGATAGTTAGCATCACTGCTCCCACACAATAACACAATATAATGACTCCATCACTGTTCCCCATACAGTATGGGGGACCAGTGAAGAGGCCACTGTATGGGGAACCAGTGAAGTGGCCATAAAAAAAATTTGGCCCAGACAACCCCTTAAAAGAGGTTGTCCATAAACTAGAGCAACTGCCAGGGAGGAGTAAAAAAAAAAAAAAATTCAAAAAAAGCATACTCACCTGTCCCCAGCAACCCATTGTCCCCTGCCTGTGTCTGTTCGGTTTCATGGCGGCACCTCATTTCTGGAAATCCTGTATCCAATTGGTCTTCGCGGTCACATGAGGTGCAAGACTCCCAGCAAGGAGTCGCCGGCATGAGATTGAATGGACACTGGCAGCGGACAACGGAGCACTGAGGACAGGTGAGTATGCTTTTTTATTTATTTACCCAGCACATGGGTTGCGCTAATTCCTGGACAACCTCTTCAAATGATTTATCCATCTTTCTAATATTGATGGCCTGTGCTTAGGATAGGCCAGCAATATTACATCTGCGATGATACAACAGCCAGGACCTCTGCGGATCAGCTTTTCCAGGACAGTGCGGCTACAGGTAACAATTCTAGGAGCCACGCTGTTCACTTGCCATACAGGGTGTAGCAGTGGGTTTAGGTAGTGCAGTGGTGCATATGGTATGGCGGATGAGCAGCATGGCTCTCGACATGTTATTACCTTTAGCCGCTCTGTCTCAGTACCGCTGATCAGCAAGGGTCCTGATGGTGGGCCCCTAGAAGCAATTCCACTGGTGGGCCCTAGACATCCCAGTCCGACACTGCCTATATATTTTTTGAAAGAAGACAACTTGAAGATTACATGTGTTAAAGATCTCGTCCTACCAAAACCCGCGTCTGGCACACCTGAGATCGCTTCAATTACCTCACACCCACCTCTAGTGAGTGTTCTGGGCCCATAGGATAATATGAAATTAGCTTTATAAATTTTATATATTTATTAATCCCTAAAAGGGTCGGTACTAGACACTTAACACATACAGAAAATACATGCAACGGTTAGCAAGCAAATACAAGTGGAAAGCAACTTGACACGGTGCACAAAATAAAAATGAGAATAAACAGAAGAAAAGGAAATATTACCAACACAAGTCTGAGATTGGTTCTTTGGGCTCCGGATGTTGAGCTCAGGGCGTGTACTTAGATTCAGTCCAAAAGCATGTGTCCGGGCATGCTATTCCAGTGGCAGCAACCCCTTTGGTCTGGGCAGTGCTATCTGGGTGGCTTTCAGCAGAACAAAAAACCATATAGATAATTACCAGAACAAGTAGAAAGTCCATTTGTTTGTTTGTTTGTTTGTTTGTTTGAGTTGGAAGGGACCTCAAGGGCCATCGAGTCCAACCCCCTGCAAGGCAGGAATTCCTAAAACATCCCAGCTATATACCTATCCAGTTTCCGCTTGAAGATTTCAATTGATGGAGAACTCACCACCTCCCGTGGCAGCCTATTCCACTCTCTCACTACCCTTACTGTTAGAAAGTTTTTCCTAATGTCTAATCTGAATCTCCTTCCCCTTAGTTTCATCCCATTACTTCTCGTGCTTCCTTCTGCTAATGAGAAAAGGGTAGATCCCTCTGCACTGTGACAACCTTTCAGATATTTAAATACCGCTATTAAGTCTCCCCTTAGCCTTCTCTTCTGCAAACTAAGCAGTCCCAGTTCTTTTAGCCTCTCCTCGTAGGACATGGTTTGTAGACCTTCCACCATTTTGGTTGCTCTTCTCTGGACCTGCTCCAATAAATCGATGTCTTTCTTAAACTGGGGAGCCCAGAACTGTACACAGTATTCCAGGTGGGGTCTGACCAGGGCAGAGTACAGCGGAATAATTACCTCTCTTGATCTAGCTTCAATGCTCGTCTTGATACATCCTAGAATTTTATTAGCCTTTTTAGCCACCGCACCGCACTGTTGACTCATGTTGAATTTGCGATCTATTATTATGCCCAGATCCTTTTCCCCTGTACTCTCACTTAGTACTATTCCTCCCATACTATATGTGCTTCTTGCATTTCTGTTACCCAGATGTAGAACTTTGCATTTGTCCCTGTTGAATACCATTTTGTTCACCTCAGCCCATTGTTCCAGTGTGTCTAAGTCCTTTTGGATGCATTCTCTCTCCTCTCTAGTGTTGGCCATTCCTCCTAGCTTTGTATCATCTGCAAATTTTATTAGTTCCCCATTAACCCCATCATCCAGATCATTTATAAAAATATTAAAAAGTACTGGGCCCAGGACAGAGCCCTGCGGCACCCCGCTTTTTACTTTCTTCCAGTTTGATGTATAGCCATTTAGAATTACTCGTTGTGCCCGATCATTAAGCCAATTGTGAACCCACCTCACTGATATTTTATCAAAGCCATACTTGATCATTTTTTCAATAAGAATGTTATGTGATACTTTATCAAAGGCCTTACTAAAGTCAACATATACTATGTCCACTGCATTTCCCTGGTCCAACCATTCAGTGACTTTATTATAGAAGGAAATAAGATTAGTCTGACAAGATTTATTAGGCATAAAGCCGTGCTGGCTCTGATTAATTAAAGCCTTCCCATCCAGGTACCTAATTAAATGTTCTTTAACGATTTGTTCAAAGATTTTTCCTACTATCGAGGTCAGACTTACCGGCCTATAATTTCCTGGGTCGTCCCTATTCCCCTTTTTGTAGATGGGGACCACATTTGCCCTTTTCCAATCTAGAGGGACCACTCCTGTTTCCCATGACTTATTAAAGATTATTGCAAGGGGTTCTGTTATTTCCTCTGCTAATTCTTTTAAAACTCTAGGGTGTAAATCATCCGGTCCTGGGGACTTGGTTTCCTTAATCTTAGCTAAATGTTCTCTTACCAAACCTTCGCTTATAATCAGCTTGGAGTCCTCATTCCCCTCATCACTATCACCATTAATGTTGATATTTCCATCCATTTCTTGGGAGAAGACGGATACAAAATATGAATTCAGTAACTCCACCTGCTGATCCACCATGTTAACTTTTTCACCCTTTTCGTTCTTCAGGACTCCAATGGTTTCCTTCACTTTTCTCTGAGCCCATGTGGTAGGCTTCAGGGTTCTTACTTAAGCAAGTTACAGAGCATGTGTTTCCTACATACAGTTACATCTCTTCCAGGATAACAAAGAGTTTCAGGCCTCAATGCTAGGCCACATGGTTGAAGTCTGCAGCATGATCTCCAAGGACAAAAGACAAAGACACACCTCTTCCTGGTCTGAGAACTTTTAACTAACCTGGTCTCCTACCTAAGTGATGTCACCAGGAGGAGGAGCCCTGCCCTCCTTTCTAAATCCTTTAGAATCATATTTCCTTATAATTCCTCACCCGATAACTGTAGAGTCGGGCAGGAAGTATGATAGGGTTCGTGGTGAGGTCCCCATTGTGTAGACCCCAAGGATGGTACCCCAATCCCCTTTGGGTAAGGAGATCTGTGTCTGGACCTTTTCTGGGCTTTGAACCGTATCTTGTTTGACCTTAAAACGTGTGCCTTGACCTGACACATCTGGGGAATTTATCGGGGCGACTGTAAGAGGTTCCCCAGGGCAGATATTGCCATAAAACCATAATCCCTTTAATGTGTAGCTGACTCCAACTTGTCTGTGAACGGAGTGCAGAGAGCCCTCCCAGCACATCCTTTCTGCAGGACCCTCTGCCGGGTTAATGAGTGTAGCACTGTTACAGTCATATGAAAAAGTTTGGGCACCCCTATTAATCTTAATCATTTTTAGTTCTAAATATTTGGGTGTTTGCAACAGCCATTTCAATTTGATATATCTAAGAACTGATGGACAAAGTAATATTTCAGGATTGAAATGAGGTTTATTGTACTAACAGAAAATGTGCAATATGCATTAAACCAAAATTTGACCGGTGCAAAAGTATGGGCACCTCAACAGAAAAGTGACATTAATATTTAGTAGATCCTCCTTTTGCAAAAATAACAGCCTCTAGTCGCTTCCTGTAGCTTTTAATCAGTTCCTGGATCATGGATGAAGGTATTTTTGACCATTCCTCTTTACAAAACAATTCCAGTTCAGTTAAGTTTGATGGTCGCCGAGCATGGACAGCCCGCTTCAAATTATCCCACAGATGTTCAATGATATTCAGGTCTGGGGACTGGGATGGCCATTCCAGAACATTGTAATTGTTCCTCTGCATGAATGCCTGAGTAGATTTGGAGCTGTGTTTTGGATCATTGTCTTGCTGAAATATCCATCCCCGGCGTAACTTCAAATTCGTCACTGATTCTTGTACATTATTCTCAAGAATCTGCTGATACTGAGTTGAATCCATGCGACCCTCAACTTTAACAAGATTCCCGATGCCGGCATTGGCCACACAGCCCCAAAGCATGATGGAACCTCCACCAAATTTTACAGTGGGTAGCAAGTGTTTTTCTTGGAATGCTGTGTTTTTTTGATGCCATGCATAACGCCTTTTTGTATGACCAAACAACTCAATCTTTGTTTCATCAGTCCACAGGACCTTCTTCCAAAATGAAGCTGGCTTGTCCAAATGTGCTTTTGCATACCTCAGGCGACTCTGTTTGTGGCGTGCTTTCAGAAACGGCTTCTTTCGCATCACTCTCCCATACAGCTTCTCCTTGTGCAAAGTGTGCTGTATTGTTGACCGATGCACAGTGACACCATCTGCAGCAAGATGATGCTGCATCTCTTTGGAGGTGGTCTGTGGATTGTCCTTGACTGTTCTCACCATTCTTCTTCTATGCCTTTCTGATAGTTTTCTTGGCCTGCCACTTCTGGGCTTAACAAGAACTGTCCATGTGGTCTTCCATTTCCTTACTATGTTCCTCACAGTGGAAACTGACAGGTTAAATCTCTGAGACAACTTTTTGTATCCTTCCCCTGAACAACTATGTTGAACAATCTTTGTTTTCAGATCATTTGAGAGTTGTTTTGAGGAGCCCATGATGCCACTCTTCAGAGGAGATTCAAATAGGAGAACAACTTACAATTGGCCACCTTAAATACCTTTTCTCATGATTGGATACACCTGGCTATGAAGTTCAAAGCTCAGTGAGGTTACAAAACCAATTTTGTGCTTCAGTAAGTCAGTAAAAAGTAGTTAGGAGTATTCAAATCAATAAAATGATAAGGGTACCCAAATTTTTGCACTGGTCAAATTTTGGTTTAATGCATATTGCACATTTTCTGTTAGTACAATAAACCTCATTTCAATCCTGAAATATTACTGTGTCCATCAGTTATTAGATATATCAAATTGAAATGGCTGTTGCAAACACCCAAATATTTAGAACTAAAAATGATTAAGATTAATAGGGGTGCCCAAACTTTTTCATATGACTGTATGTAAACAAAGGCCTGTGTCAGTGACTCTCTGGGGATCAAAGGTTATTGTTTACAGAGTCCCCGGATCATGTTTCTTAAGCCTAGGACCAAATGGCTAATAACAGACAGGAACCACACAATATGAGCGAGTAGTAGTACAAGAAATACATATCTGGGGCTCTTATCATCACAATGTGTCCCAATGGGTTATCAATAGCCACATCCACCTTCATGTAACTTTGTGACAAATACAAATAATTTTTTTTAAAAATGCACTAAAACATATATTTGCACTTAAAACTCCTATTCAATCTTACATTCACACACGAAATACATTTAAAATAAAATATCAAGGTGTACACAATTTAAATATACCACAAACTAACTACAACAAGAGCTCGTACTCTCAAAAACGTTAATACAGAAGAAAAGCAAGATTTTGCTGTTATTCTCTAATATGTTAAAAATCTATACTAGCAAACTGTGACTGTGATACCAAAATCTAACGTTTTTGAGATTGCACAGCATACAGTATTTAAAAACACAACTTAATATTTCATATAGACAACCACCTTCATGCAACTTTGCAGAAAACAGAGATTGTAAGCAAAAATTTATCAAAAATTCAAATTTGCCACTAAAGTGCATGCTCAAGCATTCCCTTTCTGCAAACAAAATGTACTTTCCAAAAAACTGCAATATGTGAGGAATTCATACATACCACACATATACAGTACCGACCAAAAGTTTGGACACACCTTCTCATTCCAAGAGTTTTCTGTATTTTCATGACTATAAAAATTGTAGATTCACACTGAAGGCATCAAAACTATGAATTAACACATGTGGGATTATATACTTAACAAAAAAGTGTGAAACAACTGAAAATATGTCTTATATTCTAGGTTCTTCAAAGTAGCCACCTTTTGCTTTGATTACTGCTTTGCACACTCTTGGCATCCTCTTGATGAGTTTCAAGAGGTAGTCACCTGAAATGGTCTTCCAACAGTCTTGAAGGAGTTCCCAGAGATGCTTAGCACTTGTTGGCCCTTTTGCCTTCATTCTGCGGTCCAGCTTACCCCAAACCATCTCGATTGGGTTCAGGTCTGGTGACTGTGGAGGCCAGGTCATCTGGCGTAGCACCCCATCAGTCTCCTTCTTGGTCAAATAGCCCTTACACAGTCTGGAGGTGTGTTTGGGGTCATTGTCCTGTTGAAAAATACATGATGGTCCAACTAAACGCAAACTGGATGGAATAGCATGCTGCTGCAAGATGCTGTGGTAACCATGCTGGTTCAGTATTCCTTCAATTTTGAATAAATCCCCAACAGTGTCACCAGCAAAGCACCCCCACACCATCACACCTCCTCCTCCATGCTTCATGGTGGGAACCAGGCATGTAGAGTCCATTCGTTCACCTTTTCTGCGTCGCACAAAGACACGGTGGTTGGAACCAAAGATCTCAAATTTGGACTCATCAGACCAAATCACAGATTTCCACAGGTCTAATGTCCATTCCTTGTGTTCTTTAGCCCAAACAAGTCTCTTCTGTTTGTTGCCTGTCCTTAGCAGTGGTTTCCTAGCAGCTATTTTACCATGAAGGCCTGCTGCACACAGTCTCCTCTTAACAGTTGTTGTAGAGATGTGTCTGCTGCTAGAACTCTGTGTGGCATTGACCTGGTCTCTAATCTGAGCTGCTGTTAACCTGCGATTTCTGAGGCCGGTGACTCAGATGAACTTATCCTCCGCGGCAGAGGTGACTCTTGGTCTTCTTTTCCTGGGGCGGTCCTCATGTGAGCCAGTTTCTTTGTAGCGCTTGATGGTTTTGGCCACTGCACTTGGGGACACTTTCAAAGTTTTCCCAATTTTTCGGACTGACTGACCTTCATTTCTTAAAGTAATGATGACCACTCGTTTTTCTTTACTTAGCTGCTTTTTTCTTGCCATAATGCAAATTCTAACACTCCATTCAGTAGGACTATCAGCTGTATATCCACTTGACTTCTGAACAACACAACTGATGGTCCCAACCCCATTTATAAGGCAAGAAATCCCACTTATTAAATCTGACAGGGCACACCTGTGAAGTGAAAACCATTTCAGGTGACTACCTCTTGAAGCTCATCAAGAGAATGCCAAGAGTGTGCAAAGCAGTAATCAAAGCAAAAGGTGGCTACTTTGAAGAACCTAGAATATAAGACATATTTTCAGTTGTTTCACACTTTTTTGTTAAGTATATAATTCCACATGTGTTAATTCATAGTTTTGATGCCTTCAGTGTGAATCTACAATTTTTATAGTCATGAAAATACAGAAAGCTCTTGGAATGAGAAGGTGTGTCCAAACTTTTGGTCTGTACTGTATATACCTGTATATATTTAGGGGTGCAGGGGTTAGAAAAAGGGGTTAAAGAAACGCCAAAATCACAGAAATGCGCCAACCAATTTTGTGCATGCAAATTAAATAGGACTTTACATAAAAATATAATTTTCTATCCACCTATAAAAATTGTAGCAATTTATACGTTCATCTCAAGTGATAATCATTATTGCTATTATTTTAGCATGTAACGGATATCGCTAGAGGCGTATTTTACTCTATAAAGATCAGGTATGGACAGGACAGCGATTGGGTGAAATGTAAGCTTTATTGATGACTTTGTGAATGTATTATGTAAGTGTTGCAACTCTTTTGGCGTTGCGACCTGGACAATTGTAAACATCTGGGTCACAGCGCCAATAAACTTCCTGGTTATGTTCAGAGGGGTATTACAGAAGAATACCCCTCTAATAAGGCTCAGAGGGGTATTACATTATCCCTCTATGTGACAATCAGAGAGCATAAAGTATAGTGTGCTCTCTGATTGATAGGAGAGGGGATAACATGGACAGAAGTCCCTGCTACCCCTCCCTGGGGTCAAATACAGGTTATGCACAGATGATGATGATGATTTCTCATCTCTGTGCAGTCTCTTAAGATGCTTCCTGAGACAAGAGGGGGAAGGACATTTTAGCGCCCCATATCTCAGGATCCGTTTGGAGTATTAAGAATCTCATCTTTAAAATGATACCAAGATCTTCATGATAGCCCTTACAAATTCAGAGCGAATCGCTGTTAAAAACGCTTTTGGGTATTGAGAATGGGATCTCAATGCCAAATAGAGTTTTCAATAGTGAATCGCTCCGGAACTGTAAGGGCGATTATCGGCATTAGAAGATATATCAACATTAGAAGTAAGGACGTATTAGATACGTGGTTGGCTACAGAAGTGCCACCTTGGGAGGACGTATAGCTATGTGGCTGGCAGGGAACAGCATGTTTTTTTTATACAGGATAGGTCATCAGTGGGGGTCCAACATTCGAATCCTGCATGGATCAGCTGCTCTGGGTATCACTGCTATAGAATGGATGGAGTTTCAGCTCTGCAGCTATTACATGTGCATCTCAATAAATTAGAATATTTTTGAAACATTCATTCATTTCAGTAATTCAGTAATTCAGTTCATAATCCGCGTCTTCCACGATTGTGTGTCCTACTGAACCAGACTAAGGGACCATTTAAAGGCTTAGGAAACCTTGGCAGGTAACACACTGAATTTACAATACTGAACTTTTTTACAATATTCTAATTTTCTTAGATTTGGGTTTTCATTACCTGTAATCCATAATCAACATTTACAGAAATAAAACACTTGAAATAGAACACTCTGTGTGTAAAGAATCTAGAAAATATAGCAGGTCACTTTTTTAATTTAATTACTGAAATAAATAAATGTTTCAAAGATATTCTAATTTATTGAGATGCACCTGTACTTGAATAGGAGCAGAGCTGTTTCTGGCCCCATGCACAGCCATAGCCGGAACAGTTGATCAATGCAAGGTCTGACTATATTTATAAAAAGTACTGTATCTATTCTCACACTGGCCTAACACTTGCCAATTCTGTAAGGGTTTTCTTTGCATCTTTCACCCCATTTACATCACAGTAATTACAACAGAAGATAATGGATAATGTCATAGATTATCTTCTCCCCTCACTACAAGGAGCATATCTAGAAAACTCTCACATAGACCTCAGTGAGTTGACTCCAATCTATTACTGCCTATGACCATGAGACTGCTGTAAAGCATATTACTAAATGCTATTAACATAGCAGAGGAGAAACGTAGGCAATCATGCAGAGAAAATACAATAAAAAAATCTATAAGTAACCAAAAAAAACAGATTAGGAAAAAAGCAGCATAGTTCCTGGGTGCTATCCCCAGGGTCCATCTTACAAACCCTCCAGTTGTAGTACAAAATTGGGCAGGTGGACTTTTTATTCCATGCATATAATGTGATTTTTTTTTTCGCTAGAAACCTGATAAAAGTTTCAGATTAGGAAAAAGTGATATATTTCACTATCATATAAAAGGAACCTGTGTTTTCATCACATTTTGACAGATCTGCTGGTTCTTTCTGGGCAATCAGTCCTCTACCTGTTCAAGTCGTCATTAGTGGTTTCCTATCAGTTTTTCTGCTGCCAATAGCCTCAGTATGGCAGCAAAACATTTTAACTTTCTGTCTGAGGGGGGCCTTGAAAAATATAGAGAGGTCTGCCAGTAGGTTACTGCTCCAAACTTCCTGTCCCTTACTTCCCATGAGGCTTTGCAGTTCTCTCTAAAAGAAATCACTCCTTATACATAGAAAATCGTGGAATTTCTGCTGTTACACACAATATATCCTTTTCTTATTAACCCATCCCCTTCCATTATTACTACTACTGTTTTTATTATATGTAAGGGCCAGTTCACATCTGCGTTCGGCATTCCGTTCGGGGGAGTCCGTTATAGTCTATGGGGTCCGCAGGTTTCCTTAGGTAAACTGCTTTTCTATGCGTATAGGTTTCCGTTCGGGGGTCCCCAAGCGGACACCCCGAACGGAATGCTGAAAGCAGATCTGAACCGGCCCTTATTCTGTTAGAAGGAACTGTAAAATCGCAAAACGTAAATAGAAAAGCCCAAGTGAACACAGCATAGGAGATACTTTCCAGTTTTATTTCACAATGGATAACAACTGAAACAGGTCAAGGCGAGCTGATGCGATCCGATGCAATGCAGTGGAAAGGGGCTATTTATTTTGTTAAGAAACTTACAGAATTCACCAAACTTTTGGTCTGAAGAGTACACCACTTTTGAACAGTTTTGTGTCCGGTTTGCAATTAGTTAGGGTTGCTTATTGAACTGTCTTTGGTTGTTTGAAAACTCCACTCACATTGAGCTCAATATTGAATGACTTGTGTACAGTGGTGACTCTAGCTTCTTTGCTGCCTGAGGCGGACTATAGAAAGACGCCCCCCCCCCAAAAAAACAAAACAAAACTGAGTTTCCATGCTACTAGTTTAACACACTGTTATCGTCTCACAATATACACAATACACGAAGTTATAAAAAAGTTTTTAAGTTTTTAAGAATTCTTCATCCTGTATTACTTCAGTATCAGATCAACAACACGGCATTAATAATGACAGTAACTTCCCACATCTTCTGCTTGGTGGATGGACGAGCCCACGTGGCCCCCATTCTCTATAATAGGAGCGCCGCAGATAGCTGAGGACTGGACTTCGGGTATCTTTGGCTCTCCCATTGAAGTGAGTGAGAGCCACGCGGGTTCGTCCATCCACCAAGTGACACACCTATATATATGGCTGCGGTCAGGCTGGATTCCCACCTAGTGGGGGGAAAAAACCCAATTCTCAGGCTCAGTGGGGGTCTCAGCAGACAGACCCCCATCACTCAGGTATTTATCCTCTATCATTTAGGTGAATACAGGGCAGTAACATTCTGTGACTTACAGGTGACGTCTCTGACTAATCGGTCACATTTCCCTTCTCTTCCCTCTGGACCACCATCACCACTTCTTCCAGCTGTGACTTGTCTCTGTAAAGTTTGCAACACAGACATCTTTGGCTCCTCACTTTTCCAGGCATCCAACCCACATTGTCCTCACCTACACAAAGCCCCCATCCTGCTGCTACCCCCAATTATATAATATATGATATAACCCCCCATAATGAATAATACCCCCAAGTGCATCTTTATATTAATAATGTCCGTGTGTACCCTGTATAAATAGTGCCCCTTATTAATAATGCCCCAGGTGTTAACTAATTAAAAGGTTTTCCAGGTCATTAATAAACTAATCAGTGGGGTTCAAAAACCCAGGAGCCCCACTGATCAGCTGTTTGAATGGTACCTGTGTAAGCGCCATGACCGCTTCTCTGTTTACATAGTGTAATTCATCTCATAGCGGCCATGTAATGTAACTGCAGCCTCGTCCTGTACATGTCTACAGTATGTGACAAGGCTACAATTACATCACACGGTCACTATAAACAGACAGCGTATAATATAAACAGGTGCCATAGCCCATGTTTATAGCGCCCCATTTACACACACTATAAAGTTCCACAGCAGCCCCTGCACACTGTATTACACAGTGTTATGGCCCGCAGCGGCCCCTGCACACTGTATTATGCCTCTCAGCGGCCCCTGCACACGGTATTATGCTCCATAGTGGCCCCTGCTCACGGTATTATGCCCCGCATTGGCCACTGCACACGGTATTATGTTCCGCAGCAACTCCTGCACACAGTTTTATGCCCCATATTGGCCCCTGCACTGGTATTATGCTCCATAGTGGCCCCTGCACTTGTATTATGCTCTATAGTGGCCCCAGCACACGGTATTATGCTCCATAGTGGCCCCTGCACTGGTATTATGCTCCAGAGTGGCCCCTGCACAGGGTATTATGCTCCATAGTGGCCCCTGCACTGGTATTATGCTCCATAGTGGCCCCTGCACTTGTATTATGCTCTATAGTGGCCCCTGCACTTGTATTATGCTCCATAGTGGCCCCTGCACTGGTATTATGCTCCAGAGTGGCCCCTGCACAGGGTATTATGCTCCATAGTGGCCCCTGCACTTGTATTATGCTCCATAGTGGTCACTGCACAGGGTATTATGCTCTATAGTGGCCCCTGGACTCGGTATTATGCTCTATAGTGGCCCCTGCACTTGTATTATGCTCCAGAGTGGCCCCTGCACAGGGTATTATGCTCTACAGTGGTCCCTGCACAGGGTATTATGCCCCATAGTGGACCACCCATGAACTATTATTATACTATGGGGTCTTTTCAGACCCCAGAGTATAATGATTGGAGACCCAGGGGAGAATACAAACATAAAAATCAGAGTTACTTACCTATCCTGGACACTGGTGCACTCCTTGCAGCTTTTGGCCCTGTTTAATTGCGCACACACGTCACGTGATCAGGCCGGCGACGCGACCTGATGACGTCACCACAGGCCTCAAGCCTGCTCGGAGTTACATCGTATCGCAGGAGGTGAGTAACGCTGTTTTTTATGTTCCCTCACCAACCCTAGGCCTCCGATTATTATACTCCGGGGTCTGAATAGACCCCGGAGTATAATAATAGTAGTATTTGCGGCCTGCGGCCTAACTTACCGATGCCCGCTCACAGCGGCATCCGCTTCCCTTTCTGCGGCCCATAGCAGAAGGGGAAGCGGAGGAGGCCACGAGCAGACGCGGGTAGGTAAATAAATAGGCCCTGACCTGCCGGGGATACTCCAACAGGTTACGGCCTATATATATATATATATATATATATATATATATATATATATAAAGCTATACTCACCTGCGATGCCTTGATGCAGCCGCCGCCTCCTCCTCTTGTCCGCGACGTCTGTGTCTCAGCGTAGGCGGCGTGATGACGTCATTGTATCGCCGCCTGCGCTGAGATGCGACGTCTTGTAAACCAGCCCAGGAGAGGCCCGGCTCAGCTGTTTTTTTTTTTTTTTAAAGCGGCCTGTCCTGGGCTGGTTTACATGAAATAGTAAAATGCCGCCCCCCGGACAGTGCCGCCCGAGGCGGCCGCCTCACCTCGCCTCATTAGCGGTGCGCCCCTGCTTGTGCACATATTAGGCCTCAAGTCATAGAAAATGCACAAAAGCTTAACTTGAGCCTTTACCACATTTAACGTTGACATGAAATTTGGTACCGTTTATATGATTTTTGTTCAGGACATTAACCACAGCTGTGACGTTTCATTTGCAAGCTCACTAACCCCCCCGCCAGAAAACAAAACATTACAGCAGTAGGTGACATCTTTTCCCCTTGAAGCCACTTATGGGAGTGATTTATTACCCAGTGAGATATGCAGGAGGAGAGCAATGCTGCATGAACTGAAGAAAAGACAGATACTGTGACTAAAAACAGACCCTGTAGCTGGGAGGGAATTTTCACACAGGGCAGAGTGGAGTAGAGAGGGGTACATAGAGTGAGAGCAGGCAGATCATGGGAAATGTAGTTTGTCCAGAGATTCACTGCATGTAAATAACAGTGATACAAGGATCAGAAAGTAAAATAAAGCCAAGCATATGGTGCACAAAGGAAAAGTGAGTATTAGCATTGCTGTAGATGCGTTTGCATTTAATTTTTGGAAGCTGGTAACCCCTTTAATAGTTCAATACACTGTCCCTAATCCATGGCAGCTTTTTAGCAGCTCAAGCAGAATAATAGTTTGTTTATAGTATACCTATCATCAAATTCTAAAAAGAAAAAGCACATGCTTATTACATGCAAAGAGTAGTATGTACGTATTTTCCCCACTCACACAGCCCCAATCTTGTTGCATGGCTGTCCTCTCCATTCTTGGGTGTGATGAAAGAAGCCCAATTGTGTATGTATCATTGCTAAGTTATGTTGTTCATGTATGTATCCTTAGTTAATATAGTATTTATGCTTGTGTCATCGGTATAGTGCACTGGTATGTGCCTATACAAGTAATGTCGGGTGGTCAGGGGTGAAAATGTTTCTTCCTGCCATCAAGAACAAACATACTGCCAAGGAAGGTTTTATTGCTTTACAACTTCAAGCATAACAAATTGTGACTGGACTGTGTCCTCATGGACATCTGTTGGGTATCCCTCTTTCCAAGGCGCAGATGAAACCAGCCATTTTCCAGCTTCTAAAGATGTTGAAAGGGGGCAGGAGGGGAGGCAGGAGGTGTAACTAAGCACATGAACTTTACCTTACAAGAGTCTGTGAATACCTTGGATCTGTGTGCCATATCTTGGAGCCAGTGAGGAAGCTGGGTGTACCTATTTCATCAGAAGAGATACTCCAAGCTCCATGGAACCAAAAAGATTATAGGTTAAGTTCATTCTGTTTTTCTATTTTTATGTTAAAACTATTTGCTTGTTTGTCAACTTTGATTTGTATTTTCTTTTTATATATAGCAATGAACCTTTGGGTATTAAATTGTTGAACTTAATGGTACTTTGCGTTTGCTCTAGTATTCCATTACCATTTTGAAGTGTATTTGTGTCTGACTGCTGGGAGCAGTGTCTGGGATTCCTATTGATCCTGATTCTGAATACAATAGGTGGTGGTGGTGGTGTATATTTGGGAAGCGTGGACTGTGTTGGAGTGCGATTCATGCTCAATTTGCAGCCTGAGTGAAGGGTGAATGCAAGATTGAGTGAGTGGAGTGAATTGACACCTGACAGCCACACCCACATCACGTGCTATGTTGGTAATTAAAGTGATTTTCACTTTTTATTGTGATCATACTAACTATCATATGAGCACAAGTTAGTTGAATCAACAGTGACCATTGAAAGATTGGGGAAAGGCACATATTAGACATATCTCTGAAAGTAAAAGGCTTGCTACACATCTTGATGGGGGTAAAGCCCCGTTATATTTGCTTGAGATCATATCACAGAGTCAACCCCCTCTCCCCCCTGGTGAAGTCACAGCTTTATTTTTGATGATCATAGTCTGGAATTATCTTACAGTATATCCATACAGGGTATGTGCACCAGATTGTGTACCCTTGTGTAATAAACTGGAAGAATTTCACTTATGGGAATGTGGGAATGCTTAGGTGTGCATACTACTTTGCAATTATTCTCTTCGGACCATATCAAAAGTTTTGTGCATCCTTGCAAGAAATTTGCATTACCTCATAACCTGATGTATCATTCATTATGTGCAGCTGTGGCACCCTTTGAATGAGCAAGCCAGTCAGTAGTGTACTCAGGGGCGTAACTACCGGGGTAGCAGTGGTAGCGAATGCCACAGGGTCCGGAACATTACGGGGCCCGGAGCCTTGTGGCAGTCGCTACCGCGAACCCCACAATCACTGCTATCGTTATACTCCGGGGTCTTTTGAGACCCCGGAGTATAACGATCGGGGGCCCAGGGGAGGTGAGCGAACATAAAAAACACTGTAACTCACCTCTCCGCCGCTCCGCAGGCTTCGGGCCTGTTTGGTGATGTCCCAGACGTCAGCCGACGTCATTATGCCTCGCGACGCCGGCCTGGATCGCGCGAGATCCGGTCCGACATTGAAGATGGCTGAAGTAGCGCACGGGAGTGCACCGGAGCGAGGAAGAGGTAAGTTGCAGTGTTTTCTATGTTTCTCTCCTCCCCTGGGTCTCTGATCATTATACTCTGGGGTCTGAAAAGACCCCAGAGTATAATAATCGTTCATGGATGGTCCACTATGGGGCATAATACTGTGTGCAAGGGCCACTATGGGGCAAACTACTGTGTGCAGGGGCCACTATGGGGCAAACTACTGTGTGCAGGGGCTACTATGGGGCAAACTACTGTGTGCAGGGGCCACTATGGGGCAAACTACTGTGTGCAGGGGCCACTATGGGGCAAACTACTGTGTGCAGGGGCCACTATGGGGCAAACTACTGTGTGCAGGGGCTACTATGGGGCAAACTACTGTGTGCAGGGGCTACTATGGGGCAAACTACTGTGTGGAGGGGCCACTATGGGGCAAACTACTGTGTGCAGGGGCTACTATGGGGCAAACTACTGTGTGCAGGGGCCACTATGGGGCAAACTACTGTGTGTCGGGGCCACTATGGGGCAAACTACTGTGTGCTGGGGCCACTATGGGGCAAACTACTGTGTGCAGGGGCCACTATGGGGCATAATAGTGTGTGCAGGGGCCACTATGCTGCATAATACCGTGTCCAGGGGCCACTATGGGGCATAATACCGTGTGCAGGGGTCACTATGGGACATAATACCGTGTGCAGGGGCCACTATGGGGCATAATAGTGTGCGCAGGAATGCGGTTTGTGTGGGGGGGTTGGGGGCGGCGGCTTTGGGGGGTTGGGGGCGGCGGCTTGGGGGGGGGCCCATGTCAAATGTTCGCCTTGGGGCCCAGCCATTCCTAGTTACGCCACTGAGTGTACTATATAATTATTGATACTCTTGTTTTCCCAGGGGATGCAAGGGATATCATCTCATCATTTCCATGATAAACAAACACTTGTTAACCTTCCACCCTGAAAAGACCCTTGACCATCAGAAGTAAAAGGGAAGCAGATGTTGGTCCCTTCACAGACGAACAGTGGTGAGGTATTCTTACCTGTACACCTGATTTGTCTTTGTCTGAAGCTTAGATATTACCCCAAATGTTTTTATTACATAGGGCTTTTCAAAAAATTAGTCTAATTGAGAAGCAAGACAATCTATTTATTTCGCATACATATATAGCCACAGCGCTTTACAGATATTGCTAATGCTGTCCAATATAGGGTGCACATTCTACATTCCCTATCAATATGTGTTTGAAATGTGGGGGGAAACTGGAGTAACCAATGTAAACCCACACAGACACAGGGAGAACATACAGTCATGGCCAAAAGTTTTGAGAATGATACAAATATTAATTTTTACAAAGTCTACTGCTTCAGTTTTTCTAATGGCAATTTGCATATCCTCCAGAATGTTATAAAGAGTGATCAGCTTAACAGCAATTACTTGCAAAGTCAATATTTGCCTAGAAAATGAACTTTATCACCCAAAACACATTTCAATATCATTGCAGCCCTGCCTTAAAAGGACCACCTAACATCGTTTCAGTGATTGCTCCATTAACACAGGTGTGGGTGTTGATGAGGACAGGGCTGGAGATCAATCTGTCATGATTAAGTAAGAATGACACCACTGGACACTTTAAAAGGAGGCTGGTGCTTGCCATCATTGTTTCTCTTCTGTTAACCATGGTTATCTCTAAAGAAACACGTGCAGTCATCATTGCACTGCACAAAAATGGCCTAACTGGGAAGAGTATTGCAGCTAGAAAGATTGCACCTCAGTCAACAATCTATCGCATCATCAAGAACTTCAAGGAGAGAGGTTCCATTGGTGCCAAAAAGGCTCCAGGGCGCCCAAGAAAGACCAGCAAGCAGCAGGACCGTCTTTTAAAAGTGTTTCAGCTGCGGGATCGGGCTACCAGCAGTGCAGAGCTTGCTGAGGAATGGCAGCAGGCAGGTGTGAGTGCATCTGCACGCACTGTGAGGCGGAGACTCTTGGAGCAAGGCCTGGTCTCAAGGAGGGCAGCAAAGAAGCCACTTCTCTCCAGAAAAAACATCAGGGACAGACTGATATTCTGCAAAAGGTACAGGGAGTGGACTGCTGAGGACTGGGGTAAAGTCATTTTCTTTGATGAATCCCCTTTTCGATTGTTTGGAACATCTGGAAAACAGCTTATTCGGAGAAGAAGAGGTGAGCGCTACCACCAGTCTTGTCTCATGCCAACTGTAAAGCATCCTGAAACCATTCATGTGTGGGGTTGCTTCTCAGCCAAGGGAATCGGCTCTCTCACAGTCTTGCCTAAAAACACAGCCATGAATAAAGAATGGTACCAGAATGTCCTCCAAGAGCAACTTCTCCCAACCGTCCAAGAGCAGTTTGGCGCTCAACAATGCCTTTTCCAGCATGATGGAGCACCTTGCCATAAAGCAAAGGTGATAATTAAATGGCTCAGGGAACAAAACATAGAGATTTTGGGTCCATGGCCTGGAAACTCCCCAGATCTTAATCCCATTGAGAACTTGTGGTCAATCATCAAGAGACGGGTGGACAAACAAAAACCAACAAATTCAGACAAAATTAAAGCATTGATTCTGCAAGAATGGACTGCTATCAGTCAGGATTTGGTCCAGAAGTTGATTGAGAGCATGCCAGGGAGAATTGCAGAGGTCCTGAAGAAGAAGGGTCAACACTGCAAATATTGACTTGCTGCATTAACTCATTCTAACTGTCAGTATAAGCTTCTGTTACTCATAATATGAATGCAATTATATTTCTGTATGTGATAAAAACATCTGACAAACACACATAAAAACCAGAGGGCAGCAGATCATGTGAAAATATAATATTTGTGTCATTCTCAAAACTTTTGGCCATGACTGTACAAACTCCATGCAGATATTGTCCTTGGCTGGATTCAGACCTAGGGCTCCAGTGCTGCAAGGCAACAGTGCTAACATTTGTGCTAGTGAGATGTGGGTTAAAAAATGCATACCAGCTTCTTATGATTTGGGAATGTACTGCACTGCATTCATTTTGGATGGGAGTGTTACCTCTAATATAGGGTGTGTCTGGAATTCTAATTCCGGGGATCCAAAAGTGCGTGTTCTATGTTTATTAGGGAACGCTGAGTATCTCTATAAAGCTTTATCAAGCTAGAAAAATTATTGCACAACATTGGATACAACGGTCTTCTCCAAACATAAAGGAATATTTTGTTAAAATGAATGCTGTCATTAGACTGGAAAGGGGTTTATATTGAAAAAGACAGGTGTTAAAGGGAGTCTGTCACCAGAACCCAGCATTTTAACCTAGCCCTGCAGATTGATAGCTTAGGGCAGGGGTCTCAAACTCAATTTACCTGGGGGCCGCTGGAGGTAGAGTCTGGGTGAGGCTGGGCCGCATCAGGTTTTCCACACCGGTAATATGCTCCATATTGGCCCCTGCACACGGTATTATGCTCCATAGTGGCCCCTGCACTTGTATTATGCTCCCTAGTGGCCCCTGCACTTGTATTATGCTCCATTGTGGCCCCTGCACACGGTATTATGCTCCATAGTGGCCCCTGCACTGGTATTAGGCTCCATAGTGGCCCCTGCACACGGTATTGTGCTCCATAGTGGCCTCTGCACACGGTATTGTGCCCCATAGTTGCCCACCCACGAACTATTATTATACTCTGGGTTCTTTTCAGAACTTGAGACCCCTGGCTTAGGGTCACCTGAATCAAACTGTGTTTTCACCTTGTGAATTGGTGCTTCCGTTTCTGAGATAGCTGTTTTTGTCAATGTGCAAATGAACTCTTTGGATCAACAAAGGCATTGTTCCTTTTATCTTTGGAGAAACATCAAATACCTAGGATACTGATTAGCCTGACTCTGCACCAAGATGTCATGTTAGCTGCCCAGTGTGTCTAAAATATCTAAAAATAAACTGGTCATTAAAAAAAATCATCTACCCAGTATATTATAATGATGCATAGCCTGGTTGAGATGCTTTACAATAAGTATCTGAATGAAGTATAGTAAGTGCAATGTGCTATGCCAAGGTGAGCTTATTGAGGTTTATGGGCATTAATATATGTACAACTCTCTTAGGGTGGTTTCACACTGCTTCTTTTGTCAAGCTGCAAAAGAAAGCTTGACTGTTTCCTTTTTCATCCTTTTTGTTGTAGATGTGCTTGTGTGCAGCCAGATTTTATCTGTCAGATAAATGGCCTTGCATTTGACTTCAGAAAACATTGGTATACAGAGGAGTTCATAGTTGACTCAATAACTGCAAGGTGCTCAGGTCCCATAGCTGCAAAACAAGCCTAAATTATCACCCCTCCACTACAACTGATTGAATGTTGGTATGAGGTGTTTGTGCTGATATGCTGTGTTTGGGTTTCACCAAATGTGTTGCTGTGCATTATGGCTAGAGATGAGCGAATCGAATCTGCAGAAGTGGAATTCGATCCGAATTTCAGGAAATCTTAGATTTACCACGATTCCGGATTTCCTGATGCTTCGCGGTAATGAATATTTAGTAAGGACCTTTGTGACATCAGATGGTCACATGATGTTCTCTAGTGATGTGATTGGGTAGGCCTGTCTTTGCTTGTTAGCAGATCCTTCAACATGAATAACTTGTCCGTGCTGGAGAGAGACATGACCACAGCATCCAAGGTCTTCCGCCATTTTGCCGCCCACCGCCCACCCCGATTCTCTGCAGCCCGGAAACAGCTGTTTATTTGCCGCGAAGTAATTCGGATCGAAGCAAATTGTTTTTGGAATTTCGAATCGAACTGCCGAATCGAACTTTTGAGAAATTCGCTCATCTCTAATTATGGCCAAACATCTCAACTTTGCTGTGATCTCTCCAAAGGACATTGTTTTAGAAGTCTTGTGTTTTTTCAGATTCAACATTGCAAACTTAATTGGATTCTGTCAGCAATAAATTGGTTCTAAATGTAACGTCTCTGCCGTTTCGGGTCTCGGCGCCGCCCTCCGCTCGCACGCTGTGGCGAAGGAGGCGTCTTCAGTTTGGTTCTTTGTTTAAGTTTCTTGATGCTCAGTCTGAACATGGTCCTAATTCCCTTGGTGTGTAAAGCCACATCCGTGTAATTAGGAATATCTCTCTCTGGACTGCATAGAGTTAATCTCTTCCTGGCCTGTGTGATTGACAGCCTGTGTTCCTATCAGATCTGTGGCTGGGCCCAGACTTTCTATATACAGGATGTCATTTCTCAGCAAGTTGCCGGTTATTTCACTTTTGCTTTGCCTGCTCTCTTACTATTCCTTTATACTTTGCTACTTGATTCTCTGACCCTTTGGCTTGCCCCTGACTATTCTCTTGGATTTTGACTTTGTACTGCTTTGCTCGTTTGTTACTGACCCCTTGGCTTCCTGACCTCTCTTTTGTTGTTTGTGCGTCCTGTCTTCGTTCTGTGTTGTCACTTATTCAGAGTAGGGACCGGCTCCAAGTTGTTCCTGTCATTAGGACAGTGAGACAAGTAGAAAGGGACAGTGGCTGGGGTGAGATTAGGGCTCACTTGTCTCTGTCCTTCCTCCCAGACCGCTGCAGTAGTGTCAGGGTTGCTACGTTTGGCAAGACCCTTACACTAAACCTAATCACAGCACCTTTAGAGGTGATTCTACAGTCTCCAAATATAATTCTGCTATTCTCTGTGAAGCCCCATTTTCAAGTAAGTCACTGTTTTTATGCAAATGATGGAAAAAGTGTTTTGGTGGTGTTTAATAGCTTGCCTGGGCTTTGCTCTCCTCAGTGCAGACAGGGGAGTAAATAAGCTGTGACATTGTCTGTGGTGGGTGCAGTAATGGATCAGTGGTGATTACAATAGAGGTGTTATCTTCTTTTGTATTGCTATGTGTGATGTAAATGAGGGGACTCTGTAAGATGGGGAAACAGCCCTCATGTTATGAATGTAACTGTTTCTGTAGATAAGTTTATTTTTTTTTATAAACTGACATTTGTTTGTTTGACCACAAGAGGCCACTGTTACCTCAGAAACAGAAGAGACTGTAATTCTGTAATTCCCTGGAGTAGTGACGTGGAGACCCTGTTCTGCAGAGGTGGGTCAAGATGCAGCAGAGTGTGTCTGGCAGCCATCTTAGCTGTGTGTGCTTCTGAGCTTTTAGAAGAAGAAGGGCTGAAGTGAGAGGAAAACATTCTTAAAGGATTAGAGACATAACAAGAGTGTGCTGAAGCAGAGACTGTTCCAGGGTTTGTTCAGACAGCATCCTAAGTTGAAGATTGCTGTCAAGGACCGGCTGAGAAGTGGCCCTGTCAGTGAGACCGCATGTTTGGATGAGCCCTGCTTTCAGCGGTTCCAGAGAAGAAGCTAAAAGGTACCCAACAAATCTGTATCAGTAATAGAAGTAATCGTGCACGCGCCGCATTACAATTTTGGCGCAAATTGCTTGGGACTGAGTAAGTGCCTGTAGTTAGATTAGTTAGGTATCCTCATCTTCACAGGCCACACTACTGGTGAATTATCTACCTGTTCGGTAGTAAGGACTAAGACTCAGAGAATTCTATTGAGTTGTAACTCCCAGAGAGGAGCTTCTGAGGAAGTCTAGAAGCGACATTTTATAAGTTGTCATATTTCTTTGACTTGCAAGCTGACCTACTATGATATTTACTCAGTTATACTTTGTGGGGAATAGGGGTATTTTGATAAGTTTGTAAGCTCTTGTGTTATACCGCCGGTGCCCCTATCACACTCACTGAATTGTTCCTGTGACTAGGGTGATAAAAAGGTAACAAGCGGCTGGTTAGTTGCAGCCTGCAGATAGGTAAAAGCTTGGAGTGTATTGCAGCTGCACATGAGAAGGAACCGCGCTGTATAACACCAGGGTCTCAGCTTACTGGCTGAGTGTATGTAAATAGTTGAGAGTGTTTTTCTGGTAAATAGGTGTTATTACACAAAGTAAAATCTTGTATTTTTACTAAATTGATTTGGAGTCGCTTCCATTGTTTGTGACTTCGCTGTATCCTGGAGAGCCCACCCCGGTACACGGCTTACAACTCTGCAAAAGAAAACCCCTAGAGAATTGGCAAATGCTTGTTTCAGCTGCCTCTGGGTGCTGGAAGCAGCTCTGCTCTTATTCAAGTAATAGGCACAGAGCTACAGCTCCCTCCACTCTATATTGGTGGTGCCAGTGTACTGCAGCTCTGTGCCTATTACTTGAACAGAAACAGTTTCAAGTTCTGTACACAGCAGGAGCTTCCAGCACCCAGAGGCAGCTCATTGGTGCTCGGAATGTCCCCCACCGTTCTCATACTGATGGATGAGTATATAAAATGCTGTTGGGGCCCAGAAAACCCCTTTAATATAATGAAACACTTGTAGCAGATTCTCTTGGTCTATTAAAATAAAGTAATACAATAAAAGTAAAAATATGAATCCATATAAAACTCTTCTTTGTTGGTTCCTTTGACTTGTACATAAAATGGAAATGAGTCTCTATTGTCTCTTCTGTGACACAATTTTATATTGTCTTAATCTTCCAGCAAGAATGAGATGTTCTACCTCCTAATATATGACTCGGTTATTCTGAGTTTTACTTTCTTCCAGTGCTTGTCCTCACTCTGCTTGTATCATGCAATGAGTTGATTAAACATAAAGATGAAAGAAAACCACTGCTAAACATCACAAAGAGAATTCCGTACTTAATATGTTACCTTAAATGTGGCAGATGCATGCATAATAATCCACTTTTATTATCTTTTGCATTGAAAGGCCGGTTATATTAAAAATAGGAAAGTTCTTGACTTTATTGATAATATGAGGACACATCTGGTCCAATTTATATCATAAGGATTCACCACTGAACTTGAAAAGGGCAAATGTTATTTCCAAACTGTTTTGCTCCTTGCCAAATAATTTATGATTAAATATGCTGATAAAATTGCAAAAGATGTATTAGCAAAAATTATTGCTTTATAATTGGTATATACTGTATTACAGGGGCTGGTATTCAGAATTAAAAAGTTAAAGCTAACTTGCCACATTTTACCATGGCAGGCATATGATACACTGCAGTTATGGAAATTTGTAAAATCCTTTCACACAGTATAGTTAAAATGTTTTTGCTTTTCTAATATATCATACCTTACAGCAGTTTTGTAGAGTTTGGCTACATGCACATGACCTAGTGGTTTTTATTGTCCTCAAAAATGGATTTGCATTCTGCAAAAAACGTGTTCACATTGCATCAGTATGTCACCCACAATCATGGATCCCAAAAAGACTTGTGTTATGGAAATGCGATGTCTCTTAAATTTTTTGCTTGCTATTCTCAAAAATCATAGAAATGCCTTTAGCAGAAGCAGCCTAAAGTTCTTGATAAGGATGTACTGAAACAAGGTCAGACAACTAACCTGGGTCAAAATGTCTGATTAGGATTGTTTGTTCATAAACGTTCTGTAATTTGTCCTTCAGAGAGACTGGAAATTAACACTGCTTATGTAAACAGCTGCGTAGCTGCACTGTTTAGAATCAGCTTCTCCCAATGTACCAATGTAGAACAATGGGTCCCAGCAAACCTTGCAATAAGTAACTCTTAAGACTAATATACAGGGTGGGCCATAAGTATGGATACACCCGGGAGGGCCATAAGTATGGATACACCCAGATACCATTGTTTTTCTTGTGCAATTCTCCATGTGTCACATGACCCCCTTCCCATGTACTAATATGCCACAAACGGTAAGGTGATATCAGCAACCACTTCCATTTTATCTGGGTGTATCCATACTTATGGCCCACCCAGGTGTATCCATACTTATGGCCCACCCTGTACTTTGATTATGGAGATGAGCAAGTAGTGTATCAAGAGACTCTTCCCGCCAATGATCAATCATGTTTACCAGTTTTTACGCATGCTCTATTATAATTGACACGACTATTTACTTTCCTGTATAAAATCGTACGTTATGTTTTTAATAAACACAACTCGCTTTGATTACACCAATTAATGTGTGTGTCAGGCTAGTTCTTTCTCTGTGAGCGATATATATATATATATATACAGTACAGACCAAAAGTTTGGACACACCTTCTCATTCCAAGAGTTTTCTGTATTTTCATGACTATAAAAATTGTAGATTCACACTGAAGGCATCAAAACTATGAATTAACACATGTGGAATTATATACTTAACAAAAAAAGTGTGAAAATATGTCTTATATTCTAGGTTCTTCAAAGTAGCCACCTTTTGCTTTGATTACTGCTTTGCACACTCTTGGCATTCTCTTGATGAGCTTCAAGAGCTAGTCACCTGAAATGGTTTTCACTTCACAGGTGTGCCCTGTCAGGTTTAATAAGTGGGATTTCTTGCCTTATAAATGGGGTTGGGACCATCAGTTGTGTTGTTCAGAAGTCAGGTGGATACACAGCTGATAGTCCTACTGAATGGAGTGTTAGAATTTGTATTATGGCAAGAAAAAAGCAGCTAAGTAAAGAAAAACGAGTGGCCATCATTACTTTAAGAAATGAAGGTCAGTCAGTCCGAAAAATTGGGAAAACTTTGAAAGTGTCCCCAAGTGCAGTGGCCAAAACCATCAAGCGCTACAAAGAAACTGGCTCACATGAGGACCGCCCCAGGAAAGGAAGACCAAGAGTCACCTCTCCTGCGGAGGATAAGTTCATCTGAGTCACCAGCCTCAGAAATCGCAGGTTAACAGCAGCTCAGATTAGAGACCAGATCAATGCCACACAGAGTTCTAGCAGCAGACACATCTCTACAACAACTGTTAAGAGGAGACTGTGTGCAGCAGGCCTTCATGGTAAAATAGCTGCTAGGAAACCACTGCTAAGGACAGGCAACAAGCAGAAGAAGAACACAAGGAATGGACATTAGACCTGTGGAAATCTGTGCTTTGGTCTGATGAGTCCAAATTTGAGATCTTTGGTTCCAACCACCGTGTCTTTGTGCGACGCAGAAAAGGTGAACGAATGGACTCTACATGCCTGGTTCCCACCGTGAAGCATGGAGGAGGAGGTGTGATGGTGTGGGGGGTGATTTGCTGGTGACACTGTTGGGGATTTATTCAAAATTGAAGGAATACTGAACCAGCATGGTTACCACAGCATCTTGCAGCGGCATGCTATTCCATCCGGTTTGCGTTTAGTTGGACCATCATTTATTTTTCAACAGGACAATGACCCCAAACACACCTCCAGACTGTGTAAGGGCTATTTGACCAAGAAGGAGACTGATGGGGTGCTACGCCAGATGACCTGGCCTCCACAGTCACCAGACCTGAACCCAATCGAGATGGTTTGGGGTGAGCTGGACCGCAGAGTGAAGGCAAAAGGGCCAAAAAGTGCTAAGCATCTCTGAGAACTCCTTCAAGACTGTTGGAAGACCATTTCAGGTGACTACCTCTTGAAGCTCATCAAGAGAATGCCAAGAGTGTGCAAAGCAGTAATCAAAGCAAAAGGTGGCTACTTTGAAGAACCTAGAATATAAGACATATTTTCAGTTGTTTCACACTTTTTTGATAAGTATATAATTCCACATGTGTTAATTCATAGTTTTGATGCCTTCAGTGTGAATCTACAATTTTTATAGTCATGAAAATACAGAAAACTCTTGGAATGAGAAGGTGTGTCCAAACTTTTGGTCTGTACTGTATATATATATATATATATATATATATATGTTACAAATAATTTGGCACCACTTGACAATCAGAATATTGAACCCAGTTTGGGCTTCGATAACACTTGTATGATCCCCTATACTTGTAGGGGTTAGTCTATTCTGCAAATTTGTACAGGAATAGGACCTGCTCCATATTTTGTGGATGGTCTCTATGATTTGGACACTGATCAGTGAAAACTATGAATATGTGTTTGGGGCCTGTGGCATAATGATGGTGGTCACATATAATATGTTATTCTCATATTACATGCATGCAACATACGTCACTCACATATTACTTATTACTTGCATATAGCATGTCACTCATGTGACATCTTGCCTTAAAAAAAATGCTTTAAACAGTGATCAAAAAGTCATATGTACCCCAAAACAGTACCAATAAAAAGCACAGATCATCCAGCAAAAAAATAAGCCCTCAACCAACTCTGTCAATCGAAAAAAAAAAATGATACACCTCTCAGAACATGGTGATGCAAGAATAATTGATTTCTTTCCCCAAATGGGTTTTTGTTCTGAAAAACTAGTAACGCATAAAAAAAACAGTATAAATGAGTTATTGCTGTAATCATACCGACCCACAGAATAAATGTAACATGTTACTTATGCTGCACACTGCGTGGAAAAAAAATTAAAAGGAAAAAAGCATTACCAGAATTGATGATGGTTTTTTTTTTAATCCACCAAGAAAGAGTTAATAAACTTTATTCTATTTATTTTATAGGCACCCAAAAATGGTGTCATTACAAAATGCATCTCATACCGCAAACAACAAGCCCTCATACGGCTACATCACCAGAAAAATAAAGAAAATATAGCTTGTACAATATGAAGAGAAAAAACCCCAAAAATCGCCAAATCATTAAAACAAAACTGGCTGCGGCAGGAAGGAAATGTATAAGCTGTGCGAGCGTAAATCAGGGGACACCCGAAATTTAGAGCTTACAAGGGAAAATAAATCAGAAGTGACCCCCAGAGAGACCCCTCCAATCATAGGAGCTGCTGGGGAAATAGTAGGGAGTTTGGTGTTCCCAATGTACTCCGCACAGCTTATGTATTCACTTTTTACCATGCGTTGTGCATTCACGTCTGGGATACTAATGCTCACTACACCCATTGATAAATTCTTTGAGGGGTGCAGTTTTCAAAATGGGGTCACTCCTTAGGGGATTCCACTTTACTGGTACTTTAGAGGCTCTGCAAACATGGACATGGCGTCCAGATACCAAACATCTAAATATATACTTCAAAAGCCACATACCGCTCCTTCACATCTGTGCCCTGCTGTGTGACCAAACTGCAGTTTATACCCACATGTATGACACTGCTGTACCCAGGGTAACGTACTTAATGCCATATGTGGGTATAAACTGCTGTTTGGACACAGACGGGAAGGAGCACTATTTTGGTTTTTGGAGCACAGATTTAGACGGTTTGCTTTTTGGACGCCATGACACTTTTGCAGAATTGCTGAAACACCAGTAAAGTGGAATCCCCTGACATGTGACCCCATTTTGGAAACTACACCCCTCAAGGAATTTATCCAGGGGTACAGTGAACATTTTTAACCCCCAAGTGTTGCATTAATTAAGTTTCCAGAAATGAATACGTAGCTGATAATGATAGGAGAAAATTACAATTTTTCCAGGAATATGTCATTTCAGTGTGTAATATGTTGTGTCCGGCTTGTATCAGAGATGAATGCTCCAAAAGCTGTTGTGCCTGGGATACCCGCTTAACAGTTTTAGGAGTGCATGTCTCCTAAACATAACGTATTGGGCACCGAAATGGCATGTTTATTTAAAAATGTAAATTTTCACTTTGTACATTAATTTTTGGGAAGCATTTTTAGGCTCAAAATGATAATACCCCTTGATAAATTCTTTGAGGGGTGTAGTTTCTAAAATGGGGTCACTTTTTTGGGGTTTCCATTGTACTGGTACTTTAGGGGCTCTGCAAATGCAACATGGCACCTGAAACCTATTCCAGCAAAATCTGATCTCCAAAAGCCAAATAGCACTCTTTCCTTTCCAAGGTCCACCATGTACACATACAGCAGTTTACAATCACATATGGGGTATTGCCATGTTCAGGAGAAATTGTGTAACAAACTTTGGGGAGCTTTTTCTCCTTTATCCTCTTGTGAAAATAAAAAAATTGGGACTAAATTGACGGTTTATTAGAAAAAAAAAGTAATTTTTCATTTTCAAGTCCCAATGTTAATAAAATCTGTTAAACATCTGTAGGGCCAAACTGCTCACTATATCCCTTGATATGTTCTGTGAGGGGTGTAGTTTCCAAAACGGGTTCACTTTTAGGGTGTTTTCACTGTATCGGTACTTTAGGGGCTCTGTAAATGCGACATGGCACCCGAAAACTATTCCAGCAAAATCTGCCCTCCATAAGCCAAATAGCACTCTTTCCATTCCAAGCCGCACCATGTATCCATACAGCAGATTATGACAACATATGGGGTATTGCCGTGTTCAGGAGAAATTGTTTAACAACCTTTGGCGAGATTTTTCTCTTTTAACTCCTTGTGAAAATGAAAATTTTGGGGATAAAGTGACATTTTAGTAATTTTTTATTTACACATCCCAATGTTAATAAAATCTGTGAAAAGGCTTTTGGGTCAAAATGCTCACTATACCTCTTGATAAATTCTGAGAGGGGTGTAGTTTCCAAAATGGGGTCACTTCTAGGGGGTTTCCATTGTATTGGTACTCTAGGGGCTCTGCAAATGAGACATGGCACCTGAAAACTATTCCAGCAAAATCTGCTTTTCATACCCCCAGTCTCGCTCCTTCCCTTCCGTGCGCTGCAGTTTGCCCAAACATCAGTTTACACCCACATGTGGGGTATTTCTGTGCTCGGGAGAAATTGCATAACAAACTGTGAGATGAATTTTCTCCTTTAACCCTTTCTGAGTATGTTAATTTTAGAGCTAAATGAATGTATTATTGAAAAAAAAATGAAATGTCTAAATATCATCTCCATATTGTTTTAATCCTCGTGAAATGCTTAAAGGGTTAACAAACTTCCCAAATGCTGTTTTGAATTATATGAGGGGTGCAGTTTTGAAAATTTGGTGATTCATGGGGGTTTCTAATATATAGGGCTTCATAATCCTCTTCAGAACTGAAGTGATTCCTAAAAAATTAGTTTGAGAAATTTTCTTATAAATCTGGAAAATCACTGTTACACTTGTAAGCTTTATAATGTCCAAAATAAATTAAATGACAATTAAAAGATGATGCCAATATATAGCAGAGATATGGTAGATAATATTTATTAACGTATTTGGGTGGTATGACTATCTGTTTGAAAAGCAGAGCATTTCACGTTTTGAAAATTGAGATTTTTTTTTCCAAATTTCCATCAAATTTCCTATTTTTTTATAAATAAATACAAAAATATTGATCAATGTTTACCACTAACATGAAGTACAATGTCTCACGAAAAAACATTCTCAAAATCACTTGTGCAAGTTAAAGCATCTTAAAGTTATTGCCATATAAAGTGACATATGTCAGTTTTGAAAAATGATGCCTGGTCCTTAACGCACTTTTGGGCTCAGACCTGAAGGGGTTAAGCATGGTACTCCAAAATTATTGTGTTAAAAAGTTGTATAAATGTTTTTTGTCAGGACCTATGTAGTTGGATTCAGAGTTGTGAAGCTGGAGTCAGGACCAATTTTGGGGAAAAGGTTACTGATTCTGACACCAACTTCAAAATAAAATGATTAATTATGTTTAATTATATTATATAATTATTAATATTGTATAGTTAATTAGATTAATAGTTTGTTGTATATTTAATTTCATCGGAATTCAATCACTAGTGTTTTCATGAATTATAGAAGCTTTCTTATTTCTGCCTGACCAGCCATTAATAAAGGATTCAGATCAGGCGTTGTTGGTTGGTGGTTTGGCCAACTCCACAGCCCTGGTTTTGTGACTTTTTTGGCTTATTTGCTCAACAATTGTGTGACATTTTGATATTTTTACACCACTAAGTCTACTTTTAAAAAGTGAGTGGGTAAATAGCTTTTAAGTAACTTCTAAGTAACCCATTGAAGTTATGCAGATATCTATCAGAAGCAACTTTTTAAAAGAGATATCGAAAAAAAAGTTACACTCTTACACCAGAAAATAAGTGTTAGACTTAGAGTTTATCAAACATTGTGCAATATTTGTTGAATTTGGCACAATTTAAGGCAATGCAAACTACAGCAAAAGTGACTTTAAATATTCCCAACATAATAAATCTCCCACACTGTAATTTCCTTGTGCATGTTTAACTTTAGTTGCTTTGGCTTTGATCATCTTTTGTCTTCCAGTTAAGCTAGTACACATGACCACGCATTTACAGATCCCAGCTGCTTGTATGAGGGGGAGAAAGAAACACAAATGCTAGAGCAGGGGTAGGCAACCTTCAGCACTCCTGCTGTTGTAAAACTGCAACTCCCAGTATGAATACTTCCTCTGCTGTTCTTGGAACTCCCATGGAAGTGAATTGAGCATGTTGGGAGTTGTAGTTTCACAGCAGCTGGAGTGCGGAAAGGTTGCTGACCCCTGTGCTAGAAAATGGCCACAGATTTTGTGAATACAGAGCAACTGAAAAAACTGAGGTCACCCATGCAAAAAACAGAATGTATGCCCTCTTGCACCAAGATGCTTGTAATGTACTTTATTAATCCCTTTCCGCCACTGGCATTTTTCGATTTTCGTTTTAGACTCACAACCTTCCAAACCCCATAATTTTTTTATTTTTCTGTTCAACGATCCATATGAGGGCTTAATGTTTGGACAAATTGTTCCTCATAATGGTACCATTTAATACTCAGAATTCAGAATGTGGTGGAATTGGAAAAGAAGTGTTTGTGCGACTTTCTTACTTTCTTCGTTTTTTTATGGCGATACGATTCTGGGGATACCAAATTTATATAGTTTTATTTACGTTTTAACTCCTTAAAAATCCAAAACTTTGCAAAAAATCTTTTCTTAGAGTTGCCATATTTTGACATACAGGTGCATCTCAATAAATTAGAATATATTTGAACCGTTTATGTCTTTCAGTAATTAAATTAAAAAAGTGACCTCCTATATTTTCTAGATTCTTCACACACAGAGTGTTCTATTTCAAGTGTTTTATTTCTGTAAATGTTGATTATGTATTACAGGTAATGAAAACCAAAATCTAAGAAAATTTGAATATTGTAAAAAAGTTCAGCATTGTAAATTCAGTGTGTCACCTGCCAAGGTTTCCTAAGCCTTTAAATGTTCCCTCAGTCTGGTTCAGTAGGACACACAATCATGGAAGACGCTGATTATGAATTGAATTGCTGAAATGAATGAACGTTTCAAAGATATTCTAATTTATTGAGATGCAGCTGTACATAGGGTGACTTTTTTTGCAGGGCCAGATGTAGTTTTAAGTTATACCAATGTTGTAGAAATTTGATGTGCAGACCAAATTCTGCTGAATACTTTCTGTGAAAACCTAATTAATAAAACAAACATAGATCATAGGCCTGGGAGACAGACATACAGCCTAATGGTATGCATAAATGTCTCATTTTATTGTATTTGAGTCCAGCTTTTTATACTATTTTATAGATAAGACACCACAATGAACACAATACATGGACCAGATCTCAAGGTTGTACAAAGTCTACAAGGGTCTCTTGACTGAGTCATAAAGTTAGCTTGTTTGAGAGACAAATACAAACAATTGGTCTTTCACATAATGCTGTTGTGTAACCCTTCATTAACATCATTTTTGAGAACGTCTATTGCTTTGATCACTTAGTATTAAAATTTTTAGCAAAGGCAAAACAGCGAAAAAAACAGTGGTTTGACTCTTTTGAATTTTTTTTTCCCACTACGATATTCACCGTACGGGAAAATATTTTTATAAGTTTGTAGACCAGGTGTTTTAGGAAACAGGGATACCTAATATATTTGTGTTTCACAGTGTTTTTTTAACTTTTATATGTGTTCTAATGGGATTGATTTGAATTTTTAAATCTTTTTTTATTTTTACATAAAATATATATATATATATATATATATATATATATATGTATATATAGATATATATATATATATATATATATATATATATAATTATTTTTTTATTTTGCATTTAATAGACACCCTAGGGGTTTTGGACCCCAGAGGATCTGATCATTAATGCAATGTAGTACAATGCTAATGCATTGCAATGTATTGCAAAATACAAGCACTTCTATTACAGTCTGCATAGAGCAGCCAGTAATGAAAGAAATGCTGAGACAAGCCTGTGGGCACTGATTGCGGGCATTAGTGGTGGGTTTTTGCTGTAGATTACAGCAGAGACCCGGCGGCTATGGCGGCCACTCAGCTCCTCAGTGGACCCGAGCCATACAAATTGTAATGTTATTTTACCTGCATGCTGTATGGTGTATTTGGCCGCCAAAAAGCCTTATAAAAGCAATCAAAAAGCATTATGTTCCCAAAAATGGCATAAATAAAAATATCAGGTCTTCCTGCAAAAAATAAGCTGTTACAAAATTCAATTAACAAAAAAATTATTAAGTTATGGATCTTGCAAAGTGACAATAGAAAAAAAAAGTTAATACAAAAAGGATTTTTACTTTGCAAATGTAGTAAAACTACAAATTTGGTATCTATTGAATGGTATTGACCCAGTGAATAAGTTTATCAGCTTATTTAAGCCCACAGTGAATGTTACAAAATTTATAGCATAAAAAAAGCAATGGCAAAATTTTTCTGTTCCTTCCCAGAAAGAGTTAATAAAAGTTAATCAATGTGGTATATTCACCACAAAATAGTGCCATTAAACACTACCACTTGTCCTGCAAAAAAACACACGCTCATACAGTTTTACTGATAAAAATAAAAAAGCTATAGGGCTTAGTATGTGATAATGGAAAAATGCAAAAAATGGTTTGGTCATCAAGGCCTAAAAACAGGCCAGTCACTACAGAGTTAAATTCATCAATGTTCGTAAATAAAAAAAATTTACCCCATTGTTCCAGTGCCCACCAAACGGTCAGTGCTGCTGCAGCTTGATGTTGTCGTCTTCGGATTTGCCATTTCAGTTCAACTCACAACTGCAGCAAATCATACAGTAGGCCTTAGTGGTGGCATCTACACAAGTGACATGTGGTTCCTGAGGCCAGTCAGTGACATGTCATTTGTGTGGAGGTCACCTAATTTTGCCAAAAGACTTTCTGTTCCTGATTTCCCACCATTTTGTGACACCCCTCTTCCCTCCTGAATCAGACAGAAGCCCCAGTTCAGTTCAAGCCCATATAGCCCAATGCACTCAGGCTTATACTACATTTTCTAGTTTACATTAATATAGGAGAAGAGCTACAGTCCAATGATAATGCAGTGATGTCAATCCAGGTGTGAAACTAGTGTGGCAAGCTGTATAGGGAGCTGCACGTGGGTCACGCCAGGAGATGGTAACCCCTTCTGAATAAAGATACACCTGGAGCTCCCAGGGGGTCACCGTTTGCTCACATGACTCAATGGATATAACGGGAACAGGGAAATTATGCAGGAAAAGAGATAAAGATCAATTATATTTCTAGCCCTGTAATTTATGCATTAAAATAAATCATAGCATCAATAAATCATTATTTCAGCATATGTGCCTCACATTTTTTGTATGTCACTGTGGAAGTGATGATGATGAGGATGATGATGAAACTGCATTCAGAACAACAAGACTAATGCACTGCATATTTGAAATTAAGGTAAAGCAGCCACACGCTCATCACAGCCACATCAAGTACTATTATTATCAATTACATCAATTACTATTTATTGCAAGTGAAAAGTTAATTATTGGTAAATTCATATAAAAATTAATTGGATCACTTCAAGTCTGGTTATCAAACTTGAAAATCTGAACATCACTTGGTCTACAGCAAAAAGCAAATTGGGTGGTGCACATGATACATAGTTAAGTGGCAAAAGATAACAGGAGAAAATGAGACTGAATTAATACATTCATCCTATCATACAAATGTACCATGTGATCTACTCACATTAAGTTTTCTCATGAATATAACACTATTTCAACTTGTAGACAATTAAAAGTTAAACATTTTTGCAAATGTAAATAATTAAAAATTTTCTCTAACCATCTTTGCGATGACAATCTTTTGTCTTGATCAGTTGCCAATGGATTTGTCAAATCCCATCCATTACTCCAAACTTGGAAGTGATCCCACAGAGGCCTATATGAAAGAACTAAAGAGTATGATCAAGGAGTTTCCAGTCCAGATCCAGAATCAGGTAAAAGGACTTATCCCACAAGATCCCAGGCAGGGCTGCTTCTATATGCTCCCAAAGATACACAAAGATGGCAACCCTGGGAGGCCTATCATTTCTGGCATTGGGACACTGACAGAAAACATCTCAGGTTGGGTGGAAAATCTCCTAAAACCCCTTGTCAGGGATACTCCAAGCTATATCCAGGACACCACTGACCTTCTTAACAAACTGAATGCCCTGGGTCCTCTACCTGAGGGTACCATTTTGGCCACCATGGATGTGGAATCCCTGTATACCAACATTCCCCACAAGGATGGAGTTGCAGCATGTCGGGTACACCTGGCAAAACAAAACCTCCCAACAGAACCAGTAACGCAGCTCATACAATTCATCCTTAGCCACAACCATTTTACCTTTGGAGAGGATCTATATCTACAGTGAATGGGAACTTCAATGGGGACCAGATGTGCACCCCAATATGCAAATCTCTTTATGGCAGAAATGGAAGGAACATATTTATCAACATGCGCCACCAAACCTATGATTTACCTTCGTTATATCGATGATATCCTTGTCATCTGGACTGCAGGTGAGGAGGCCCTACTTCAATTCCATAATGACTTCAATGACTTTCACCCGACCATCAACCTTAAACTTAGCTATTCAGGGAGTGAAATTCACTTTCTGGATACCACAATATACATTAAAGACCACCGGCTACTCACATCAATATACCACAAACCCACAGACAGAACGGCCTACCTGAGAAACGACAGCTTCCACCCCAAGCACACAAGACAATCTATAATCTACAGCCAGGCTATACGATACAATCGTATTTGCTCCGACAAAACAGACCTGGACAAGCACCTCCTGGATCTGAGGATGAAATTTCTCAGATTGGGATACAAACCAAAAGTGACAGACAACCAATTAAACAAAGCAGCAGCCATTAACAGAGACAGTCTGCTCACATATAGAGAGACCCAGAAAGATGCCCGAGTGCCCCTAGTTGTCACCTACAACCCACAGCTGGAGATCCTACGAAGGATTGCCAAGGAGCTCCAACCTGTGCTACATAGGGACAACAGACTCAAGCACATATTTCCAGTCCCCCCTCTCCTCTCCTTTCGACAACCACCAAACCTGAGGCGCATTATCGTCCGGAGTGCCCTGAAGGCCCCAACTGAAAATGGCACCTCACCTTGCCTACATAAAAGGTGCATGACCTGCAAGCACATCCACACCGCTGACAGTGTACCTATCCCACAGTCACAACAGGTGCACAGAATTAGGGGGACATTTTCCTGCAGGTCTTCCAATGTGGTGTACCTCATAATGTGTGTGCAATGTCCCACCACAGGCCTCTATGTGGGAGAAACAGGGCAGAGACTCAGTCAACGAATGAACTCACACAGATCCACCATTAATAACAGCAGAACAGATCTCCCAGTGGCTGCACATTTCTCCGGAGAAAACCACTCTATTGAAGATTTGCGGGTTGTGGTTTAATGGGACATTTTAAGACACAGGAGAAAAGGAAAGAAATGGAGTACAAATTTATGCAAAAATTTCAAACTCTGCAATTTGGACTTAATATTCATGCCAGCTTCATGTCACACTATGTTTGAACCATGAACTGAACTCAATATTCATGCTTTGAAAACCATGTGTATAAAAATCTGTTAATTTTCAGTTCTTGTGTCACACCATGTCTGATGAAGGGAGCGAGTACTCCTGAAAGCTTACTTATAAATATACTCAGTTAGCCTCTAAAAGGTATCGCCTGATTTCTTCACTCTTCCACTGTTATATCTACAGTCATGGCCAAAAGTTTTGAGAATGACACAAATATTATATTTTCACATGATCTGCTGCCCTCTGGTTTTTATGTGTGTTTGTCAGATGTTTTTATCACATACAGAAATAAAATTGCATTCATATTATGAGTAACAGAAGCTTATATTGACAGTTAGAATGAGTTAATGCAGCAAGTCAATATTTGCAGTGTTGACCCTTCTTCTTCAGGACCTCTGCAATTCTCCCTGGCATGCTCTCAATCAACTTCTGGACCAAATCCTGACTGATAGCAGTCCATTCTTGCAGAATCAATGCTTTAATTTTGTCTGAATTTGTTGGTTTTTGTTTGTCCACCCGTCTCTTGATGATTGACCACAAGTTCTCAATGGGATTAAGTTCTGGGGAGTTTCCAGGCCATGGACCCAAAATCTCTATATTTTGTTCCCTGAGCCATTTAGTTATCACCTTTGCTTTATGGCAAGGTGCTCCATCATGCTGGAAAAGGCATTGTTGAGCGCCAAACTGCTCTTGGACGGTTGGGAGAAGTTGCTCTTGGAGGACATTCTGGTACCATTCTTTATTCATGGCTGTGTTTTTAGGCAAGACTGTGAGAGAGCCGATTCCCTTGGCTGAGAAGCAACCCCACACATGAATGGTTTCAGGATGCTTTACAGTTGGCATGAGACAAGACTGGTGGTAGCGCTCACCTCTTCTTCTTCGAATAAGCTGTTTTCCAGATGTTCCAAACAATCGAAAAGGGGATTCATCAGAGAAGATGACTTTACCCCAGTCCTCAGCAGTCCACTCCCTGTACCTTTTGCAGAATATCAGTCTGTCCCTGATGTTTTTTCTGGAGAGAAGTGGCTTCTTTGCTGCCCTCCTTGAGACCAGGCCTTGCTCCAAGAGTCTCCGTCTCACAGTGCGTGCAGATGCACTCACACCTGCCTGCTGCCATTCCTCAGCAAGCTCTGCACTGCTGGTAGCCCGATCCCGCAGCTGAAACACTTTTAAGAGACGGTCCTGCCGCTTGCTGGTCTTTCTTGGGCGCCCTGGAGCCTTTTTGGCACCAATGGAACCTCTCTCCTTGAAGTTCTTGATGATGCGATAGATTGTTGACTGAGGTGCAATCTTTCTAGCTGCAATACTCTTCCCAGTTAGGCCATTTTTGTGTAGTGCAATGATGACTGCACGTGTTTCTTTAGAGATAATCATGGTTAACAGAAGAGAAACAATGATGGCAAGCACCAGCCTCCTTTTAAAGTGTCCAGTGGTGTCATTCTTACTTAATCATGACAGATTGATCTCCAGCCCTGTCCTCATCAACACCCACACCTGTGTTAATGGAGCAATCACTGAAACGATGTTAGGTGGTCCTTTTAAGGCAGGGCTGCAATGATGTTGAAATGTGTTTTGGGGGATAAAGTTCATTTTCTAGGCAAATATTGACTTTGCAAGTAATTGCTGTTAAGCTGATCACTCTTTATAACATTCTGGAGTATATGCAAATTGCCATTAGAAAAACTGAAGCAGTAGACTTTGTAAAAATTAATATTTGTATCATTCTCAAAACTTTTGGCCATGACTGTACTGTATGCTATTTGGATATATTTGTACTTGCAATACTACTTTGAGAACATCAATATATTTATTTTTTATTTATTGATGACATTTTGTTATTTATTTATTATTATATGAATTGGATTTTGTAACATTTTGTAACATTGTGTAGCAAAAAAATTTTTTTTTTTTGTATATTGGAACTGGACATTTTTGTCCTATATTTATGTGGATGTACCTTGGGTGTCGCCATGACCTCTATCTTTCATAAATTTTAATTATTTTTTAATAATAGTGCGGTTAAATTGCTGAATAAAATAAATGAATTATTGTTATTACATATGTGTTTTTGTCTCTTATTTGATTTGTAATTATATTCATGTGGGTATTTATTCTAAAGTAGTGGGAGTAGTGTAATTGTTAGTAAAATTGGGAATTTGTAGGTCAATAACATTAATTATTTTAATCAGTATTCTTCAGAAATAAATGCATTATCACTTGCTCCACATTTTTATTGTAAATACAGTGATCTACAATGAGGGTGTACAGATTAAAGGCACTACATTTCCCAGTTTGAACTTGCTGAATGGCCATGGAAAGGTTTTTCAAACCATGGCATATTTATGGCACTATCCACACTTCTGTCCACAGAAACAATTTGTCACTAATTGAGATTACTGGACAAAGGACTTCCAGATTTCTGGTACAAGAATCGAAGATATATGTGAACATTCAAGGAATGGTTTAAATGTGAAATCTACTGATGGTAGTGTTGAAAAAAACAACACAACAAAATGGAGAAGGTATGTATAGCTGTGGCCAAGGCCTTATTAAAAGTGGTGGAGGCCTCTCATCCCGAACCCCAGCTTACCCCCTATAGTAGTCACAGATAGCAGTGGTGGACACACATGCATGTGAAGGTTTTCAGTACAGTCTTTGGGAGACTGCCAAATGAAAAAACACTCAAATACTGCAATAGAATACTAAACCTCAAAGAGAATGGATGTTGAAAGTACATAGTCTCCTCAGGTGATGGAGGTCCCAGGGTATGTGCCCCGTCAGCTCTCACTATAGTCTGGTTCTGACTGTGCTTGGCACTGATATGGAGGCATTATTCCTCCTGAAAAGTTTGCTGCATAACATTAACACTGTCTGCAAATAAGGTGATTAAACCATAAAAAGTAAAAAAGGTACGGTACTGTAGCTCCGTACTGTAGGTCACCTTTTTGTGACTGGAGTCACAGGGAAGAGCATAAAGATATACTCTGGCTCTGCTGGACTCCATCCATATATTGCATTGTCCACCAATCATTTTAATGACCGGCATGTAATACTACTACCACCAACAGTGGGTGTTGCTGGGAAAATGTCTGGCTGACCACTGAGTTTGTGAAGCTGGACACATGGCAATTAACTTATTATATGAAGAATTTTTTAAGAGTTGATTTAAAAACCTTTAAAAAAAATCACTGTATTCCGTAATGGGTTTTACTACAAAAAAGACCTGTGTTTTATGTAATATGAGAGTAGTGAAAACTAAATCATGAGCAGGGTTACAAATACCTAGCAGTATGACTGCTAGTAAACAATAGTGCACTGCAGTATAAATGATAATTCTCAATACATTTATAATAGGAAAATTATGATAAATATAAAATGTTTCAATTACATTCTTTTCCTAGCTGTCATTATAGGTGAAAAATATATAATTTAGTCTCCATGTTTTTTATGCTTTCTTGTCCTGGATTCAGGTATTTTTAGTGGTGAAAATAATGCAGTCTCCAGCACTATTCATGTTGTCAAAAAGAATACAACCCCTGAGAAAAAACTAATGAACCCCATTAAAAGTCACAGGGGTCTGTCAGAAATTATTAGAATAGCCCTGTTATAAACAGAAGCCACTAGTGTGAACTAAACAACAAAGAATATATTGAGAATTTTGCTTTTTCAAGCTTATACTGTATAAATGATATCCTTATTAAAAACTATTAGTTATGCCTGTGCTCATGAAACCTGTGACTAGGCTCCCGACTGTTCCAATATCACATTTGTTGGCTATTCAAGAACACTTTTGGCTATATGGATTCCAAAATTGGATTATGGAATGAGAGTCCTAATAATATGAAATAAAATCGTAAGTAACAAAAACATTCTGAATGTGTGATGACAGGCCAGGTGAAGAATAGTCACCTTTCTTGGAAATACACAACATTTAGTTTGAGTCCCAGCGGAATAAACCTGTATAAACACAAGTGAATTGTCTTTAGAAAAGTGAGTCCTTGGTTCATCAGAAACTATAAATCCTCAAGAAATAGTCCTTCTGAATTCAGGTTTAATTTAAAGAAAATAAGTATTAAATAACGTTATTTAGTGGTCACTGTCCTCACATGTTCTCACTCTCCAATACAACAAGTTTTATCTCCTACAAAGTGAAATATGCTTCCCGATGCTACATATCATGGCTTAAGTGTTCTTTCTTCACCTTCTGTAGTGCCTAGCCGAGACTTTGCATGGTGGCTGAGCATCATCATCCGAGGGAAGATCTGTCCTCCTACATTCCATAATAAGAGTCCATCCAAACTCCAATGTCTCTTCATAAACTTTCACTATTGGGCACTGTAGGGGGTGTGATAGTTGGAGTAGCCTGTGCCCACTCCACTATGTCTGTGCAAAGAGATTCCACTGCATCCAGTCTTTCAATTTGTACCAATTTAGTGAGAAGGTCTGGAATGCTGTAGCCAGCTGTACTGATCCGATCAAAAAGCTGAAGTCCATCTGTCATTCCTCCAATTTCATCTCTCTTCAATCCAAAACTCTCAGCAAGATGGCGCCATGTTTTCACTATTGCCTTTTCTGTATTATAAGTAGAACTTAGCATCCTGCTCGTCTTCTCCAGACAGTCAAAAGGCAGTTCTGTAGGGCTCAGTCCTAAAAGATAACACACATACAATATAGCTGGGCAGCATCTTACAATCTGTGATATTATTTAGTAATATAGTCCCTATTGTTGTTAAATTCCATACTTAATGTTTCCGCTACACCAGTAGTTGTTTCAAGGTATTACTACTATAAGAGTAAAAGTTTACTTATAAAGTTTACTCCTTTCCTGTTTTTTACTCATATTGCCCTTTGCTCTAAAGTTCACCATTTTTGGAAACTGCCCACCTGAACTTTACTAAGACTCATAAAATAGAACCTAGATCTCCCTTTTCATAATTCTGATAAGCACTAAAAGTTGGATGGTCAAAGGTGGTCAAACAATGTTCACCTGAAGTTCCTTGTCTCACCACTTGGGCCAGTCCAACACTGTGGTCACACATGCTACAGTGATCAAAGATATTGTTAGTAATCATGAGGGATCCCCATATCAAAATGTACAGGGTTCCCCAAGTTGTATCTTTACAATAGGGTTGGGATTGGATGCTGTGTTTTACTATGCATGTATTATTACATGCTGCTATATAAATAAATGAACATCTATGTAATACATGCACATGCTGAAAAGCTCTCCTTTCTGGATTACAGAGGGTATTTCAGGTATGGGTTGTGCCTCTTTAAGACATTCATATGTTCTAGTAAGGTAGGGTACAACTGTTGGGTTCATTTTCGCTGTGTACCCATAACAGCTAAATAATTTTATATAACATTTTTGTGCACTTACCCTCTGCTACATTGCAAACATTTGCATAAAGGTCTAGAATCTTTTTTCTTCGACTTTGAATCTATGGAGGAAGGATATAGTGATGTCAATATTAATGGCACAGTAAAGCAATCTTGGTAATGTTAACATAAGACATACTATTATTACTTTCCATCAGAATATCATGATCTTGGAGTATTTTGTGGCCAGTTAGTAAGGCCACATACACCTAAGGAATTTAATTGACAAATGCCCTTTTTAAAGGGTTCATTTCACCACCTCCACTAACTCCAGTCCTTTGCATCCTTCAATAGATGCTACTCCACTGATTTAGAACAGTTGGAATTTTATCTCTAACCATCACCATTCCTGAGCAATCACTCCTGTTACTTTCAGCACCCAATATGCTGACTGGGCTCTCGACTGTCAGGTTGGCAGTTCTGGGTTGGATTAGACAGTCAGGGGCTGCCCACCTGACAACAAAGAGCATAATTGTGCTAAAACTAATAGAAATGTTTGCGTGGGAATGTTGTGGGCTAGAGAAAAAAAATTCCAATTGTGCTGGTATCAGTGGAGCTGCACCAATTAAAAAATGCATTTGGTGGAGGTTGTGAAAGGTCCTCTTTAACATAGTGACAGATATATGGATATAATGCAGTTGCAACACTTTGTTTGCATTAAAGCCTATCTATTGTATGAGGGATACATGGGGAATGTAAACATTGAATTCTGGTATATTGTCATTATACATAATACTTTAGGCTCTGTTCACATCTTTATCAGCGACTCTGTCACAGATTCCATCACATTTGGTGGGAAAATAGTTCTAGAGGCAGTGGTATTTTTTCTGGTGAAATGGACACCATGACGGAATCCAACAGACCATATTGTAAGTCTATAGGGTCCATGGGCATGTCATGTTATGGATACTTTACATCTTTATTTTTGATTTTCTGCTCCTTTGACAGGACAGAGAAACTGAATTTTCAATACATATGTGAAATGAGCATTAGTTTGCATTAGCAAAATCATTATAGCAGGTATATGGCAATTTAACCATGTAACATAACATACTGGTGTGTCTTGCATGTCACATTCCAACATAGACATACTTCACATGCTAGCAAGCACAAGTGAGGTGCAATATTCAGATTCACTCTCAAGCAGTCAATTCCTCAATATGCTATCCTATCCATCTATACCTATCATTATAGATGCACTAATGTATACTGAACTCAGAGATAGACACATGACGTGCAAGTAAAATACTTTTACCGCCAAGAGACATTAAAATGATCAAATGAAGGTAAATGTTAAAAGTGAAAAGTGTTGAAGTGAAAGAAGCAGATTAAAATTCAATAGAGCCTTACTGCACAAAAAGTGCTATAATATTAATAGTGATGCAATAAGCAGCTCAAAAAATAAAATTGTTTAACACGCTCCTCTACTCATTCCTGCCTACATATGTGAGCCCTAGGCTACCCAGAGGCTGGAGATCCCTAACAACCTCTGTTCTCTTCCACACAGCAATGCCAATTTTATAGTCACTGTCACAGTAAAACAGATCAACTGTAAGGATAAGTGACTGATAAAATTTTAGCTGTCTGTATGATCCATTTTTAGTACACCTCACCTCATGGCGGGGGTAGGCAGCCAAAATGTATTCAGCTAGTCTATGGTATTGTGAAGGAAAGAAGGATTTGTATTTCCATCCTGTATCCATGCACCATAACATCTACTCTAACCATACTGTATACATTGTATTTGTATTTCCATCCTGTATCCATGCACCATAACATCTACTCTAACCATACTGTATACATTTTCCATTAAAAGGATCTAGCTGAAAATAGAAATGTTGTTGATCGTAATGAAAAGTTTGCAATAGAGTTGTTCGTAAAAAATCGCAAACTATATAATGTGTATATATGTAATGGCTATCTGCTCACAACATTTCTAGCAACAATGAAATCTGTGAAAATTGTATATAAAGAAATTCAGTAGTTGGATGCCAGGTTTGTTTGTAGTAAAATTTCTATGTACGGTATTTATACAAAAGGAATTCCCATGAGAATCATTATGCATTGTTTATAAGAAGGGCACATGGGGTATATGCCCTGGGTCGTCCAACACCTTGAGGATATAAGGGTCTTAGCCACCCACGTTACTCCAAGAGAGTCATTGTCTAGGCTGTCTTCTGCTACTACTGTCTAGGCTGTCTTCTACTTCTAGCTGCCACCTCTACTATATGTGGCTACTATAGGGGGTCAGGAGGGATCTGAATCCCAGAGGGGGCCTCCACCAATCTTAAGTAGATCCAGTGGATTAGAAAATTTGGGGCAGGTGAATCAAGAATAGGTGATTTAAGACTACCTAAAAAGTGGAATTTACTAATCCAAGACAGTTTAAAAGTACAGGTGCATCTCAATAAATTAGAATATCTTTGAAACATTCATTTATTTCAGTAATTAAATTAAAAAAGTGACCTCCTATATATTCTAGTTTCTTTTCACACAGAGTGTTCTATTTCAAGTGTTTTGTTTCTGTAAATGTTGATTATGGGTTACAGGTAATGAAAACCCAAATCTAAGAAAATTAGAATATTGTAAAAAAGTTCAGTATTGTAAATTCAGAGTGTCACCTGCCAAGGTTTCCTAAGCCTTTATATGGTCCCTCAGTCTGGTTCAGTAGGACACACAATCATGGAAGAAATGAATGAACGTTTCAAAGATATTCTAATTTATTGAGATGTACCTGTATGGCAGACAAACCTGGGAGCCTTCAAAAGGTTCCCGGCTGTCATAGCACTCTTGTCACAGGACAAACTGTCAGTAATTGTGCAGGACTGCCCACTGGACTCCAAAGCATAGAAAGAGCAGGGATTTAAATGACTAAATACAAGTCAAGTTATGCTGAATTTTTTTCTACAAATCTATGTAATGTTCTACTCAGCTCCTCCTACGCTATAGGATGATGCCTTTTAAATGTGACAGGTCAGTTTTACTTTGCACTGATGGTAATCTACCACTTCCAATGTAACTTGGTTTGTTCACTATATTCACTATGTTTTGCCCTTCCATAACGTAATAGAAGTATATTATTATTTTATTGTTACTAGTACATAGTGCACAACTCTATTACTGAGTTTTCACAATGGGGGAGATTTATTAAGTAAAATGCATCAGAATTCTTGTGTCAAAAAAAAACTGTCTAAGGCTAGGTTCCCACCTGTGCCCGATCTACATTCAGGGTTTCCGTTCCTGAATCTGCTTAGAAAATGCTGAGAGAAAAGTCCTGCTAGCAAAACTTTTCGCTCCGCATTTTTCCGCTTTTTTTGGACGGAAACCCTGCAGACCCCATTATAGTCTGTTTCCGCGGGTAACCACTTTTTTAAGCAGATTAGGTTTCTGTTCTTCAGGTCCCTAAGCAGTCCTGATAAACGGAAACCCGAATGCTGGTGTGAACCTAGCGTAACATGCTGTCTGTCACATTTATCAAGTGTTTTAGACACTTGTTACAATTGAAAAAAAAAATTATATGAAAAGGTGGTGTGGCTTCTGTGAAAAAAGGCATGGTTTAGAATGTGCTTTGGTGTATACTTTTAAGCCAAGTATAAAAGTGATGTAATTAGAAATTGGTGAACTGAAACTTGTTTGGCATGAATGGAAGTACTATTATTATACTTGAGGTCAGATCACAGGGTATAATCAGTGAAGGCCCAGAGGAGTTTCAGAAGCATAACAAACCATTATACTCATCTTGCTTCACCTCTCCTGGACATACGCTAAAGTAGAGTTTTGGCATTTTACCATGGCTTTCTGACACTGATTAGTCCTAAATGAATGGGCCTCATCAGCAGGGAGTCTTGGAGAAAATCAAGAAGGACGATTATTTTTTCAGTATCGCTGATCCAATCTTCGATTGAAAATAATAGCAAGGAAAATCAAAGTGGAATGTGCCACTGATTTTGGGGTGAAACCTGCCTCAAAATCAGCAGCAGATCCTGCCGTGTGAATGAGACCTTAAACTGTCTAGCCTAAACTTTAACTGCCTAAAACTAAAACACTACTAAAACACTCTTAGTAAATTAGTAAATGTGCCCCATTAGTGTACAGTGTTTCCCCGGAAGGTTGAAATAATCACTAATAAACCACCATAGGCATGTTTCAGTGGATTATAATGGACCTGGGATTTATACTATTATAACATAATATTAGTCAGACAACTAATAATCCTGTTGATCACATATAGATATTGTTAATGAGGTTCAGTACATGCTGATACATTAAAGGACAAGAACTGAGTTCTATATAGTACAAAGCTATATAAGTGTCTGTGGTTTATAAACTAACCAGCAGCAAGCAACATCGGTTGGTGGCAGCCAAAGCCAACAAACTAAACAGAGGATAAGACTCACGTGAGTAAAGTATAGTCTTGCCTCTATATAAGTCCATGGTAAGACTTCTTCAGGAATACATGGTGCAATTCTGGTTACCAACTTTCAGAAAGGACATATAAAAGCATTGAGATTTAGGCATTCATTTGATTGTAATGTATTTATTTCATCTTGCACAAGATTAACTGTTGGCTCATTTTAATATCTGGATATCATCAGAATGGGCATACAGCTGAAGAATTTCATGATTTTGTTAGAGGTGTTTTCTAATCTAAATCTTCTGGTCTCAGATTTATAAAATTCTGGACTACCAGACAGTTCTGTGATAGAAACAAATTCTATCCAACACTGCAAGCATACATAAAAAATTTTACATTGGTAAAATAGGGACCAACCCTTGGACCAGCTACAAAGCACCCAGACCACTCTTTGGCAGCAATGCTCGTGTCCGAGGATTAGATATTATAAAGAACATACTCAAGGGGGTTATGATGAGGGTAAAAACTCCCTCTTGTTCATCTGGTCCCATGCAGCCAAGTCATCTACATGCATAAAATTTTGTGAGACCCAATATAAAATTCTCAAGCATTGGTATCATACCCTGACCCTGCTCCATGCCCTCAACCATAGTATTCCTTCTATTTGCTGGAGTTGTCTATCAACGTCAAATATGCCATTTCACATTTTTTGGGAATGCTCCTTAATCCACCCTCTTGGACGGAAGTCAAAACCCTTACTGATGCCCTCTTTATACAGGGTGTCCCATTGGACCCTCTTATTTACTTACTTAATTTGCCCCTAGACATCTGGGCAAAAAGACCTCCAAACTGTTTTTGTAGCTATGCACTGCTGCTAAAACGCTCATTGACCTTCACTGGAAGAGTGTGCTTCCCCCTGCAGGACCTGCACTGGTAGCTCGCATGAAGGATGTCCGAAGCCTAGAATACCGGACTGCCACCCTTAACAACATGGTAGAGGCCTTACAATCTGTCTGGTCTCAAAGGCATACCTACTATATCCTGTGAGGTCTCTGACGCCTACCCTTCCCTTCTTTTCCTTTTTTATGTTGTGTCCTTTATAATTCATGTTTATTTTCACGCTGATTTATACCTGTGTTTGTTTCTATATGGCGCCTGTTATGCTATCTTAAAAAAATTACTGTTTAAAAAAAAAAGAAAAAAAAAACCTCACTCTTTCTGACTCATGTCTATGGCTCTAGTCCTGGGGCTGTTGTAAATAAATCTGTAATGCAGTCTGCCATCTCATAGCCAGATGGCAGACATGGCTTTAATCCCAGTGTCCCTAGGTTTTATCCAAAACCAGGAATTGATCTATAGGGAGTATAGGAGAGGATATAGTGAGTTTTCCTTTTACATCAAGACAAACTTATTTAAAGTGTAACACCCACTTTATTTTTTTTTCACTGTTGTGTCAGGGGGTGTGTGGTGAACATTTTTGTAATATACCTGATTAACTTATCAAACTTCCTTTTAATTGAAATCAGGCTGTAAAGATCCCATTAGCATTGCTCTAACTAAGCACTGTAAGGCTGGGGATGGGAAAAGTCATCTCCACTTTGCATTAAAATACGCTCTGCGGGCACACAGTGATTTCCAAAACCGTTGAAGACACCCAGCTGCTATACAGTGAACAAAGCTTTCTGCTTCTGGCCCCTTATTGTGTACAGGACAGGTGCCAGAATTGGCTCCATACAACTGATGGGGCCAGGTGTCAACCCTTACCAATTAGGTATTTATAGCCTATCCCAAAAATAGACCATAAAAAATTAAGCCCAACAATCCCTTTAATATTCCCCCCGCTAATGCTCCACCACTTTAATGCCCCCCCCCACCAGGATGCTAGCCCCCATCACTGCCCCCACACAATATAATGATCCCATCGCTGGTCCCCATTACAGTATGGGGGACTAGTGATGGGATCATTATATTGTGTGGGGGCAGTGATCCCTGTGGAGAAATCCCTGTGGTGGCTAGGAAAGTGTAAAATTTAAAAAAAAAAATAACTCACCTGTTCACAGCACCCCATTGTCCCCTGCCAGTGTCTGTACCTAATTGGTCTCAGCGTCACGTGAGACGCAGGACTCCCAGTAAGAAGGCACTTGACAGAGACTGAATGTACACTGAATTTTACACCTCTCGCCCACCACACTGGTTGCTCCAATTCCTGGAAAAACCTATTTAAAGGGTTTATCTATCTTTCTAATATTGATGGCCTGTCCTTAGGATAGGCCATCAATATTACATCTACAAGGCTCAGGGCCGGTGTTAGGGTGGGGGCAAACTGGGCAATTGCCCAGGGCCCCGTCCCCAAAGGGGCCCCTGGGATCCGGAACCTGATGACTCCGGATCCTGGAGTCAGGCCCGGCCAAATCAATAACCGAAAGGGACCGCAGGGCCCCTTTCCGAGGTGAGTAAAAATAACAAACATTTTTACTCACCTGTCCTGGCGTCCGACGTCATCTTCTGGCGTTGCGGACATCACTGCTGAGGCCAGGCCTCAGCCGTAGCGATCACGTGGGGCGTGCTGACAGCGTGCCTCACGTAATCGCTGAGGCCCAATCACAGGCCTCAGCGATGACGTCCACAACGCGTGACGTCAGCCGCAGAGAAGAAGAAGCCAGCGCTGGCGGGGATAGTGGAGCAGCGCGAGGAGGCCCAGCAGAGGTAAGACAAGGTGAGTATAACTGTTTGTTATTTTCCCTTACCTGCCCCGGGCCTTTGATTATTATACTCTGGGGTCTGAAGAGACCCCAGAATATAATATAATAATATCACTGTAGGGCCCCTGTGGAGCATTATACTGGAGGGCCCCTCTGGATAGCATATTATACTGTTTGGGGCCACTGTGGAGCATTATACTGGGGAAGGGGCCCTCTGGATAGCATGTTATATTCTGTGGGGCCTCTGTGGAAAATTATAATGTGGGGGGGGGCTCTGGAGATAATGTTAGATTATGTGGGGCCACTTTGGAGCATTATCCTCTCCAGAGGGCCCCCCAGTATAATGCTCCACAGTGGCCCCACACAGTTTAATATGCTCTCCAGAGGGGCCCCCCAGTATAATGCTCCAAAGTGGCCCCACAGAATATAACATGCTCTCCAGAGGGCCCCCTCCCCAGTATAATGCTCCACAGTGGCCCCATACAGTATAATATTCTCTCCAGAGCCCCCCCCCAGTATAATGCTCCACAGTGGCCCCAGACAGTTTAATATGCTCTCCAGAGGGGCCCCCCAGTATAATGCTCCAAAGTGGCCCCACAGAATATAACATGCTCTCCAGAGGGCCCCCTCCCCAGTATAATGCTCCACAGTGGCCCCACACAGTATAATATGCTCTCCAGAGCCCCCCCAGTATAATGCTCCACGGTTTCCCCACACAGTATAATATGCTGTCCAGAGGGGCCCCCCAGTATATTATACTGTGCGGGGCCACTGTGGAGCATTATACTGGGGAAGGGGGGGGCTCTGGAGAGCATGTTATACTGTTTTGGGCCACTGTGGAGTATTATACTGGGGAAACCTCTCTGGGCAGTATATTGTACTGTGTGGAGGCCATTTCTGGAGCATGTTATACTGAGTGGGTTCACTGTGGAGCATTATTCTGTGGGGGCCATCAGCAGAGCATATTATATTGCGTGGTGCCACTGTGGGACATTATTCGGGGGGGGCTAATGAGCATTATAGTAGGGGCCCCTCTGGGGAGCATATTATACTGCGTAGGGCCAACTGTAGAACATTATACTGGGGGGACGCTCTGGGGAGCATAATATATTGCGTGGGGCCACTGTGGAGCAAAATACTGGAGGAGGCACTGTGGAGCATTATACTAGCGGGGGCCCTCTGGGGAGCATATTATACTATGGGCCACTGTGGAGCTTTATACTGGGGGAAGGGACAGTGTGGGGAGCCTGTTATACTGTGTGGGGCCACTGTGGAGTGTATTATATTGTGTGGAGCTTTTCAAGAGCATATGATACTCTGTGGGGCCATTGTAGAGCATTATACTGGGAGGGACTGTGGGGAACATATTATACTGTGGGGGACCACTGTGGAGCATTATACTGGGGGAACCCCTCTGGGGAGTATATTATACTGTGTGGAGGTCATTATGGAGCATGTTATACTGTGTTAGGCCACTGGAGCATTATACTGGGGGGGCATTGTGGGGTGCATATTATACTGTATGGAGCATATTATATTGTGTGGGGCTGCTGGGGAGCATATTGCACTGTCTGGGGCCACTAAGGGGTAGTATACTGTGTGGGCCAATGTGGAGTATTATACTGTGTGGAGCCTTACATACCATTGGGGCCACTATGGGGGGCTCAGGGGAGCATTTTATACTGTGTTGGGTCACTGTGGAGCATTATATACCATGTGGGGAAACTGGAGGGCTCAGGAGAGCATTTTATACTGTGGAGCATTATATACCATATGGAGCATTATCCTGTTGGGGGGGGGCTCACAATTCCTGCTGGCAGCCCTGTGTGCTATGTCTGCATCACAGCTCCCTCACTATAATCTTGCACATACGTGTAGTGCTCCATGGCCATGTCATTCCCCATACAGTACTGTGCATGAATTGGCCATGGAGTTATTGGGACCTGCACAGTACTATAGGGGCTGACTATACTGGGAACATACTCAGTAACACCGGATAGTCAGCACATATGTAAGACTTCAGTGAAGGAGCCGTGGTGTAGGCTATTAGCAGGACGCTGTTGGGTGGGGCCCCAGAACAAGATCCTCTGGTGGGCCTAAGGCCCTTCAGTCCGACACTGTATAACGGAGAACTATTATATATAAGGGTGGGTTACTATATATAATTGGGAAACTTAAGTATGAGGGGGCTATTATAAGGGGGAACTATTATTTATAAGATGGGCTATTATTTATAAGGGGGGAACTATTATATATAAGGCATCCATTATAAAGGGGAGCTATTATTTATAAGAGGGGAACTTTTTATAAGGGGGGTATAATTGTTAAGTGGGCTTATTTATAAAGGGGGCTACTAGTGATAATGTTGACTATTATTTATAAGGGTAACTATTATTTATGAGGGGGCTATTATTTATAAGGGAGAAGTATTATTTTTACGGGGTGTCTGTTACTGATAAGGGGGAATATTACTGATACAGGGCACTATTTATCATTTCTAAGGGAGCTATTACTGATAAAGGTGTAATATTATTCATAAGGAGGCGCTATAATAACTGATGACTGGGTGCAAAAATCTATTAGGTGGTACAAAGTTGCTCATTTGAATTGTGTGTGGTAAAATGGGGCTTGTTATTACTTTTTTGTTGGCAGAAAGAAGGCGTTATTATAGGGGTTGTCACTGGAAGACGAAGGTGTTGTTTGCATATCAGCATTTGGGGCCCCGCTTTTAATTTTGCCCAGGGCCCCACTTTGTCTAAAACCGGCCCTGACAAGGGTCAACAGCCAGGACCCATGTAGATCAGCTTTTCCAGGTCACCGAGGCTACATTCAATGTTAACAATTCCAGGAGCCATGCTGCTTGCCTGCCATACAGAGTGTAGCGGTGGTTTTAGGTAGTGCAGTAGTACACTTTGTATGCAGGGTGAGCAGGGGCGCACCGCCAATGAGGCGATTGAGGTGGCCGCCTCAGGCGGCACTGTCCGGGGGGCGGCATTTTTACTATTTCATGTAAACCAGCCCAGGACAGGCCGCTTTAAAAAAAAAAAAAAAAACAGAGCTGAGCGGGGCCTGTCCTGGGCTGGTTTACAAGACGTCGCATCTCAGCGCAGGCGGCGATACAATGACGTCATCACGCGCCTACGCTGAGACACAGACGTCGCGGACAAGAAGAGGAGGCGGCGGCGGCTGCATCAAGGCATCGCAGGTGAGTATAACTTTTTTTTTATATATATAAATAGGCCTTAACCTGTTGGAGCATCCCCGGCAGGTAATGGCCTATTTATTTACCTACCCTGCGTCTGCTCGTGGCCGCCCCCGCTTCCTCTTCTGCTATGGGACGCAGAAAGGGAAGTGGATGCCACTGTGAGCGGCCGCGGGTATCGGTAAGTGAGGCCGCGGGCCGCAAATACTACTATTATTATACTCCGGGGTCTATTCAGACCCCGGAGTATAATAATCGGAGGCCTAGGGTTGGTGAGGGAACATAAAAACCAATGTTACTCACCTCCTGCGATCTGATGTAACTCCGAGCAGGCTTGAGACCTCTGGTGACGTCATCAGGTTGCGTCGCCGGCCTGATCACGTGACGTGTGTGCGCAATTAAACAGGGCCGAAAGCTGCAAGGAGTACACCGGTGTCCAGGATAGGTAAGTAACTCTGGTTTTTATGTTTGTATTCTCCCCTGGGTCTCCAATCATTATACTCTGGGGTCTGAAAAGACCCCAGAGTATAATAATAGTTCATGGGTGGTCCACTATGGGGCATAATACCCTGTGCAGGGACCACTGTAGAGCATAATACCCTGTACAGGGGCCACTATGGAGCATAATACCCTGTGCAGGTACCACTGTAGAGCATAATACCCTGTGCAGGGACCACTGTAGAGCATAATACCCTGTGCAGGGGCCACTCTGGAGCATAATACAAGTGCAGGGGCCACTATAGAGCATAATACCGAGTGCAGGGGCCACTATAGAGCATAATACCGGGTGCAGGGGTCACTATGGAGCATAATACAAGTGCAGGGGCCACTATAGAGCATAATACCAGTGCAGGGGCCACTATAGAGCATAATACCAGTGCAGGGGCCACTATGGAGCATAATACCGTGTGCTGGGGCCACTGTGGAGCATAATACCGTGTGCAGGGGCCAATATGGAGCATAATACCGTGTGCAGGGGCCAATATGGGGCATAAACTGTGTGCAGGAGTTGCTGTGGAACATAATACCGTGTGCAGTGGCCAATGTGGGGCATAATACCCTGTGCAGGGGCCACTATGGAGCATAATACTATGTGCAGGGGCCGCTGCGAGGCATAATACAGTGTGCAGGGGCCGCTGCGGGCCATAACACTATGTAATACTGTGTGCAGGGGCTGCTGTGGAACATTATAGCGTGTGTAAATGGGGTGCTATAAACATGAGCTATGGCACCTGTTTATATTATACTCTGTCTGTTTATAGTGACCGTGTGATGTAATTGTAGCCTCGTCACATACTGTAGACATGTATAGGACGAGGCTGTAGTTACATTACATGGCCGCTATAAGATGAATAACAGTATGTAAACAGAGAAGTGGTCTACACAGGTACCATTCAAACAGCTGATCAGTGGGGCTCCTGGGTTTTTGAACCCCACTGATTAGTTTATTAATGACCTGGAAAACCTTTTAATTAGTTAACACCTGGGGCATTATTAATAAGGGGCACTATTTATACAGGGTACACACGGATGTTATTAATATAAAGATGCGCTTGGGGGTATTATTCATTATGGGGGGGGTTATATCATATATTTTATAATTGGGGGTAGCAGCAGGATGGGGGATTTGTGTAGGTGAGGACAACGTGGGTTGGATGCCTGGAAAAGTGAGGAGCCAAAGATGTCTGTGTTGCAAACTTTACAGAGACAAGTCACAGCTGGAAGAAGTGGTCATGGCGGCCCAAAGGGAAGAGAAGGGAAATGTGAAGGATTAGTCAGAGACGTCACCTGTAAGTCACAAAATGTTACTGCACTGTATTCACCTAAATGATAGAGGATAAATACCTGATTGATGAGACCCCCACTGAGCCTGAGAATTGGGTTTTTTCCCCCCACTAGGTGGGAATCCAGCCTGACCACAGCCATATATAGATGTGTCACTTGGTGGATGGACGAACCCGCGTGGCTCTCATTCACTTTAATGGGAGTGCCAAAGATACCCGAAGTCCAGTACTCAGCTATCTGCGGCGCTCCTATTATAGAGAATGGGGGCCACGTGGGCTCGTCCATCCACCAAGCAGAAGATGTGTGAAGTTACTTTCATTGTTAATGCCGTGTTGTTGATCTGATACGGAAGTAATACAGGAAGAAGAATTCTTAAAAACTGTTTTATAACTTTGTGTATTGTGTATATTGTGCGACGATAACAGTGTGTTAAACTAGTAGCATGGAAACTCAGTTTTTTTTTTTTTTTTTTTTGGGGGGGGGGGTGTCTTTCTATAGTCCGCCTCAGGCAGCAAAGAGGCTAGGTTCACCACTGAGGGTGAGCAGTATGACATTGTTATTACCTGTAGCCGCGCTGTCTCGGTACAGCTGCAGCGGTCCTGGTGGTGGGCTCCTAGAAACAATTCCACTGATGGGCCGTAGACATACCAGTCTGACACTGTTCATTGTTTTAAAAAGGCTATTATTCACGTATACATAAAAACAGTAATTTTTTCAATGTGTTTCATGCATTATAGGAGTGGCCTTCTCTGACTCATTACAAGGGGGTCAGCACAAAGGTTAGGACTAGGATAGGGGGTACAGTGATGTTATGTAAAATTCCTATTTAGGTATCTGCAAACGGCAGTCATCATCACTGATGAGGGAGAATTGGAGAGGTTGTGGGAAGGCACGGGGGGTGTCCCATTATATATAGAGTAGACTCAGAACTATGATGCTGTTTTTATGCCTTTTGGTCTTTTCCCTATAAAATGCACTCTTTAAAAAACACCGTATACTACAGGGCTGTGAAGTTGGTAGGCCAAACTACCAACTCTAACTCCTCCAAATTTTCCAAATCCCAAGTCCAACTCCTTCATAAATGGTTGTCAGTCATGGCCAGTCAGAAGCAGTAAAGATTAAAAATCTAGTTACTGAATTCCTTTGAAAGTAAATATGTAACAACATATGCAGCTAACTATCTATACAAAGTGAATCATTTTATAACATAATTAAAAATAATTAATCATTTTATTTTGAAGCCGTAGTCAGTAACTGTTTTCTGACTCCACCCAAAAATTGTCCCGACTCCAACTCTACAGCCCTGCTATGCTGTTAAAGGATTATACCAATTTCAGCAAATCACTGCTGAGTTGGGACTGATTGTTCCCAAGTCCTGAGCAGTGCGGCCATAAGTAAATGGGGGCTACAGAAAATGCATAGCATATTTAGCTACACTTTCTAAGTAACTGTAAAGCTATGGAAATAGTGTAGCTCAACTGTGCTATGCTGTTTCAGTAGCTCCCATTTACCAATTGGCAGTGATTTGAAATCTAACTTCCTTTTAATAGAAACAGCCTCTAAAATTCTCCTTCTCTCCAACGCTCTAACTGAGCTGTTACAGGTAAATCCATTTACATTTGTGTTGCCAGTATATACAGTGCCTTGCGAAAGTATTCGCCCCCCTTGAACTTTTCAACCTTTTGCCACATTTCAGGCTTCAAACATAAAGATATAAAATTTTAATTTTTTGGTGAAGAATCAACAACAAGTGGGAAACAATCGTGAAGTGGAACAAAATTTATTGGTTATTTTAAACTTTTGTAAAAAATAAAAAACTGAAAAGTGGGGCGTGCAATATTATTTGGCCCCTTTACTTTCAGTGCAGCAAACTCACTCCAGAAGTTCAGTGAGGATCTCTGAATGATCCAATGTTGTCTTAAATGACTGATGCTGATACATATAATCCACCTGTGTGTAATCAAGTCTCCGTATAAATGCACCTGCTCTGTGATAGTCTCAGGGTTCTGTTTAAAGCACAGAGAGCATCATGAAGACCAAGGAACACACCAGGCAGGTCCGTGATACTGTTGTGGAGAAGTTTAAAGCCGGATTTGAATACAAAAAGATTTCCCAAACTTTAAACATCCCAAGGAGCACTGTGCAAGCGATCATATTGAAATGGAAGGAGTATCAGACCACTGCAAATCTACCAAGACCTGGCCGTCCCTCTAAACTTTAATCTCAAACAAGAAGAAGACTGATCAGAGATGCAGCCAAGAGGTCCATGATCACTCTGGATGAACTGCAGAGATCTACAGCTGAGGTGGGAGAGTCTGTCCATAGGACAACAATCAGTCGTACACTGCACAATTCTGGCCTTTATGGAAGAATGACAAGAAGAAAGCCATTTCTCAAAGATATCCATAAAAAGTCTCATTTAAAGTTTGCCACAAGCCACCTGGGAGACACACCAAACATGTGGAAGAAGGTGCTCTGGTCAGATGAAACCAAAATCGAACTTTTTGGCCACAATGCAAAACAATATGTTTGGCATAAAAGCAACACAGCTCATTACCCTGAACACACCATCCCCACTGTCAAACATGGTGGTGGCAGCATCATGGGTTGGGCCTGCTTTTCTTCAGCAGGGACAGGGAAGATGGTTAAAATTGATGGGAAGATGAATGGAGCCAAATACAGGACCATTCTGGAAGAAAACCTGTTGGAGTCTGCAAAAGACCTGAGACTGGGACGGAGATTTATCTTCCAACAAGACAACGATCCCAAACATAAAGCAAAATCTACAGTGGAATGGTTCACAAATAAACATATCCAGGTGTTATAATAGCCAAGTCAAAGTCCAGACCTGAATCCAATCGAGAATCTGTGAAAAGAGCTGAAAACTGCTGTTCACAAACGCTCTCCATCCAATCTCACTGAGCTCGAGCTGTTTTCCAAGGAAGAATGGGCAAGAATTTCAGTCTCTCGATGTGCAAAACTGATAGAGACATACCCCAAGCGACTTGCAGCTGTAATCGCAGCAAAAGGTGGCGGTACAAAGTATTAACTTAAGGGGGCCGAATAATTTGGCACGCCCCACTTTTCAGTTTTTTATTTTTTACAAAAGTTTAAAATATCTAATAAATTTCGTTCCACTTCACGATTGTGTCCCACTTGTTGTTGATTCTTCACCAAAAATTTAAATTTTATATCCTTATGTTTGAAGCCTGAAATGTGGCAAAAGGTTGAAAAGTTCAAGGGGGCCGAATACTTTCGCAAGGCACTGTAGAACTGTAGCATTTGCTGTATCTTTAGTTTTATACCACCTAGGAAAACGGTTCTGGTATTGCTTATGCACCAAGAATGACTGCAGTACTAGATATAAAGTAACCAGAAAGATCACTATTAAAAAACACAGTCGGGAATTTGCGCTTTATATGCATATATAAATCACTATGTATTTTTAACTAGTGTTAACTTATTTTTTATTACAGTGAGAGCTACAATCTTGGCAGCATGTGAAAGCTGAGAATCTCAGAATTTTTCTCGGTTGTATAAAACCAGAAATACAGCCATTTGAAGTAACCACCCCCCTTTTGCAAATCATACAGCTATACATACTGCTTTGAGTACAGGTGTATGGGACAGAGTCTCCCTGGCAATGCTTAGAGCTTACAACTGTTTTGTATTAAAACAAAGTTAGACAGGTTAATGAAGTATATTACAAAAATGTTCACCAAACACCTATAGTAAACTCCAAAACAATGGGAGTACCTTTAAGCTGTAATATGTGTAGATATGTGTAAATGGGTTGCCTCATGAGCACAACCCCTTTTCATATGCCTTCACAAAGCATGTAGAGGATCATAGAGGGGAAGGTGGAATCCAGCCAAGGACAACATCTGCTAGGAGTTTGTAAGTTCTCCCCGTGTTTATGCGGGTTTCCTCCAGGTACTCCAGTTTCCTCCCACACACTCCAAAGACATACTGATAGGAAATTTAGATTTTGAGCCTTAGGGTGGGTTCACACCTGCGCTTGAGTCCGTCCACTGCCAATCCGAGTGAAAATCTCGGGGAACGGGATAGGCATCGGATACCGACAGGTTAACGACTCATTGGTTAAAAACCCATTCATTAGAATGGGTTTTTAAAGCGATGCGCGGGTGTACGCTTACACCCTCTGCGCTGCCAAGTCATTTTTTTTCGTCGGACACGAAGTCCTGCATGTCTGACTTTGTTTCCGACGAAAAAAATGGATTCGCCGCAGAGGGTGTAAGCGCACACCCGCGCATTGCTTTAAAAACCCATTAAAATGAATGGGTTTTTAACCAATGCGTCGCTAACCTGTCGGTATCCGATGCCGATCCCGTTCCCCGAGATTTTCACTCGGATTGGCAGCAGACGAACTCAAGCGCAGGTGTGAACCCACCCTTATATGTGGGACAGTGACTGACAATATCTGTAAAGTGTTGCAGAATATGATGGTGCTATATAAGTAAGAAAAATAAATATTAGCGAGGAGGACCAGGTATAACCATAAAATAATACATTTCCCCTGCAGCGACCACTACAGTAAAATGTGTCAGACGTGTTGAGACAGTCACTTACAGCTCAGTCTTTATATGGTTTGAAGCAATACCTTCACTATAGCAATATATTGTTTTCTCTACAAGCACGTTTCAAGCTTTTAGGTGTAGGTTAAGCAATAAATAACACTTGAAAAAACAATTCAAGGGCCAGCGTCTAACCCTTAAACACTGTCTTCTTTTTCTTGTAATATTTGGTAGCTAAATGATTTCAGAAGTGCAGTACAAATAACTAATTGTTATAATAAGAATTTACTTTGCTTAGAAAAACAAGGCAGGCATGTATGCAGGGTTTTCTGAGTGTTATGGGTTTGGGTAACTTCCAATTGCAATGCACCAACAAAGAGTAATTTGTTCAGGATGCTCTTGGTAAATACTGTCAGACTCAAAATATGATAAATAGTGTAGTCTATTATAATGTGGTTGACATACTTCTGTCCAAAATGAATGCCAACAATGCAATTGCTCTCAGCGTGTATAAAGGCTGTTTACGAAGATGTAGTGTGCAAATAGCAAGCTAGGTATGCAATAGATTTCTAGCAATGCACGCCATGGCTCATGGATAAAAAGCAGAGATGGCAAAAGTGCCCTATAATATTAAAAGAGTCCACAGCCAGACCAGGTTATGATCACTCGGCTAAATAACTGAGTATACTTTGTTCTCTTATGGGCACAAAAATAAGTTAAATTCAGCTAGTGATGAAGACTATACATTTGCATGTTGGTAACAGGTATCTGTCAATTCTGGTTGCCTGAGAGCTCAGGCCATTCCCATTATGCACACTTTGGCACACAGATTCTGCATGACTCTGACAAAAAAATATATGGAGGTTCAGATTTACAGACCCATACTATACAGTCATGGCCAAAAGTTTTGAGAATGATACAAATATTAATTTTTACAAAGTCTACTGCTTCAGTTTTTCTAATGGCAATTTGCATATACTCCAGAATGTTATAAAGAGTGATCAGCTTAACAGCAATTACTTGCAAAGTCAATATTTGCCTAGAAAATGAACTTTATCCCCAAAACACATTTCAACATCATTGCAGCCCTGCCTTAAAAGGACCACCTAACATCGTTTCAGTGATTGCTCCATTAACACAGGTGTGGGTGTTGATGAGGACGGGGCTGGAGATCAATCTGTCATGATTAAGTAAGAATGACACCACTGGACACTTTAAAAGGAGGCTGGTGCTTGCCATCATTGTTTCTCTTCTGTTAACCATGGTTATCTCTAAAGAAACACGTGCAGTCATCATTGCACTGCACAAAAATGGCCTAACTGGGAAGAGTATTGCAGCTAGAAAGATTGCACCTCAGTCAACAATCTATCGCATCATCAAGAACTTCAAGGAGAGAGGTTCCATTGATGCCAAAAAGGCTCCAGGGCGCCCAAGAAAGACCAGCAAGTGGCAGGACCGTCTCTTAAAAGTGTTTCAGCTGCGGGATCGGGCTACCAGCAGTGCTGAGCTTGCTGAGGAATGGCAGCAGGCAGGTGTGAGTGCATCTGCACGTACTGTGAGGCGGAGACTCTTGGAGCAAGGCCTGGTCTCAAGGAGGGCAGCAAAGAAGCCACTTCTCTCCAGAAAAAACATCAGGGACAGACTGATATTCTGCAAAAGGTACAGGGAGTGGACTGCTGAGGACTGGGGTAAAGTCATTTTCTCTGATGAATCCCCTTTTCCATTGTTTGGAACATCTGGAAAACAGCTTATTCGGAGAAGAAGAGGTGAGCGCTACCACCAGTCTTGTCTCATGCCAACTGTAAAGCATCCTGAAACCATTCATGTGTGGGGTTGCTTCTCAGCCAAGGGAATCGGCTCTCTCACAGTCTTGCCTAAAAACACAGCCATGAATAAAGAATGGTACCAGAATGTCCTCCAAGAGCAACTTCTCCCAACCGTCCAAGAGCAGTTTGGCGCTCAACAATGCCTTTTCCAGCATGATGGAGCACCTTGCCATAAAGCAAAGGTGATAACTAAATGGCTCAGGGAACAAAACATAGAGATTTTGGGTCCATGGCCTGGAAACTCCCCAGATCTTAATCCCATTGAGAACTTGTGGTCAATCATCAAGAGACGGGTGGACAAACAAAAACCAACAAATTCAGACAAAATTAAAGCATTGATTCTGCAAGAATGGACTGCTATCAGTCAGGATTTGGTCCAGAAGTTGATTGAGAGCATGCCAGGGAGAATTGCAGAGGTCCTGAAGAAGAAGGGTCAACACTGCAAATATTGACTTGCTGCATTAACTCATTCTAACTGTCAATATAAGCTTCTGTTACTCATAATATGAATGCAATTATATTTCTGTATGTGATAAAAACATCTGACAAACACACATAAAAACCAGAGGGCAGCAGATCATGTGAAAATATAATATTTGTGTCATTCTCAAAACTTTTGGCCATGACTGTACTGTTGTGCAGTCTTAATATGGCCATGCAAATAGCTGAAATACGCATGGAAACATTCATCCTTCTGCCATGACTGGATTATTTGCAGGTACTGTTTACCAAAATGTCATCTCTTAGATGTTTTAATTTTAAAGAGGTGTAATAGAGGAAAGGACAGGGGCTCCTGACCAAGAGACAAAGTTCCAAAATTCACAAAGAACCAAAATTCACTATCAGGGTGGCAGCTATAGGTGTTACAGCGATACCAGTCCCTAGCAGGTCATGGACCATGAAGGGTCCCTCTACCACATAAAATATGCTACTATTCTAAATGTCACAGGGTAGGTAGGGGTTCTATTATAGATTCTGAATTGGAGCACATAAGCTTCAAGGTATTCCTCTACTTACTGTTAACTCAGAATCCTCTAATAGGGTGTATAGAAAATGATTATCTAAATGGAACAACCCCTTTAAAGCAACTGTCTATTGAGAGATGGAGTTTTCCTAACTCCCCTTCTAATATTAAAAATCTCTATCTCTCATAATAAATAATTCGTTATACTCTATCATAATATTAATTTGATACAGAATATACGAAACCCCTTTCTATGATCTATTTTCTTTCTAAGCAACAAGTTTCTTGCTTTTTACCATTTTATTTCTGTTATGGTTATAGAAATATCCGGGACAATTTAAATAGCTTTGTGGTCAGCCCATAGTAGTAATAGTAAGATATTCTAAGATATTCAATAATACTCCCACTGTAATATGGGCGGGCACACACTCAATGGTGATGGTTAGTAAATGGTGGAGAAAGGCTGGAGAAGACACCGGTGTTATAAATGGTGCAAGGTGGGGTGGAGGATGCTGGTAAAGGTTTGGCATTGTGGTCCATGGTATTTAATGTATCCCACTGAATATGTTATTTTTAAAATCTGAGGAGGATCAGTGTAAAAGTAACTCATAGTTTGATCATCTTGTATGATATTTTCATCTATGACAATTTCCTCATCATATAGTACACAGCTGGTCATTCCAGAAAACTTGTGCTTTCTCATATCTTTAAAAGCACACATGTCTCAGGGCAACTGCCCATTTGCACCTCTTGACAGGGTCTTTGGTATTCACAGTATGGATCTTGGCAGTACTAGTCTGGCACAATGACTAAATAAACTCCAGATAATAACATATGCTGATCTTTTTCATATGTGAAGAGGTTCTTACCCCAGTCAGTTTATTATTTGCAGTTGATTTATCCCTTGCCAAGTGAACTAAGGATAGGAGACAGAGCTCAGGTGTCCCTTGCTTGTCGAGTGCTGCTTCCTCATCACTATCCATGCTCCGGCTCAGAAGATGTTCATTCTCAGAGGAGGCATCATTTTCACTAGGCAAAGATGAAGAAACTATTTACTCTTACACACTGAAACCACTTTCACTACCCAAATCTATATATATATATATATATATATATATATATATATATATATTGAAATGAAAATCAGAGAAAAGGAAACAAATATACTTCTATGATATTAAGTCCTAATCTTAGTGAGGAATCTTGCCATGAATTATGGAAAATGACTCTCAGAATCTTTTTAATGAATATACTCCTAATAGATAAATAGACATAGATAGATAGATAGATAGATAGATAGATAGATAGATAGATAGATAGACCAAATAAATGTCCAGAGCAGCACAAGTGAAATCAAGACATTGCCTTGGGCAAAATTCCAGGGTTGATCTTTATTCCATAAGCACAGATAGTTAGATAGATAGATAGATAGATAGATAGATAGATAGATAGATAGATAGTTGGAAGAGGGCACTTTCCTAGGCTTGTAACCATCATATTTATTTAAATATATTGCTGACTTGTCTATGTACAAACCTTTTTTCAGTTTTTGTCGGGGTTTCTGTAAGTTTTTCAAATTCATCTTTTTCAGCATAGATGACAACATTTTCTGCTGTAAAACATTAGTCAATGTTAAGTTTCAAAAATATTGTAGTTGTTCTATTACAAAAGTATTTATGTGAATATATCACTCACAGTAACTCATGAACCATATTAGACATTTGACTGTAAGTACTGTACAATATGTATGTATATATTCATATGCTTGGTATGCAATTTTCACTGTGGCAAGTTCTAGGCTGATGCAGTGTTTTTGCTGCGGTGGAAACACTGTGGCAAAAAACGCTGCGTTTTACAGTACCTGCAAAGTAATTTTGATTAATCCCATCCACACATTGCAAAAACAAATCTACAGCAGAAAAGCTGGTTTTCAAAAACACGGACAATTTTGAAAATCGCAGGATGTCAATTATACCAGCAGAAACTCTGGCATTTTCTGTATATGTATAATAGGGGCAGAAAGTCTGCAGAGGAAAACTATGCAAAGTCACACTGAAAAATGCTGCGTTTTTTTCCTCAGCGTTTTTTGTTGCGCTTCGCTACATGGGGCCTTAGCCTTAAGGAGTTTTCCCACAATAAATGGGCAAGTTAGCCAAAAATCACAGCCAGATAAAACTGGAGAGTGCAAAGATCAGTGCCTAGATCAGTGATTCCCAGCCAAGGTGCCCACCAGGGGTGCCATAGCACTCTAGTGGTTAGTTGGAAGCAGATCCCGATTTTTAATTTAGCATCTTCAAAACATTTCTCACCATTCATACTGCGACTAATGCTGTCTGTGTTTTGGCGCAAACAGTCGAAATGACATAATTGCGCCTACTGCATCAAAACAGAGACAGATCAACAGAAGTGACCTAAAAACAGTTCTGTGGCAGTGGGGCTTGGTGAGTATTATTGTTTTATATAGGCAGAATTATATTGTGTAGAGGCCATAAGGGAACTTTGTTGTATAGTATAGTGTAACTTTGAAAGTACATTCACTTTGGTGCAATTGGAGTGCAGTCAGAACTGCAGAAAAATCTTCAAATACACTTTTCAGTTGTTTTTTTGCTGTTTTTTTCCTGATTTTACAATACGTACATAAATTTAACCGTGTTAAAAGACATACCATATTATAAAGTCATAAATTGAAAGATTTTATTTTCACGTTTGCCCAAATACTAACCTGGGACTTCCTTTTTCTCTTCTTGTGGATTGGCTTGAGCTTCTACGTTCTTTGAATGTATTGTGCAGCATGCTGGTGAACAGACAAAGTAATCTTAAATAATTCTGAATGATAGTGCCTACTTTACTTAACAATCCAGAATATGAAAGTATATGCTGTAGAATAATGTACTATGATATAGAAGAAAATAATATGACCCAAAGCATCCAAAACTATTACTACTTGGTTTTATGTCATTTAAAAGATATTATGTTCCTCCAGATACTGTTCCAATCTGTTTTTTATCTTCTGATTGTATATTTTTTATTTTATTTCATATACATGTTTATGGGGGCTGCTATCTTGCCTGCTCTATTAAAAGTGTTTAGTGATATGCTTTACAGCGTAGTCATACTCAAAGGCAGAAATAGTCTGGAGCTGACTCATTGAGGTCTATGGGAAAGTTCTATAGTCATGCATAGAAGGAGAGTAGATAATGCAATGATGGGTCAGTGGTATTATCTATAGAGGTGTTATCTTCTATTATAATACTGTCTATAATGTAAATGCTGAAAAGAAAATCCCTACAGAAATGGCAAGTGTCATTCTATTATTATGCTTAGTGGCCAGAGTGAAAATTGAGGGATTTAGTACTTTTTAAAAATATAGTGAGATCATAATCATCAAACATTCTTTAAAAATATGCTTAACATAAAAGCTTGAAACTTTTAATTTTCATTTCAAATTGTAATTTTCTAGTATCACATTCCCTTGAAATGCCTCTGGGATTATAATTAACTGCGACAGGACTGCTTCTCCAACATAGTTTTCTACTTTCATTTATAGGTTATGTATACCGTAAATGTTTAATGTGCATGTATTTTGGGTTAGAAATAAATTTTGTAATTGGATTTAATTAAAAATTTTGTTAGGCGTCTACATTTGTATGTATAAATACACAATACAAGCTGTAGAATGTTGTTTATTAGCAGCCTGATGGCTCCTTCTGCAGACCTTCTCTCTACTATTCTGAACAGATTTTAGGCTGATTTATGACAATACCAAAGTTCAGCTTTGATCTGGCCATAAATCATCTTAAAGCCGGAGCCGAACGTAGCGTAATTGCCATGATTTTGCAGCAGTGTAAATGCTACAGTGAAATCAGCTGCGTTTTACAGTACCTGCAAAGTACATGGGATTCTGGCTAACCCCATCTACAAATTGCAGAAAAATATCCGCAGCTGGATATGTTGTGATTTCAAAAACCATAGCGTTTTCGTAAATCGCAGCATGTCAATTATACCAACGGAAATGCTGTAATTTTCTGTATAGGTATAATTGAAGCAGAAAAGCACTGCAGGAAAAACTGTGATGTGTTTCTGCTCTGGTTTCTCCCTCAGTGCCATGTGGGGCCTTAGCTTAAAAGATCTTTCAGGAAAGGTCAGAAAAGGCCTGGAAAAGGAGCCATCTGGCTGATGGATTAGCTAATGAATAGTATCCTACATGCTTGTATTGTAGTGCTTATATAGTGCTTACAGCTGTAGACTCTAAGTCAAGCAAAAAAGTTTAATTAAACCCATTTACAAAAATGATTTTTTTGCCCAAAGTGCATACAATTTGAATAAAAAAATGTCCTGATAAGGTATACAAAGCCTTTAATGCAAGTCACATCACCTACTGCTATTACCTCGAACTGAAGGCTTGGTCTTGACCATATAGAACATGATGATGAGGACAATAGCAATGGCCATGATGAATATTGTTGACATTGCGATAATAAGAGCAGTTGCCAAATGCCCCTGCCCTTGCACATCAACTAAAAGAAAGAAATAATTGTTATTACATATGGTGAAGTACATGTATCTTTAACCCCTTAAGGACACAGCCCAAAAGTGCGTTAAGGACCAGGCCTCGTTTTTCAAAACTGACATGTGTCACTTTATATGGCAATAACTTTGACACACTTTAACTTACACAAGTGATTTTGAGATTGTTTTTTAGTGACACATTATACTTCATGTTAGTGGTAAGCACTAATCAAAATTTTTGTATTTATTTATAAAAAAATACGAAATTTGATGGAAATTTGGAAAAAAAAATCGCAATTTTCAAAATTTGAAATAGTCTGTTTTTCAAACAGATAGTCATATCACACAAATACATTAATAAATATTGTCTACCATATCTCTGCTTTATATTGGCATCAACTTTTAATCGTCGTTTAATGTATTTTGGACATTATAAGTGTAACAGCAATTTTCCAGAAAATTTCCCAAACTAATTTTTTAGGGACCACTTCAGTTCTGAAGGGGATTATAAAGGCCTATATATTAGAAACCCCCATGAATCACCCCATTTTAACCCTAAAATTAACACACTCACTAAAGGTTAAAGGAGAAAATGCATCTCAAAGTTTGTTATGCAATTTATCCCGAGCACAGAAATACCCCACATGTTGGTGTAAACTGAAGTTTGGGCACATGGCAGCGCACAGAAGGGAAGGAGCGACACTGGACGTTCAAAGTTGTACAGTGCTGTGGAATATGTTGGCGCTATATAAATAAAATGTATTATTATTAAAAGCAGATATTGCTGAAATAGTTTCCGGTGCCATGTCTCATTTGCAGAGCCCCTAGAGTACCAATACACAGAAAATTCCCCAAAAAGTGACCCCATTTTGGAAACTACACCCCTCTCAGAATTTATCAAGGGGTTTAGTAAGCATTTTGACCCCACAGATTTTATTAACATTGGGATGTGTAAATGAAAAATTACTAAAATGTCACTTTATCCCCAAAGTTTTAATTTTCACAAGGGATTAAAGGAGAAAAAGCACCCCACAGTTTGTTAAACAATTGCTCCTGAACACGGCAATACTCCATATTTGGTCATAATCTGCTGGGTAAATGGTGGGGCTTGGAATGGAAAGAGCACTATTTGGCTTTTGGAGGGCAAATTTTGCTGGAATAGTTTTCGGGTGCCATGTCGCATTTGCAGAGCCCCTAAAGTACCGATATAATGGGAACCCCCAAAAGTGACCCCATTTTGGAAACTACACCCCTCACAGAACATATCAAGGGATATAATGAGCAGTTTGACGCTACAGCTGTTTCACAGATTTTATTAACATTGGGACATAAAAATGAAAAATTACTTTTTTTTTCCAGTAAACCGTCAATTTAGTCCCAAATTTTTTATTTTCACAAGAAGATAAAGGATAAAAAACTCCTCAAAGTTTGTTACACAATTTCTCCTGAACACACCAATACCCCATATGTGGTTGTAAACTGCTGTATGGGTACATGGTGAGGCTCGGAATGAAAAGACTGCTATTTGGTTTTTGGAAGACAGATTTTGCTGGAATAGTTTTCAGGTGCCATGTCACATTTACAGAGCCCCTAAAGTACCAATACAATGGAAACCCCCAAAAAGTGACCCCACTTTAGAAACTACACCTCTCAAGGAATTTATCAAGGGGTATTATCATTTTGAGCCCAAGAGAATTTTTAAAGAAATATGCTATTTCAGTGCCCAATATGTTGCACTCAGATTGTGTCATCAAACACATGCACTCAAACTATTAAGTGGGCTATCCCAGATAGAAAGAAGTTGTATATGTGGGTGTAAACTGCTGCTTGGGCCCATAGTAGGTCTCAGAAGGGAAGGAGCAGTGCGTTTTTTAGCTTTTGAAGTACAGATTTAGAGGGATTTTATGGACGCCATGTTGTTTTTGCCTAGTAAATTGCCAGTAAATTGGAATTCCCCAAGAAGTGACCACATTTTGTAGGGGCATTTTTAGAGTCTTTAAAATGTGACATGGCGTCCAAAAACCAACAATCTAAATCTGCGCTCCAAAACATATACTGCTCCTTGACATCTGCACCCTGCTGTGTGCTCAAACGGCAGTTTATATCCACATGTATGACACTGTTGTACCCAGGATAATGTACTTAACCATGCCATATGTGGGTATAAATTGCTGTTTGGAAACAGCCGGACACAGAAGGGAAGGAACGATATTTTGGTTTTTGGAGCACAGTTTGGTTTTTGGTCATCATGCCACTTTTGCAGAGCCCCTGAATTGGCAGTAAAGTGGAACCTGCAGACATATAACCCCACTTTGGAAACTACACCCCTCAAGGGATTTATCAAGCAGGGTAGCGAGCATTTTTAACCCTTGATCGTTGCATTCATTTAATTTCCACAAAGGAATGCGCAGCTGATAATGAAAATTGAAAATTGCAATTTTTCCATAGATACGCCATATCAGTGCCCAATATGTTGTGCCCAACTTGTGTCAGCAGAGACACACACTCCAAAAACTGTTAAGCGGGAATCCTGGGCACAACAGCCTTTGGAACATTCATCTCTGATACAAGCCGAGCACAACATATTACACACTGAAATGATGTATACCTGGAAAAATTGTCATTCTCACCTTTCACCATCACCTGTGCATTAGATGCATTAGACGTATTTAGATGCTTGATATCTGGACGCCATGTCATGTTTGCAGAGCCTCTAAGGTACCAGTAAAGTGGATTCCCCATTTTGAAAACTGAACCCCTCACAGAATATATCAAGGGGTGTAGTGAGCATTAGTATCCCAGGCGTGAATGCACAGCGGATGGTGAACAGTAAACTTGTAAGCTGTGCGGAGTACATTGGGTACACGAAATTCCCTACTATATCCCCAGTAGCTTCTATGATTGGGGTGGTCACTCTGGGGGTCACTTCTGGTGTCTTTTCCCTTTTAAGCTCTAAATTTGGGGTGTCCCCTGAAATACGCTCTCACAGCTTATACATTCCTTTCCTGCCGCAGCCAGTTTTGTTCTGGTATTTCTTTTTACCTTTTAATTTTTTTTTCTGCACAGCGTACAGCATAAGTAACATTTTACCTTTACTCTGCAGGTCGGTACAAATTACATTTATATTGTTTTTTTATGCGTTACTAGTTTTGTTTTGGGGAATCAATTATTTTTGCATCGCCATCTTCTGAGATGGGTAGCAATTGTTTTTAGGTTGGTTGAGGGCTTATTTTTTGCGGGAAGATCTGTCCTTTTTATTGGCACTGTTTTGGAGCACACATGACTTTTTGATTATTTTTATAGCATTTTTTTAAGGCAAGATGGCAAAAAAATCATTATTTCCTTGCTTTATTAATTTATTTATTTTCATACAGTTCACTTTTTTTTTTCCAACTTTTTTTTCTACTTTTTAGTGATGTCCCACTAGGACACCTGAACCAGTGATGTTATGATCGCTGATTCAGCACTATAGACTGCAATACACGTGTATTGCAGTCTATAGAGGAAGTCAGCCTATGCAGACCGTATTGACAGTGGCATCTTAAGGGTTAAATGGAGGGGATCGGTGTTATCACGTTGTTGCAGCGGGAGTCTGGCTGTCAGATGAACTTCTGTTATAGACCAAATACTTATTTTCCACCATAATTTGTAAATAAAAACTTAAAAAATCAGACAATGTGATTTTCTCGATTTGTTTTCTCATTTTATCTCTTAGTTGAGGTCTACCTATGATGTCAATTACAGGCCTCTCTCATCTTTTTAAGTGGGAGAACTTGCACAATTGGTGGCTGACTAAATACTTTTTTCCCCACTGTATATATATATATATATTTATACACATAAGTGTATATAAGTAAATATGTATAAACACATACACATATATACGTATATGTTTGCATAAAGCAAGTAGCAAGACAGGAAGAGTATTGTACATCATCAGAGGATATACTGGGTGTAATAGGAGGATGTGAGGAGGTTGTAAGGGCCATGGATGAAAAACTGCTAGGAAAAAAGCATTAACTTTACCACAAACAGAAAGTATTGGTAAGAGTCATAAAAACTGTCCAAAAACGTAATTACAATTAATCACAAATTATTAATTAGCCCTGAAAAATGCCTTTAAGATGTTTTCTGTTAAATCTTGATGATTAGAAAATACAATTTCATATACCATAATATATTACTATTATCAAGGCAGTTGAGATGAACCTTAAATAATTTAATGCTGGTAATTGCGACTAAATATACTGACTATGGTTAAATCTCTAGTTAAAGGAACACGCCGCACATATTTGCTACACTGTTGTTCTCAGTGCATGGCTTTAGATTACAGCACATAATAGAGTGTTGAAAACAATATGAAAGATAGAATCCTTCATTCATGCACCATCACTCAGTTTCTCTTAAAGAATATCTTTCACCACTTCCACCAACTCCAATTCTTTGCATCCTTCAATGGGCTTTCCTCTACTGTTTCTGAGACAGTTGTATTTATTTTTACCCCACACCATTCCCGGTCTATTAATGGTCAAGCTGCATCACTGAAACAGAGTAATCACTGGCAGTAGAATAGTGGATGATCTAATAATAATACTGAATGCACAGGAAAGAGAGGCCGAGGATGGAAATGGTAACAAACAGGGCATGGACTGCAGCCCCATACAGCTTTTACTATGGCTCCCCAGAGTTAGCTGTAATGCTCTGTGTTATGGCAACAGCTGAATATGAGCTGCGCTTTTGACAGGCAGTGATCTACCCACCTATGTTATTATCAGTAACCTCTTTCCCTTTACACAACAATCAGGTGTGTGGTATGGAAAGGTGTATCTGAATGTCATATGTACACTACCTGTTTGGTATACTTGGCTCACTGTTATTAGAACATGTACATATGGTACAGAGATATGTTATGCACTACAGGTCTTTCTGTTCAAGTATTTCTATAAAAAGTATGACAAATGGATAATAAATCCACTCTTGCCAGACTGTGACACTGACCAGTTCCTTAAATTTCTATTTTACCTTTTTGGGCATGTTGGTAGGGCGAGGTAGTGCTGGAGCCCATAACTCTTGTTGAACTCCCGGGTACATAGTGTGGAGTCCCAATACCTGGAAAAGAAATCAAAACCTTGATTTAAAACATTCTGCTATACACAAAATACCCTTTGTTTCCTGCAGCTCAAACATAATATATTGTAAAAGTGTGTAGTTATAGAATATATCACAAAGTATCCACCATCTGATCACATTTAATGACAAAAGTAGGGTCCACATTCATGTAACACAAAGGAATATACAGCTGCATGTTAATCCATAGAGTAAATCTTTCCATTTTCCATTTAACTAGAACAAATCCATAGGTAAGATGATTCTATGTTACTGTGTCTTTTCTTTCCTAAACAGTGATGAATCCTTTCCATGTATCTGGGTGTTGAGGGTAGATTTTGGAGAATAACCAAGATAAGCATACAACTTATTATTTAGTCTCTTTAGAAATATGTCTTTGGGATTTGTCATCCACATAAAGGGTACCAATAAAACAATGAAGTGCAAACACAGCATTCCATACACATATAAAATCACATGAAAGTCATTACTTAGCACTCTCCATTTATAAGAAACAATAGTAAGATGGCCAACACCATAACCACAACATTGGGCAACACAAACATGAGGCAAAATATGATTTAATTATATACTTTAAGCTTACATGATGACAAATAGGAGGTGATGTTAACATTGTCTGAGGAGCCAGTCGAATGGTAGGGTTTGGAATGTTCATGTTTAAAAAATAAAATATAAAATAAATGTGAAAATAGAACCTCAATAAACTAATAAGAACGTTTTTAAATTATTACTGGAGCTTGCAGATATAACAGCTGTCCCTTTCTCCCCAAAATTTTGATAGTCTCTCTACTACTACTATTCATTCATTCATTTTTTGTCATGAATATGCCCTCACAACACATCTGTTGTGAGTCTGCGGCAAAATCCATAAGTGGATGGATCCATAACGGCAGATTTCACCCCTACATTGAAAGGTATTATATCTGCAGTGAAAATCCACAGCACAAATTGACAAATTGTACTTACTAATTGCAATATTTAATATTGTGTACAATTTCTACAATGTAGAAATGGGAAAAAAAAATCAGAATGGAGTGGAATTAGAAAAAAAGTACAAAATTTTTCTTAAAATGCTGAAAAATGACACCTACCTTTATTCTGTGGGTCAGTTTGATCATGGAGATACCAAGTTTATATAGTTTTATTTTAATTCCTTACAAAATATAAAACAATAAAAAAAAAAATCCTATGCATCACCATTTTTTGACACCCATAACTTTTCTATATTTCTGTGTACGGTGCTGTGTAAAGGGTCTTTTTTTTCATAGTAAAGTTATAGTTTATATATTGATACCATTTTGGGGAATGTATAATGTCTTGATTACTTTTTACTCAATTTTATGTTTAAATTTAAAAGTATATTTATTTTTGGATGTCGGGATGCCTAACAGGTTTATTTATTTATTTTTATATGTAAAATAAAGAAAGAGGGTGGTTTGATTTCTTTGTTTTTTTTCCTTTTTTTTTTAAAAAACTAGCAGGCCTAAGCAAGCAATCACTATTTACTATCAAGTCTTGCCACAGGCAACCAAATGGATATCCCAATCTTCCCATGCCACTTGGGCTCCCGAAGCAAAAGTCAGAGTGACATTAACCTTTCAGATGCTGTGGCCTCATCTGACCACATCTGACAGGTTAAGTGCAAGTGATCAGAGTTGTCTCTGATCACAGACACTGTCACTGGGTCTCACTGGTGGCTATGTGGCCTGCTCAGCTCCTGAGCTGCCTCCAACATTGGCTGTACATGCATGGTGGATGTTGGGAAGGGGTTGAATGAGAGGCATACAATGTCAAAACTCATAATCATGTCCCCTTGCCTGCTCCTACCTATGGCCACCCAGCTGACTATAGAGAACCAAATTAGCATATCTGGCCCCAAAACTAACAACTCCGTTTGCTTGGGAACAGTGGGAGATAGAGTAAAAAAATCCAACTGTGCAGCAATCAGTGGAGTGGCTCCTATTAGTTTTCTTTTTTACAGACTCACTTTATTTTAATCTACTGGTATGTACATGAATGCCATACTTGTGTTCTTGCCAAAACACATCAGTTAGGTTAAAGTCATCTTTCGTTTTGTTTTTCCTCAGCCATTTATATATAGAAAAAAACTGTGGCGGCAATGCATCATGGTTTTTCCCGCAGTGCTTTTCACAAAAAGTCTGCAGAGGTTTCTTCTGCGGACCTTCTGCTTCAATTATACCTATAGGGAAATTGCTGGCGTTTCCGTAGGTATAATTGACATGCTGCGATTTACATAACCACAACGGTTTCAGAAATCGCAGCGTGTCCACTGTGCGTATTTTTCCGCAATGTGCGGATGGGATTTCCTAGAATCCCATCCACTTAGCAGGGACTGTAAAACACCACGGTGGCCCCGGCCTATAAGTCTAGGTAAACTCTCCAGGTCCTGCGGAAGTCTTGTGACTTCCTGTATTAGTTGTGCTCTTGGAGTAATATTAGTAAGCAGGCTGCTCCTGGAAATATTTATTACTGTTGTAAATCCTCTGGAGATACATTAATGTGTGATGATGTCTCAGAACCTATGAAAATACTTTTACCTTTGTAACATACAGTATTCACATAAAACAATGTGATAGCTTCTAAGCTCTGATCATGGTAATATTTCATATGTATTCCGATCAAATACATTTTTACATATAATCTAATGCATGTAGAGACCAACTTTCCTGTAATGTCTCCCATTTATGGAGGAGTCAGGGCAAATATAAAAATAATAAAAGTAGAGTAAAATTTGAATATTAAGTAGAAATACATCTATGAAACAATGAGCATAACATCACCAAGAAACTGTCTAGAGAGATGATACTGTAATAAATGGAATTCTCTGTACAATGGAAAAAAACATCAACATTTAACAGGACATATGAGTTTAACATTGCTGATAGTTCTTAGGAAAGCTATGTTGTTTTAAGCAGGTGCTATATAATATGTAATCACGCTGTTGATGAGATCAGCGGGAAGACAGAGTCATCAGAACTGATAGTGTAATGTAATGTACGTTTGATTTCAGCTAGAACGCTGGTGAACTGCACTGAACAGCCTGTTAAAAGTGATAGCAAGTCAAAGCATGCTGGTAATACGAGAATCAGACAAAACATCAATTCATTGGAGTCTGATAATTAAAGGAAATATGAGGCGATAGTGATGGCTTGCTGTGGCCTGAAAGACTTGGTTGGCAATTTTAGATTTCTCAGACTTGGCATGGATTATCTAGCAGCATTTTTGTGGAGAGTGCAATGATGGCTAAAAGCCAAAGGTTTAGTTTACCTGGCTGGCTTGTAAAATGTCAGAACAAGTGGCTGATTACTCATAGAGATGCAGTACTCTGGTCACCAGGGAAGGTTGGCCCAGGAGCACCAGCTCAAGTTGGTGGTTTATACCTTCATGCACAGTATTAGCATAGGGTTAATAGTGGGAAGAGATATGTGAGTGGGTAGGTCCTGTGTCAGCCAGTGCCACATATTGTATGCGACAGTGCACACAACATTCTGGCCAGCACCAGAACTCAACTTTCCTGCCCCAGGTCAATGGTTCTTCACACAAAGCCCAGGGAATATATACTATGGAACCATTTCTCTTGCAGCTCCCTGCCCATAGTCACAGTCAGTATATTATTAGTTATTCAGGATTGTGATCAATATACCCTACAGAATGCTACAAAGTAAAGAGATCAGTACCTCATGAGATGGTCTGCAGCAATACAATATGAATATCCTATATTATTACTGTCATGTAGAGGATAGCATTTATAATCCCCATATTATTACTGCTCTGCAGAGCAGATCACAAATAACCCCATATCAGAGACATAGATCATTTAAACCCTTAAAGAATATGGTCAGTAGCAACAAAATATTTAAGGGTTAGACAGAGGGAAGGCGGCCTCACTCTGTTACCAATTTGACGCTCCAAGACATGATTGTGGGGTACGTATGGCTTGCCATGGAAGCTGGTGTGGGGAATCAAAAAATTGTTATGTGGCTAAGGTCCTAAGGTCCTAGTCTGTTGATGTAAATGTAAAACGAAATAATAAGGTGAAAGGGAAGGCATAACCTGAAGCTTAGCACTATATTAGTATAATATAGAATTACAAGGTAGGTGGTTAGAAAGACGTGTTCATGTTGACTGCAGTAATAGGTATATTATTATTAATGTTGCAGTACTTAAAAACTGATCTACATCTGTACAAAAAGTGTCCTTTTTTATGCTCTCAGTTTACTGCATGAAGTGCTAAACATAAGAAGAAATATATATACTTCACAGGGGTGGGCTGAACATTTGGGATTAGGACTGTGCCTTAGGTCTATAGTGATTAGTAATAGGCTTATGAGCTTTAGTGTCAAGAAAGCCAGAGCACTCTCACTTCATCCTTATTACTATGAAAAAAATGGATGGCTTTATATTAATTTGAAAAAAAAAAAATCCCTGAATAAAACCAATTTTAGTCAACTTTTCCATAGCCCAGATAATGAAACATTGATCAAAACTCAATATTATAACATATGTAGTATGCTCAAGTGATTATACTGCTATTTAATAATAATAATAATAATAATAATAATAATAATAATAATAATAATAGTCCTTTAATAGTCCCACAGTGGGGAAATTCAGTGTGTTACAGCAGCAAAGATAAGATAAGATAAGATAAGCAGATACAAATACAAATACAACATGTACAGGAATGTTCCAAGGTGAGAGGCATTACATTAATAGCAGACAGACAGATAGGACGTAGCAGAGGGGGGGGGGGGGATTTAACAGGCAGAGAGATATTTCAGTGCTCTGTATGTAATGATCTCCGCTTAGGTCGGTGTTGGTTGAACAGCCTAACCGCGGTGGGGAGGAAAGACTTCCGATAGCGCTCCTTCTCACACCTAGGGTGGAGCAGTCGGTCACTGACAGTACTGCCCAGCGCAATCACAGTCTCATGCATGGGATGGGAGTTATTCTCCCGCATGGAGCTCACCACGGACAGTATCCTTCTGTCACCCACCACCTGCACTGGGTCCAGTGGGCTCCCCAGGACAGAGCTGGCCCTTCTAATCAGCTTGTCAAGTTTATTTCTGTCCCTGGTTGATATACTGCTCCCCTAGCAGGCCACTCCAAAGAAGATGGCTGATGCCACTACCGAGTTGAAGAAAGTCCTAAGAAGTGCCCCCCGGATTCCAAAGGCTCTCAGCTTCCTAAGCAGGTAGAGCCTGCTGTGGCCCTTCCTGTACAGGGCCTCCATATGATCTGCCCAGTCCAGCTTATTATTAAGGAGCAGACCCAGGTACTTATAGGTGTTCACAATCTCGATGCCCGTCCCCAGGATGTCCACTGGTTTTGGAGGGCATCTGCCTTTACGGAAGTCCACCACCATCTCCTTGGTCTTCCCCGCGTTAATCTTCAGGTGGTTCTGGTGGCACCAGTCCACAAAAAACCGGTTCAGTTCTCTGTACTCCCTGTCATCATCGTCTGTGATGAGGCCTACTATTGCAGAGTCGTCAGAATACTTCTGTAGGTAGCAGCTGGATGAGTTGCACCTAAAATCAGCAGTGTACAGTGTGAAGAGGAAAGGGGCGAGAACCGTACCCTGAGGTGCCCCCGTATTACAGATCACGGTACCTGACACACAGTCTTGGGCTCTCACGTATTGAGGTCGATTTGTGAGGTAGTCTAGGATCCAGTTGGAGAGGTGGTGGTCCACTCCAGCAAGGCCCAGCTTGTCTCTCAGTAACCTGGGCTGTATGGTGTTAAAAGCACTGGAGAAATCAAAGAACATTATTCTCACCGTGTTCCCTGGTTTTTCCAGGTGAGACAGAGCCCTGTGCAGAAGGTGCATCATCTACCCCAATGCCCGGTCGATAAGCAAACTGGAGAGGGTCCATAGCGGGGGCTCACTAGAGTGCGAAGATGTGTGAGAACCAATCTCTCTAAGATCTTCATCAAGTGGGATGTCAGTGCTACAGGTCTGTAGTCGTTGAGGTCCATAGGGTGAGGTTTCTTTGGAACTGGTACCACACAAGAAGATTTCCATAATTCAGGGACTATTTCCTGCCTCAGGCTCATATTATACATATATGTAATTATACCACACAGCTGGTCCCCACAAGTCTTAATTAGCCTTGCACTGATGTCATCTGGCCCTGCGGCTTTCCTCGCCTTGATCTTTTTCATCTCCTTCCTCACCTGGGCCCCTGTGAAGCTCAGACTGTGGTCAGATAAAGACAGATTGCTGCATTTACTGGTCTGTTGGGAAGTAGCCACATGGGGTGAAGTCATTGTGGTGAGGGGAGCTGAAGGACATGCTGGGGTGGGAGGAGCTGGTGTGTGATCAAATCTGTTGAAGAATAGGTTTAGTTCATTAAGCCAGTTAACATCTGCCTCAATCTGGCAGACCGACTATTTATGACCCGAAATTGACTTAAGCCCCTCCCAGACCCCCCTTATGTCTTTTCTTTCCATTTGCTTTTCCATTTTTTCCTTATAACTGGATTTTCCTTGCCTGATTAGATGCCTCAGCTCTTTTTGAACTTCCCTAAACCCCTCCTTATCTCTTGTCCTGAATGCCATCTTTTTCTCCTTAAGTAGTGTTTTTATATCAGAGTTAATCCATGGTTTGTTGTTGGAGAAGCACCTCACCACTTTTGTGGGTACTGTGTTGTCCACACAAAAATTAATGTAGTCCGTTATGCAGTGTGTGAGTCCTTCTATATCTTCTCCATACGAATCCTGCAAAACTTCCCATGCGGTTGTGTCAAAACAATCCCTCAGAGCCTCATCACTCTCCTCGGACCATATCCTCACTGTGCGGGTGACAGCTGGTTCTCTATGTACAAGTGGCTTGTACACAGGTCGGAGATGTACTAGGTTGTGATCCGATCTTCCCAGGGGCGGTAGGGCTGATGAGTTATATGCCTCCCTCACGTTGGCAAAGAACAAGTCCAGTGTTTTGTTGTCTCTTGTGTGGCAGGTTACATTACTGTGTGAAACTGGGAAGTGTGGATGATGGAGAGGCGTGGTTGAAATCGCCAGACACAAGAAGGGGGGCCTGGGGGTGCTGAGACTGTAACTGGCTCAGCGTGGCTTGTAGGACCTCGCAGGCAGCGTCAGCTTTCGCAGAGGGGGGGACATATGCAGCTATCACGATGACATGTGATAGTTCCCTTGGTAGATAGAAAGGTCTCATGCTCACAGCTAATAGTTCAATGTCATTACAGCAAGTTTGCTCCTTAATCACAATGTGCCTAGGATTGCACCATCTATTATTCACAAACATTGCCAGCCCCCCTCCTTTCCTCTTACCGCTCTCCCTTGTCCTGTCTGCCCGAAGGAGTTTAAAACCATCCAAGGAGACCAGAGAGTCAGGAGTAACTTCAGTGAGCCAAGTCTCTGTAAGTAGCATCATGCTGCACACCCGAAACTCCTGATGATGCCTGGTGAGCGCTGTTAGGTCATCCATCTTGTTTGCAAGAGATCTCACATTGCCCATAATGATGGAGGGAACAGTTGGTCGGTAACGCCTCTTTTTAATCCTCTGAAGAGTTCCTGCTCTGCAGCCCCTCCCCCGCTTTTTCTTTCTCCAGAGTTCTTGGGGGATGGGTGGGCAAATGTTATGCAGCCCTGTTGTTGTGACTCTAAGCTGCACTCATTTCTCTCTTGTGTAGACAAAAGAAATGCCTGCAGACACAAGAGTCCCCATTTCAGCAGGACAAAAAGACAGATAAAAAAAAAAAAAAAAAGTATCACAAAGGTCCAATTCCAAGTCTTTGTTTCTTCATTTCTTCATAGTGTAAAGTCCATTAAGTAGAGAGATAAAAAACAGACAGAGAAAGAAAAAATAAGAGAGAGAGAGTCTCAGAGCTGCCTAACAGGCAGCCACTTCAGCGGCGCCATCTTGGAAAAATATGCACATACCACTATATGTTCAAGTGATTATGAATGTAAAATCTAGGCACGCAACTTAATTTTTTTCCAACACATACACAAATAATCAATTCACTAATATGCTGAGGCCACACGTTGCAGAAATGCAGCTTTTTTGTCGCAGATTTTGCAGCGTTTTTTTGAGTCAAGCCAGGAGTAGATTGAACAGAAGGTACTTCCTATAAGTACTTCCTATATTTTTCCCATTCCTTTTGTAGCCATTCAAAAAAACGCAGCAAAATTTGCAACAAAAAGCTGCATTTCCGCAATGTGGGGCCTCAGACTTAGGCTAAGGCCCCATGTAGTGTCCCAAAGTGCTTTTTTGCAACGCGGTTCTTCCTGCAGCACTTTGCACAGAAAGCTTGCAGAGGTTTCCTTTGTGGACTTTCTGCTTCAGTTATACTTATAGAGAAACTGCCGGCGTTTCCATAGGTATAATTGACATGCTGCGATTTCCAAAACCGCAACTTTTTTTACGTGGGGGCCCCCCTCCTTAAAGAGGACTGTTCAGTTCTCCTCACGGGTCTGTTTTAGCAAATAATTGTTTTTGTATACCGTAAATACCCCATAAAATAACCATTCTGAAGTTTTTTACAGCTCAGTGTTGTACTGTTCCACTGTTATTCCTCCTTCAAATTGAAGAAGTACTATAATTTGCAACTGAGTGTTACAATTACTCTTGTCAACAGGCTACTGTTGTCCCTACACATTCTGATACTGTCAGCACCGATTGGACAATATCTGTGTAGGTACACACCTACTATAATAATAATAGTGTAGTGGAGTCCAATTCTTGGTGTCCACTATTATGGATTACCCAAGCATACACAGAATGCAAACTCAGGTACGGTACTCAAAACGTAAATACAAAAATGTAATTAATTTTATTTTTTTTTCCAAGTCATCAATAGTCTTAATAACGGTATTTTAGGCACCCTTCACCTGGTGTCCGTCTGCACTCTCATGTCAAACGGGAGTCAATGGGAACAGACACAGGCTCTGTCTGTGTCATTCACGCTATTGCTGTTAAAATCTATTGTATTAGTTCACATACTACAGTGGTGAACCTAGCCTCTTTGCTGCCTGAGGCGGACTATAGAAAGACGCCCCCCCCCAAAAAAAAAAAACAAAAAAAAACTGAGTTTCCATGCTACTAGATTAACACACTGTTATCGTCGCACAATATACACAATACACAAAGTTATAAAACAGTTTTTAAGAATTCTTCTTCCTGTATTACTACAGTATCAGATCAACAACACGGCATTAACAATGAAAGTAACTTCACATATCTTCTGCTTGGTGGATGGACGAGCCCATTCTCTATAATAGGAGCCCCGCAGATAGCTGAGTACTGGACTTCGGCTATCTTTGGCACTCCCATTGAAGTGAATGAGAGCCACGCGGGTTCGTCCATCCACCAAGCGACACACGTATATATATGGCTGCAGCCAGGCTGGATTCCCACCTAGTGGGGGAAAAAAAACAATTCTCAGGCTCAGTGGGGGTCTCAGCAGACAGACCCCCATCAATCAGGTATTTATCCTCTATCACTTAGGTGAATACAGGGCAGTAACATTTTGTGACTTACAGGTGACGTCTCTGACTAATCGGTCACATTTCCCTTCTCTTCCCTTTGGAGCGCCATGACCACTTCTTCCAGCTGTGACTTGTCTCTGTAAAGTTTGCAACACAGACATCTTTGGCTCCTCACTTTTCCAGGCATCCAACCCACATTTTCCTCACCTACACAAAGCCCCCATTCTGCTGCTACCCCCAATTATATAATATATGATATAACCCCCCATAATGAATAATACTCCCAAGTGCATCTTTATATTAATAATGTCCGTGTGTACCCTGTATAAATAGTGCCCCTTATTAATAATACTCCAGGTGTTAACTAATTAAAAGGTTTTCCAGGTCATTAATAAACTAATCAGTGGGGTTCAAAAACCCAGGACCCCCACTGACCAGCTGTTTGAATGGTACCTGTGTAAGCGCCGTGACTGCTTCTCTGTTTACATAGTGTAATTCATCTCATAGCGGCCATGTAATGTAACTACAGCCTCATCCTGTACATGTCTACAGTATGTGACAAGGCTACAATTACATCACACGGTCACTATAAACAGACAGCGTATAATATAAACAGGTGCCATTGCCCATGTTTATAGCGCCCCATTTACACACACTATAATGTTCCACAGCAGCCCCTGAACACAGTATTACACAGTGTTATGGCCCGCAGCGGCCCCTGCACACTGTATTATGCCTCTCAGCGGCCCCTGCACACGGTATTATGCTCCATAGTGGCCCCTGCTCACGGTATTATGCCCCGCATTGGCCACTGCACACGGTATTATGTTCCACAGCAACTCCTGCACACAGTTTTATGCCCCATATTGGCCCCTGCACACGGTATTATGCTCCATATTGGCCCCTGCACACGGTATTATGCTTCACAGTGGCCCCAGCACACAGTATTATGCTCCATAGTGGCCCCTGCACTGGTATTATGCTCCATAGTGGCCCCTGCACTGGTATTATCCTCCATAGTGGCCCTTGCACTGGTATTATGCTCCATAGTGGCCCCTGCACTTGTATTATGCTCCATAGTGACCCCTGCACCCGGTATTATGCTCTATAGTGGCCCCTGCACTTGTATTATGCTCCAGAGTGGCCCCTGCACAGGGTATTATGCTCTACAGTGGTCCCTGCACAGGGTATTATGCCCCATAGTGGCCGACCCATGAACTATTATTATACTCTGGGGTCTTTTCAGACCCCAGAGTATAATGATTGGAGACCCAGGGGAGAATACAAACATAAAAACCAGAGTTACTTACCTATCCTGGACACCGGTGCACTCCTTGCAGCTTTCGGCCCTGTTTAATTGCGCACACACGTCACGTGATCAGGCCGGCGACGCGACCTGATGACGTCACCAGAGGCCTCAAGCCTGCTCGGAGTTACATCGGATCTCAGGAGGTGAGTAACACTGGTTTTTATGTTCCCTCACCAACCCTAGGCCTCCGATTATTATACTCCGGGGTCTGAATAGACCCCGGAGTATAATAATAGTAGTATTTGCGGCCTGCGGCCTAACTTACCGATGCCCGCTCACAGCGGCATCCGCTTCCCTTTCTGCGGCCCATAGCAGAAGGGGAAGCAGAGGAGGCCACGAGCAGACGCGGGTAGGTAAATAAATAGGCCCTGACCTGCCGGAGATACTCCAACAGGTTACGGCCTATATATATATATATATATATATATATATATATATATATATATATTAAAAAAGCTATACTCACCTGCGATGCCTTGATGCAGCCGCCGCCGCCTCCTCTTCTTGTCCGCGATGTCTGTGTCTCAGCGTAGGCGGTGTGATGACGTCATTGTATCGCCGCGTGCGCTGAGATGCGACGTCTTGTAAACCAGCCCAGGACAGGCCCCGCTCAGTTCTGTTTTTTGTTTTTTTTTTAAAGCGGCCTGTCCTGGGCTGGTTTTCATTAAATAGTAAAAATGCTGCCCCCCGGACAGTGCCGCCCGAGGCGGCCGCCTCACTTCGCCTCATTAGCGGTGCGCCCCTGACATACTAATATGTAAAAAGTAACGGAGCTTGATTAATGGAGAAGGAAAGCAATTTCTTAAGATATATTACAACGTTTCTTACATTTAGCTGTGCTATTTAATTATGAAAAGTCTTTATAACTGGAGGTACACCTTAAAATATACTGTAAAATATATAAACTTTTAAAGCAGCAAAATAGTGTAAAGTAAATTAAAAAGAGTAATCATTTGTAGGCATTTAATGACACATAACCATGCCAGATCCCCATGTTTTTTATGGTTTATGATGATATTACAATAAATTGTATACTTTTCTTAAGGAATCTGATTTTTCACTACAATTGCTGTTTTTATAAGATTGTATACTATGTTTTTATTAAAAAATTCCCAGCTGGATTTCTGCTTAAACACGGTCAATGTACAGTGCAATAAATACATGTTATGGAGGAAGTAGAACCTCGTGTTTTTATTAGACAAGACTGTAGGTAATGTCAAATGATAAAGGAAATTATCAGGAAGAAATACATGTAATATTTGTTTAGCCAAGAAGTATAAATCTATCAAATTTAGAAAAGATTTAGAAAGATATGTGACAGAAATTTTAGGAATTTTTTTTAATCACTATAGATAAATATAGGTAATGTAGTCAACAGGTATAAAAAAATGCAGAAAAAATATCTTGCTGACGTGTAATGAATACCTGACACAGTAGTAGGAAACTTAGATATCAACTAAATATATGGCTGTTCATGTCATAATAAGCTGAACTACTCTTCATGACCTTGAGCTTAGTAGTTAAGAATAGTATGCTATTCTTAACTACTTCATGACCAGGCTGTTTTCCATGGTTTATGATCAAACACATTTTCAGGCTTTTTAGTTCATGTGCTTTTGTAAACTATAACATTTTTTAAAATCAGGTTAGTCTAATTCTATTTTTATTTTTAATATAGAGGAAAATGTTTTCATTTTTTAGTTTTTGATGCATTGTGCCCCCAAAAAGGTTATAATAGACCCTTAAGACGCACTTCAAAATTACATTTTTTAATGATTTCCCCTCTAATTGGCACTGATACATTAGGAACACAGGGATGGTAATAAACTGTCCATGCCTTCCCATACATCTCATACAACTTGCAACCTCTGAAAAGCCACACCAGTACATCCTTGCAGATTTAATTGCCGACAGCCTGGATATATACAGTCATGGCCAAAAGTTTTGAGAATGACACAAATATTATATTTTCACATGATCTGCTGCCCTCTGGTTTTTATGTGTGTTTGTCAGATGTTTTTATCACATACAGAAATATAATTGCATTCATATTATGAGTAACAGAAGATTATATTGACAGTTAGAATGAGTTAATGCAGCAAGTCAATATTTGCAGTGTTGACCCTTCTTCTTCAGGACCTCTGCAATTCTCCCTGGCATGCTCTCAATCAACTTCTGGACCAAATCCTGACTGATAGCAGTCCATTCTTGCAGAATCAATGCTTTAATTTTGTCTGAATTTGTTGGTTTTTGTTTGTCCACCCGTCTCTTGATGATTGACTACAAGTTCTCAATGGGATTAAGATCTGGGGAGTTTCCAGGCCATGGACCCAAAATCTCTATGTTTTGTTCCCTGAGCCATTTAGTTATCACCTTTGCTTTATGGCAAGGTGCTCCATCATGCTGGAAAAGGCATTGTTGAGCGCCAAACTGCTCTTGGACGGTTGGGAGAAGTTGCTCTTGGAGGACATTCTGGTACCATTCTTTATTCATGGCTGTGTTTTTAGGCAAGACTGTGAGAGAGCCGATTCCCTTGGCTGAGAAGCAACCCCACACATGAATGGTTTCAGGATGCTTTACAGTTGGCATGAGACAAGACTGGTGGTAGCGCTCACCTCTTCTTCTCCGAATAAGCTGTTTTCCAGATGTTCCAAACAATCGAAAAGGGGATTCATCAGAGAAAATGACTTTACCCCAGTCCTCAGCAGTCCACTCCCTGTACCTTTTGCAGAATATCAGTCTGTCCCTGATGTTTTTTCTGGAGAGAAGTGGCTTCTTTGCTGCCCTCCTTGAGACCAGGCCTTGCTCCAAGAGTCTCCGCCTCACAGTGCGTGCAGATGCACTCACACCTGCCTGCTGCCATTCCTCAGCAAGCTCTGCACTGCTGGTAGCCCGATCCCGCAGCTGAAACACTTTTAAGAGACAGTCCTGCCGCTTGCTGGTCTTTCTTGGGCGCCCTGGAGCCTTTTTGGCACCAATGGAACCTCTCTCCTTGAAGTTCTTGATGATGCGATAGATTGTTGACTGAGGTGCAATCTTTCTAGCTGCAATACTCTTCCCAGTTAGGCCATTTTTGTGCAGTGCAATGATGACTGCACGTGTTTCTTTAGAGATAATCATGGTTAACAGAAGAGAAACAATGATGGCAAGCACCAGCCTCCTTTTAAAGTGTCCAGTGGTGTCATTCTTACTTAATCATGACAGATAGATCTCCAGCCCTGTCCTCATCAACACCCACACCTGTGTTAATGGAGCAATCACTGAAACGATGTTAGGTGGTCCTTTTAAGGCAGGGCTGCAATGATGTTGAAATGTGTTTTGGGGGATAAAGTTCATTTTCTTGGCAAATATTGACTTTGCAAGTAATTGCTGTTAAGCTGATCACTCTTTATAACATTCTGGAGTATATGCAAATTGCCATTAGAAAAACTGAAGCAGTAGACTTTGTAAAAATTAATATTTGTATCATTCTCAAAACTTTTGGCCATGACTGTAGAGTCAATTGGTGGTTGGCAAGCAGTTAATAAACCACATATGTAGAGCTATGGTGTACATTTATACTACTGTGTTGGAGGCTATTTTAAAAGAAGCAAGGTCACATTGTTGACAGGATTGTATCTATACTGTTTACAGTGGTAGAAGATCTGAACTTTAGCTGCTGGTCCCTGCATCCCAGCACCACATAAGATACCAGTGTTGGAGGTGGGGGAGGGGGGGGGCTCTACAGATTTTGCATTAGAGCCCAAGGAGACTAATTAGACACAAGGCTGTGGAGTTGCAGTTTGAATCATGGAGACATAACCCTAGTAGGGGCCAGTTTTGGGTAGAGTCTGACTTTAAAATAAAATGATTACCCCTTTCCCGACATCTGCCATGCTAATACGCTGGAAGTTGGGTGTTTAAATATGGTGCCAACTCAGGAGCTGAGTGGCCGCCATACCTGCCAGGTCTCCACTGTATTACACAGTGGAGACCCAGCTGTAATACCCAAGATCGGAGCTCACTCCAATCGCAAGTATTAACCCTTTCTTTATGGCCCCCAAATTGAAACAAAGGGCCTACCTGTGTTGCCCCTGCCGCCTCCTCCTGTTCTACTTCTGGTACGGTTTCCACACAGTAAGACTGCAAGAGCCGTCTGGTTGTCACGACAGCCTGTTGCCTTATGAAGGCTCCCAGGCCTGTCTTAACTATATGCTTATTGAGGCTTACCTGAGGCATGTAGTGATTTACTCATAGACTGCAACACAGTAGTATTTCAGTCTATGAAACAAGTGATCTAAAGATCGCAGGTTTAAGCCCCAAGTTTATAAAAATTGAAATCACCCCTTTACGTAGATCTCAAGTAAAGGTATATAAACAAAAATAAAGATAAACAAATCATGCATCCCCTCTTCAAAAAATGATTGTTCTACAAACATAAAACCTTTTTCCCATATGTCAAATGCCAGACATAGCAAGGTGCAGTATGGTCTCATAATAATGATAATAACAATACATTTTATTTATATATCGCAGCACTTTACAAATCGTAGGGTTAAAGTACTGACAAAATGAGACATTACAGAGTAACAAATCAATTCATATAATGGGAGTGAGGACCTTGCTTGCAAGAGTTTACAATCTATGAGATTATTATTATTAAGCTTACTTATATAGCACCATCATATTCCACAGCACTTTAAAGACATTGACAGTCACTGTCCCATATAGGGCTCACAATCTACATTCCCTATCAGTATGTCTTTGTAATGTGGGAGGAAACCGGAGTACTCGGAGGAAACCCACGCAAACACGGGGAGAACATACAAACTCCTTGCAGATGTTGTCCCTGGCAGTATTCGAACCCAGGACTCCAGCGCTGCAAAGCTAACCACTGAGACACCGTGCTGCCCCATCTCATAGATTATTATGAGTTGTGGCTCCACACAACTGTGATCTATTATATGCCCATGCTCACAAATTTGAAGTGACAGCTACCCATGTGAGAGCCTACCAACTATGGTACTAGAGAGCCAATAATTTGACTGACAGGAGCTGCACCAGATAATGGAGGAAGAGAAGCAATGTACACCAACCAAAACATTCTGACATAGAGAATGACCTTAACAAATTAATGAAATGGACTTTAAACAGGTCAAAATGCCGTTGATATTCCAAGGGGATGGATCCTGCTAGAGCTTGAGCTGTGGAGATAAGCTAAGTGTAGCTAGCTATATGGTTTAATTGCCTTCTCATGTGCTTCTATTCTGTAAAAATAGTCATTTTTATGTAATATTCAAAATGGAAAACACAATGTGATCAATGTCCCTATAAAGACAACCACATGTACTGTAAATCTAGCAGATCCCTGTTATGTTACAAAAAATGTCAGTCAATATTTTACAAGTTATTAAAAACTGCGCCTTTCGGCTACAGTACTGAAAACATTGTGCAGACATGGTGGAAGTGCATTTGGTGTCCAGAAAGACACACTTTTGCTGAACAGAGTGGATTGTGGTTACAGTCTATATTATTGTAAGAAAAGAATGTCAGATTTTATATAGATAATATATAGTAATAAACTGTTGATATTATATATCAGAAAAACATATACCAACATATGAGACAGAAAGGAAGGAAGGAAGGGAGGAAGGAAGGAAGGAAGGAAGGAAGGAAGGAAGGAAGGAAGGAAGGAAGGAAGGGGAAAGAAAAGAAAAGAAGGTCCCATTTGCTGGACTGAAACATAGTATTTATGGAATCCAAATCCAAATTTTGCAGTTTTTTTTCAACTACCTTAGAGTGCTATCTCATTTTTGCATCTATTCACAAAGGATTGTACAGTCAAATCCTGGAGGACTGGTACCATTACTTATTTAAGGATTTTTAGACAGTGCTGCGCTGGACTTTCTTTAGGCAAATACATGACGTGTAGATAGATAAATAGAGGGTATAACCCTCTTGAGAAGTTTATTTAATAATTTGTCAATGCCCAATTTCATTAGCTGAATATTACTATTATGTTGAGATAAACCCAATTGGCGCTGAAAAGGTGTGAGCAAAAATAGGCAACAAGTGCCAAAAACAAATACTTCTGTTAAAAAATTAGAGGGAACAGATTGCACGATGTAGTTGAGGAGACTTTTGGCCCATGAACAGCATTTAAATACCATCACAGTATGCTCTGGCATCTATCCATGGCTTGGTCAATAACTTACATAAGGCTTCCAGTATTCATAGTTGGCACCCACTGGTATCAGCAAGCATTTGCCCAAACCACAAGAAATCATTGTTTAGGAAAACAGAAGTAATTTCATTACACACAATCATGTAATGATGCAAAGGAGTAAGGAAAAGGATCATCAGAGATGTATAGACGCAGGGTCCTTGCCATCTGTAGTCATGCTGGGGACTTGTACCTATATATCTTCAATATAACAGGTTCTTTTTATACTATGAGCAGATAGAGAATTTTTATGGACAGGATATTAAAATCATGAGCATTGTAGCAGAGCTGCATGGTCAGGGCATTGCTATGACAACATGCCGTCTTATGCCTTTGGGTTTATGGATCTTCTTGCCACATCTAGTGAACGTAGTTACTTCACAACATCAAATGAACAGTGAATTTCAGAGCAAGGACAAAATAAATTAGTGATCAAAGCAAGCAGAGGAAGTTTTTATGAAACTATAATAAATTCCACGTGAAACATATGTAAAACATGAAAAAGGAAAGGAAACAATTCACTAGTGTATTACTTGGCGTACTATAGCAACGTGAAGACTTCTAAATTCTGATCTCATCGTAAGTGAATAAGGGAATGTAAAATGGCTTAATAGTTAAGTGATCATTAGGCTTCTATTTAGAACACAGCTACAAACCCATGCAACAGTTTTTCATCTCCCTCCTTCTCCAGATGAAAGCAATTGGTCAGAAAAAGGAAATGAAAGTCAAGAAAGAACAGAAAACACATGCCTACAAGAAAGGCAACAGGCCGGCACTAGGCACTCACTGTTTAAGATGCAGGATTAGCTAAAAAATTTTCTCCATATGGTCAGATTCAGTTCTTTTTTTGTCTACTTCTCAGCCACTTATCTCTGTAAAAGAATGTATAGCTGATAATAATACTTCCTTTCAGCTGAAGTGCAAAATAAGTCTCATGGACAGGTATGGAAACACCAGAAGATGTACAATGCATTCATATGGAATAAATGTCTTGAATATAAAGAGTGTACTCTGTACTGGTTAAATGTGAAGAACAAGCTATACATGTATATTCAGCAGAGAAAGGTAAAATTCATGAAAATGCATTGTACTCACTTGCTATAGTCCTTATTTCTTAATATGTACAATACAGGAAACCCATATGACTATACTCTGTCATGTGCTTGAGCACTAAATGGAACACTGTTGATATGTGGTACTCAAGTAAATGATATTTTATATACAAGGATCTTTAGGTCAATGTAAAGAAAAAAATGTAAATCTCTCAATTCACTGTCAATAATTACATTGTAGCTTCAATTTGGACAGACAGTACTAAAGAGAACCTGTCATCATGTCTCAAAAAATCCAATGGTACACATCATGTGATAGCACCAGACCTCTCAGGATAATAGAGCCTATATTTATCCAAAACTGTTCAGCCATTCCAAACATATAAGCCCTTTTAGTGTTGATGTATATTCAGGTATCCTGTCCAAGTGGGCAGTAACACTACATTACATACAGTACACAGAGACCTGCCCACAGAAAAACCAGTGTTATACTTGGCTAGTATACCCTAATTTTCATCAACACTAAAAGGCCTTATATCTTTGGAATAACTTAATGGATTTGGATAAACAAAACACCAAAGTACTCAGGGTGACAGCAATTATCATAAGATGTAATGGGTATTTCATCTTTGGTGACAGGTCCTCTTTAACAACTGACTAAATACATTCAGCAGCAGGTCTACAGTATAGTCACTGCAGGATGGAGCTGTGGATATTCTGTATCTAAACCATTCAGGCATTTGACACTGTGCTACATAAAAGTTGGGTACTGGAATTCCAGCACTTGGAGTAAAGATAATTTACCTGACCCAAGAAATGTAAGTAAGGGTTGTTTATTAACCTCTTAACAATTGGGACAATTTTTTTGTTTGCCTGAAGCTGATAGAGGGCTTCTTTTTTGGTATGTAAGCTATAGTTGTTATTGCTATCATGTTGGGGAACTTTTGGAGGACTTTTTGCAAGATATAATCATATTTTCATAGTTTGCAAACATACATTTCCAATTGCAGTGATAGCACTTACTGTATGTTAATGTGTTTATTGTTTAGGTATGTTTGTATGTTAAATGGGGATAGGGTAGATAGGGTATAGATTTTGTGATATTTGTGGGTTCTAAAAACATTTTTACAGTTGTTTTCACATTTTTATAGCCCCTTTGATACTTGAGCATATTATTGTTTGATTTCTTGTGTAATATATGTTCCTCCCTGTGACTAATCACTCAAATGACACATTCACTTTTGAGCAATGCCCCTGAGTGTCCATGTCTAAACTCAGACACTGGCTACATGGGGATCAGTTGTATAACACAGCCAGAATCCAAAGTGTATAGGGCGTACTTAGCTCCTGAGCAACTTTTAATGGGAACCAATGGAGAATATTTGCATCATTGGTAATTTAGGGGTTGAAGTGTATAGACTGGATCACAGGTACCAGTGGGGTAACAGTGGGTCCGTACTGGGCCTTCTTCTTTTTAATATGGTTAGTAATAAGCTTGTAGAAGTCTTACAGAGCATAATTTTAATATTTGCAGATGATTCTAGAGCTCTGTAAAGTAATCATCACAGTGGAGGATAATGTAATATTACTGAGAGATTTGAAAAACATAGAGTCTTGGATGTAAAAGAGGCAAATTAAGTCTTATGTAAATATATGTAAGACTATACACCTGGACAGAGAAAATAATACAATTATGTATTAAAAACTAAAACACTGACTACAACTGCCTATGAAATGGACACTGCCACATGTAAAACCTAATATTAGAAACCAATGGCAGGCAGCTGGTGCTAAGGCAAATCTAATCATGTAATGCATCACAAGGAGCATAGATACACATAGCAATATACTAGTTTTGCCCCTATTCAAATTACTAGTCAGATCACACATGGAATATTGTGTACAATTTTGGGCACCTGTATAAAAGAAATACATTGCTGACACTGAGATAAAACAGAGTACAGCATCCAAGGCAACCATCACCATAGACAGGGCTTATGAACTGTCTACCACTCAGTGTTGTGATTGATAATTTGTTGAAGGAGTTCTACATGTGTTTCTTGAAATACAGTATATATCACAAATTATTTGTACTAAATAACTAGACATAGGACATTAATACATGGTTTATTGCTGCCATATTTGGAGTTGGAAGAAATTTTTTCCCTTAGTATCAGGTACCTGGCAACTTCCTTTTCAACACGTTAGAAGTATATAGCTTGGACTTGACGGACCTGTGTCTTTTCTAACATTACTGACCAGATTGCTGTGTTACAGCAGGCAAGTTATACACTATAGGAAAAAATGAATTCCCTGCATCAGTGTACCATATGAGTCTAAAGCTTTGTCAATTCTAAAACTCTTCTATGCAGGGTCAGTTTTGGTAGTGAAGTTATATTATAGAATTACACAGAATTTCAACCATGAACATGGACTTATATCAGTATTTCAGAAGTTAGGAACACTATTGAAATAAATTCTCAATAATGGATGGTAACCAGTGCCATATCAAAAGTCTTGTGGGTGTGAAGCAAATTTCCTTTGGTTCTCCCTACCTTATCCCTACAGAATATTCTTGATAGTGGCAGTTATGGTATGCTGCAACAGTGTCCCATAGACTTGAGAAGGATACAACTATAGTACCTACAATGGCTGTTATCAAGAATATGGTGAGTTCAATTTTTAAAAGGTTGATAATCCCTTTACGGGTTATTTCAGTTCCGTGCCATGGATGATCTATTGTCGTGACCCCTTCACTATTTACATTGCACGCCATCTGTTTTATAGTGAACATGCAATGTAATTACATCCTGTTCTCTTTTATAGGATGAGGCTGTAATTACATCACACGGCCACTATAAAACAGGTGGTGTGCAATGTAGTGAATGGGTCACAGCAATTTCAAACACCTGATCAGCAGTAGTCCCAGGTGTTGGACCCCCACTTATCTCTTATTGATGACCTATCCTATCAGTAGCAAGTAACTGGAACCCTTTAGAGGGGTTACTTAGTGGGAGATCTCCACTCCTGCTACATAACAGCGGTCGGGGGAAAGCCTGTTTCTTGACTACCTTGTATAAATAATACATCACCGGCTGCAGATCACACTCATCTCTGCTGCCTAGAGAGTTTAGTGTTGTGACCTGCACAGTTAGCTTAAATGAGTGCTGATCTCTGCTGCAGGAGGTGTGTTATCTATCCAAGGGAGACAGTGGTTGGGGCACCATGTCTTCCCTGATCGCTGTCATGGTGCTGTGGGCTCTTGGCCACCACACAGATGGTCCCCTACCCCTCCTACCACTGATGGTAACATTTTCACTTTGTTACAGATAGTGTTGAAAACTTCCATAAAGTTTTGTTCTCTCAGAGCAGTTTATGAGCAGTAAATGGCTCCATAAAAGATGAAAAAAATAGAGCTGTAATTTCTACATCTATACTTCACACCTAAACATTTTTGGTTGACCTCATTTTTTTGAATAGGTTTCTTTCCATGAAGCCTTAAAGATGGAGGCTGAGCTGCTCTATGACAGAACACTTTCAGATGAGCTATGTCTGTGCTGTATTTTTTACATCAAGGTCCCTTTTCTAATTAATTACTGGGACTCGCAGACCTTTTGTTTTAGGCATCTCTATGCAGGTTCTGACTGTGTGCGGTTTTACACTTGATGCCAAGCAAAGCACCTGCATGAAGAGGTAAACACACAGCTGCTACCTCCTAAAATTCTTTTGTGAATGGCCCTGTGTTCCTCAGATGTGGATAACAAAAAAAACTAAGGCTTTAAGGGATGCACAAAAGTAGTTAAGATGTGTGGCTGCATTCTTCCCAGAACAATGTGTGCCTTGAAGTTGGGAGGAGGGCTCACGCCTCTATAAATTCCACACTGTATGTGCATGCTAATTACATTTTCCAGGAATATTATGTGGGAGCAGAATTGTTTTGTGGAAAAGGTGAACATATTCTAAATGGGAAATGTTCCTTTCTGCCCACAAACCAAAACAAATATACAATATTGATATGCACTTCCCTGCACACCCCTTTTATCAGATACTTTTTAATTCAGTATGCTTCTGGATTCTGGTATGCAAGTGATCTATGGTGTAATGTTCATATCTATATTTATTTGAAAACACATCAGTGATTTTCTACTCCTATAACCTATGGGACATTTACCATCATTTTACTCAGTGCTGACAGTTAAGGCTATGTTTATATCTGCTTTGGAGTCTCTATTTGGAAACTGCATCGTAGTGTGTGTCCAAAATCGCCAGACAAAAAAGTCCAGCAAGTCCGACTTTTTCATCCAGCAGTTTCAGTTTAAAAGAACGGACACCCAACAGATCCTATTATAATTAATGGGGTTTGTTGTGCTCCGTATGCGACTGCTGTTGCAGTGGTCCTCCTATCTGTTGTTCTGGACCCCCTGAAGATGTCAGTGTGAAACGCGTGTTGGGGTGCTGGTCAGTGTAGTCACAGGAGAATGCCTTATGGCTGGTTGGTATTCATTGCACTCACTCTACTAATGGATTTTGTTTAGGGAGTCTATGTATTGTATCTTGCACTGATGCACTTATATTAGTCAGATTCTGATATTTGTAGTTCTACTGAGCTACAATGTGTAATACTTATATACTTTTTGTCTTTTCTTTGTGATATTTATGAATTTGGGTGGATGATGCATGGACTGTGACTATAATACACTTTATTGATTGATGCATATAATTTTGTGACATTATGGAATTTAATTATGGTTAAATAAAGATGTATTTTGGATTATATAAGATGTGTTATTATTTTTGAGAACAGTTATTGGCTTTTGTGGCATTTTTGTATGGTGTTCTCTTTATAATTGAGGATTATGAGACCTGTTATTCATTTTGTATTAATTTACAGAAAAACAGATGGGCTGATGCTAGTGTGAACCTAGCGTTACAAGAAATTACAAAATGCAATGAGATGACACTACTAGAAAATTGTTCATCAGTTGAACAATAGCTGGAGAACAAAGTTTGAAGGCCTCTAATGTAGCTATGACTTTACACCAAGAAGAATACAGTGGATCTCCAGTTATCACCTTTCCATTATACTGCTCGGTTTGTCACATCATATATATGGAAACTTGGTACAAGAAGGACTACATTTTAGTGAACCTAAAGCCATCATAGCAACTTATCCCCTATTGACAGGATTGAGGTAAACTTGCAGATTATGAGGGTCCAACCATTGGCCCAAGGGCACCCTTGCTACATCAATTTGAATGGCTACACCAGAAATAGCTGAAGTATAGCACTTGGCTATCTCTGGTGGTCCCATTGAAATCAATGGCATGGGGGAGTGGTTATCCAACCACCGCTTCAATGTGGAGTAAAACACCTCTATTCTTGTGATCAGTGGGGACCCCAGCAGTTGAGTTACCACTGATATGAAAGTTATCCTCTTTTCTGTGGATAGGGGATAAGTTGCTAAGATGGAAAAACTCCTTCGGTATGAAATCACACAGAATTGGTACCACTTCCTTAATCCTGTTGGATTTTTATATGTCTTATCCTCTATGAGATAAGAATTGACTAAATGTGAATTTACCCTCTCTCCCTATTACAATAGATATTCTCTCATGGTTGAGCAGAATGTCTGTAGGGGAACATAGTCAACTAAAACTGTCTTATACATATTCACAGTGTTAGGGCATGTTCGGCTAATGATTTATCATATGCGAACTCTAAAGCTTGTCATAAACATTAGGTTGGCCATTGTTAGACTGGTCAAACCTACTGATTTCAGTGGGATCAGCGGACTATCTAATGTCTTGTGAGGTGTCCAGACATTTCTTGATGGCAGATGTTGGAGAACAGAAGGATTGGGCTGTAGAATGTGCTCAATTCTGCTGTTCTCAGGGGACATAAGTAACTGCCAAAGATGGTTGACAGTGGCTTACTCCTCTCTCCTCATTAAAAAGCCTTGTCAATGCAAGCATGCGTGTGAATGGGGAGGTTGGGAGGAATAGAGTGTCCACCAACAGCTATCTAGAATGTATTGGGAGCTTTTCTCTGTCTAGCTACCTAGTTAACTAGTTAGTTTAGGACTGAGTGTGATACGGTATGTGGAAAAAGTAGAAGAATAATTTAGAGGCAGATAGCAAAAAGTCTAAATGACTGAAATGTTGCTTGTGTGAAATGTCCAAACCTTTTTCAACTTGAAATGTTACCAACTTTTGATTATGAAGCTGTAAATAAATATAGGATAAATCTACAGCTTAAGAATTGACGTAAATTACAACTATTCACAGCCTAAGTATGTACAGTCATGGCCAAAAGTTTTGAGAATGATACAAATATTAATTTTTACAAAGTCTACTGCTTCAGTTTTTCTAATGGCAATTTGCATATACTCCAGAATGTTATAAAGCGTGATCAGCTTAACAGCAATTACTTGCAAAGTCAATATTTGCCTAGAAAATGAACTTTATCCCCCAAAACACATTTCAACATCATTGCAGCCCTGCCTTAAAAGGACCACCTAACATCGTTCAGTGATTGCTCCATTAACACAGGTGTGGGTGTTGATGAGGACAGGGCTGGAGATCAATCTGTCATGATTAAGTAAGAATGACACCACTGGACACTTTAAAAGGAGGCTGGTGCTTGCCATCATTGTTTCTCTTCTGTTAACCATGGTTATCTCTAAAGAAACACGTGCAGTCATCATTGCACTGCACAAAAATGGCCTAACTGGGAAGAGTATTGCAGCTAGAAAGATTGCACCTCAGTCAACAATCTATCGCATCATCAAGAACTTCAAGGAGAGAGGTTCCATTGGTGCCAAAAAGGCTCCAGGGTGCCCAAGAAAGACCAGCAAGCGGCAGGACCGTCTCTTAAAAGTGTTTCAGCTGCAGGATTGGGCTACCAGCAGTGCAGAGCTTGCCGAGGAATGGCAGCAGGCAGGTGTGAGTGCATCTGCACGCACTGTGAGGCGGAGACTCTTGGAGCAAGGCCTGGTCTCAAGGAGGGCAGCAAAGAAGCCACTTCTCTCCAGAAAAAACATCAGGGACAGACTGATATTCTGCAAAAGGTACAGGGAGTGGACTGCTGAGGACTGGGGTAAAGTCATTTTCTCTGATGAATCCCCTTTTCGATTGTTTGGAACATCTGGAAAACAGCTTATTCGGAGAAGAAGAGGTGAGCGCTACCACCAGTCTTGTCTCATGCCAACTGTAAAGCATCCTGAAACCATTCATGTGTGGGGTTGCTTCTCAGCCAAGGGAATCGGCTCTCTCACAGTCTTGCCTAAAAACACAGCCATGAATAAAGAATGGTACCAGAATGTCCTCCAAGAGCAACTTCTCCCAACCGTCCAAGAGCAGTTTGGCGCTCAACAATGCCTTTTCCAGCATGATGGAGCACCTTGCCATAAAGCAAAGGTGATAACTAAATGGCTCAGGGAACAAAACATAGAGATTTTGGGTCCATGGCCTGGAAACTCCCCAGATCTTAATCCCATTGAGAACTTGTGGTCAATCATCAAGAGACGGGTGGACAAACAAAAACCAACAAATTCAGACAAAATTAAAGCATTGATTCTGCAAGAATGGACTGCTATCAATCAGGATTTGGTCCAGAAGTTGATTGAGAGCATGCCAGGGAGAATTGCAGAGGTCCTGAAGAAGAAGGGTCAACACTGCAAATATTGACTTGCTGCATTAACTCATTCTAACTGTCAATATAAGCTTCTGTTACTCATAATATGAATGCAATTATATTTCTGTATGTGATAAAAACATCTGACAAACACACATAAAAACCAGAGGGCAGCAGATCATGTGAAAATATAATATTTGTGTCATTCTCAAAACTTTTGGCCATGACTGTAGAAAAAAAAGGGGCCATAAAAACATTGTAACCAACTTTGAATTATGCAGTTGTCAAGTTCAGTGTTGATCATGTATATTGTAACTTATGTAAATAAATGAGGATGAGCAGACATGGCTTGTGTGGAAGAGTTTCAGTGTTTTTTTACCTGAAAGTCTAGCATTATAATATTGCAAGGATAAATGCTCTTTATTGGTTTTCTACAAGATGGATATTTATGCTTGCACTCTTTATGGATGATGCTGCTATAATGAAATACTAATTACCTATCAAGTCTTTTAAGAAACTACACTGTGATTTGTCATGACATGATGCACATTTATTCATTGCTTACATGGATATACTGAGAGGATAAAACATGCTGAGATGATTAGCTGTTATGGGTTAGTATGGTTAATGTGCTGGCATAGTACAAGATGTGAAGGGCAGTTTATGAGTTATGGAATGTGAGACAAGGACAAACAACATTGATGATCTGATTTTCAGTCGCTCTCAAGACACTTGAGACGTTTGTGTGCTCTTTTTTTCTTCTTGGAACCTGAGAAGAAAACAAAACACATGCAGTGAGGAAGTGTGGGGTCTGTTATGGAGTGGGTTATCTCAGGAGGTGACTACATGTACCTGGGATACTTTCATGTGCTTTGCTGTATTTTCAGAGCAAGATCAATCAGACAGGTGGAAAGTAAACAGGGAAGAACTGGTGAAAGTTATGACTCTAAAGGTAAGTCATAATTGAGCTACAACACTTAAGACATTCCAAGCATGCAAGACCACGGACAAAGTCAAAACCATATATTGCTTTATGCTTACTATCATGTCATTACTAATTTATGTATCATTTTGTTCCACTGATACCTTTGAAGAAACATACTAGGTTCAAAGCTGAATAAAGAAGCTTGTAGCCATTGTGTTCAGCCTCCTTAGAGTAACATATGACATGGCTATCCTGCTCATGATGTAGCATAGTCCTTTACTCTGTTTGGTGTTCTATATTTTCTATAGTTGTTTTGCTTTTAAAATTGGTCCTTAATTGTTTCCACTTTCAGCCAGTACATAATATATTCATTGGTATTTAGTATCTAGTCTACTTTAGAAGAAAAGAAGTACTGTACATCTGCCCAAGATTAACTTGGAAGAAACCTCTGGACTTCCACTTGAATGTGCTGTCGTGTCAGAGGTATGAAGATTTCTAAATTACAGACAGGCTGTAAACATTTAGTTAACCAATAAAAAGAGAATACACTTAAAATAAATAATGTGACCTTAGGTCATACTGCAGATATTTAATGGGGTTGTCAGTGCAATAAGCTGAAAAGTGAAGGATGCCCAGAAAATATGCTAGATGGTGACCAACCACACCCATGCTGTGTCAAGACAGGATATTGTGCTGAAATAACAGTATGATCTCATACTATTAAATTTATCCTACAAACTATAAAGAAAAATTATTTAATATGACCAAGGATTAACCTAGTTGTCTTGTGCCAAGTGAATAAATGAAACACTTTACACATATACACTGCACATCAGACCTTTGTGTTACACAATCTAATGACATCCAGATTGAAATGAACTTTGTCCTTCCATCTGAGGATGGACAATATTACTTTCTATCATTGGCATGATAAGTGCTGGAATTAAAACTTGGAAAAATAAAATGGCCTTCCATGTGCTGAACTCTTGATATGTCTGTATTTCATAAAGTTGGTTGCATGCTTACCAAAAAAACAATTTTGAGGTTCATATATTTTAAAAGTATAGAACTAAACATTGAGGAATGGCATACATCATATTCTTTCCTTCCGTCCACTGCCTACTCTCCATATACTGTATTTTCTCTACTCTTCATACATCCCTTCCAAGTGTCAGCAGTATTGTTCTTTATGACATATATATTGTAGAATGTCCAAGATTTATAGGGTTCCGAATTTAATCTAGCTAAAATAATTTCCTATCATGTCTACAAACCCCTGCAATAAATTTTTACTAGATAAAAGTCACACATCTATCTTTCTACTCCACTACCAAAGTACCTTTGTTTTTAATTGAAAATTTCTGTTTAAAAAAAAAAATTTGATTGTTAAATTAGAATATAATCATCACAATGAAAGTATATACCATGTACTTGTTCCTCTGCACTTTTAAGAATGAACACAGCTGCACCTATATGACTTTGTATGGTATGTCTACATCAGAGCTGGTAAAGAACATTTGGTAAAGTGGTTAGGAAGCGGTACATGAATGAACTTTAGATTACCCAACATTTTCTAAACTATCGAACCACTGTCACGTGGTAATTTCCCATACAAATATGCTATAATATCTTTCCACACAGTTGTGTACATAAAACAAAACATATATGATATGAGGACAGAATTTACAGTATAGAGACCTAGTTTTCAAGGAAATGTAAAAATGTAGAGGATCTGTATAAGATTAGCTGCTGCCAGACATTCCATCCCATTGTGTTGCAAAGCAAGGTGTCCATTTCATATTGTTGTATCACATTTTCACCTGTAAAATCATGCATGTAACATACCCTATGATATCAACTATAAAATACTAAGTGATGCAGGAAATTAATATATATATATATATATATATATATATATATATATATTGAGTACAGTAATGAGATCATCACACACTAGAGTCATACTGTACCATTGGAAGACATTTATCTTACCATAATTGCTAAAGTAACCATACAAATTATGAAGTTTACAAAAAATAATTGGAATAATAATAAAAAAAAGTATACAGTATGTGTTGCAGATTACCTTCCTTGTTGTCAAAGTCCTTTCTCCAATATACTGCAAAGTAATCTTTACCATCTTACCTGGAACAATCCAGTATTTCATGTTTGGACTGGGTATTATTGTTCATATAACCAGTAACTTTATATATGTGTAATATATGTGATCAGCCAGTAGATATTTGACCAATTAACTAATAATCATGTTTACATTTCTTGGGTGGAATTACATGGTCTGTCTTGTGGCGCATCTTCTAAGCACCTATGTAAAGAGGTATTCTGGTATTTACAATTCATCCTCTAGCCACAAAATAGGAGATAACTGCCTGACTGATAGGTGTCAGACTACTGGAACCCCAACAATCAAAAGAATGAGTTCCTGTGTACCCCATATGAATAGAGGCAGTTCACACATGCACGCTGTTGCTCAGTTTGTTGCTATCTCTGAAAGTCTTCCAAAGGTAAATGAAGCAACAACACGCAAGTGTGACCTACAACTCCATTCATGAAACTCATATTCTCTGATGGTGAGGTGTCCATTGCTTGAACCTCCACTAGTCAGACAGTTATCCTTTATCCTGTTAATAGTGGATAACTTGTAATGATCAGAATGTCCCTTCAATTAAAATAAAGCTATGGCGAAAGAAGAGCATATACATCAAACTACATGTGACACAATCAAACAATGCATCTATCAAGGCTCTAAATTATTATAAATGTTCAGTGCTCATGATATATATCCTCAATGACAATTCATGATTCACTCTTAAAGTTGACTATATTACAGTTAGGATTTGCCCAAGATATCAATATTTCTATGTGTATATGAGCATTTTCCTTTATTCAAAACCTTCAGACACCTCTAAAAAAAACTATAATAGCTTAAATGATTCCCCATCACAAAGCATAGTTTTATTTTATGATCTCTGATTCATGGTGGTTTTTAGAAATAATATGAAAAAGAATGTCAGGTTTACTTACATTCCTTGACACTTGGAGGTGCTAGGGAGCAAGAGTGACAAACCATTCCATAAATGCTTTTAGGACGGCTCTCTAACATGTAGAATCTGGTTTAAGAATCAAAGTGTTAATATTTAAAATGTTTGATAGTGAAGATTAAATACATATGACATGTATAGGATATATGACTTCCAGTGCATGCTTTAATATGTTTTGTCTCAGAGGTCACACCCACCAGTAACACAATCCATGGATAAAATCCTTTCCAATAATGTAGGAAAATCCTGCCTATGAATATTAAATGCAAAATACATATATACCACAATGATTGCATTTTTATATTTTATATAACTTTTATACATTGTAATGATTTGTTAATTATAATATCTAATTTCAAAATACACATTGTACTGTTCTAAAATATACTTGATATTAGAAAAATGGTCTGTTTTTCTTCAAAAGAAAAACACTTCTTAAGTTCATAGGTCATGTCTTGTATAGCAGCTCAGCCCCATTCATATTGTTTGGGGGGAAAAAGCAAATCTTTTTAACTCATTTCAAGCTACATTGTAAATAATATTCCATAAATGTATTCTTCATGACAGTGCTGTAAAGTTTTCTGTATGTTTATTACACACAATCTTACCCTGGAAGGCAAGGTCCACATTCTGCATCATTCTTAGAGTCCCCTGGAGTTAAAACTGTGGCGCGGAAAAATCCCTCACAATCCTTGTGTCGCCTGCATATTTGGTAGCCTCCTTTAGAGTACTTGCCAGGTGGACAGGAAATACAACCATAGTCTTCATCTTTAGTTCCATACCCACAAGACTAAAATAACAGATAGATAAGTATATGCTAGGAAAACAACAGTAAACCATTATTTAATTTTCTCTCCTCTATACAGGTCAAATCACTGTTTCAAAGGAGCTTTGCATTTTATGATATTAGGCAGCCTATAAGTCGATACAGTTGATTACTGTGGCGGAGCACTGGAGTCTACTACTCCCTCTACCCTGCCATTTTTGCCTCATACATTATGCCATTGATCCCACTCACTAAACTAGCCTATGATGAACCGGAGTGAGGAGAGTTTTGGCATTAGTGACGTCATTCAGTAGGCTGGAACCGATCTGGTTATTCCTAGGGTGTATGTTTTTTTTTTTTTTTTAATATGATTAGCATAGGGGACACTCTGGGATGTTAAACTGTGTGCAGTGACATTATATTGTATGGGGCCACTAAGGAACTTTATTCTATGTGGAGAACCACTATGGGACATTATACTGTGTAGAGGGGCCACTATGGGACATTATACTATGTGGGAGCTACTATGGGGCATCATACTGTATGCGTGCCACTATGAGACATTATACTGTGTGGAGGGGCCACTATGGGACATTATACTGTATGGGGGGCACTATGGGACATTATTCTATGTGGGAATGATAAGGAGATTATTAAAATATTTGGGGCACAGTAATCACAATAGCAGCAAGATGCAGGAATTTTATGGAAAATGTGAGGAACCTAAGACGTTTATGTAACAATCTGTGTAGAAATGACTTGTGGCTTCAAGAAACACCATGGTGGACTGTAGTGAATTTAGAAGATTAGGAAAGAGAACATCTATTTTCCAAGGAAACATCACTGGATGTAATGAGTATGGATTCTCTCCATGATCCCCGTGAATGCATATGGTTATGCTGTCATAGGGATCTTTGGCATGAACAGGGGAGGGGGCACTTTCTGAAAAGCCCCGGCCCATGGTATTATTAATCTGCTCTTGATACCAACACACAGTGATTGCTTTCTCTATATACAAACTTATACAGGAATAGCTGTCATTCAGAAGAGTGTGGGTGGGGAAGCAGGACTCACAAGCTTTTTGCATAAGTCCTGATAGCTGTGAAACAGCTTCAGCTACATAATACAGTATAGAGGGTAGATATTCACACTATTTCCCATACAATTCGTTATTTTTGTTTTCTACACATGGTGTATATTAGCCTAAACCTGTGTAACCTGTACATATGTTAGCAATTATTCTTCAGTATGTAGGATCATATACAGAACATAAATGTTTCAAAGACAACTAAGCGAGAACAAAAACAACAACTATCCTGTCTTTGTGTGGCTGCTCAGTATGTATGTAAGTGTGTGTGTTTGTGTGGTGGGCAAGCTTTTTAATGCTTTTCTTAGAATGTTGTATTTTTATGTTGAATAGATTTCATGAGTAATTTGAGTTCTTAATGAAACTGTAGATCAATTAATGGTGGGCACACCTGTATAACACAGAGTGGCATTGTTCTGACTGGCACAGTTACTTACATTATATGGCTCTTCCCCAGGTTCACACTCTGGACAGCTATGGCATAACCCTGTAGTCTGATTATAATATTCATTTTCACCACAGTTTGAGTACTCAGCTAGAACTGAATACACCAAGGACACCTGCAGTAAGAGGAAACAATAAGGTTGTACATGAATATAGGTGTAACTATGTTGTAGATTCTGCTACATACATCTCTGCGGTCTTAGATATGGTTATTTCACTTCTTATATTAAGCTTTTCGAAAGAAAGTTAAATCCCTTTAATCCAGAGAATATACATGACATGATTGTACAGAATTGTGTAATCTACAGGACTTATACTGATGAACCAAAAGAGTTTAACCAACCTTGTATATCTATATAAGATGTTCAAAGAGAAAGATAACATATGATAGGGATTTCTGTTAGCTGGTTTGTGATAGACCTGCTGTTCATGGCTGGTCTGTAGGTTGTTGCCTTGGATGATCCAAACTGATCTACATTTGTCCAGTAAATATCATCTAATCTAATTATTTTCTAAGAACATTTCATACATACCATTAAAAATGGGAATATTTGGGATAATCTTCTATCACCTTGTTTGCTCATATTACAGCTGAAACGTGTGGCACCTTTAAAAAAAACAAATTGACTTTTTAAGAAAAGACTGCTTGAAGATAGTATCACTTTAAAATTGGCATTTAAGTTCATCAGACATTTGAAAGTATTTTCCATGCAAAAAGCCATACCACAGGACAATAGAATTGTCTCGCTAGGTAACCCCCTGAAAGTCCATGCCCTTAGAATATGAGTAATGCATACATACATCTGCATGGCTACTATCCCTAGACATGTTCCAAGGCTTGTCAAAGAGTCTGACAGTGACTTAAAGCATAACTAAACTTTTAAACAACTTTAGATTTCCTGGCTGTATTTGTTGAACTAATAAATTTTGCAGTATACTTTATTAACAGTTTTTGACTCCTTTCTGAGAAATCCTGCACTTCTTTATTTTTTCCCTTGTTTCTCTATTCATAACTGTACAATGCTTTCACTAGGGGTATTGGGATAGACTCTGGACTCTTTTGTAATGCAGGGAAGCTGAGGCTAAAGGAATGTCATTTCAAACAGTTACATTTCAGGCATTCTAAAACCTAGAACAGTGTTTCTAGTGCCATATGAAAGATAAGATGCTCAGCACAACAGAGTCAGGATTAGCATATTCATGTACAGGTGCAGCTTCTCCCAATCCCAGCTGTGTTTTCATATGGTGATATTGCTGGAGATTTTACAGCTAGAACTGCTGGTTTCATATAAAAGCTGAGAATCTCATATTTCATTTCATACCAAAGGTTTTATAATGCTCAGAATATAACTGTATGACGTGACTTTCCAACCTCAGCTTCCCTGCATTATACAGATACTCCAATGAGAAGCAGTGTACAGATCTCAGCTCTCAAAAGAGAAACAAAAGAAATAATAAAGAAGTGCAGGATTTTGCAGATAGGAGTATACAGAATGTATTAATAACAGAAATGTTGCCAGAAAATTTAAAGTTGTTTGGAAGTTTAGTTAGGTTTTAAATAAAGCTACCTTCAGAAGGTGGACCTTGTATGATAGTTCTCTTCCCCTGTAAGTAAGCTATTTTAATACTTTTTTCCCATGGAGCATTGCTAATAAGTCTCCATATCAACTGGTCTACTTGAGGTGAATTAGTACCTCCACAAAGTATTTAGCAATAAGCATACAGTATGTTTAGAATATTGCTATTACATCACTGTATTATGCAGTGTGCATCTTGTTTTTATGCATTTATGTATGTATTGTTGGATGAAAGTGAACTGCAGTGCTGTACCCAAAAAGATTATTCAACAGTGTATATGATGGTGGTTGTAATGCATCTAATACTGGAGGTAAATTCAAATATTTACATATTACATTATCCTTCCCAGATGCCTTTCATGTGGAATCGACTTGCACTCTGAATATAGTTTGACTTCAACTGACACTTTGCTAGAATTATTGGAGATTAGCTCTTAATACATATACTTTATCTTTTATCTTGCTTTGAGCTATAAAACTAGTTATGACAGGTAGCTAAGGTAACATTAAGCCGTTCCGTAAGCCAACTTGTTGAAAAGAAATTACTCTTGGATTAATAAAGTACAAGAGGAGCCAATTCTAAACTTCCTATAATTTTTTTTCTTTTTAGTCTCCCCTTCATAATAATGTAAATTGTGCACTTATTTGACAGAAGTTGTGAAGAGGGTTCAATCAGCCTAATGTCTATACCCACCTAACTAAGGTTAGTTGTATTGAGATAGTGCCAAGGGGTGTAATTAACAGATATTTGTTTAACCCATGCACTACACAAAGACAAAAGAGAATGAATCTGTGCTACAGTGTTGTGTAAGACTTCTAACTGCCTATATTTTTCTGATCAGCCCTCAGCAAGTCCTAACACTGTTAAGGCATAAAGTGTATTTGTTGTGCATGGACATATATAGCATTTACAGGATAATACCATTACCTATGGAATATACAAGCCAATTACATGAGTAGCTTGCAGTGTTACACAGAAATATTCTGCTGCAATATTTGACTTATTGCACTAAATACTGACCATGCTTAGATAGCTGTTGGCTAAACGCTTGGTGATGTGTGGGATAAAATGTCGGTTAATTCTATGTAAATCTTCACCATGTAAATCTAAACTGATAGCACACTTTCTGGATTAAGACTAAAGGACCAAGGCAGGAAGTTGTGGTGATAAAAGAACATCCCCAGGGCACAAGGTTAATTCCAGGTGCGTATCAGTAATACTGTACTTAAGGGGTAAATGCTACCCACGCGTCTAGCCACAAAAACGCCTGCTCACGGCGCCTGCAGGCATTCTATGTTCTGATAAGGGCATCGCATAAAAGTTCATTGTAACGAATACACTTTTCTTTATAGCATCACTGATACTGTACCTGCATGATGTCTCTGTATGTTTCCTGGCTACAAAATTAATTACACAAATAGTTCACATGCAGTTTGTTAACTAGTTCTTACACATAACATTTATGCTGACACAAATGCTTTACTAGCATCCAACATCTCATTTGTACCCTGCAATGCTGCCTATCCACTCCTTACAAGTTGATGCTGCAGTGCTTGGTTTGTACCATCAATAAAATGATACTACTTAAGTACAAGCATGGATGAGAAGGAGAAGGATAGGGGAGTCATGAGCATATACTGGCAGATTGGCTCCTTACAAGACCCTTTTCAGCTTCTTCTTACAAGTCATTGTCATTGATTAGAGGTCAATATTCATTGAGTTCACTACCAAGAAGTACCATTTGCTCATTGAGCATAAGGGTAAAGATGCTCATACACCTTAGATAGCTGTTAGCCAAACACTTGTTTGGTTAACAGCTATTACTCCTAACTCTACCATACACATGCTCGATTCAATTCGACTGGGCTTGTAAATGTTCTCAATGGAAAAAGAGGAGAAAGCCACTGCCAGACATCTCTGACGGTCTCCTGCCAGAAAAAAAAAGAATCCAAGGTTAACACTGAACTTGCGCAATCCTTCTTGGAAGGCCCCCATAGACATTCAGTTGTCAATAATCCAATGTGAATTGGAGACTTTAATGCTTTTCTGTGCAGCTAATAGAGTTGCACCCAAATAGGGCAGACACTACCCTCCATGTCTCTGTAAAAGAAGTGTCCGTAGTGGAGAAACATGTGGTCTTGTAATAGTCCTTAAAATAATTGCACTAAATGTTATCATAGTTGCCAACTGTCCTGAATTTGCTGGGACAGTTTTCAGCAACAGCCCAACTACTTCTGGCAGTCCCAATAAAGAAGGGGACATGGCTAATGAAACTCCACACCACACAGTACCTTTCTAACACAGGGGTATGCATAGCATTGCAGCTCCACCCCATTCTTATTAATGGAGCTGAGTTATAATACTAAATACAGCATATAGAGTAGCGTTGTTTTGGAGGAAAAATCATATCTTCTCATGAAACCCATTTAAGTATGTCGCATCACCAGTGCATTCTGTTACATGTTTTATTCCAGTGACAAGTCTCTAAAACGTCCATTCATCTGTTCAGATTTTATGGGCTACAAACGGCAATCTCATAGATGGGTCTCCTTGTCCTAAAGGATGTTCCCATGTTTTCATGAACCATATACAAGAATTATAGGAGCACCATTATGTGCTTTGTTTGTAACATAAGCAATAAAATAATGACTTCCTGCTACTTTGCTACCTGTGAAAATAAAGTACATTGCTACATTTAGTACATTTCTTATTACATTGAATTATTTGTTGTTTAATTAAAAGGCAGAATTAATGCCCAGTGCATGCCAGCTATAAGTTCACTTGACAGCGTAGTAAGTCTGTGCCCAGCAGGGTGTGTACAAAAGAAACACTGTTCTGTGCCTAAGTGCATCCTCCTTTGTGCCTTGGGTTAACTTTCTCAGAACATTCAACACAAATGTCAAGAATAATAGGAGATCAGAGAATGCACACTACAGGTAAATTGACTTGGCAGAGGACTGTCAATGGGAATATTTATGCTGGTTCCTTTGAAGAATACTGGCTTTTTCCTGAGGTAATGCTACAATAAATAAGACCTGAAAACCCTTGGGTAGAGCAGTGTTACTTGTTTTTACCAATATGTAGGAAAAACCCCATCTATAGTAAAGGTAACATACAATATTTATATGACGTTCTTTGGAGATCGTAGTTTTGTTATGAGAATTACTTCTTTTACAAGAGGAAGGTGTCAAGGAATTTCATAATCCCCTTGCTTTCCCTGTAGAAGAATTTCTGAGAAGAGTAACTTTCTGTAACAGTGATTTTTTTTTTTTTCTCATAATGTACTGCAGGCGCAGACTATCATAAAAGTTGTCAGCTTATTAGAACAGTCTGTATCTACAGTGCAATACGTAGCGCGTAATGTTAACCTGCAATTTTTCTATATGGATAGAACTGTCAAAACATACTAAACAATGGAAATATTTTTTCACAATAAAATTATATAAGATATACCATTTTTTGTGTTTATCTCCCTATCTCCCTTTAAGAGCTGGTATGACTATTTGAAGGAACTGAATTGCTGCCTCTCTATTCTCATCTTTTGTTTATCATCAGATATTAGAATATAAATTACAGAATATAATACAGTGATGAACTTTGGGCATAAAGGTTTTCATATTCCATGGCACACATAAATAAGGCCAGCCATTACTTTAGATACACATGCTCACGATTAAACATATACAGTATTGTGAGTTGTTTGCATTCAGTCTGTAATTTCACAACTATACCCTGTCTAATTTCCATTATACATGCTTCTGGCAAGAAAGGGAGAGAAGACAGATTACCTTACCTTTTCTGTATTATCAGATCACTGTGCCTCCCTCCCAGTGCCAACCTGTCAGTCATTAATGCTTACATCTATATACAAAGCAATGCTATTTAATTGAGTAAAATTACAGTAAATGTGCCTGTTCCATTACACTAATACATATTCATGTAATAATATCTTGTGTTATTACTACCCCATAGATATATGTATTATTATCGATATATTAACTGACATGCATGAAATCCCCCACGACCTTCTGCACAGAAATACTTACACAAGTAATTTACAGAGACAAGACACAACTCCTGGAAAGAAGGCAGTGCAGGCATTTATCCAGTCAAGACAGTAGTATTTTGGATTTTGAAGCATTTTTTTTCCCTTTTATTCTCTCTCACTGGTGAGGTGAGGGATCTGACAGCCCTGCCTCTTTTCCACCCACATAAAAACTTAGCAATGAAAAACACAAAGGTCTTTGAGAAACTGTGACTTAACTAATAGAACCTACAATTAACCTGGTGTTTAGGAAACCATATGTCCTTTAATGTCTTCCACGGTTGGTAAGTATTGCTCTAGGCTGAGAGGCTGGCAAGGTGGCAACCTCATCATACCCCACAGAGGCTTAAGATATGGACTGCATTGCTCTCCAAAAATATTTGATTTCAACTAAGCACTTAATAATTTTGAAAGCCACACATCAATATATATATAAATATATATATATATATATTTTCCACTTTCATGTCAGGATAGGCTATGAGCACCAAGTTAGAGAATAAAACTGCCACAAATATGCTACAATGTGCCAGCACAAAATAAGCACCAGTGAGGTCAGTACTTACTCTGCCGTAGAACAAAGTATCGTGTCCAAGTGCCAGATGCTGTGAGTAGATAGATGCTGAGGTGAGCAACATTCTGGCACTTCTCATCCTCAAGTAAGTTTAAAAAAGTCAGCTCAACCACTCCATTTATAGTCAGTCACTCACTATCATTGCGCAAATAGACTCGCATGACAAGCCAATCAGTTCATAGCACCACACAAAAACCATATGGTCATAGGAGTTTAATACGTGACAGCAACAGGAGATGACGTGAGACTGAAAGGGCAAGTGAAGATGTGGGAGATGGAGTTTCAAGGACTTTATTTTGTGCTATAGTGAACTAACACTGAAAAACAACAACATAAAATGGAATATTTCAGGGCACAAAATCTTTTAGCTTTCACTGCACATTGTCACATTTATTAAACTATTGGGCCTCATTTTAAGGAACCAGATTTGTTATTTTTTCAGTGTTAACTGAAGAATAGTTTTATATCCCGATAAACTCCACCTAGAACACATAACTGCATTCACTTTGCTTTATATGAGCAAATGTTTTTAATCTGGCTCCCACAATGAAATCCAATATGTTCACACTCCAGTTATTCTAAAATCACAGCTTTCTCCATCTATTTATCGTGACACCATTCGCTGTCACAAACTTGTTATTAACATTGTACCGTAGTAATATGATAATCTATTCATTCCTTTCAGAGCCATCATTCATCCTTTTGTTAACATTTTGGGGGGCTTTGGAATGACCAGATGGAAGGTAACGCAAACTGAAGCATTCAAGCACTGGATAAGTAAGGAACGTGAGGTCCATACACTTTATATATAACAATTCCCAGCATATCTGTCATGCATATCATGCACATTGGTGTTCCTCATGTGCATTACAAAGGTGCACAAATGAACACCAATGGCTAATTCTAGCCCAGGCATTTAATAAAAAAACACAAAGTACAATAAAGTAAGAATAAAGTAAGAAGTAGTCACATCACTAGTAAAAGGAATTATACTCCATGTACCACTTGTACTCAACTACTTTTACTAAAGGTCCACTGACTTTAGTCTGCCATGAAATGGAGATCCAAGCTGAACATGTCCAGTATTTAATATATTTTTTGAATGATAAGATGTGTCTGAATATGTACCCTAGGTTTAGACAAGAGAAATTAGCAAAAAATATTTCATATTAACATAACCTTCTCTGGTTCCACATGGAGTGGAATGGTCAATGTCACTAACTAGTGAGAGGCAGCTAATGTTGCATTGCACTGTGTGGGGATGCACGAACATGGCATAATACTATGTAGGGGGCGCACGAATGTAACATTATACCATGTAGGGGACACTAGGGAGATTTATACTGTGCGGGTCATTATTGCAGCATTATACTGTGTTTGGAGCACTAATATGGCATTATACTGTGTGCAGAAGCATTAACATGGCATTATTCTGTGCGCGTGGAGACTGACATAGCATTGTACTATGTGAGGGCACTGATGTAGCATTATACTGTGTGTGAGGGGCGCTAATGGAACATTTGTGTACACCACACTGTAAAATGTCCCATTAGTTGCTGCGACATGTTATAATGAACTATTAGTACCCCTTTACAGTATAATTCTCCTTAGTGATCTTCCCCATACACAGTATATTTCTCCATTATTACCCCACACACCCAATAATGCTCTTGAGTGTCCCACACACAGAATGGATATTATCAGTGGTCGAGAAGCACTCATTTTCTATCTGCTGTTCCCTAAACCCAGATACCTTACAGGAGTGCCAGCAGGGATCAAAAATCACAAAGTGCTGTACAGGTAGCAGGGAGGACTGTCAATCTCTGCTGCCATTATTGCAATGTATGAGGGCCTAGGGGGTTAGTGGTCGGGAGATGAGTGTTTTGTGTGGCCACTATCATAATGAAGGTCCAGGAGGCAGGGGTCTGGGAAGCTGGAGGCTGTTGTCCAGGTTCGGATTATGGTCTGCCTGTTGAATATCTCCGCTATATACTAGAAAGCATTACCATAAAGCCTCATGTTGTCATATTTGGTTATTATAACCAGTGGTAGCAGCTGAGCTTACTATCTGCTCTGTATTGCACTAGAAAGACCACTTCTAATTAAATATGCCCAGATGATCCACTTTACTCTATTTGCAAAATGTCCCAGACAATGTCTCCCATATACCAGCATCGAGTCCACGCCACTCATCTAAAGGTATGTTCACAATACCATTATTTAATGTCACAGAATGAGAGCAACGGACACTAAATAAAAGATGCAGATAGATCACCCTCCATCTGCTGTCTGTCTACATTCACTCCCAAGTAAAAAAACATGATGGATGCTTTCATTCTTTCATAATGTTTTTAAATTTTCTGACAGAAAAAAAAAAAGTCCTGCATGCCAGACTTTTTCTTCCTTTCTTACAAACGTAAACAAACATAACGGAAGACAGCATCTGTCATGTTTTTTACATTATAGTCAGTGAGAACTGACATAGATAGAGGGGGCTCCGTTTGTGCCCTTAACTCTACTACCATTAATGTTTGTTGCTCTCATCCTATGACGGATGACAGCAACAGACCCCAGTAATGTTAGTGTAAACATCCCCTAACCCTGTAATCACAGGTGGAAATTTATGATGACAAGCTGTGAAGTACAAAAGGATACATTGCTGATATCTTTTTGGTCACTATCACATTACAGAGGCAAAGTAGGAAATGAATAATTGAAAAGTAAGGATACCGTAAAGAAATACATTACTGCATGGACTTAATGTACATGTCCACCCAAATCCATGCTTGAATGGACTTAAAGGGGTTTGTATGAGATAAGAATAATGGAGCTAGTGCTGCAATGTCAAACACAACCTAAGGCCCTTTGCAGACAACCGTGGTGTGGGTCAGTGTGCTATTTCACAGATAGCACACTGACCCATTCTTTTCTATGGGCCCGTACACATGACCGTGATTTTCACGGTCCCGTGTGCGGGCCGACAGTCCGGGCTGCATCAGATAGGACAGGTCTTATCCTGCCCGTGCAAGGGCTGTGTTTCCGCGGCTCCTTTCATTAAATGAATAGGAGCCATGGAAGCACAGCCCTTGCACGGGCACCACACGGAATATCCCCGTGTCCCCCGTGTGCAGCCCGTGCTTTTAATTCACCGCAGGCCGGTTGCAGCATGGTCGTCTGCAACCGGCCTAAGAGTGGAGATATTTCTGGAGAAAAAAAAAACTTTACTATAATTCCATGCAACAAGTCATACCCGCAAAGTTCCAGGAAGCTGAGATAATAGCTGCTGTTTGCAGAGTTGTTATGTCTATCTTAGATCTCGGAATGGCAACAGAAAAAAAAATTCCTCTTCTTACCAAAATAATGTATCTTTAGTGACTATTTTTTTAAATCAAAATAGTCTTTTTTTCACCTTATATAGCTGCTATATAGGGATAGAAATTTCATATTAACTATCTTCTATTAATACGAGCTACGTACAGATGTAGCAATAGCAACCAAAACCTCTGCAGTTGGTTAAATGGCTGCAGCGTGAAATCTTATCACAGAAGGCAAAAAATAATGAAAAGTTATTGAAAAATGTTTTTCCAACGAATTTTCATTGGTTTTTGTTGTCTTCTGTGAAAATATATCACGCTGCAGCAGTTTAATCATTGCAGAAGTTCAGATTATCTCTGCAACATCTGTACATACATAATACTAGATTTCAGCTTCCTGGAACCCTGTGAATATGACTTGAAGGAAGTGCAGGATTGAGGTTAAATGTAGTCAAACCTGAATTTTCAGATTAGATTAAAGGAAAATGTATAATTTTATGATAACTTCACCCAAGATGTTCCTTAAACTGTTTCTGAGAATGGAAAGTTCCTTCAGAAAAGAACCAATCACACTGAATGACTGCAGAGAGTGAAAGCGAACAATGTTTCTTTATTTTACTATATTGCAAGAGCTTCCTTTGTAGTATATTGTTGCAATATTTAGTGTAAAGTCATCGAAAATATAAAAATACCGAAATGGGTTTTGGATGCATCCAGTAAAGATCAATAGTGTGTTAACAAAAAACTGAGAAATCCTGGACTGGGGGTGTTATGATGTCAATGATGTTGTGGGGAGGCATATCATATCTGGAGGAATATAAGATTTTATGACCAATAAAGCAGGCTTGTAAATTGAACGGCTCTATTCACATCTTATAAAACACATACATGCCAGATGTTAGGATGCACAAGGGACCGCAGAATTTGAAGCCATTGTCATTGCTCATTTACTGAATTCTATTAATTGAATTTTTCCTTAGAGCAGGCAACAAGGGATATGATCAATGAAATGACATTAAAAGAGTTAGAGAAATGAGCCTTGTATGTCTGCATAGGTAAAATTAACATGAAAATAACTCTACCCAGTGTTCAAGGTCCTTCCACACAAACTAATAAAAAGGTTATGAATGATCTCCCATAGCGTAAACAGTGAAACTACACCAAGGGAAAATAAGCATTCTTTCTGTCTCTTTAATGATATAGGCATGTGCATAACTTCCATATTGATTTCATAGTTGAGAAACAATGACAATAGAGAATTCTAGAGCTCCAGACTGTCAGTCCAAGAACAGGCTATATCACCATCGATCACAGGTAGATGTAAGTGATACACTGCTAAGCAACTAATGGCACAGAGCTACATCCACCTCTGATCCAGTTCACACAAGTACCATATCCCAAATATTACCTCCATGTGGTCAGACAAACATGTCTGGTTTCTTTCAAGTGAATTGTGTCCTCATACCATCTGACATGCTATTAATATCCATCATATTAAGGCACTTGTTGTCACCACACTATAAGAGAATATTTGCCTTTTACATATACCATATTGGATATATGCCTGTAAGTATATCTGTCAAGGTCAGTATAACACAGTATATTTTCCCTGTTTTTTTTTTTCTCATACATGGGATTCCAAGGGCACATAAAGAGTTTGTCCCATAATAACAACTTATCCTCTATCTAGAGGATAAGTATGTATCTGATATCTGAGGCCACACCACTAGGACCTCCACTGGTCACAAGAAAGGGGTTCCCATGTCCCCCACTTGAATAAGGAAATGGTCAGACTTTCACGCAACTGCTCCTTTCAATCTCCATAGGAATGATGGGGATAGCCAAGAACAGAGCTTGGCTTATTTTCATCAGTCTCAAAGACTTTAAATATAAAAAATGATGCATGACTGATACTCAATTCAAATGGAGGGCACAGGACCCCCATTTTTATGATATTGATGTTTTTAGGAGTGGGACCCATAGGAATCAGACATTTGTCATCTATCCTGTAAATAGGTGATAAATTGTTATTATTATCATTTGATTGTTAGATGTGAACAGAAAGACATAAAGCAGAATGGGTATCAGGCAGAAAAATGATGGCAAACATGTTACAAGGAATGTTGTATACTGTAAGTCACGTGTTGTTTTATCACTGAACACAGGCTTTTATGTTACAAATCTATGAATATGAACAGACATAGACATGTGGGCAGTGCTGTCAGCTGTAGCAGACAATGCTCTGTGAATTTTTAGTCTATCATGGGTAATTGGTCATTGAGCAAAGGCATTGCTCCTACAGTTAAAAACTGTTAATCCAATAAATCACAGTGAATAATTGCAGAGATTAATGGAGTGTGTGGATTAGGTTTTTCATAAAAATAAATGAATGAAACTCATTATGTGAACAGATGTACGGATGTGCCATTTCCATATCATACTATAATTCTATGTCAATTACTCCCCCTGCAAAATGAGCCTTTATTCACCTTTGTAGGAGTCATAGTAGATGTGATCATTATGACTATTACCCAGGTGAGCATGTCTGGAAATGCTTTAACTGTAAAGATATAACTTAAAAGAGTCATCCCACTCTCACTGTGGTAGTTACCCGCCTTATCTGCCACTATAGATGCCATTCATGGATTAACTGAACATCATGTACAACAAAGATTGTATAGTTTTGTCCTTTTTATATGTTTTCAGTTAACAGAACACATTTATGCCTGATACTTTACCTATACAGTACGATGATACATATAGCATATATATGCAAGATGCTTTACTTATACAGTTAGGATATTGAAATAGTTTTATTGCTGTATACTGTTGAATGACACATCTTAGTAAAATATCTGAATGAGGCCGAGGCCAAATGTTGCAGAAATGCAGCGTTCTTGAACTTTGTGGAAATACAGTGGAAAAAATGTTGCATTTTACAGTCCCAGTAAAGTGAAACAGATTTTACTTAATCTCATCCTCCCATCACATACGTAATAACATAGTTGATAAGGTTGGATAAAGAAACAAGTCCAACCTATAAACCTACCAAGTTGATCCAGAGGAAGGCAAAAACCCCAGGAGGCAGACAGCAATTGCTCCATTAGTGGAGAAATACCTTCCCAACTCCAAATATGGCAAATAGACTAAGTCCTTGAATCAACATTCTATCCCAAAACTTCTAGCTCCCATAACCTGTGAATTGTGAATTTTTTCTTTAAAGAAAGGCATTCAGTCCCCTCTTGAACTTGTACGAGTTTAGCAGTCATCACCATCTAGTCTTACTGCTCTTTCTGTAATGAGTCCCTGCCTATGACTATGGTGCATCCATTTTCCCTCTAGATGTATATGATGCTCACCTACTTGCCTAGGTTTACAGAGATCACTGGAAAGCTTTCTGTACTGCCCATTCATATATGAATACATTGTAGTCAGGACGCCCCTAGGCCACCTTTCTTCCTGAACAACCCCAAGTTTGGTAACCAGTCTTTATACTCTAACTCATAGATTGTAAGCCCTTGCGGGCAGGGCCCTCTATCCCACTCTGCCAGTTGGTCACAGTTAGTATTATATTTGTATTGTATATTTTGTGTACCGTATATGAACCCTCAAATGTAAAGCTATATAAATAAATAATAATAATAATCCACTCATCCTCTCATTTACCTTGGTCACCCTTCTATGCAACCCCTCTACTTCAGCTATGTCTTTCTCATATACAAGTGCCCAAAACTATGCACAGTATTCCATATGTGGTCTGACCAGTGATTTGTATAAAAGCAAAACAATATCGTTTTCATGAGCATCTATTCCTCTCTCAATGCATCTCATGATTTAATTTGCCTGGCCAGTAACTGGAAAATAATGGGTCAGTGTGCTATCTGTGAAAACACTACTAGTACACTGACAAACCACATGCTTGTATGCGTGAAGTCTTATACTCTTATAAAAAAAAATAATACATTTCAGTCATTGTCAGCAAACTTTGTGTTGATGGATCTGCAAGACTAGGAACATGTAGGAAAATTACATAGAGATTCATGGGAGCATTCCCCTTTATCTTGTGCCCCATACATAGATACATCTGCAGGCTGACTTTGATTTTGGACAGTGTTTTCATCTAGCCAACAGAAACACAAATTTTCAGACAACATCCAGTTTCTACAATTCAGAACAAAGAATGTCTCTCATACGTAAGAACACAGGCAGCAGGTGTAGATTGAACAGGTTAAGAATTGACATTTTTTTTTTTTAATAAAGCTGTAAATCAAAAATTATTACTCAGACTAAGGCTACAGGTACACTAATGTTGTAAAAAACAGCCAGGAAAAATTGATGCAATGTCCATTTTTTCACAGATGTTTTGCATCTGTGGAGCAGCTGTTTTCACAGATCCCTCATAGACTATTGATAGAGCCGTGAAAACTGACAAAAATAGAACATGTCAAAGAATGTATATGTGAATAGCTCCACTGAAAGCAACATGTTCTAATGAAGAAATATACCTGCCATACCTCAAGGCAGTGCCCATCTAAAATAACTGTGAGAGAAGCCAGTGGCAGTCTTATATATTGGTCTAAGAAGAGAAGACAGGCATTGTGCAGTTGGTTATGGCAGTTTCTGTAAACTACCACAACCCCAATACTGGTTGGAATACAGTACAAATGACTCTTTCTATGGTAGATAGGCTCCATTATAACATGTCTCCATTTGCCACTCTATGTTATACAACTCCCTCCATTTTCAGTGCACAACTGCACAACTTCTGGCAGATAATACAGCTATAAACATGAGTGTGTGAGCTTTATACATAAAAAGAGGATGAACATGATAACAAGGAGGTATAAAACAGAAAAGTTGTTGAAGTAAAGCTACTGTAGTTAATAGTATATTGTCTGCTACTAATGTACAGTTGATTCTAACTGCTAACTGGCTAAAGCTAGATTCACACCTGCTTAAAAAGCGGTTACCCGCAGAAACCCATGGACCCCATAGACTATAATGAGGTCCGTTGGGTTTCCACCCGAAAGGGCAAAAAATGCGGAGAGAAAAGCGCTGCTTACAGGACTTTTCTCTACGCATTTTTAAAGTGGAATGGGGAACAGAATCCCCATGTAGAGACCCAGCGCAAGTGTGAACCTAGTCTAATACAGCTGTCTTTAAGATAAGGTAATTGTGTAAAAATTCAGTATGAAACCCTTTTGGTAAAGCCCATATTACATTGGACAGGTCAGTATTTATGTATATACAGTGGGGGAAAAAAGTATTTAGTCAGCTACCAATTGTGCAAGTTCTCCCACTTAAAAAGATGAGAGAGGCCTGTAATTGACATCATAGTTTGACCTCTGTCACGTTTGACCTCTGTCATTGCCAACAAAGGATATATAACAAAGTATTGAGATGAACTTTTGTTATTAACCAAATACTTATTTTCCACCATAATTTGCAAATAAATTCTTTAAAAATCAGACGTGATTTTCTAGATATGTTTTCTCATTTTGTCTCTCATAGTTGAGGTCTACCTATGATGTCAATTACAGGCCGGCCTCATCTTTTTCAGTGGGAGAACGTGCACAATTGGTGGCTGACTAAATACTTTTTTTTCCCCACTGTATGTCACTTAAATACCATTTCCTCAGCATTGACTACTTAGACCTAGTTTAATCAGTGTTGTACCCAGGAGTATTCCCACACTGAACAATGACAGAATATCTACAGGATAAACCATAAATGTCCTTTAGATACAGATTCCACTTCTGGGATTTGCACTTACAGGTGCATCTCAATAAATTAGAACATCTTTGAAACGTTTATTTATTTCAGTAATTAAATTAAAAAAGTGACCTCCTATATTTTCTAGATTCTTTACACACAGAGTGTTCTATTTCAAGTGTTTTATTTCTGTAAATGTTGATTATGGATTACAGGTAATGAAAACCCAAATCTAAGAAAATTTGAATATTGTAAAAAAGTTCAGCATTGTAAATTCAGTGTGTCACCTGCCAAGGTTTCCTAAGCCTTTAAATGGTCCCTCAGTCTGGTTCAGTAGGACACACAATCATGGAAGATGCTGATTATGAATTGAATTACTGAAGTGAATGAACGTTTCAAAAATATTCTAATTTATTGAGATGCACCTGTAGCTTGAGAAAGGGCCTGCTACTCACAGTAGCTGTGAAACGCAGGTTGGATGACCTCCACTCTTCAGATGTCAATGTGTCTTCTATGTCATCTATGCTCACCCATCCGTTTGAAACTCTGTTCCTGTCCTCCCATCCAATGACATACTGATAGGTGAAGTTAGATTGTGAGCCCTATATGAGACACAGACTGACAATGTCTGTAAAGTGCTGTATAATATGTTGGTGCAAATAAATAAAAGAAATAAAAAAAAATACATCTATTTGCCCACTCATTTGTCCAATAATCTGCTCCTAAATGTCCATCTATCTATTTGCCTGCCCATTTGTCCAACACTCTGCTCCAACTGTGAGTCTGTCCATCCAAACACCTTCCTGAGCTGTGTGCTCTGCAACAGATATGGCCACTGATGGAGGGTTATGTGATGTGACCCATCTATCAGAAACCATATTGGGACTGCAACACTGGACAAACAAATATTGGTGAAGGGTTGTGATCTGAACCTGGGGATTGTGAACCAGGGAACTAATGTATATGGGAACCTTTAGGCTGACTAGCAGCCAACTGACCTTACTGTATGTATGGCCATAATTTTAGTATATAGAAATATAGAATGAGAAGATTTCCATCTAATGTACATCTCTTTCTTTGTTGCTTAATATGTTTCCATACATTCAAGAACTATTCATGGTTGTTAGTCTTCTGTTGACCAACATGTGTTAGAAATTAAAATGAGGTGCTAAGAATGTGTGCATATTCACTCTTCATTCATCCTTTATTGAAGGAAAACAGATAACGTTCCTTCTCAACAAGCGTCTGATTTTACAGACTTCAAAGGTAAAGCTTCATAATTTTATCTTCCTTTAGTAAAAACAGTTCTCAAGTAGGAACATGCTGTCTTTCATCAGCATTATTATGCCCTGCTATACTTTAAGACGTGTGTCAGTGACTTCTAGTGGGAAAAAATGTAACTACACCTAAAATATTTAACACGCTTGGTTATCAAACAGTTCATTCTCAGAGGTGTTTGATCAGATCATGGCATGTTAAAAAGCTGATCTATTGTAACTTCAATCCCAAGTTTTTATTTCAGTGTAATTTACATCCATATAGATGCATCTCACATGAAGATAAAACGGTACTAAGATGTGATAAAACAGAAATTTGAGCAATCTAGGATTGGTCCACTTGCAGCTTAGATCTGGAAGTCTTCAGTTTTTATAGGTGCTGTTGATACCCAGAAATACACCAGAAATTGTGGTGTCATATGCTGGTTATACAGCATATGACACCATTACACAGTTAGAAGTTATAATATCATGTTGCTGTGAATGCATGCCATTATAACATCCAGCTGCAGAGTGCCAGTTCACATGGCTAAATTTGGAGATGAATATGAGGCAGATTCCACCTCAAAATCAGCCCCAGGCTCTGCCTGAAATATGCCTCCCATTCATTTCAATGGGAGGAAGACGTTGATTTTTTTTTCCTCTTGCTGATTTTCTCAGCTAGCGGAAAAAATAAGTGTCATGCCCAATATAACTCCCATTGAAGAGAATAGGAGATGGAAAAATACCGACTGGACGCTGTGGAATTTGCAAATTCCACTGTGGATTCCACAGTGGAATTTGGTCAAGCGTAAACATTCAGCCATGTGAACATAACCTTAAAAGGAGACTAGCACCATGAAAATTCAGTTTTATCTGCAGGTATCATAGTCTAAATCAGTATATAACATTTTGTAAACAAGACTGAAATTTCTGCTCTTTCTGTGCTTAGTAGTCATTTGAGTGATCGTATGAGTGATGGACAGACTTCCCTATATGAGTGTGCATACAGAAATGGCGATTTATCACTGAAGAGAATCACCCTTTGGGCTCCTAACCCCAGAATGACAGCTTTTGTCATCTCTTTTCTCGGCCATAGCGTCAAAGGCAATGCTTTGCATGTTCCTTAAAATGATCAAGGAAGATTTAGAAACAGAATTGAGACAAGGGATCTGGCAGAGGAAGTATGCCTGATATCATAAATAGACAATGCGACTTTATGACTCACCAGTCATGTTGTCTTCGTGTGTATCGAGGCCTTCTCTCCCCGTATCTTATGCATATATACTTGAACCACTACACACCAAACAGCTACAGCCCTATGAAAATTCAAACTTTATCCAAGAACTGGCAGTACAGATAGGTAAATACATCACCAACCAGCAAATTGTGATCCCATCAGTGCATTAGCCCCATATTGTAAGTCTGAAATGCCATACAGTTGGTGGAATAATTTGATAGTCCATAACTTTCGTTAGACGCAGAGACACCAGCGAGGTCAGGTATTGGTGGAAAGCACATAGACGTTTTGAGGAAGCTGCTTGCTTTCTCAAGCATGGGTGGGCCTGAGGTAACTTAGGAGGCAATCCTAGCTATGGGAGAACATTGAGAACAGTTGAAAAATAGATGCACCAGGAGGCATGAACATACTCCCGATGCACCATTTAGCCCATTCACATAAGCAAATGCTAATGCTGCTGATAGCTGCATAGAGAGGTGTAACATGAAGCTTCTTAGCCCCGATGTAAAATTGGTACCAGGCCCCCCAACTATAATGTATCGTTTATAAAATTGGTCTCTTCATATTAAGAAGGCACACCTTGTAGGCTGCCATAGGCTCCAGGGCCTGGGTGCCACTGCATCCTCTGCACCCCCTCAAGTTACACCCCTGGCTGAATAAGGCCAGATCTGGTTGTAGTCTCTCGCTAATTCCTGAAGATTATGCTGCAAATGTCAAACCACTTCCACAGTGGATTTAAACATGACCTTACAAAGAAGCATGGAAGGTGGAGGTCAGTAATCTAAAAAATCTGAAAAATGACTTATCCAAACTTGCCATCCTATATAAGTATTCAATACAAGAGTTCCTTCTTTTTAGCATTGGAGTTGCTTTTATGTTGTGCAGAAAAAGAAATAGTTGTAGTATTCTTCCATCTGTAGTCTTCCTGATTTACCACTGTATTAATGATACACAGCTAACTTTAGAATAAGGGGGAAGTTGCTTAAAAGGTGACTGTAAAGAAAAATACTGAACAGCGAAGACCAACCATATGAATAGTTAAAAGGGAATCATAGCAATAATTCAGTACATACCTAAGGCTGCAGATTTCATGATGTTTCTAAACATTCTGAGTTTTTATTATAGACTTTAGTAAAGTTGTTACTTTGTTATGAAACACCTTCAGAACACAAGATAAAAATCTATTTCTTCCACTAGGTGGCAGTGCTAGTGCACATGCAGGTAATGCTTTCTATAATTGTGTCCATAATTTGCATTGCATATTCTAATATTTTGTTTAAATGGCAAAACATTTATTGGTAAGGAGGGGAGGGGAGGGGTAAATTACCAACACAGTTTAGTGATAAATGGAACAGACAAATCAAAGTAACAAATGTGTGACAAAGTAACAGATGTGTGATTGTTTATCACAAACCAAGGGCTATGTGCAGGCTCAGAATGGTCCACAGGGGAGCAGGTAAATTGGGCCCCTGATCCAGGAGGACTAGTGGACCTCTAGCCCCCCAACCCCTGCAAGTGAGGTGCATGGCACAGTACAATCAGTACACCACATTCAGATAGGCAGTGTACAGCAGCCTATATTACCATATAAAAAAACTGGGTAGAACCTTTTACAAACTATCCAGTTTATTAAATATAGATGAATTGGGTGGCTGAGATGACAACTAGGCACAGAGGCAGGTCGAATGCTATACTCCTTCCCTGGCCCCGTATCCTTATTATCACTGCGGAGCCCCCATCACTAATCATCTTGCTTGCAGAGCCAAGGGGGCCCTAATCGAGGCAAGGGTTAGGTAGCAGGCTAATATTGAAAAAAAAAACAAACAGGAGACAATATTACATTGCATTTGGCCACCAGAATTAATTCTACTGGTGGGCCCGAAGGCATTCCCGTCTGACACTGGATGTTTGTGAGAAGTATTGGCAAGTTTGCTGAGTGCATACATTGTAGCCTGAAGTATTTCCAGGCTGAGCAGGGTCCCAGCAATTTTCTGCAAGACAGTTATGCACATAGCAGGCAAATATGGCTGCTTTCTTCCAGAAACAGCTCCACTTCTGTCCACAGGTTGTGTGATGTTGTAGTTCTACATTGATTTCAATGAAATTAAGCTGTAGTACTTTACCAACCCAAGAATATGGATGTTTCTTTTTCCAAAAGAAAGCAGACTATTCTTTCTAACCCTAGATAACTCCTTAAAACTGTACACAGTGTATTCCGCTCTGTGTTAGATTCTGATACCAAGGGCTCATACGACGATATCATTCTAGAGGACTACATTACAGTCATGCAGAATACATGAGTTTGTATTTGGATTCCAAATTCTACTTACAAAGGCACATACAACCATACCACCAGTAAAAAAAACATTGGGTATTTTATGAAGTAGCCCAAAAAAATGGTATTTCAAGGGCTGCATAGCCAGCTTTAGATGGGGATGTTCTGGTTGGACTTCATGGGGTCTGTTTTTGCAGGACCCTTGATGTGTCAGAAACTGGGCCTGATACAGGATCCTCTGGGGCTACTTCTGAGCAAAATGCTACTGTTTCTATACTCCTATTGGAGAGTTCAACTGACCTTTATCTAAAGTGTTTGGCCACCTTGGGTTGCTTAAAAATAACTATAGTAAATAGATCATCTACATGTGATAGCTTTTATATCTCTATACGGATTTTAACTGTCATATTTGATTAAAGAAATAAAGCCAGGTTGTCATAAGCGACAGTAGAAGTATACATACCATGTCAGTAATTCTATGGATTTGGAAAAATGACCAGATTAGCACCATTATGGGCACTTGGACACAATTCAGATTAATTTTATATAATAAAACTAGCTTTCGGTTTTCAAAATTATATCATTTACATGTGTCTACCAGTATTAAAAGCTTAGGAATCTTGAAAGAAGTCATGTGAAAGCTATTAATCAACAATGCATATGGTACTTTTCTATTGCTATTTTTATTAGAGCATGTGGAGCCAGCTGATAAATACATCTTCAAACGTATTATTACCAGTGAAGCATAAAACAATACTTCACATCACATGTTAGCACGTCTACTAATTGGATTCATACAGCTTCTAGTATATTATATATGCCATTCTACCAGCCAAATGTGAAATAGCCGTAATGTTTTCAATTAAAGGACTGTAATAACGCCATGAAAATTCCTTGTGATACACGATCATATAGCTGCCAATACATTGAAGACTACAATGTAACAGAAGGCATTTCCTCTACATTTCTTGTTAATCCAGCCAACTCTATACTAAACTTTACTGAATACAGTATTAGCTTATATTATGCATTTCTTTTTACTTTCTGGAGATATTTATGTGTGCACTAATGACTAAAAGTTAATGTCAAATCTCAGAAAGACAGGCAGGTCGTCTGGGAATATAAACTTATGACAACCTTTGACACACTAAGGCTGGGTTCACACCAGAGCTTGAACTCCGTTCGGGGTTTCCGTCCCCGAACCTGCTTAAAAAATGTGGAGAGAAAAGTCCTGCAACAGCGCTTTTCCCTCCGCATTTTTTGCCCTTTTCAGGAGGAAACCGGTCGGACCCCATTAAAGTCTTAGGGGGACCGCGGGTTTCTGCAGGTAACCGCTTATTTAAGCGGATTAGGTTTCTGTTTGGGGGGGGGAAACCCGAATGCAAGTGTGAACCTAGCATCAGAACAGGGCTGACTCAGGTGTATCATGCATTCATGCTATTTTTCATCAATTAAAGAATGTGCCCTCAGACCTGGTGGGGGCATTACAACCATGGGCCAGATCTCATCAGATCTATGAACTGTTCCAATATATACTGTGTTAGCTGTTTACTCCTCTCTATTGATTATTCTGCTTTACATCATTTGCCTTATTTACCGCTCTATTCTTGTGTTGTTTTTGTGTATACATATGTTAATCTTCAGATACTGTGTTCCCGAGATATTATATCTACTGGCTAAGACAGTACAAAAATATGCATTGATGACTATTACACACAGCTATCCTTATCAATAAACACAGTTGCCAACAAAATTCTGGGAGGATTTTAACCCACCCACAGCCCACCCAGGCACACCCTGGAATGCCCACAAACTGCTCACTTTTCAGGTTAATTTTACCCAAAAGGACGGGCCTCAACCCTTCTCACCCATTTTCCAGGAGTATTGGCAACTATGCCAATAAATATGGCACTTGGTGCTTAGCATGTACACATAGGACATCATACAAACAAAGCAGTTTCTCAGATTTTATACCAGATGTAATTGTTCCTCCTACATAAAAGGCTTAACTCCTCCCAGGGGTTGCCTACGAAAAAGTCTGATGGGGTTGTTTAGGCTAGATATATTGTACATATGGTGCAGTAAAAGTCACATAAAAACAACAGGAAAAACTGAGCTGAGCTCTGCATTGATCTGTTATAATCAGTATTAAAAGCAAAAAACATAAAACAATGTATCTGGTTCTTACCCAATTAATGTGAACTTATTATGACTAGAACCTAATAGGAGGGAGGAGTAAGTCTCATGCTAAACAGGTATAATGTGGGCCTCTGACAAGGGCAGATGATCGAGCTAACAATCACAATTTTGACCACTCATTCCTAGTTAGTTAGCCATGGAACAGGAAGCATGCAGCTCTAATCTCTGTAGTGGCTGAACCTAGTCATGTCAGCTTAGTTCCCATTCAAATGAGTGGGAGCTAATCTTTTGTAACCTCATCTGGCAACCAGAAAGAGGAAGCTATCTGCTTCCTGCCCTATTTTCTGTGTATCAGCTGCTACAAACAGCATATTGGTACCAATCTGATATTGACAACCTGTTATTATAAATCATCAATTCTTATTATAATCATCAATAGCTCTGGAAACATAAAAAAGTAGATACAACAGAGTCAGCATTGATATTGTCTGTCTGCACTTAAACTAGGATTGGGACCATCAGGAAGATTCAGGACTCTGGCTGTTAGGCCCCCATTGACTTGATGACATGTGTTATTGACATGTCAAGAAAGATAATTACAGGAAAACCCCTTTAAGGCTGGGGCCCCATGTGACGTGACATGGTTTGTCTACGGCATTTTAAAGTCACAGCAAAGTAGATGGGATTCTAGCGAATCCCATCCCTACTTTGCGGGAAAATACGTGCAGCAGATATGCTGCGATTTCCAAAACTGTTGCAGTTTTGGAAATCGCAGCATGTCAGTTACACTTATGGAAACGCTGGTGGATTTCCCCATAGGTACATTTGAAGCAGAAAGTCTGCAGAGGAAACTTCTGTGACCTTTCTGTGAAAAGAAGCTGCAGGAAAAACTGCGATGCGTTGCCGTCGCAGTTTTTCTCGCAGTTCTTTATTGATGTGGGGCGTTATGTGGGGCCTTAGCCTAAAGGAAGTCTGTCACTAGAATTTAGCATACTAACCCAGCCACACACATAGTTTAGCATTACCTGAATCAAGTTATGTTTTCCCTTTGTAATTGGTTGTGTTCACTGCTAAGAGATTGCTATTTTTGTCAATATGCAAATGAGCTCTTTGGAGCAATGAGGGTGTGACTCCTTACCTCTTTGGAGCAATGGCAAGTCCCTTGTTGCTCCAAAGAGCTCATTTGCATTTCAAGATAACTTTGCAATGGAGGTATAGATTTACAAGAGGAAAACACTTTTATTCAGCCTACATGCAGGACTGGGTTCTGGTGACATCCATTTAATATAAGTAATTCATTATATGTTTAATTTATTATTTCTCTCTATTAGCTATTATTCATGTAATGTGATGGTTACAGTAAAAAACTGTATTACTCTGCGCTGACTACCAAGGTGAGGAAAAAATCAATTGAAAAGATGAAGGCATGGGGCCAGGAATTAGATTTTTTTCACTCTACGCACATTAACACTAGTTGAACTAGAGGATCCATTTATAAAGGGAAATAATCCCACTATGAATTAAGTCTTCAGATAAATATTTTCTCAAATACACTGACTGTATGCTTTTACTATATAATTTGTCTCAGTTTCCTGACAGAAAATATAAGAACATAATCACAGCATTCTTCTTTTAATCCTTTTAGCAGCAGCTTTGCTTTAGTTATTCAGTTCCTGTTTACATGTAAATGATTAATAGGAAGGGTCTCATACATGAAAACCCACCCACACTTTTATGGAGTATACGAGGTGTGCTGGTAAAGCTTGAAATAGTTAAAGGAAGTGTGGCTGATGATGATTTGTGCCCTGGAGTGTCCTCCTCCTTATCTGAAGGAGGCATGTACACCCCTACACTTTTATCCCATTCCAGACTGAAGGAAGGAAAAAAAGACAAGAAGCTTAACACAAAGCCTCATCTTTTAACTCTGGAATGCTTCTTGACTGTTTGAAGGCAAGACTTAGACCTGACACCTTAGTATACACTGTTGAGACTCGCCTGTCATTAACCGCAGACTCTATGCCTAAGGCGGCCATGTATAACGACCTTCATCCTCGTCACTTTTTCTTTGGTGATATTGGTGTTACTGCTGTCTCATATTATCTCATATATTCTAGATTTTTTTATATGTTAAAATGCCAAATTAAGTTTAAATTCATTTATGCTCTAGTTTTCTATCTGTCCTTCATGTTGGACTACAGACCTAATCTAAGCAGACAATATAAAGTTGGAGGTCCTAAGAAATGGGCCAATTACAAAATTAACTAAATGAATATAGATTTTTTTTTTCTGTTAAGTGGAATACACATTTAAACAAGATTCAGTGTCAAGAGCATAGCTATTGGAGGTGCAGAGGTCATAGTTGCACCTGGGCCTGTGCCTGAAGGCATTGAAAATCCCTCTGCAACCTAAAAAGACATCAGTATTATAAATGTTATATGGTAGGTTAGACAGTGTCCAACAATATTTTGCTTCTCCTTAGCTCCATTTTTTAATATCCACTTACTGAATAGTTTTTCAACAAATATACAAAGGTGAAGGTCGAAGCTAAACTATACTGTATGTGTTAAATTCTATAATATGCTAGTACAAAGGGCAATGATCTGAAAGGAATATATTATTACGTTGAGATTCTACTGATAATATAATAAATATGACAAAATAAAGTATTGATACTGATGTGACGACTTACCTTACTAAAATATTTAACCTCTCTCTCTCTTCAGGAATTTTCCCATCCTCTTTCAAACATGCTGTCATAACCCCACTACTGAAGAAATCCTCCCTTGACCCGTCCTGTGCGGATAACTATCGACCTGTCTCTAACCTCCCCTTCATCTCCAAAATCTTGGAATGCTTGGTCTATTCTCGTCTAATCCGCTATCTTTCCGCTAACTCTCTTCCCTTACAATCTGGTTTCCGCACTCTGCACTCAACTGAAACGGCCCTCACAAAAGTCTGCAATGATCTCCTGACGGCTAAATATAAAGGTGACTTCTCTCTTCTTATTCTTCTAGATCTCTCAGCAGCATTTGACACCGTTGACCATCAACTCCTCCTCACTATGCTACGCTCTGTTGGCCTCACAGACACCGCACTCTCCTGGTTCTCCTCTTATCTATCAGACCGCACTTTCTGTGTATCATTTGTGGTCTCTGTTTCTTCCCCTCTTCCTCTTGCCGTTGGGGTTCCTCAGGGATCGGTCCTAGGTCCCCTGCTCTTCTCCCTCTAGACGGCCCCCATTGGACAAACCATCACCAGATTTGGCTTCCGGTACCATCTTTATGCTGATGACGCCCAATTATATACGTCATCCCGTGACATCACCCCTGCACTAATACAGAACACCAGTGACTGTCTCTCTGCTGTCTCAAATATCATCTGAAACTGAATCTCTCAAAGACTGAACTACTGTTGTTTCCACCATCTAATAGATCTGTCCCTGATATCTCCATTGCAGTCTCCGGCCTTACCATAACTCCTAGGCAGTATGCCCGCTGCCTCGGGGTTATGTTTGACTCAGACCTTTCCTTCACCCCCCATATCCAGTCACTCGAACGCTCACGTCATCTCCACCTCAAAAACATCTCAACATTTCCTTACCACAGATACACTAAAGATACTTATTGTTGCCCTTATTTATTCTCGCCTTGACTACTGTAACTCCTTACTATTCGGTCTTCTCCTTACGAAACTCTCCCCTCTACAATCTATTCTGAATGCAGCGGCCAGGTTCATCTATCAGTCTAGACGCTACAGTGATGCCTCCGGTCTGTGCCGGTCACTACATTGGCTGCCTATTCAATACAGAATACAATATAAACTTATCACTCTCATTAACAAGGCTTTCCATAATACTGCACCTCCCTACATTTCCTCACTCATCTCTGTCTATCGCCCAACCCGTGCTCTCCGTTCACTCAATGACCTAAGACTAACATCCCCTATTATCAGAACCTCCCACGCTCGTATACAAGACTTGTCCCGAGTCGCACTACTTCTCTGGAATGCTCTATCCTGGACTATCAGATTAACCCCCAATTTCTACAGCTTCAAGCGCAAACTAAAGACATATCTTTTCAGACAGGCCTATCACAACTCCTAATGTAAACCCTTCCGTAGTTGGAATCCCTAAAACGTACCCTCCTCTGTTTACGCTCCCAAATTACCCCACAGGATATGATGCTGTATCAGACTAACTTTATATATCCAGGCACCATCTGCACATTAAAAGACACGACTGGTGATGGCTCATACAGCTTTATATGTGTGTAATGACAGTAACCTCTATTACAAAATTGTCTGACCATTGTACAAGCAAAGCTACCTCTGTTGCCACCCCTACTACTTCTTGTGTCAACCCCTCTACCTCATAGATTGTAAGATCTTGCGAGTAGGGCCCTCAGTCCCAGTGTGCGAATTGACTATTTCTTTGTAATGTATCTTTTTTGTTTGTACTTGAACCCTACAAATTGTACAGTGCTGCGGAATATGTTGGCGCTATATAAATAAAATTTATTATTATTATTATTTCATGCAAGATTATATACTTTGGACTGGAGAACATTGAAATTTTACATAGTTCTGCAATATCTTATTAAATGATGTAACAGACATATACAGTCATATGAAAAAGTTTGGGCACCCCTATTAATCTTAATCATTTTTAGTTCTAAATATTTGGGTGTTTGCAACAGCCATTTCAATTTGATATATCTAATAACTGATGGACACAGTAATATTTCAGGATTGAAATGAGGTTTATTGTACTAACAGAAAATGTGCAATATGCATTAAACCAAAATTTGACCGGTGCAAAAGTATGGGCACCTCAACAGAAAAGTGACATTAATATTTAGTAGATCCTCCTTTTGCAAAAATAACAGCCTCTAGTCGCTTCCTGTAGCTTTTAATCAGTTCCTGGATCCTGGATGAAGGTATTTTTGACCATTCCTCTTTACAAAACAATTCCAGTTCAGTTAAGTTTGATGGTCGCCGAGCATGGACAGCCCGCTTCAAATTATCCCACAGATGTTCAATGATATTCAGGTCTGGGGACTGGGATGGCCATTCCAGAACATTGTAATTGTTCCTCTGCATGAATGCCTGAGTAGATTTGGAGCTGTGTTTTGGATCATTGTCTTGCTGAAATATCCATCCCCGGCGTAACTTCAAATTCGTCACTGATTCTTGTACATTATTCTCAAGAATCTGCTGATACTGAGTTGAATCCATGCGACCCTCAACTTTAACAAGATTCCCGGTGCCGGCATTGGCCACACAGCCCCAAAGCATGATGGAACCTCCACCAAATTTTACAGTGGGTAGCAAGTGTTTTTCTTGGAATGCTGTGTTTTTTTGACGCCATGCATAACGCCTTTTTGTATGACCAAACAACTCAATCTTTGTTTCATCAGTCCACAGGACCTTCTTCCAAAATGAAGCTGGCTTGTCCAAATGTGCTTTTGCATACCTCAGGCGACTCTGTTTGTGGCGTGCTTTCAGAAACGGCTTCTTTCGCATCACTCTCCCATACAGCTTCTCCTTGTGCAAAGTGTGCTGTATTGTTGACCGATGCACAGTGACACCATCTGCAGCAAGATGATGCTGCAGCTCTTTGGAGGTGGTCTGTGGATTGTCCTTGACTGTTCTCACCATTCTTCTTCTCTGCCTTTCTGATATTTTTCTTGGCCTGCCACTTCTGGGCTTAACAAGAACTGTCCCTGTGGTCTTCCATTTCCTTACTATGTTCCTCACAGTGGAAACTGACAGGTTAAATATCTGAGACAACTTTTTGTATCCTTCCACCGAACAACTATGTTGAACAATCTTTGTTTTCAGATCATTTGAGAGTTGTTTTGAGGAGCCCATGATGCCACTCTTCAGAGGAGATTCAAATAGGAGAACAACTTGCAATTGGCCACCTTAAATACCTTTTCTCATGATTTTATACACCTGGTTATGAAGTTCAAAGCTCAGTGAGGTTACAAAACCAATTTTGTGCTTCAGTAAGTCAGTAAAAAGTAGTTAGGAGTATTCAAATCAATAAAATGATAAGGGTACCCAAATTTTTGCACCGGTCAAATTTTGGTTTAATGCATATTGCACATTTTCTGTTAGTACAATAAACCTCATTTCAATCCTGAAATATTACTGTGTCCATCAGTTATTAGATATATCAAATTGAAATGGCTGTTGCAAACACCCAAATATTTAGAACTAAAAATGATTAAGATTAATAGGGGTGCCCAAACTTTTTCATATGACTGTATAACATATATGAACACGTGGCCAAAGATGCACTTTATGGGCTCCCTATAGCTCCTGGACCCAGGGACAACTGTTCCCTCTACACCCCCTCTAGTTACACCCCGGGAACTCATTTGTAGCAATCTGTATTCTGTAAATTGTATTCTCACAGGGCCTATAACATTGCTCTTCAGCAAATTATAAATACTCTATAAAGAATACTATTCAGAGAATAGAGGATGCTATAGATAGCACCTATATTTTTCAGCAGGAAAAGGGAGTTAGATTAGTAGCCCCAAAGTGGGTCTTCAAGTAAAAGACTAAGAAGCTGATTTTACTATAATACAAAGATAACACTTTCTAGGTCTTGTATTGAACATCTGTGTATATGCGCACCTGGCTAATGTAATTCTAAAGAAAATTGGGTTCACTTCAGCAAGAATGAATAGAAACTTTTGTATGTTATTATTTGGAACACCATCATCTGTGAAATCTTAAACTTCCTCCAAAATCTATAAGCAAAGGTATTTCCACTCACTTGCTTTATTAAACAACTTTGTACATTATATAACATACCAATCTGAAAAGAAAACCAGTTCCCTGTATGAACAAAGGAGCTACAATGTGCTGTCTGGAAGCTTTCATTTAAGAGTCTGTTTGAATTTCCAGATGAAGTACCCTCAATGTAAACCATACAGGTAACTTACCACTGCCTGCATTTTACTGTCTACTCTTTATCATTTCATGCATGTATTTGGTTTATTCCAAGAAGCTTGGTGTAGTAGTAAATGGTAGAACAATCACAATATAACATATTAGATAGGTGTTACTAGGCTAACTATTTTCAGTATGTAATGACCAAGCTGGAATGATCTCAGATGAAATTGAGAGTTGGATTTTTTTTTTTTATTGCTTCTTGCCTTCTCTGAAGCTGACCACATACAAGGTAATAGTCAGACAGAATTTCATAGATGATAGTTTAAAAAAATTGACCCACGGCAGATTTCTGTCTACCAAAAAACTAATCCATTGTGGTGGAAATTTTTAGCAGTGTGTTGGCCGAAAATATAATTGCAGAATGTGATCAGGCAAATTTAGCTGATCATTTGCCGTTTTGTGCAAACTATTTTTTTTCTAAACTGTCCTCTAGATCGGCCAGTGTAAACAATCCCACAATTGATCAACTATCAACTTATAACTCATGGCTTCTCTATATTTAGGACTCCTCTTTTTAATACTCCAGAGAGATGTGTATTATGTTGTGATTGTGTATGTATTGTGTATTAATATTATACTACATGGGGGATGTTAAACACTTGGATTTTTCCAGAATTGTCATAAGATTAATAGAGAAAGTTACACTTATGCATGCTCACCTCAATTCCTTTTCTCTGGAGTCCCAAATAGGGGAGCAGGGGTCCCCCATTCTCTGAATATGTGTAAGTACTAGAAATATCATGAAATATTTATGGCATATGCTATCAATATGTCTGTTGGAAATACCCCATTAAATCTTATTGTTGCCTTTGTCAGCATCACTATCTAATAATGTGGCCCCCATTAAGAAAAAGTTGTGCACCCTTATCTAAGTTGTGTGCTCTAGAAATAAAAGGGTTAAACGATGATGAATGGTGTTGGGAGTCTGGGTCCTAGCTCACTTTACAGTCTGAGAAATACAGCTGACATCCAGTCTTTATCTCATGGACTAAATCTGCCCATGTGAAGCCTGCCTAAATGTCTGTAGGAATTTTCAAAACTGCCATTTCCAGAGGAAACAGCTTTATAGGAGAACAGCATCTTTGGAACACTTCAGTCCTTAATGCGACACTCCAGAATATTCTTTTTAGTTATGAAAGATAGTCAAAGTAGACTCAAAATATGCTATTGCTAATGTTGTCACCCATGTCTAGTAAGTGTACCCATGTCTATTTCTTGTTTCTTCCAGGACCTGAGATTAGGAGGATGATGTTACCAAAAGTCCTGGAAGGCCCTTGTAAAGCTGCATCATCAGCTTCTGATATCCCTAGGGAAGTTAATGGGGACATGGTTGCCTGACAGTGAGAAAAGGGAGATCTCTGCCAGTATGTGAGAGGAGAGCAGATTATGTGAGTGGCAGAGGAGAAGAAGGCATTTTGTCAGAAGAGGTGGTACAGAGGGGAGGGACTTTGATGAATCATAGGTTGCATGATAGTTCTCAATAATGCCTGCAGGCATCACAGAGAGAACTGTGGTTTGCCTAGCAACCCATGCTAAAAAAAAAAAACCGTACACACTGTGATCATGTGAATGTTGAAAAGCAGGATAATGAAACACACTGTGAGTAGAAACTGTTACTATTAAGGGGATGGTCTTTCAGGCATTGGATATGGCTATACTGGAAATAAGTGACTTTAGTATTAGTAGTATTACACATACAGTACGTTGCGAAAGTATTCGGCCCCCTTGAACTTTTCAACCTTTTGCCACATTTCAGGCTTCAAACATAAGGATATAAAATTTTAATTTTTTGGTGAAGAATCAACAACAAGTGGGACACAATCGTGAAGTGGAACGAAATTTATTGGTTATTTTAAACTTTTGTAAAAAATAAAAAACTGAAAAGTGGGGCGTGCCAAATTATTCGGCCCCCTTAAGTTAATACTTTGCAGAGCCACCTTTTGCTGCGATTACAGCTGCAAGTCGCTTGGGGTATGTCTCTATCAGTTTTGCACATCGAGAGACTGAAATTCTTGTCCATTCTTCCTTGGAAAGCAGCTTGAGCTCAGTGAGGTTGGATGGAGAGCGTTTGTGAACAGCAGTTTTCAGCTCTTTCCACAGATTCTTGATTGGATTCAGGTCTGGACTTTGACTTGGCCATTCTAACACCTGGATACGTTTATTTGTGAACCATTCCATTGTAGATTTTGCTTTATGTTTGGGATCATTGTCTTGTTGGAAGATAAATCTCCGTCCCAGTCTCAGGTCTTTTGCAACAGGTTTTCTTCCAGAATGGTCCTGTATTTGGCTCCATCCATCTTCCCATCAATTTTAACCATCTTCCCTGTCCCTGCTGAAGAAAAGCAGGCCCAAACCATGATGCTGCCACCACCATGTTTGACAGTGGGGATGGTGTGTTCAGGGTGATGAGCTGTGTTGCTTTTACGCCAAACATATCGTTTTGCATTGTGGCCAAAAACTTCAATTTTGGTTTCATCTGACCAGAGCACCTTCTTCCACATGTTTGGTGTGTCTCCCAGGTGGCTTGTGGTAAACTTTAAACGAGACTTTTTATGGATATCTTTGAGAAATGGCTTTCTTCTTGCCACTCTTCCATAAAGGCCAGATTTGTGCAGTGTACGACTGATTGTTGTCCTATGGACAGACTCTCCTACCTCAGCTGTAGATCTCTGAAGTTCATTCAGAGTGATCATGGGCCTCTTGGCTGCATCTCTGATTAGTCTTCTCCTTGTTTGAAATGAAAGTTTAGAGGGACGGCCCGGTCTTGGTAGATTTGCAGTGGTCTGATACTCCTTCCATTTCAATATGATCACTTTCACAGTGCTCCTTGGGATGTTTAAAGTTTGGGAAATCTTTTTGTATCCAAATCCAGCTTTATACTTCTCCACAACAGTATCACGGAGCTGCCTGGTGTGTTCCTTGGTCTTCATGATGCTCTTTGTGCTTTAAACAGAACCCTGAGACTATCACAGAGCAGGTGCATTTATACGGAGACTTAATTACACACGGGTGGATTATATTTATCATCATCAGTCATTTAGGACAACATTGGATCATTCAGAGATCCTCACTGAACTTCTGAAGTAAGTTTGCTGCACTGAAAGTAAAGGAGCCAAATAATATTGCACGCCCCACTTTTCAGTTTTTTATTTTTTACAAAAGTTTAAAATAACCAATAAATTTCGTTCCACTTCACAATTGTGTCCCACTTGTTGTTGATTCTTCACCAAAAAATTTAAATTTTATATCTTTACGTTTGAAGCCTGAAATGTGGCAAAAGGTTGAAAAGTTCAAGGGGGCCGAATACTTTCGCAAGGCACTGTATGTAATACTAATGATATCCTGAAAACATGACCTTTGAGGTGGATTTAAGCGCTGGGATTGAAAATCACTGCTTTCTCCTGATTTATCAAATTTCATCATCCCATGGCACTAACTAAGAGATTTCAGCAATATTATTTTACAGAGTGATAGCATTTGGAGGATATATACATTTTGGCACCAATCCTTTTCTTCTTCTTGATACCTATATCCTTATCTTACATAGCTTTCTTTTAATAACATTTTCAACTTGCCCTAGAATAAATGTGAGTGATATTTTATTATGCATATTGTTTTATATAATTGTGATCTACATTTCATGTTGTATCACATAGTATGTGTATGTAAATATGTTATCATAGCCTTTGTATGTAACAAGCTGAACCTTTACTTTTAAGTAAAGAAGTTCAAAAATACTAATAATGACATACTTCCCAACTTGAAGAGGACAGAAAGAGAGACAAAATCTTTGGAGCTTTAAGTTTTACATTGATAAGTCACGCCTCTAATCTCGCCTATTCCAGCACATGTCCGTCCCAAGTCTACTCCCTTTGTGCCTCTATACAATAATATTATACTCTTTTGTGTAACACACAGTATAATGCCAACCTTGGTGCTCCCATACAATATAATGCACCCTTGTGGTACCCACAGTATAACGCTCCCCTTGTAGCTCCCCTTCAGTATAATGCACTCTTGTGGCTGCCACACCATAAAATGCAAAAAAGTACTACTCACTTCGTCCCGTTTCCCCAGAGCTACCTACATGTTTACTACAGTCTCCGCTCTTAGCAACTTGGAGGAGTAGCTTTGATGTAGTAATGTCACTACATCACACCTTCCTGCATCTAAGATGACAGCAGCAGTAACATGAGGTGATTTGTGGAACAGGGAACTCCCCGCTTTACCATTTTATTCAACTCTATCTGCATCCTCAGAACATGCTGTCATGACCTATATTAATATTTTGTTCACTACTAACTGGTTTGAGATATATTACAGATATATTGCATCTGTCCATCAAATTCTATTTAAAGGGGTTATCCACCTTTGTAAAATTGAGCACCCATCATTTAAACAAACCACCATTTTAGATTGGAGTGGGGTCCGACTGTCAGCAGATCAGCTGTTTCCCGGCAGCATACAGCTTCCAACATTGTTTGCACACTAGATTCTGAGCTGCTCACTTGCCATACTTTTAGTAGAAGTGGGTATGAGTACTGCAGCAGTGTCCCATAGATTTGAATGGGATACTACTACAGTGCCTATACCAACTACTACTAAATAAACAAAATTATTTCCAAAACTTTTTATTGTGCACAACATTTTAGAAAACAATCTTATGATTCATTTATTCTGCAGAGGAGAGAGCTGCAGGGACTCCCAACACCGCAATACATGACTCTTTTGGGTGCCATTTGTTGGAGATATTCTCTCCCAGAGAATAGCTGTTTAATACAACATGCAGTGGGGCATGGCACAATTTTTCCCTATGGCTCTATAGAAAATTCAGCTCATATAGAGGTACAGTTAGACCTCATGCACCTCTTTGGGGTGCTATTACAACTCTGTACAACACAAATCCCCAGTACAGCAGAGTGCACAAGGCCTTATAGTGACAGCAAACAGCACATTTAAGTGCACTAAAATAAGTTTAATCTGTTTACCAATGAAGACATGTCTCTCACTTTAATTGTGGGGATTACAGAGTTCCCTTACCATGATAATTCTTCTCATTTTACCATAATGTTCCTGTATACATCACCTTAATCTTAATTATAAAAGTCACTGGTGCCAGTTATGTCTTGTTTAGCAGCCAGAAAATAGAAATCTCACTCATTTAGCTTCTTGGGCAGTGACAGCTAAATGATCTGCATTGTGGTTAGCAGCTCCACTGTCAGTTCTATGAAAGAACTAAAATAACTATTGTGCAATAGGAGACGGCTAGGGGAATTTTAAACATGTTGACAACTGATATGACTACAGAGCAACCATTAAGTAAGGTTCAGGGACTTAGGTCGACAGTTCATTCAACTTTACACAGCAACATCCGTTTTAAGCAAAATACCTTTAAATAAGAACGTGTCAAAAAACACATACCAAACTTGTGAATATAGAGTTCTGGCAGCTCTGATTAAACAACTTACAATGTTAATATCCGGAAATATTTACAGTAGCTGTGCAGTACTGGCGCTCTGGCTGTGAAACGCTTTATGCATAATATGCCAATTACAGCAATTACTTATCCATCTGCCTCTTTGCTTGCCTGTGTGGGTTTGATGAGTGGCAGATGAGCACTATAGGAGCTCTGGGAAGCACCGGAGTCATGAACCCCTCCCTTTATAACTGCATTACTACCATCTATTAGAAGGTTCTATCAGCAGTCTTATATTGAGCACATTCTCCATTTCACTTTTCACTTTTCAACTAGTGCAGACTAGATTGCATTTCGTAGACAAAATTTTAATGCTCAAAATTATGAGCTGCACACTAAATGGCATTGCCCAGCATTCAGCAGTATTATGGTTAATGGTGGACAGTAAAGGTTATGTCCACATCTGCTCCGCTTGATATTTACATGAAATAGGCAATAAAAAGAAAACAACATGGCACTGCTTCTTCTGGTACTCAGTAAATAAAGCTTAACCAAAGTATAATTATTTATTTATTTTGTTTACTTGTATAATAACTTCATAAGAACTTTATAATACATAAGTGGTTAAGCTCTTCACCTTTATCAAGATTTCAGCTTGTTTTGTTAAGAATGGATGAGTTCCTTGGATAACACTATATCTTACAAAATTTGATACTCTAAATTCAAAAGTGAGTAAGATTTAATCAGTTTGTATGTTCTCCCCGTGTTTGCATGGGTTTCCTCTGAGTACTCCGGTTTCCTCCCACACTCCAAAGACATATTGATAGGGAATATACAGTAGATTGTGAGCCCTATATGGGACAGTGACTGTCAATGTCTGTAAAGCTCTGCGGAATATGATGGCGCTTATAATAATAATAATAATAATAATAATAATAATATTTATTGATTATCTACAGGAAATGGAAAAGAGCTAAGACTTTGTTGAATTCAGGCCTCCTGCACAATGGGGAATATGGGCTGGAAAAATCCATTCCATACGTCAGCCATATTTTCTAGCCCGAATCCAGGAGATCAGGACTTATATAAGCAATATAGTGTTCTATGACACTAGGAATATACCTGCAGCTCTACTGTTCCATAGTATATACAGTATACAGTTTTCAATATACAACCTTGAATCCATGGAAAGTCAGGGACTCCTAGCATCATAAATCACTATATTGCTGGGAGTACAGGTCTCCTGATTGGGTTCAGCCCAGGAAATTTAGCCAATGTTCGGACAGCTGCTCTGAACAAAGGTCAACCCATAAAGTCATGGGTAACGAGCTAAATTTACATTTTCTCTATTAACATTATCAAAATTACATTGCTTCACAAAAGAAGTTGGGAAAGGTCCCCACCTTCAAAGACCATTTGTAAACCTAGTAACAAGTTTTTAAAAAATATGATTTCAGTATAACACACACTAAGTGATAAGGCATCCAAAACAGTTTGCATATTGTACAACCTTAAGGGGGTTTTCCCCATGGAGCAAGTTATTCCCTATCCATAATAATTTTCAAATGAGTAGCAGCCCAACCACTCAGACACTCACTGCTCAGGAGAACAAAAAACTTTTGTCCCCCTTTCTAAATGGAGCAGTGGTCTGGCATCTCTCCATTCATTTCACTTTGAGCACCAGAGACAGTCGAGCGTTGTACTTTGGCTATAGGTACCTGATCACTGCTCCATTCAGAATGGGGGAGGAAAGTCCCTTGTACTTCTGATGAATGGGAATTGAAGCGGTCGGACCCCCGCTGATCTGCAAGTTATCCCCTATCCTATGGATAAATAATAACTTGCTTTGTGGGAAAAGCCATTTAATTCTAAAAAGATTGGGACACTGTGAAATTTTAAGGAAATATAAATGCAATGATTTGGAGATCTCATGACCATATTTTATTCACAATAGTACATAGAACACATATCAGAAGTTGAAAGTTCCATTTCATTTGAAAAAACTAACTCAATTAGAAATTGATGGCAGTAACACATCTCAAAATGTTGGGACAGAGTTAACAAAGCTGGAAAAGGAAGTGGTACTAAAAAACTGTTGGATGGTCAATTTTCAATTAAGTTACATGACATACATGTGTATAAAAAGAGCATGTTAGAGAGACAGAGTCTCTTAGAAGTAAACAATTGGAAATGGAAAAATTTCAGAAAAATGTTCTTCAACATGAAATTGCAAATTTGAATATCTCACCATCTATGGTACATAATATCATCAAAAGATTCAGAGAATCTGGAGAATTCCATGCGCACAAGGTGTTGGGAATCTCAGTATGTATTCTCCTCACTGCAGCACTGCTCGCTGCTGCTGCCTTAAGGTTGCTATGCAGCTAAGACGCTGAACTAATCTGCAGCTGAGGAGGGATATTTAAAATCTGTTCTGAACTCCCTACATGACTGCTTTCAGCTTTACATATGAAAAGTCACACCTATAAATTAGCCCATTCCAGCCCATACCAGTCCCAAGTCCAGTCCGTTTGTGCAATAATACAATAATAGAATAATGCAATAATGCTCCCACACAATATAATTCCATCCTTGTGGCACCCACCGTATAATGCCCCCTTGTGACACCCAAAGTATAATGCTCCCCTTGTGGCCCCTCTACAGTTAATTATGACTAGTTAGGTTCCAGTGCTCTGAACATATCTGAGGTTTGCTGAATTCCTAACCTTGGCTTGTTTACTACATATTATTAACTTGTTTTATGATTTTGGCTTTAACTGTTAACTCTTGGATTGACCTCACTTTGGACATGATTATTCCTTTGATTCCATTCTCCTGGTTTAACGCTCCCTGTGAGTTTTGCTGTGGGTCCTGGTTTCATTTCAGTTTGTAGTTTATCTGTTTCTCACACTAAGCTTCTGGGGCGATAACCTGGGTCCAAAACCAGCTCAAGACCAACCGACTTTGCAAAGGGCTGTGATGAAGACATTTGGGTCGCCTTAGATTCTATCTTCCAGCACTGGGTTTGGGCTGAGATCATTGTAGTGGAGTACAGGATGTTGTTTCTGTTCTCTGGTTTGTACAGGACAATAAATGATGGAAGATATTGGTACTTACCAGTTACAGGAGATGCTAGAAGTAGTTTCTGATGTATAGCAAGTATCCCCACCCTCATGACAGAAACAATACTAACACTTGTGATTATTTAACTGTGTACAGAATTGCTCTAAGATGTCTATGTACACAGCTGTGTTCACATTTTCACCAAAGATGCAACCCCTCTCAGAAAATCCCTCAGAAAACTGAGGTAGAGGGATTGATAAATTCTTCTCAATAATTTTGCTGTAATGGGAAGTTTCAGAAATTGACTAAGAAAACAGTCCTGTATTTCTTTGTATGAACCTGTGCATACATAGACCTGCATGATCACAAATTTTTGCTTAAAGCCTAACTAACTAATTTTTGCTTAAAGCCTAAACTTTTGATTTTCTGGAAGTATTTGTCTTAATAATAATTTTTTTTTATACTTTATTAATACATTTTGGCTCCTTTCCGTGAAATCTCTTTATTCTTTCCCTTGGTTCTGTATTGAGAGCTATTCCTGCCTCTCACTAAATGTAACTACTGTATGTATGGAGTACTGGCTTGGAGTACAGGGCTGTGTAATATGTAGAGACAATGAGGGTAGGGGAGAGTCATTTCAAACAGTTATATGCTTTTAGGGTAATATGAAATAGGAGATATAATGTCTGAGATACACTGTAACACTAAACCATGGTTTTAGAAGGCAACAAAGATAGTTTTACTGCAAGACAGTTTTGAAGAAATAGGTCTGAGTTGTTCTGAAAAAACCTCTTTTCAAATTTTGTCAAAAGTCACGGACAATAAAAATCTGCACTTGGGACTTTTTTTTTGTGTCCAACAAAATGTTTGATACTTGACAACTATGCCTCATTGACTGTCCTGGGGTCCATCAGGATCAGGTTGTGTCCAATCTTTCCCCTTTCCCTTTTAATGTTCCTATAAACTAAAATCCTTACGAACATGTAAACATAGCCTGAGAATTATCCTGTAAATGAAAGGAGTTAGATGAGCGAATTTCTCAAAAATTCGATTAGGCAGCTTCGCCGAATTTCCCAAAACAATTCGAGAGCATGGGGATATGGGGATATGCATTTTACACTAAGGACAGGCTACTCTACTCCTAACTTGTGCCGTTGCATCACGCCCCTTGCGATGTCCTGGTCCACCGGGCATGCACAGAGCCGCATGGAAGAGAATCAAGATGGCTGCCAGACATGCGCAGAAACGGTCTTGTATGGGATATAATCAAGATGGACGCCGAACATGCGCAGAAACGGTCTTGTATGGGATATAATTAAGATGGCCGCCGGACATGCGCAGAAACGGTCTTGTATGAGATATAATCAAGATGGCCGCTGGACATGCGCAGAGCTGCTCGGAATAGAATCAAAATGGCCCACGGACATGTGCAGAAACAGTCTTGTATAGGATATAATCAAGATGGCCTCTGGACATGCGCAGAGCTGCTTGGAATAGAATCAAGATGGCCACCAGACATGCACAGAGCTGCTCGTGTAGGAATAGGATAAAGTTGGGCACAATGAGCGGCTCTGCGCATGTCCGGTGGCCATCTTGATTCTATTCTGAGTGGCTGTGTGCATGTCTGGCGGCCATCTTGATTATATTCCGTGCGGCTCTGCGCATGTCTGGCGGCCATCTTGATTATATTCCGTGCGGCTCTGCGCATGTCAGGTGGCCATTTTGATTATTTTACTACATTAGCTAGGAGGACCAGGACATCGCAGGGGGTGTGATGCAACGGCCATGGTAGGAGTAGAATAGCCTTTCTAAAGGCTATACCAATGTGTCCTTAGTTTAAAATGCGATTCAATACCATGAAGCGTGAGGAAATCCGAATTTGATGCAAATCGAAGATTTCCTGAAATTCAGATCGAATTCCACTTCATCTGCTTCGATTCACTCATCTCTAGCGTTAATGTGTGTGTGATTTAGAGAAATGACTTATTGACTGTACTATGGACAAGATAAGCTTGTGTACATGAGTTCAAGGACACCATATCCTGTTAACATAGTTACAAAAATTGCATCAAAGCTCATGCAATAGCTCAGACTGGGAATGTAATTATGAACTAGATCATCTATCTGCTTCCTGGCAACCAAGAGGGTTTAAGAAAAACATAGCTGATTTCTTCTTAACCACTTCAGTACCGGGCCAATTTCTGGTCCAGGACCAGACACATTTTCGGGGTTTTTTTTTATGTGTGGTTTTGAGGGCTGTAACATTTTTATATCATATGCGTTATTCAACTAATTTCTGCGTCTTTTTTCGGTGACGGTGACACATAAGGCTTTACTTTTATGTTGTTTTTATTTTTGCATGTGTTTTAATTTATTTTATATCCGGGAAAATATAAACGAAAGAGGAGGAAAAATGTGTCCGTTTTTCACTTTTCATTTTTTTTTTTTTTTTTTTTTATTTAATAACACAAAGTGCTACTAAAAATCTTTATAAAATACAATTTTGTATGGTGTCCTCGGGGGTGGGGCTTTAACCTTTAATAACGTTTTATTGGCGTATTATTTTATTTTTTAAATTATCCTATTTACATTTTTTTTTTACTTTTCTATTAATTTTATTTTTTTTTTACATTGTGTCCCCATAAGGTCATAATAGACCTTTGGGGACATCTGATCACTTTTTTTTTTTTTTTGTGGGGGAGGATGATTTCCCCTGTAACTGGAGCTGGTACATTTAACCCCAGTTTCAGAAGGAATACAGTCTCCTGCCCATTACTATAGAGCTGATCTGGGTCCTGTAGGACCCAGCAGCTCTTACAGACACTGATCCCGGCGGATCACATGACCGCCGGGTCAGAGGGGAGCCGCAAGATGGCAGCGCTCATAGCAGTGTATACACAGCGATCGGGAAGGCAGCGATTGGGAAACCTGTGCCATGTTTAAACATCCACTGTACTATTACGGCCAATGTCGGGAAGGGGTTAAAAAACGTCATGTAGTCAGGCCTTGATATGGTCAAATTAGGACTTTTTATGTAATTCTGATTGTCTTTGTGACAATAGATTTTGAATTGATGGTCACAAACCCATTTAAAATGGTTACAATACAGGGAAAGCTATGTATTGCCATTGTCCTATATATATATATATATATATATATATATATACTGTATCTGTATTCTGTAAACTGCATGTTTTATTGATGGTTTTCAGCCACAGTTCAGTCATATTTTTATATTTTGTCCACTAACAAACACAAACAAGGAGGAAATAGAGGAGAATGGAGAATGTTGACTAAAATAGCGCATATATTTTGACTTCTGTTTGAATAATACAAAGCTAACATAGACAACACTTGAACTTACTGCAGATTTAAACAGACCAGCGTTTCCATAGGTATAATTGACATGCTACGATTTTCAGAAACGCAACAGTTTTAGAAATCGCAGCATGTCCGTTGCACGTATTTTTCCACCTTGCAGTAACTATCAAATGCTACTTTTTTGCGCAGCATTTCTGCCATGGCCAAGCCACTATGTTTACACCACGTAGGGCCCCAGCCTTAAAAGATTTTTCCACATCCACACTATTCATGGTCTATCCTTAGGCTACATTCCCACGAAAGAGGTGCAAAACAGCCATGCAAAACATTTTTTCACAGTCATCTTGCACCTGAGGGGCACCTGTTTTCACAGATCCTCTATACATTTCAACGGCCAAAAATAGGACATGACAATAGAATCTTGAACCTATTTTCTTGTAATTCTGCTCCTATTTTTAGGTTTTATGCTGCGTGGGCAAGCATGAGTTTGAGCCTATGAAAGGTTTTTACACCAGGCTCATCACTTTCCTTTTTTTTTTGGAGAAAGTGAGTATATCTGGATTAAGATTTTACGCTATGTTTCTGAAATGCCTCTTTTTCAAAAAATGCCAAAAAAAGAGGCAACTGCGCTCCAGTACATGGGTAGGATAAAGAAAAAAAAATAAACATATTTGACAGCATTAGGTTCCATTAGGTGAATTTTATTTGCACAAAATGTATGATCTTTGCTAAATTAGGTGCAAGTATTGGCAAGATGAAAAAAGGCACAAGTGAAAAAAAAGGTGCAAAAAACTGCGCAATTGATAAACCCCACTTTTGATACTCCGATGGATCTCAGACCTGTGAAAACAGCCTTAGGCTAAGGCCCCACGTAGCGGGCATTTAAGACGTTTATATTTGTTCCCTATGGGTATACATTTTACTGTATACTTGCTCAATGTAGATTTAAATGTCTCACACTTAACCTCTGTATCACTATCTGACAATAGTTGCTCCCAGTCTATATCCTGAAGAGCAGCCCTTAACCTTGGAAAATTGGCCTTTTTAAAATTGAGGGATTTTGACTTCCAACCTTTGTTTGTTTTTTACAATTTAAGTGGAATCTGAATAGATTATGGTCACTATTACCAAGGTTTTCACCAACAGTGACATTCCCAACAAGTTCTGCATTATTAGAAATGATCAGATCCAGCAGAGCATCCCCTCTAGTTGGATCTTCTACAAGTTGGACCATAAAATTGTCCTGCAATAAGAACAAACAAATGCAGAACCATGATCCCAGTCAATATCTGGGTAGTTAAAATATCCCATCAAGACCACTCTATCTGCCTATGCCACCCACTCAATTTCCTTATACAACTGACCCTCAAACTCATCAGTTATGTTAGGGTCGAATCCTTATGCAATTCCACCCACATGGATTCCACATCCTCACAATTTTAACCCACATTTGCCTCTTTCACACTCACTTTCATGCCACTTCTGACATACATACACACTCCACCTCCCTTCCTTTTAGCCCTGTCGTTGCAAAAGAGTGTAAAACCCAGAATGTTTACAGACCAGTCATGTGAGGAATCTAGCTATATCTCAGCCACATCAACTATATTGACATTTTCCTCCTGGACCATAAAATATGAACCTTGAAGTTTTATGGCCATATTCATCTATACTGTTTGGTTGCAATAAATGGATCTCCCTATCAATTATTCTAATCCCCCTACTATAATCCACTTCTCCACCCACAACGGTAGCCTGTCCCATCTCTAATCTGTCTGCCCCTAAATCTGCCTGCCACCCCCACCACGTTCCTAGTTTAAATGTTTCGCCACCACTTATAGAATTCTCTCCCCCAGCACAGAAGACCCCCTTCCATTCGTGTGCAAGTTATCTGTGGAAAACAACTTTTACCCCAGTGAAAAGTCAGCCCAATGCTCTAGGAACCCAAAACCTTCTTTCCTGCACCAAGACTTGAGCTATGCATTTAACTCCCTAAGCTCCCACTGCCTTTCCTGTGTAACACAGGATACAGGCAGTATTCCAGAAAATACAACCTTGGAGGTCCCTCCCTTCAACCATAACAATAGATTACTAGTGTAACCATAAATGTGTACTCAATCTTCATATGTTGTAAATATTGTTCATTCTATGCTATGTAAGGCTAGGTTCATATCTACGTTCAGGTTTCCGTTTGGGGGGTCCACTTGGGGACCACCGAATGCAAACCTAATCCGCATAAAAAAGCGGTTACCTTAGGAAACCCACGGACCCCATAGACTATAATGGGGTCCATATGGTTTCTGCTCTGTTTCTGCCTAAAAAGGGCGAAAAATGCAGAGCGCTTGCAGCGCTTTTCTCTCTGCATTTTTCATGCAGAGAGGGGAACAGAATCCCCAAACGTAGTGCAAGCGCTGGCGTAACAAATATTTTTTCGCAACTGTTTTTATGAAAAAAACAAAACAAATTGAAAATATAAGAACTCCAGCCCAATGCTTTCCCTTTAGTTAGCACCTATCTTCCTATCTTTGGCTTAAAAACAAAATCTGTAAAAAACTGGAAGTTGAATAGAATAGTTTCTTACTTAAGCATTCTTATGTTAGCAGTGAAAATATGTTTCTATATTATGGAGCCTGATTATTATTTCATTTTGAATTTTTTCACATGGAAAATCATGTACAAGTTGACAAAAATTTTGCTTATTTTAGCTATTTTCATTGTTTTTTAATCTATCATTCAAAACATACATAAAACTCTAGTGGAGTGCATTATTTTCTTATAGCCTGCAGGTATTGTTCCTAATGCCGTCTAGAAAGATGTTTGGCTGGTTCATCAAAAGGAATGCTAGGAGTGTATAAGATTCAGTATATGTGAGCCATAGAACATATATTCTCTACTTTACTATTATAATGTTTTATACATCTGTATTGACTCCTATTAACTCTTTTAGGACCAAGCCAATTTTCATTTTTATGCTTTCATAGTATACTCCCCACCTTAAAAAGCTTATAACTTTTTTTATTTTTTGGCTGAAATAGCCATATAATGGCTTGATTATTGCAATACAAATTGTATTTCACAATGACCCATTTATTATTCTGTATAATGTACTGGTGCATCTGACCATGGGATCTGAGAGGTTTAAATGCCTTTGATCAGAGCCATCACTGATCACAAGCATTGCAGCCAGGTCGCTGGAGTGTAAGGCTGGGATCCCACATGTCGTAAATGGCATGGTTTGGCTGCAGCGTAAATGCTGTGAAAAAAACTGCGTTTTACAGTCCCTGCAAAGTGAGTCCCATCCACACATTTTGAGAAAATACACGCAGCGGACATGCTTTGATTTCTAAAACCGTTCTAGTTTTGGAAATCGCAGCATGTCAATTATAATTGAAGCAGAAAAGTCCGCAGAGGAAACCTCTGTAGCGGGCCACAGCGAAAAAGCGCTGAGGGAAAAACACAGTGCAAACGCATAGCAGTTTTTCCCACAGTGCTTTCACAGAAAGTCCACAGAGTTTTCCTCTGCGGACTTTCTGCTTCCATTATATCAATAGCGAAACTGCTAGCTTTTCCGTAGGTATAATTGACATGCTGCAATTTCCAAATACGCAATGGTTTTGGAAATCACATTTCAGATGCGGGTATTTTTCTGCAATTTCTGGATGGGATTCACTAGAATCGCACTCACTTTGCAGGAACTGTAAAACGCAACGGTATTTGACGCAGCATTTCCTCCCAGGCCAAACTGCATTGTTTGCGCCACGTGGGTCCCTGGCCTAAAACAGCAGAAACACAGTGGCTATGGTGCCCCCTCAGTTTCTGGGCAGGAGCCATTTTTAAAAAACATCTCTTGATGTAAATAGGGAAATAGTTTAAAAGAATATACTGTGAATCTATGGACATGTCATGAAATTTTATTAACATATATATGCCAAATGGCCACCTCAAACTGGGTGCTACATAGTTAACACATGTTATAACAATAAATTTAGGTGGAGTATGATACAAAATAAAAAAAATCAATGTACCATGGACAGCACTCCATTCAAGAATTTAGTTGCATCATGTTGATGAGATCCAGTATATTTTTTCTATATATTGCAGCAAATTAGCTGCCAGCATATTTGCCAGCGTGAAACCAACTGCAATTATTGCCTGTGTATACCCAGCCTAAATTTATTGTTCTAACCTGCTGTCTGTGGAAAAGCATGGACCTCACATACAGATGTGGACGTGTGAATGAGTTTGGAGTTACTGGAAAACCAAAGTGGATGCCATTTTAATAAATCTAATCCACACACTGCAGAAGAACATTACCAAATACAGTATTTTGACCTGTGGTGCAGATTTTAAGCTTGTAGCATATCAATTTATGTTGCAGGTTTTCACAGCAGATTTCACCCTTTTTAATGCAGAGGGTGAAATTTGTTGCAATCCTGCAACATTTGCTCTATGAATTACACGTTATGAAGTTACACAACTTTTGGCGCAATATTTCTTATTGGGTTTTTGCTACAGAATCATTACAAGACCTATTTCAGATGCTCGTCCCAGTAGGGGTTAACAAGAAAATAAGATGCCTTTAGCACAGGTTGTCATCTAGATAGAGAGTGCTGGATAATTGCAGCCTTGCCTTGGACACAACACCTGCTGAATGTCCTGGTGAAAGAAAATCAAAGTTGTGGAATGAAAATCCCCCTGGCAAATTTGTAGAACAACTATGGACATGCTTCATTAATGCACAGCAATCCTTACAATGGAATACCTTATACAGTTGTTAGGATGTCAGCATGCATAACAGTACATAAAATAAGATGGCTCAGTAGGATATAGTCTGAGTATTTTAAACCAGAAAACTCTGAAATGATCTGAAAATTATTAAGAATGTAGTAATAATAATGGCCAGAATTTAGTATTTCCTATACACTAGAAAAGTGGAGTAGATGGGAACAATTGTGGCTCTTTTTGCGCTAAAGTTGCGCCACTTCGTTCTTTCTGCATCTCGTTGAGAATGCCCTGGAATACAGCTAGAAAGATCTGTGTACTGTTTGTCCAACTATGAACACCATTTTCAGTTTACGTTTAGAATCTTAAATACAATTCTGAAAATAAAATGCATTATTTTCTTGTATTTATTGTACATTAGACTTGTATTCACAATTCAGGCTTCAGAGCTGAAATATCCCAAAAGTTGTTGCTCATCCTATATCTATATAAAGCTTGCTCTGGTGATGCACCAGTAAGGATAGCCTTTACATACTGTACAGTATGATGGTGGAATAACCAATGGAATTACAGGAATAAAGCTAAGTTTTATGGTGTGTCAAAAAATGAGAAAGCAGTCCTGGATTATAACCAATGAACAGTATAAGATAAGTAATTCTAGATTAATGTCTTATAAGCAAAGGCTTGGAATAATAAAAAAGGCATAAAATTAGGCAATGTACTATGTGGGGACCAGCCTGTAATAGACAATATACAATGAAAAGCCTGCAATCGGTTCCCAGCTGTCATGACAATGGATTGCCGATCGTGGCGCATGGGCAGTCTACCCCAAAATAGTGGCGCCCATGACATGGAATACAATGTCAATACTATGGGCATGAAGTGAATGCAATGCAATATGTCATGTAGGAACCCTCTAGTATTTTTTTTTTTATCTCAAAAGAAAATACAATTATACAACCAGACTACCAACAACTAATTAGATTTACTAATGAATTTGAGCAAGAATTCAGGTGTAATTTGTATAAACTGATGCACATAACTTACACCACATTTAATAATTATTTTAGATGCTTTTTGCTCCTCGCCCATTAAGGGAGCATGACTTGGGAAAGGGTGTAACGTAAGTTGCAACATCATGAAAATTTGGGGAATTATTGGCGTAAAGTAAGCAAACTTAGGCTAAGTTCACATCTGCGCTGGAATCTCTGTTGGAGACTCCGCCGCAGAAACCGCCAGAAATCAGCAGTGAGAAAAGTCCTGTACGTTGGACTTTTCTCTCCATTGGTTTAAGTATAAAAACGGCGGACACTCAACAGACACCCTACGGACCTCATTATAGTCTATGGAGTCAGGAGGTGTCCGCTATATTGTCGGTCAGACTCTCCATGGTTTGGGTCCCACGGCGGACCTGAACAATGGAGAGTCTAGCACAGATGTGAACCTAGCCTTATAGGGGGGATGATTTCAGACCCGACATTTTAAAGATATGCTAGATTTAGCACCCAACATCAACTGCTGTGATAAACATTTTAGAACTGGCTAGTCCAAATTTGTACGGTTTAACTATTAGGCAACATTAGTAAATATATCTGTCCCACTGTGTTTTGATTACTGGGATGAGGTTTCATGTAAAATGTTGATTGTGTTTTTAATCCTGAACTAGTCATCCTTTGTCATATGTAAAAACCCCTTTGAGGCTAAGGCTAATGCAGTGTTTTTGCCAGAGGTGGAAATGCAGCAGAAAAAACACTGCATTTTACAATACCAGCAAAGTAAAAGAGATTCTTTGCTGGTATTGTATTGTAATCCCATCCACTTATTGCAGAAAAAAATGCTGCAGAAAAAGTTGCATATTCAGAAACGCATGCATTATTGAAAACTTTAAAGTTTTACCTGCGGCAACACAATTGTTTTCCCTATAGCTTTAATAATAAGGGAAGAAAAAATGCTAAAAAAAAACCGCAGCAAAAATGCAATGCGGAAAATAATGCAATGTATTTCTGCAGCGTTTTTTTGCTACATGGAGCCTTACAGTACCTTGCAAATTTTATCTATTCAAAAAGTGCATTTTGCATATTTACTGTAATAAAAATGGTTCTTATTAAGATCAGTAAAATACCAGTATAGAAGCTATAATATTATAGTGGTTTACTGTGTTCCAACATGACACTACATACAACTACGTGCTACAGAGATGTCTGATGTCTGAACTTGCAGTGAGATGCTACTGAATTTTACAATGGATTACAACTCAAGGTTATTCAAGTAAGACAATGTAGAAAAGGATCTGTAGTTAAAATGGGTGGGGATGGGGGCTAAAAACATAATTAGTTTTATGAATAAAGATCTTTAACGTTTACTCTGTATGATCTTGTCCTTGTAGAAAACATTTATATGGAAACCAAAATACTAACTACCTGCAATGGTGAATCTACAAGAACTTGGTGATCAATTGCTTGAGAAATCGTACATGCATGTACCTGATACAGTTGCTAAATATCAGAGAAACTACCATCTTGTGGGACTTGGCTGTGGAAACTGATCATACTATTTATGCAAATTGTCCTGACATTGTGCCACACGATAAAAATGAGAAAATGCTGCTTACTTATAGATGTTGCAGTTCCAAATGACAAAAACATCATGTCAAAAGAAGCAGAAAATCTCATCAAATGCAAAGCTCCCAATATCAAAGTGAGCAGAATATGATGCACCAAAGCCAGAATTGTGCCCATAGGGGTCAGAGCCCTTGACACCATCAAAAAGGGATTTGAAAAGAATCTTCTAGAGCTTCCAGGCCATTGCAATGTCAGGACCGGTTCACATCTGCGTTCGGGTTTCCGTTCAGGGAGTCCAGTAAAAGCAGTTTACTTGGGAAACCACATGGATCCCATAGACTATAATGGGGTCTGTGTGGTTTCCGCACGAAACATGCGGAGAGGAAAGTGCTGCTTGAGGAAACCCGAACGCAGATGTGAACCGGCCCTCAAAGAGGTCCAGAACTTATGGCAACCGCACACATCCTTAGAAAAATATTGACCTAAGGCTCTGTGTTCCTGTTTGGGACATATCTGCTTATAATCTATATTATCAGTATAGTCACATTATTTTATCCATCTGCATTTGGGGATATCTCTCAGTGAACCAACCCAACTCTTTACCTGCAGCCTCAGTTTCCAAGATCGTCTTCCAAGGACCAAATAAACAGCATATTGCTCAGCTGAGAGATATTTCATGTTCTAAAACATTTATTTAGAATTAATTTAGAATTTCTTCACATTTACAAATCTTTTACAAAAATCTCTATGCTGCATACCATCATTCTATGAAGTCTAATAGATATAATGATAAGGAATAACATTAAAACAACCTGCCTATCGCTGTGTAGGTTCCCCTTAAGTCCCCATAACAGCTGTGACCTATCAAGTCTTGTACTCAATGAGACCTCTTCATGTGAATGATTTGAATATTATGACTGACTATATATACTGTTATTGGTATAAACTTACCATATTTTACCAACTGACTACATGTAAAGCTTTCTAGTTTAGAATACTTTCTAGAATTTGTGTACATCATACAGTTTTTTTGTGTCCTCCTATTTGTATATTTTTGCCGCTAGTAATGTAAAACCCTATGTACTACAATCATCATTTTATATAGCGAGAGCATCAGTAAGACCCTCAGGGAGGGAGAAATGAAAGGCTGCACAGAGTGCTACTTCCCTAGTGTTCCATTGAAGGCACCCAATAAGTGGTCAATATAAGGAGGCATAAAAGTCTACAATATTTTTTATTGCTGACCATTTTCTCATCCAGAAAAAAAACCTTCCTTAAGTAAAAACAAACCCATTGAATAAAATTGTGCAAGCTTAGCAATCTTGTAAAAACATATGCTATACGTACACTACTGCATTTCTTTCCACAACACTATGCACTTTTAGCCTCCATGTGGATGTCTCAGTATATATTGTGCATATGCACACAATATTGCACTGGAATGGATTTCATCAATATATAATCTTATTACATGATCTGGCAAAACATGAATCCATCAATGAAATATTTTTTTGGGCACAATGTAGAGGGATGAATTGGTATTTGGCATAGAACTGATATTCGATTTAAGACATTTGGCTAAAATAAATGATACAACCAATTTTAATGATGTCCACAATGAAGTAATCTTTGTGGGGCCTTTTAGGGCAATACATGACGCTACTTTGTTAAGCAATTTTCCAAAAAGCAACAAAGAAAACTATATTGTGGAATGATTGCAAAAGTTTCATAAAATGTGACTCAACCCTCACTGCATCATTGAAGCCATAAATAAATGTTCATTTTGAGCAAAGTGTACAGATGCTTGGCCCTTCTCCAGACTATACAATATTGCTATATATGGATGGTTTAATAATCCAAGTGAGTCTTATAAGATGACTGCCAAGGCAATCAATAGTACCGATTGTTCAGGAGTCTTTCCACTAGCAGTGCACTTTAATTCAGTGTTCTTAGGGGTCATTTCAAATAAAAGGAACAGATGATGGTATTCTTATTTACTAGGGACAATGTTCTACCAATAACAAAGAGATCAGCAGTGAATCGAAATGAAAAGTGGCAGCCAATATGACTGAAATTCCCGTTTTTGCACAAACAGCAGTCATAAGAATATAGCAAAATGTTAATATATCTGTAAGTAAAATAGAAAGAATTACCAAACTGTTAACTAATGTTGCCAAACTGTAAGGTAATATAAATATTGACCCTGTGAGTGTCTGTCTGGTGCCCGGCGCAATTTTAAAGCCAACAGATAACTGGAATAGACGTCTCAGGGTTTGAGGCAACAGGCTTGCAAGTTACAACAAGTTGCACAGTTTTTACTGGTTTTATTCATAGAGGTTGGCATAACATAATATAGCAATTCTGTGTGGGTAGACCCATAACACAGTCCAATACTAGCTCATCAGTTTCACACATTCAACAGAGCTATCAAGTGGCATTAAGTTTAGAGCAGACTCATTTCATTTTGGCCTTACAGTGATTTGTCACACAGTATTGCCATAGCTCACTGCACATCTTGGTTCTCTCTTTTATCTCCATAATGGGTATAAAGGACATTGCCCTTTTTTGGTGTCTTAGGGCAGCAGACTGGTTGGTTACATTTTTACCTCAGGCATGGCACCCACTGACATAGGACTTGACCAGTCTCAAATAGTCTCACGTAGGCAGTACAATAAAAGCATTACCTCCCTAGACCCAAGTGCATCTCAGGTGCAGATTCTGTCACTTTTTCGGATCCCAAGGTTTACCAGTCTCAGGTGGCTCAGCTCCAGCATTATCCCTCACTAATGTCTTAGGAAGTGTGCCTAATTGTACACGCTATTCTTCCCAGGGGTGGTGTGCCAATTTGCACTCTTCCCCTACTTTTCCAACTACTGGCACAAAGCCCTTGTGAGGATGCTGCTTTTGGCCACTTTACTGAGTCCATCACTGTGGCCTATGTGTTTAAGCCTCAATTTTCAATAATTTAACGTGTGCATTCACACATAATATATGGGACTGCTGGTCTCGGCAACATCCTGCAGTAGGGCACAAGACATTTGGTCATTACAAGGAAGGACACATCTGTATTTTAAGTATATTTCACCAAAATTTGATTTTATACCTGGACTATCATTCTGTTTTCTTAAATGTTACACAGCCTTGTCTGTTTATTCTAAACATATACAGTTTTATATCAGACTGTTTTACTTGTTTTATTTATCTAAATCATTACGTCCCATCCTGTCTGTACCGTGGCTTCCAAGATGTTGGTCCTATTTCCCTTCTGCTTGATTTAGGATGTTATGACTGTACGTTGAGTGTAACATGACAACATGTGCCTACATGCTAGCTTACTTATAGGCAACGCATTCAAGTGTATCATCCCATGAAGAGACTTAGGCTGGAATTTAAGCGAATTATTGTATGAAGTTCATAAAGGATATGGTTAAGCTTGAATCAAGGGATCACATTTTTTTACGGTGATAGATAAAATGTATAATAATGCAAGGAAGCTTGACAAAGAAGGTCCCTGAAGCCTTTGTCTGTATCCTCCTTCAAGAATAAACCTGTCAGAAGCCTCATAGTAATATAATCAGAAGCTGTGAAGTTGAACTGTATACATTCTATTGAGGCAGTAGCATAGAAAAGAAACTCATAAGGCTGTGAGAAATATAATACTGCTATGTATCTTGATCTTATACAGTTTTAACACTAAAATAAATAAATGTAAACTTCTGAGCGTTTAAGCTCCAGCTTTATATTTTGAGGTTTACATAAATATCTCACTATTGAACATAAAGATCATGACACATCAGTTAATAAACATGCATATGGATAAATAGAACGTCATAACTTTCCAATGTTTAACAGACTGCCCTAAAACAGAACCATCTGGGAATACCATATTGTGCCATGAAAAGACCTTAAGATTGTTAATGTGGCTAAAATGGTGAGTATTACATGTACCTACTACACTGCCCTTGATCCCAAATCTGAGTTTGGGAGTCACCGGCAGCTACTACCTTTTGAAGTACTTGCGGACATACAGGGATATCTTCACCTTTATGAGTAAGTTTTTGCAGGTGGAATCCGCCTCAAAAAATGCCTCCCAACTCTCCCCTTCACTTCAATGAGAGTCAGGCAGATTTCTACTCTAGCAGATTTTATTTGACCAGTTTTTGCAAAAACTGCTTTGAAAAACAGCTAGTGTTTATTTATGCTTCCCATTCATTTCAATGGGGTTTGCAAGGCAGAATAAGCCTGTAGATAAGTCACAACGCTTTTTTTCCCTTCTGCTGAAAAAATTAGCTAAAGGTAAAAATCTGCCTGACTCTCGTGGATGTGAATGGGAAAGATGTGAGGCGTTTTTTGAGGCAGATTTTGAAGGTGAACTTACCCTACCTGTTCAAACCTTTAGTCAAGTAAGGGGTTTTAGTTTTCAGCCCAATGGACCACTTAGGACCCAATATTTAGAAGGGATTTCCAGGATATGAAATTTATAGTCATCTATTGGATAGAGGTTTCTAAATCCAGGAACCCCTGATCAGCAAAACAAGGAAACTTCTTTACTGCAGTACTGTACCTGATGTGGCATAATTTGTGTCCATGTGGTTGTGTCTGGAATTGCAGCTTAGCCCAAGCAGTCTCATTTAATGTTCCATCCCAGAAAGCCCCTTTATAGATGTACTTTCAATGTCTTATTTTAAAGTAACAACCTAAAAAGCCTCATGCACATGGACTTAATAAGTCTGAATTTTCCACACTGTATTATAGCCACAAATCTCATTCGACCTTGGGTCCAATGACCTGAATTTAAAGCATCATAGATAGATTTGGGTCATTTGTCCCATGGTTGGAATAGAATTTGAGCAGTGATACGTTTTGGAAAATCCGGCTGAACAGGTATGTGCAGGTATATTGAGAGAAGAGCTCCCAATATACTGTATAGTTTATGATTTCCTTTTGGACTGCATAGCTTTAGAGAGAACAGGGCCCAGATATATTTTGCCACTAACTTACTTATCCATCTTTTTTCTTGTCTACCTCTGTACTGTGTCATTACCTTTGTAAGTTAAAACATAGAACAAAGGAAATATATTACCTTTTTCCTTATGTTTTTTTTTGTTTATTCTGTTCCAGTTTTTAGTAATGAAAAGGATATATAGATTCTTTGTGCTAAAGGTTTAGAGACTTAAGCTGTTCCTGCATCATGGGGTGTAACAATAAAGTGTGCAGAGTTGAAGGTTTCTTCCAAAACATTCCATTATTACATAAATATGAGTTTGGTGGGGGACTAAGACCATCCCTGATCAGCTATTCTCTGCACTGTGTACAGAACTGGAAGCAGACAGCTCTGTACATTGTGCAGTGGTCATGCCATGCTATGCATCTCAGCTCCCGTCCAAGTGGCACCTGGTAAATGAGGGGACTTATTACATATTTTGCATTGGGGTCCAGGAGCTTCAAATTATGGTTCTAAACAGACCATCACAGCTTTATTCGAATAGGTTCAGGAATATAGCTAATTCTCTCTTGAATAACTGATTCTTCTAGAAATAGTTACATGTTATCAGCAGTTTTTGGCATTAAAGACGTGAGTTTTGCAATAATGGAAAGTGGATTTAAATGTTTATACCTGGCAGTGAAGATTTTCTGGGTATTGTGCCTAGTAATTATCTACGGAGCTTGTAGATATTGAGGCAAGCTGTCTTTGCACATGTAGCCGTTTATATTAGTCATCATGGTTATTATGTAGATTGCTATGTAATGGCAAAGATCCTGTTTTTCCAACATCTCGCAGTTCATACTACAGTAATGCAGCAGTGTTACTTCATAAATCACTTTTCTTATTCCAAATACTAATTCCAGAACACAGCCTATTTGCTCATTATCATACTTGGTTTCATAGAATATATAATAGATTGTGCCATAAAGTTCATGAGTTTGCAATACAAAGTCTTGAAATATAATTTAAAAGTTCAAGCGCACTTGGAATATGGAACAATGTCTTTACTACAACTACAGGAATACAGTCCAACTCTGAAGAAGTGCATGGGATTACCATTACCTATCATGCAATAAAATTTTTCATTAACTATTCGATCTAAGTTTTCAAAGATAGCTACACCACATGGTTAACCTTTTGTTCCAGCTCAGATTTTATATTACATTCTGAAATGCAGGTTTGTCCCTTTATATTTTAATTGGATACTTAGTAAGGATTGGTATATGGTCTGGAAAACATCAATAACCAAACCAAAGTTCACAGCAACAAGAATGGTTTAGAATGATCTATCTTTATGTGGCTGTATTTTGTCTTTATTTTCTTGCCAAACGCAGTAGTGGGTGCCATCAGAATAAAGCAGCACATTTCCTGAAACATAGCTTATACATAAGGTGATGGTACAATATTGTAGTTTTTAAAATAAAGCAGCAAATTTTTGAAAAAAAATTTTTTAGAAAAATAGTGTATGATGTGCCTGCGGCCAAGCTGGCTTTCCCTTTCTCTACTTCCAGCAGTTGTAGATCAGTTTTGAGCTGAACAGTTGCATGAAGTTTGACAGTCTATGTATACTGTATACTGCCTAACAACCCCAATCTTATTAAAAGGTGGTCAAGCAGCCATAGAAACCTTTGTCAGATTACTTTGTGGTTGTCACCCTAAGGCCAGTTTCACACAAGTGTATTACAATGGCATTTATGAGCCTATATTATGGTTGAGTGTCCCAGGCACCTGCAGCATCCCAGATCTGTACGATGCTGTGAGTTTGTGTCACTAGACCTGCAGTCGGGCCAGGACACTTGGCCATAATACATATGAAAAATGCATGTATAATACGCTGGGATGAATTTGGCCTAAGGCAGAATTACCACTAAACAAGAAGCAGAGAGAATGATAAGAGCTTTTTCTTCAACCTGTATTTAATTACAGGTTTTGAGTTTACAGAAAGGAGCATGACAAGGTATTCTGCCTGCTACCAGTGCTGGAGAGAAATAGGTATGGTCAGATCACCCTTCAAATTTCTATAACAGTTCAATTAACTAAATTAATTAAATTAATTAAAATTCATGTAGTAAAAATGCATTGCTTTAGGAAACCCATTTCAAATACCCTATTAGGAACCTTTAAGAGAAGTCCCAAATTCAAGACCCTCATCAATTAGTTAAGGCAGAAATTAGCTTAAGGCTAATAGCTTAAGGCTAGTCCAATCTGGACACACTTGAAGCATATTTTTCTCTGCAAACATGCCAATGGTTGATCTACTACAATGTACTATAACGGCAAAGTAAATAAATTTAAACAATCCTGTAGGGCCAATTGACTTGTGTTGGAGGTTTATAACCTGCGTCATATCAGTTCATGCAGTGGATTTACCACCCCTGCTTCCACCCTTTGGAATTAGCAAGTGTCAGTCCATTATTAGGCTTAGTGGCCAGGCCAGAGTGAAAATTGTACAATAAAGTACAGTACTTTTTTAACACCAAAATTCTTAAAAATATATGTTAAATATAAAAAACTTAGTTTTAAAAATAGGCCATTTTGGTGACACATTTCCTTCAAGCTAACTCAAGTGTTTTATTCTATAGATTTCTTTATCTATCTTGATCTGTTTGCCATATACTGCTCATTATTTCGATCTCAGTGTTTACAACTTGTTGCCTAGATTTCAGATCATTTCTTCTATCTACAGTGATCAGGCTGGTGACATCAGTTCCTGTCTCCAGCCACTTCTATTCTCTTCTGTTTGCTTTGATTGATAGCTAATGAGGCCTTCTGTCAGCTACTCAAAGTGCACTGTTATCTCTGTCTGTATAGTAAATCCAGAGATAACAGTGTGCAAATTAGTCTCCAAAGCATGCTGCTGGCTTGACCTATATATAACACAGGCTAAGCCCACCCACCAGCTTGTCACTGTGACCAAGAATTGGAGGGGATAGGGAGATGTGGGAACATGTGAAACCATAAGGCTGAGGCCCCACATTGCGGAAATGGTGCTTTTTCTGTTGCAGATTTTACTGCGTTTTTTTGAGGCAAACCCAGGAGTGGCTACAAAAGAAATGGAAAATATAAAGGAAGCACTGATACTTCTCTCTTAGGCACAAGGTCTTAGCCTTAGATGGTAAAACCCCTTTAAGGCTAAGGCCCCACGAAGCAGGCCGCCACCAAAAAGCACTGCGGGAAAATCTCTTTTCACAGAAAGTCTGCAGAGTTTTCCTCTGTGGACTTTCTGCTTCAGTTACACCTATAGGGAAAATGCCAGCGTTTCTGAAGGTATAATTGACATGCTGCGATTTACAAAAACGCAACGTTTTTTTAAATCGTAGCATGTCCGCTGCGGATATTTTTCTGCAATGTGTGGATGGGATTAGCCAGAATTCCATCCACTTTGCAGTTACTATAAAACGCAACAGTTTTTGACGCAACATTTCTGCCACGTGAACAGTGCTCACAGGTGTTAATGATTCCGACATGTGCACAACCCACCTTCCCCTTTCCTGTGGCACATTCTGGTGGTGCCAATAAGTTGGTATGGCAGCCCAGGGCCGGATCTGTTGACTCAGGTCTGCCTGAGACCTGTAGTGTGATGATCCTGAGTCTGGCAGGATTGATCACATATCAACCTATAAAGCACCTTGATCACAAAAGAGACCCCATAATGCTAAGTCCTACAAACAGGGGAACTTCATATCATAATAAAAGTAAGTATACTATCAATTCATAAAATATCAAAAATTCATGAAGGGAAGGATGTAGTCAATAAGAAACAACAGGGTGAATTGTGGGTGCAAAAATACATATAACAATAAATATCAGATCCTGATCATATCACTTCATTAAATATTAATAAATAGACAAAAATATATTAAATTCATAGATGAAAAATACCAAATTCATAAAAATGGGGACATTGAAGACCGATCTAATGGATATAAAAAAGCTCATCAACATCAATATATATTGTATACGCAATGGTCATAATACCTACCACTGCCTTAATACCATAATAAGGGCCTAATAATCCATAAAATACAAAGGCTACACTTGTCCCACCACCTATAATATGATCAAATAAATACCTTTCGGCAAGGTCATATCAATGTACCCACGGGCACCCCAGGCGCTACTCTCAAATCATATACGCATAGGCTCACAGCTGTCTATACATGTGTATTGCAGTGTATATTACTGAGACAGCGAGAGTCCCCTATTGGCTAAAAAAAAAGTGAAAAAAAAGTATTTAAAAATTAAATAAATAAATAAATAAATCTCTACCTCAAATTTTTTTATTGTAAAAAAAAAAAAATGCATATTAGGTACCACCTTGTCTGTAACAACCCGTACAATAAAATTTAGACCCTATTTAAATCGCACGGTGAACACCGTAAATTAAAAAAAAAAAAAAAAAAGGCCAGTAAGTAATGATTTTTTACAATCTCATAATACAGAATAAAATGTGATCAAAAAGTAATAAAGCATAGCTTATCCAGCAAAAAATAGTCCTTGATCAACTCCATCAACAGAAAGATAAAAATGCTGCGCCTCTCAGAAGATGGCGATGCAAAAACTATTGATTAAAGGTAACGTGTTACTTATGGTGTTTGATAAATGACCCAAAATTAAAAATGTTTTTTTTAATTCCCCCCCAGAAAGAGTTAACATAATTTGGTCAATAAGTTATAGGCACCCCAAAATCGTATAATTAAAAAGAACATCTCATCTCACAAAACAATCCCTAATATGGCTACATCACCAGAAAAATAAAAAATAATCAAGTTTGTACAATGTGACAACAAACAAACCAAAAATCGCCAAATCTTTAGGGAAAAACTGGCTGCAGCAAGAAGGGAATGTATAATTTGTGTGAGCATCCAGGTATCCTTCAGGTTTTGAGACAGCAAGAGAAAAGACACCAGAAATGCCCCCCCTTCCCCCAGAGTGAGCATCCAATCCTTTAATGCTACTGCGACATGGGGGATTCTACTGGCACCTTAGGGGCTCTGCAAACATGACACAGCATCCAAAAACCAAACCATCTAAATTTGCTCTATAAGCCAAACAGAAATTTACACTGACATATTTGACACTGTTATATCCAGGAAAATGTACTTAAAAGGGTTGTCCCACAATGTGAAGACTGCAGGACCTTTGTCCTGCTCCACACACAACCTGAGTGCAGCCTAGCTGAATGTGGGCAGGACTAGTAGCGGTCAGCACACTCATTCACTTCAATGGGAGCCGCAGAGATACCCAGAATGTGGGGAGTTGCTAATATATAGGCATTTGAAATCCCCTTCCCAACTAAAGCTGTCCCTAAAAAATGGGTTTGGGAAATTTTCTTGTTCATTTGCAGAATTGTTATTAGACTTGTAAATCTTCTAACATCCAAAATAAAATCTACGATGATTATAAGATAAGGCCAACATAAAGTAGATATATAGTAAATAGTATTTATTAACACGTGTAAGTTTTTAATAATGGGGCAGTGTCCTTAAGGTGTTAAAGAATAGGGGATAAGTTGAAGGACAATTGGGTCCGACCACTGGGATCCCCACTGATCACAAGAATGGGGGTGCTCCCACACGCCAAAGCAGGAGCGTATCTTTCTGACCAATGCTCCATTCACACTCGGGAGAAAAACACACCCTGTTCCTGTAAATAGTGGGAGTTCAACCACTGTGGATAGGGGATAAGTTGCTGAAGTTCATACATTTTTTCAATATCAGTCAAGGTTTATTTTTCAGACCTACTTAAATTTTCCTTACAATGGTATACCTACTGAGCTAAAGCATATTTCTCACTATAGTAAGTAATTCCATATCGGTGGGCAAACAGCCTAGATTCTTGGACAGAAATTGACACTGATGCTAGTGTAGCATTTAGCTCCAATGAAAAATTCATATGGATGAAATATCCCTTAGAGGCTAAGACCACACTTTGCAGAAAAGCTGCTTTTTTGTTGCAGATTTTGTCTGCGTTTTTTTCAGCTAAATCCAGCAGTCAGTTGAGCAGAAGGGAGAATACTTTATATTTCCCATTCCCTTTATAGCCACTACTGGGTTTGGCTTGAAAAACTGCAGCAAATGTAGTGAATAACTGTCTGATCACTGAGGTTCTGACTGCTGAGACCACTAGTAATTACGACAATGGGGATCCCAAACTTTCTTTGTGAATGGAGCAATAATGTACATGCATGACCAGTGCTCTATTCATTTTTATGGGATTGACAGAACGCCCTCCTTGACTATCTGCATCAGTGCCATAGAAGTGAATGTACTGGTGACTCTGGAACCCTTGTTCTTGAAATCGCATTGACTCCTGTGGATAGTAAGTACTGTTTGTGGGAAAACCCCTTAGACACCTAATTCCACTTGCAATATTTCATTTCTATATCTGAATAACAAGAATAAAACCTGCCATTGGCACTTAACCTTAAAATCTTTCTTCTGCATGTTCTGATGGCTTTCTTTATCTCTGATATCTTTGTTTATACTTTATATCTATGGGTATCAGAAAAGTGGCAGCTCATAACTAAGTGTCATACAGCAGCACACTTAGTGCCTGGTTTAAAAATGGCAACATTCAGATTAATAGGCTGTATCGGATTGGAGTGTCTAGGGCCCATTAGTACAATTTATTCTGGGGGCCTAATATACAGTTACATGCTTTACCTGACACTCATTTGGAAGCTCCTAAAATGTCACCAACATAATTTATTTTTCAGCAGTAGCTGTCTAGCCCTTGCCTCTGACTGTTTCTGTCCTCGGGTCATGTCAGTAGTTTACTGCCTGGCTCTTGCTTTTGACTAGGACCTTCTAAGATCTGTGTGCTGGGAATATGTGCTCACACAGCAGCAGACCTCAGGCAGCAGTAAGACTGGTCTGTGCAGTGTCATTGATAAGATGGGGTCCAGGGACGAAGGATACTGGTAAGCCTGACTCTGCACCTAGATATCACCTCAGCCACCCAAAGTGTTTACAGCATAAAAAAAACACAGGGTAGTTTCTTAAATAAACTACCCAGGATATTATTCTGATCCATAGCCTGGCTGAGATACTGTTTATTGAATATCAATACCAGGTTGAGCTTTAGGCCTACATGTCTCAGGGGTCCACTGGAGGATTCACTTGTGGGCCAGTCTGAGCCTGAATATAGGGTAGAAGATTTTGTTTGACAAAAAGTTAGAGTAAGGTGAAATTTGGCATTATACTGCCAGTCTAATTGACAATGTCATAGCGAAAATATACATTTTAGTGTTAAAAACAATGAGTGCATTATGTTCATTTCTCACATTTTAGAAATGTTGTTTTGTAGCTGCTTATATGGGATCTTGTGCCCACTCCGCTGAATAACAGATTTCTTAGTACCAGCTGTCACTGCTTATTTACATTATGTTTTGTTCCTTCTGTATCTAACATTATCATCTGTTGTTTTCTCGGCAAACCAATGAAGTCTGCTGCCATTTTTTTGCTTTCTGAATGTCTGAATCCACTAGATGTTCTTTTATAGTAGTGGTTAGGTCCAGCCTGCTGGTCAGTGGTTACTGTGCATGACAGTCAGCTTTACCCTGGGCAAAATTTGTAGTCTGGGGATACACACAGACTTTCTGTATAGATTCAGGAGTTGTGCACCTCAGGTAGCTGCTTCAAATATTTTAGGGAATAGAAGTGTAGAAGTGGGGAGTCCCCCACTCAGGAACCCATATAGTACAGGGATCAGCACTTACTATAGAGAACCTCACTCATCCCTGTGTTGCCAGTGATCCTTATCCTGGCAATAACAGCTGATCTTTAGATCATCAAGTGCCTATTCCTTTGAACATTTCATGGAAATTATAAGTGATGCTTCTTGGGCACAATATCTGTGTAATGCAGTGCCATATAGAGCAGCACACAGCTGCATTTAGAGTGCCATTGACTCCTCAGCACTCTATCTACCAATGTATCAGCTTCTACAGGGCACAACTTTTTCTCTCATAGATCTCGTAGGAAAAACCTTTGTATACCTCAACATGAAACCAGGATGCAGAGATAGAGGTAGTTGATACAGTAGTATTTGTTGTAGTAAGGAGCAGTATATTAATGTGGGTGCTTTTATTTTGACTCTATGCAACACAGAATGCGTAAGAGCTACAATATGCTCTGGTGCACAAGGTCTTAACATAAGTCCTGTGTATATAGCTTTTACCTGAGATTCACTGACACACTTTTTATAAATGTGTCGCTTAGTGATTCATGTACAAATAATGAATGCACCGCTGCCAGACATCTGTACCTATATAAATGCTGGCATGATAGACTTTACATTTATTATACTGTATTTACTATATAGCTGGTGGTTAATATGTTACACAGAAATAACACTTGAAAAGGAGTAATACAATAGAGTTACCCCTCACTGCTCTGAGAACACAAAGTTTGCTTCCCCATGGTGCATGGACATATATCATGTGTCAGTGCTTTCCTTTCAAGTCACTTTGCCAAACCTGTTTTAAATATAGTAGTATGAGTTTATGGACTACATGAGATTTTATATGAAACAAGGCTTTGCATTGCATCTGTAGTTTTCTCCTCTGACTTATCACAGGCACATTGCTTTTCAAGGAGGTAACTGATGTAACTTGCCAAAAAGTATGATGTCATTATGGACTTTCTCCTTTTACTGTCCTGCTGTTTATCTTGCCCTCAGCTCAGGGTTCTGGCACCCTTGATAAGAAAGTTTGTCTGAATCATAGAGCAACATCAACAAAAAAGAAATGGTCATATGACTCTACATGTAGACAACACATGTAGGCTTTACCGAATGTATGTATTGTAAACATACACTACCGTTCAAAAATTTAGGGTCACTTAGAAATTTCCTTATTTTTGAAAGAAAAGTACAGTTTTTTTCAATGAAGATAACATTAAATGAATCAGAAATACACTCTATACATTGTTAATGTGGTAAATGACTATTCTAGCTGGAAACGTCTGGTTTTTAATGCAATATCTCCATAGGTGTATAGAGGCCCATTTCCAGCAAACTTCACTCCAGTGTTCTAATGGTACATTGCGTTTGCTAACTGTGCAAGAAGGCTAATGGATGTTTAGAAAACCCTTGAAAACCCTTGTGCAAGTATGTTAGCACAGCTGAAAACAGTTTTACTGGTTAGAGAAGCTATAAAACTGACCTTCCTTTGAGCTAGTTGAGAATCTGTTGTGGGAGCAGCTTGACCGTATGGTACGCAAAAAGTGCCCATCAAGCCAATCCAACTTGTGGGAGGGGCTTCTGGAAGCATGGGGTGAAATTTCTCCGGATTACCTCAGCAAATTAACAGCTAGAATGCCAAAGGTCTGCAATACTGTAATTGCTGCAAATGGAGCATTCTTTGACGAAAGTAAAGTTTGAAGGAGAAAATAATTATTTCAAATAAAAATCATTATTTCTAACCTTGTCAATGTCTTGACTATATTTTCTATTCATTTTGCAACTCATTTGATAAATAAAAGTGTGAGTTTTCATGGAAAACACAAAATTGTCTGGGTGACCCCAAACTTTTGAACGGTAGTGTATCATTGTCTGCCAACCACTACCAATGCTAAAGGGACCACTGGGTTTTTAGAAATAAAGTTTATTAAATGAGTACTGTATGTGCTAGTAGTTTGTAACATAGGACCTACATACATCTGGTCCCTGACAGTAAACCCCACAGGTCACATCTACGAGGACAGTGTTATTATTTTCTTTACATCCAATAGGTCCACTAATAGGATGTATGCTCATATAGTCCTTATTTCAATTAAAAGGAGTCTGTCATGTCCACCTTCCAAAACAATAACAGTGATGTATAGGGGCCTTTAGCCACAAACCAAAGAAGCAATGCAGTTAATATCTGCAATAGATTTGTAAATTAGTCTGCAAGTTCATCGGGGCAGGGCCTATTTTGCCTACAGACAGCTGTGACACAAGCAGAGACTGAAAATGTCTGTCCCTGCTACATGGCTTGTGTTGGGCAGCAATTTCAGTCCAGAGTCAGAGTACTTGCAGCTGACTATAGTCAAATCAGGCAAATCAGGCCACCCCAATGCATTTGCAGGTTGATTTTCATACCCATAGACTTATGACTATGTATCAATGCTTCAACAGTTTGTGACCACAAAGGTATGTTTCTACTCCAATTAAAGGCCTCTACACTGCACTATTATTGGTACGAGAGACATTTTGGACCCAACAGACCCCTTTAAATTTATTTAAACAACCCCAAGGAACCCTCAACAGCCAATATACATACAAGACACATGTGCATATGTTTACAAATATACCCATCTGTGCTGGCCTGAGGACAGTTTGCTTACTTTACATTATATATATCTGTATACATATGTCAACATCAAGATTACACATCAACTGTCTTTTTATTTATAGAAAAGGTACATGGATACAGATCCATAAGATCAGACGTGTGCTATCTATTTAGTTAAGCTGCATTTGTATACAGAAGAGGATAAGACAAGGGTTTTATCTTTATGTGCAGAATATACACAAGCTGCCTATATACACAGTAGCTCCAGCTACTGCTTGAGGGCTTGTATTTGCAGGCTGTAATTCCCCACATTCATTCAACCCCAGCCAAAGTGCTGATGAGCACCTCCATGCCTGGATAGGAAACTAAACTGTGAAGTGGATCTGGCTCCTTTTTTGAGATTGCTTTTATTTTCAGATGGGGAGAAAAAAAACAAGTTTCTAAACTTCTAAAGTTTTACATACTGAAGGAAAAAGTATATTCCTACTAATAAAAAGCAAGTACAGCAGTCTACAAGTAATGTTCTATTGAGTCGCAGACCATACAGTTTGCATATGATCATACTGTAACCTTTTCTGTTTCTTGACCTTTACAGACAGGTAAAACACATCTATAGGGCTCGTTTTCTGAGAATAAATTACATAATTTTTCAGTACTTGAAAACATTGTCATTTATTTGTTATATGTTTAGAAGTAGTTTATGATACGTTTTGCCACCATTCTTCACTAAAACTTAACATATCATCTACAGAACATCTCTATTGAATGCAAATATAGAAAGATATGTGGGGTTCCAGGAGCGGAGACCTGCAATGCTAAAATAAAGGGTAAGCAGACATTGTACCACTGATAGAAACAGCAACATTGTTCTTATTCCAAGTGTAATGTAACAACTCTTTTTCATTTAAGACCGCCTTTAGTGATTAACAGTTTGCATACCTAATTTGTCACATTGCAGGTAGATTGTGTAGGCTATTTACATACCTGATATGTTCTTCTATGGAGTTCACACAACGTCCTGAGCATCCAGTGTTTTCATAGGTGCTGCCTTTTTCCTACAGCCTGGCTTACTCCAAGTCCTTGTGACACCCTTGACATCTGAAAGGCAGTGCCAGTCCAGCCTAATTCTTTACAGCTCCGTGTAATATATCAGGAACTTACTAAGGGCTGTCTCCCTCTCTCTCAGCAGAGCACATGCTTTGAAAAAGTACAGGAGAGATTATAGTTAGCTTAGTGAGAGCAGAGTACTCCCCCTCCCTTTTAATGTATATATGTAAACTCTCTGTCACCACCTAGAGGCATACCTAATGCTTCTTCTTCCAGATTACTTTCAGAAAAAAGTAATACCGGTTTGCTTCAAGGGATGTACTGTATCATTAATAGCTGTCTGTATAATTGTAGCCTAGAGAGTTAGGAAGCTTTGGCACAATCAAAAGGGGTTTTCCACTACATTCTGAACCTAAGTGATCGGTGCGGCTTTCCTTTTAAGTATGCCCACTTTTGAAAGTCATTAGCATATGACATTCACAAGAACAGCACCTTGAGGACGTATTCATCTGCGCTATCAGCTATGAATACTAGTTTTTTCATGAATAAAAATTTCTTTGTGTGGAAATTACTGGACACAGGTGGGTGTCTCTCCCAGACAGCAGGAAATATACTTTAGTCTGTATAAGATTTCAGATATTAAATTTGTTGACTTGAAATGAATAGCCAATGGCAAAGGACTGCAGAACCTTTGATAGTCTGTTATGGGTTGGAACATAATGTTGATTGTGCCCAAGAACTATATTGACCAGGACAGCGTAAAGACTTCAAATCAAAAAGACATCAAAAGTCAATGCAAAATATACCGATTGACAAAAAATTAATGCACCCAGATAGAAATGTCATATTGCTACAAAACTCAGCAGATACCTCTCAGATAGATATACAAACAATTAGAGATGTGGTCTTGCCACTAGAGGACTTAATGAAGATCTGTCACCAAGTACAAGATACTGAATCCCATAATTCATTTGATTCTTGCTGTGCTCCTGATCAATTTGGTATTTTTCTTTTTAAAATCTGTCCACCCATTCAAAAGATATCAGTTTGTTCAGGGGAACAGCAAGAATCAAATGGTGTATGTTATTTAGCATTTTCTACTTGGTGACAGTGTAGCCTACAACAGCAGATCACTTTCCACTTACCTGATCTCTTCTGACACACAGGATGTGTGCATCTTCTATGCTGCTCCTGGGACCTTCACTATGGTGCTGTTGAGACCGGGGAGCAGCATAGAAGATGCACACATCCTGTGTGCAAGAACAGATCCCAGGAGCTGGATTAGTGACCAGGTAAGTATAATATAATTGTAATTATAGCTACAGTATGTGGGAGGACTATTACAGTGTTACTAACTGTGTGTGTGGGGCACTATAACTGTAATAGTATCCTATTACAGTTGCAGTGCCACCCCCAGTTAATAACAATTCACCCCCAACACAGATAATGTTATGAACTGGGGGTGGGCTATGACTATAATAGTCCCCTGTTAGTGCCCCACAGGTAATAAGCCCCCCAAACAAATACAGGCAATGTTACCTGTGGGGGTGTGTAACCTGATTGTTATATAGACATGTGTATATGTGAAAGGGATTTCTACCAAACCTAGTAAGGTAGTAGTAGTGGTGGTCATGTATTTGGGGTGTGTGGACTGTGTTGGGGTGCAATTTACATTTAATTTGCAGCCTGAGTGAAGGGTGAGTGCAAGATTGAGGGGAGTGAATTAACCCCAGACAGCCGCACCCACGTCACGTGCTACCTTGTATTCAGTAACTAACTGAATTACATACATGTTTTTGGTTGCCACCTAGGACAAGTCCATGGGAAAACTAAATAGGACTAGAAATGGTGGAAACTAATCTTTATTATAACCTCAGTGTGTGTATTTACATTACTATCTGTATCTAGGTGATTTCTAACCTGTTATCTGTCTCTAGATAGTGTTTTCATGTTGTTAATAAAGTTAACCAAAAGAACATAATATTTTTTTCTCCAAAGACATGAGATGATGCTGTAGTAATAGTGTATGTGTTCTGTTCCTCAGTATACTTCTATTTACCTATCTCCTCGACAATTAACTGGATGCCAGGGCTCACATGACATGTATAAGGGACAACTGAAATGGACACGTTTGGTCCATTTCAGTTGTCCTCTGGATGCATTTCACAGGACTAAGAATGAACCATAACATATCTTTTTAGATACAGAACACTGCACTGATAAAATACAGGTGCATCGCAATAAATTAGAATATCTTTGAGACATTTATTTATTTTAGTAATTAAATTAAAAAAGTGACCTCCTATATTTTCTAGATTCTTTACACACAGAGTGTTCTATTTCAAGTGTTTTATTTCTGTAAATGTTGATTATGGATTATAGGTAATGAAAACCAAAATCTAAGAAAATTTGAATATTGTAAAAAAGTTCAGTATTGTAAATTCAGTGTGTCACCTGCCAAGGTTTCCTAAGCCTTTAAATGGTCCCTCAGTCTGGTTCAGTAGGACACACAATGATGGAAGATGCTGATTATGAATTGTATTACTGAATTACTGAAATGAATAAACATTTCAAAGATATTCTAATTTATTGAGATGCACCTGTAAACGTGTGAGCAACATTTTAATACATATATTAGAATAGTGTATAATATACGGAAAATAAATTATGTCATGTGAGCAGGAATACCTCTTTAATACATGCCGCTCCACTGAATCAAGTATATGGAATAGAGAAAAAAATTCCAACTGATCTGGAATCAGTGGAGAAGCACACAATAAAGACTGCAAGTAGATGGTGGAGGTGGTGAAAGCTCCTCTTTAAGTCACACTTACTAATATGGTCCTAAAGTAAGAAAACGCAAACTTAGACTAGACAGTTTTAAGTTGCAGTAGATTTATCAAGGTGTCTAATGCTGAAAGATAAATCATTAGACTGTCTAGTGTAATGTTACGAATGGGCCTTCCTAGCATGTGACGCGGGTGCAACTGTCACGGGTCGACTCAACTCCACTCACTCTATCTTGCACTCACCCTTCACCCAGGCTGCAAATTGAGTGTAAGTTGCACCCCAGCACAGTCCACGAACCCCAAATAGACGCCGCTGCCACCACTGCTGATTCAGGTCCAGCAGAAACCTCACGCACATACACACTTCAAAAAGATAATGAGTTCATAGAGAATACACAAAGTAACCTTAACGTTAACACTTTAATACCAAGCTGGTTAAGTGCTATATATATATATAGAGAGAGAGAGAGAGAGAGAGAGAGAGATAACAAATGACACACAATACAAACAGCTATAAAAATAAAAAGGAATAAAACAAAATAATACTTAAAACTCTTTGGTTCCAGGAAGCTTGGACGATCTTCTGTAGTGAAGTGGACACACCCAGCTCTCTTAGCTGCTTCCACAGATGTGACAAAGAATCTAGGTCCTCGTCTCAGCTAAGACCAGTGTCCAGCCATACCTCCATTCCAGGTAGCTTCCCCTCCTTTTACTCCCCACTGCAGGATCCTGAGAAAGAAGGATGTTTTCGTGGCTGCTGGAAAGCTGTGTCTGGGTTTGAGCTCACGGTAATTAGCCCTCTCTCTATCCTTTGACATCTGTTTGTCCTGGGGTAATAAAACTGTTTGGCTGGAGCCAGAAAGGGCAATCTCCCCTTGTATACATATAAAACCACTGAAGCGAATTAATCAGCAATGTACACAACATAGGACTAACAGGATTAGGTAATTTGTATATAGAACAACACATATTAAAGAAAATTACATAAACTATAATCATATCTAACTTTACAGCACATATTAGTTGGCTCATTTTCTGACAAAAATTGCCAAAATTGCTGTTTAAGATTTGCAGGTGAGAGCCCAAGACTGTGTGTCAGGTACCGTGATCTGTAATACGGGGGCACCTCAGGGTACGGTTCTCGCCCCTTTCCTCTTCACACTGTACACTGCTGATTTTAGGTGCAACTCATCCAGCTGCTACCTACAGAAGTATTCTGACGACTCTGCAATAGTAGGCCTGATCACAGACGATGATGACAAGGAGTACAGAGAACTGAACCGGTTTTTTGTGGACTGGTGCCACCAGAACCACCTGAAGATTAACGCGGGGAAGACCAAGGAGATGGTGGTGGACTTCCGTAAAGGCAGATGCCCTCCAAAACCAGTGGACATCCTGGGGACGGGCATCGAGATTGTGAACACCTATAAGTACCTGGGTCTGCTCCTTAATAATAAGCTGGACTGGGCAGATCATATGGAGGCCCTGTACAGGAAGGGCCACAGCAGGCTCTACCTGCTTAGGAAGCTGAGAGCCTTTGGAATCCGGGGGGCACTTCTTAGGACTTTCTTCAACTCGGTAGTGGCATCAGCCATCTTCTTTGGAGTGGCCTGCTGGGGGAGCAGTATATCAACAAGGGACAGAAATAAACTTGACAAGCTGATTAGAAGGGCCAGCTCTGTCCTGGGGAGCCCACTGGACCCAGTGCAGGTGGTGGGTGACAGAAGGATACTGTCCGTGGTGAGCTCCATGCGGGAGAATAACTCCCATCCCATGCATGAGACTGTGATTGCGCTGGGCAGTACTGTCAGTGACCGACTGCTCCACCCTAGGTGTGAGAAGGAGCGCTATCGGAAGTCTTTCCTCCCCACCGCGGTTAGGCTGTACAACCAACACCGACCTAAGCGGAGATCATTACATACAGAGAACTGAAATATCTCTCTGCCTGTTAAATCCCCCCCCCCCCCCTCTGCTACGTCCTATCTGTCTGTCTGCTATTAATGTAATGCCTCTCACCTTGGAACATTCCTGTACATGTTGTATTTGTATTTGTATCTGCTTATCTTATCTTTGCTGCTGTAACACACTGAATTTCCCCACTGTGGGACTATTAAAGGACTATTATTATTATTATTATTATTACAGGAGGGCCTATAATTCTATTTCCTCCTCCTGCTGGTAGGTCCTTCAATCACTGACAGAAACAGTGAGTGCTAGCAGGAAGGCCCCCCCCAAGTTCCTGTGTAGCCAGGAGCCCTTCTTCCTCCACCCTCTGATTGGTGGATCACCTGTCAGCTGACAGGCTTCCTGCTAATCATTGCTTAAGCTCAATTAAAAGGGAAGATACTAGTAGATACAGATCCCAGCTTGATGAGCCAGAGCAGTGAGAGCCGCCTCAGAGCTGCTGTGTGACAGGGATTATCTTGATCTCTCATTTTTCCATTATTTGTGCCCCGGGCCCCTTCTCTCCACAGGCTTCATAGAATGTAGTATGCCATTTACCCTTTGCTGCAGAATATGTTGGCAGAGTCCTTCATAGGGTGATTTGCGAATGTCCTTTTGTAGAAAAGATAGGAGTTGCCTTCTCATGGGGGGTGTCCTTCATAAAAGGGCACAGCTAAATATACACAGACCCCATATAATAATACTAGACCCCAGATTGTTAATGGTTAAGTAAAATAAACATTTGCACTATGGAAGGTGCCCAGGCTTTTCATTAGCAAAGGTTTGTTACAGGCTGCTGTAAGCAGCCTGTAATAGTCTTCTATGGATATATAGTGGGGAAGGTAGCACAGTAGTAGCAGCAGTGCGGACCCAAACAGTCAGAGATAGGGACACAGGTTTATTTTAAAAAACAGTATATTAAATAAATCCTACATCAGGTATAAAAAAAATGGCAAACAATACTGCTCGTCCGAGCGTCTAACTACACAGTAAATGAACCGAACTATACATGTGGCTTGCTTCAGCCACACGAGAAAACAAAATATCAAATAGTACAGTGTCCAGGTTCAAGCCTCACCAGATTTCTAGTACTGCAGCTCTCCAGGATAGATCCAGGCACCTCCACACTCTCCCAGGATCTGCCCTGAACTGAATAGCCTGTTGCCTCTTATGGGCCAGTGATGAGCCCAGCCATCACACCGGTCCTGAGGCCTACTCCCTGAGGTAGAATTGAACTACTTATTCACCAGGCATAGGTGAGGAACCTGGGGGAGATATAGCGTGACTCCAGCACCATGTCACCTTCTCACAATATACTGTACAGTGGAGAAAAAAAAGTATTTAGTCAGCCACCAATTGTGCAAGTTCTTCCACTTAAAAAGATGAGAGAGGTCTGTAATTGTCATCATAGGTAGACCTCAACTATGAGAGACAAAATGAGAAAATATATCTAGAAAATCACATTGTCTGATTTTTTAAGAATTTATTTGCAAATTATGGTGGAAAATAAGTATTTGGTCACCTACAAACAAGCAAGATTTCTGGCAATCACAGACCTGTAACTTCTTCTTTAAGAGGCTCCTCTGTCCTCCACTCATTACCTGTAGTAATGGCACCTGTTTGAAATTGTTATCAGTATAAAAGACACCTGTCCACAACCTCAAACAGTCACACTCCAAACTCCACTATGGTGATGACCAAAGAGCTGTGGAAGGACACCAGAAACAAAATTGTAGACCTGCACCAGGCTGGGAAGACTGAATCTGCAATAGGCAAGCAACTTGGTGTGAAGAAATCAAAAGTGGGAGCAATAATTAGAAAATGGAAGACATACAAGATCACTGATAATCTCCCTCGATCAGGGGCTCCACACAATATCTCATCCCGTGTGGTCAAAATGATCACAAGAACAGTGAGCAAAAATCCCCGAACCACACGGGGGGACCTAGTGAATGGCTTGCAGAAAACTGGGACTTACGTAACAAAGGCTACTGTCAGTAACACACTACGCCACCAGGGACTCAGATCCTGCAGTGCCAGACGTGTCCCCCTGCTTAAGCCAGTACATATCCGGGCCCGTCTGCAGTTTGCTAGAGAGCATTTGGATGTTCCATAACAGTATTGGGAGAATGTCATATGGTCAGATGAAGCCAAAGTAGAACTGTTTGGTAGAAACACAACTCGTCATGTTTGGAGGAGAGTGAATGCTGAGAACACCATACCTACTGTGAAGCATGGGGGTAGCAACATCATGCTTTGGGGCTGTTTCTCTGCAAAGGGACCTGGACGAGTGATCCGTGTACATGAAAGAATGAATAGGGCCATGTATCGTAAGATTTTGAGTGCAAACCTCCTTCCATCAGCAAGGGCATTGAAGATGAAACGTGGCTAGATCTTTCAGCATGACAACGATCCCAAGTACACCCCCAGGACAATGAAGGAGTGGCTTCATAAGAAGCATTTCAAGATCCTGGAGTGGCCTAGCCAGTCTCCAGATCTCAACCCCATAGAAAACCTTTGGAGGGAGTTGAAAGTCCTTGTTGCCCAGTGACAGCCCCAAAACATCACTGCTCTAGAGGAGATCTGCATGGAGGAAAGGGCCATCATACCAGCAACAGTGTGTGCCAACCTTGTGAAGACTTACAGAAAACGTTTGACCTCTGTCATTGCCAACAAAGGATATATAACAAAGTATTGAGATGAACTTTTTTTATTGACCAAATACATATTTTCCACCATAATTTGCAAATAAATTCTTTAAAAATCAGACAATGTGATTTTCTGGATTTGTTTTCTCATTTCGTCTCTCATAGTTGAGGTCTACCTACCTATGATGTCAATTACAGGCCTCTCTCATCTTTTTAAGTGGGAGAACTTGTACAATTGGTGGCTGACTAAATACTTTTTTCCCCACTGTATATAGTTATAAAAAATATTAAAAGTTCAAATCACCCCGCTTTCCCTAGATTACATATACAAATAAATACATAGCTATAATAAAATAAAAATACATCGAGTTCTATAGAAAAAGACACCTTATTCAGCCCTGTGTACAGAAATATAAAAAGGTAATGGGTGTCAGAATATGTTTCAAAGTTTTGGATTTTTTAAGGTGTTAAAACATATCAAATAACTATATAGATTTCATATCGCCATAATCATATCGACCCGCAGAATATAACTAGCATGCAATTTTCTGCGTAGTAAACACTGTAAAAACAAAACCTATAAGAATATGGCACAAATGAACTTTTTCTGTAATTCCACCCCATTCTGAATTTATTTTCAGCTTCCCAGTATATTGTAAGAAACATTAAACGGTACCATTATGAGGAACAATTTGCCTTGCAAAAATTAAACCATCATACGGCTCTGTGAATGGAAAAATAAAAAAAGTTATGGCTTTTAAAAGGAGAATACAAAGCTAAAATTGAAAATCAAAAAAAGGTGTTAATGAGTTTGCAGTCGGGTAAAAGTAAACATTGGTCGGGTGACTAGGTGAGAGAGTGGGGAAGATTGGTCAGTTGACATGTCTGTATTGGCGCTATGTAAGTAAAAATGATGATAATTATAGATGTAGCCCTTGCCAAAGGTATAGCATGCATGCTTTACCTCCCCTCAGGGAGTAAATAAAGGGTCACAGCCCTGGTGCAAAAGCTTAGACTGGGCCCCCTATGCAACTTTTCCTCATGACCATCACCCCGATATGTCAATACATTTTAGCTGCATTTACATTTCCCTTTCCTTCTCCATCTGGGCCCAGACAAAAACCGCAGCAAAATCTCCAATAAAAAATGCTGTGTTTCCGCAATGTGGGACCTTAGCCTTAATCTCCTTTCTTATTTCCTTTCATGGCTGTCAGTTGGATTGAAAAAGATTTATGATACACACCTTTCCACCATCAGAAAGGAGAAAATTAACCTTTTCACGGCAAAAAAACAAAAAACAAAAAACCAAACCTAAAGACGTTTATCCAGCCCTAGTGTGTTGATGGTGACCTGTGGGCCCCCTGGCTTCTGGGTTGCAGTTGCCTCCACTACAACCCATATACTTATGCCAGTACCTCTGCCCACAGGTGCCAGCTCTTTAAATGCCAATGGCCAGGCCAGCATATGTAGGGGAAATAGGAGGTGATTGCAAATGCCAACTCTCTGAATGTTGGTGCCTGCAATCCCAAACAAGACTTATTGCTCTGGCTCTGAAAGTTAATTTCTACATGTAACATTAATATATAGTATTGGCAGGGGCGCACCTCTAATGAGGCAAAGTGAGGCGGCCGCCTCAGGCGGCGCCGCCTCAGGCGGCACTATCGGAGGGGCGGCATTTTTAATATTGTTTTTTTTTTTTTACTATTTTTTAGCCTAAACCAGCCCAAGACAAAGCTGAGCGGTACCTGTCCGGGGCTGGCTTAGGAGACCTCTGCATCTCAGCATAGGCGGCGGTGCTATGACGTCATCACGCGTCCTGCACTGAGACGCAGACATCTTATGCGCCGGTGAAGCAGAGGCAGCGGCTCCGTCATGGGATCGCAGGTAGGTGAGGATAACTTTTATTTTTTTTTAATAGGCCGTTACCTCCTGGAGTAACCCCAGCAGGTAACGGCCTATTTACTTACCTATCCCCACTCCTGCTCATGGCATAGCTAGTGGGGGGGGCAGAGGGGGCGGTTTCCCCCGGACCTACTGACTCTGTAGGGGCCCACCCTGAGGCCGCCATTAATGATTTACTTTTAACTAGATCGGTGTCTGCAGACACCGATCTAGTTAAAACCCATGCTGTCTTGTAAACCGCAAGCCACTTCAGGCCTGCGGTTTACAAGACACCAAGACCAGGCCGACGCGATGTCGTCATAGCATCGCCGCCGCCTGTGCGTGAACCCTGCGCATAAAGCAGAGGAGAAGAGGAAGCAGCGACAGCTCCATTCACTAAAGGATCGCAGGTAGGTGAGTATAACTTTTTTTTTTTTTTTTTTTTTTTTAGTGCAGTTGTGGGTTTTTTAATAGTATAAAGGGTTGTTAGGAGGGAGAAATATAAGGGAGGATTCATTAGGGACTTTATGATGATAGGGGGTTCATTTATATAAGGACTATTAGGAGGCATTACAAGGGGGGGTGGTCATTTATATAAGGGATCATTAAGGGGTATCATTTATATAAGGGGTCATTAGTGGGTATTATTTATATAAGGGGGTCATTAGGGGCGCAGTATTTATGTCAGGGGGAATCAGGGGCATAATATAAGGGGGCAATTCATTTAATTAAGGTGGCACTTGGGCTTTATTAAAGCTAAGGCCCCACGTAGCGGGCAGCAGCAAAAAAGCGCTGCAGGAAAAATCGCAGCGGTAATGAATAGCAGTTTTTCCCGCAGCTCTTTTCACAGAAAGTCCACAGAGGTTTCCTCTGTGGATTTTACTGCTTCCATTATACCTATTGGGAAACCGCAACGGTTTTGGAAATTGCAGCATGTCCACTGTGTGTATTTTTCCGCAATATGTGGATGGAATTTGCTGGAATCCCATCCACTTTGCAGGAACTGTAAAACGCTGCATTTTTTTCCCTGGGGTTTAAACCGTGGCTACACCACGGCATTTCTGCCATGTGAGGCCAGGGCCGTAAGGAGTTTTTCACCTCATTTTTATTGATGATATATCCTCAGAATAAATCATCAATAAGAGATCAGTTAATCCCCGCTGATCAGCTGTATGAAGGGGCTATGGCGTCTGTTTATATCACATGCTGTCTGTTTATAGTGACCATGTGATATAATGCCAGACTTGTCACATAGACGTGTATAGGATGAGTCTGTAGTTACATTACATGGCCTCTATGAGATGTATGATACTACATAAACAGAGAAGCGGTCACGGCGCTTACACAGATACCACGGTTCATTCAAACAGCTGATCCTGGAGGTCCAGGGTATTGGAACCCCACTCCATTTTTTTTTTTTTACTTTTTAATAAGGAAATGCCTGGGGCATTAATAATAAGGGGCACTATTTAAAGGGGGTACACAGAGAAGTTATTAATATAAAGATGCACTTGGGGGTATTAGTATGGGGGGTTATAGCATATATTTTATAATTGGGGTAGCAGCAGGATGGGTGTGTAGGTGAGGACATTGTGGGTCGGATGCCTGGAAAAGTGAGGAGCCAAAGATGTCTGTATTGCAAACTTTACAGAGACAAGTCACAGCTGGAAGAAGTGGTCATGGCAGTCCAGAGGGAAGAGAAGGGAAATGTGAACGATTAGTCAGAGACGTCACCTGTAAGTCACAAAATGTTACTGCCCTGTATTCACCTAAATGATAGAGGATAAATACCTGATTGATGGGGGTCTGTCTGCTGAGACCCCCACTGAGCCTGAGAATTTTTTTTTTTTCTCTCCACTGGGTGGGAATTCAGCCTGTCTGCAGCCAGGCTGAATATAGGCGTGTAGCTTGATGAATGGACGAACCTGCGTGGCTCTCATTCACTTCGATTGGAGTGCCAAAGATACCCGAAGTACAGTACTCAGCTATCTGCAGCGGCTCTCCTATTAAAGAGAATGGAAGCCATGTGGGCTCGTCCATCCACCAAGCAGTTATTTTCATTGTTAATGCCGTGATGTTGATCTCTGACACTGAGGTAATACAGGAAGAAGAATTCTTTTATAAACTGTTTTATAACTTTGTGTAAATTGTGCAACAATAGCAGCGTGTGAAGCTAGTAGCATGTAAACTCAATTTTTTATTTTTTATTTATTTATTTTTTTTGGGGGGGGGGGCATCTTTCTATAGTCCGTCTCAGGCAGAAAAGAGGCTAGGTTCACCACTGAGTATTGGACTACAAAAAGGACATGCTGCACTGCTTCCATAGGTAATATTTACTGTTATGGAAGGTATAGAAACATAGTAGCTCACTCAGTTTCTCATCTTTCAACAAACATCTTGTATCTACGTCTTGAGTAATATTATAGCAGCAACTGGTACAGTACATTCAGGAAGGTTTAATTTACAAGATGAAAGCACTTTTTCTAGGCAAATACTGTATATCAATTTTAGATGTAGAAATTACAGTAGCTTCCATAACGGGTCAGTGACTTCCATGTGGAACCACAAGTGCCATCATTCAAAGAGCAAGCAGTGTCCTCATTCCAATCAAGCATCTGTGGAATGGTCTTAAAAACAAGTCCAGTCCATGGAGACCCTACTCACAACTTACAGGATTTAGATGATCTACCTCAAAACAGAAGGGAAGACCTATGCAACATAAGGAAAGTTATGGTGGATCAGAGTATTTGGCTTACATTTTGAAAACTACAATATGTTGACCAATATTTACTCTTACTTAGACAGTGTAAACTTAGGCAGTCTGAAAATGCACCAAATTTATCACAGTGGCTGAGGCTGGATCCTAAATCTTTAGACTGTCTAATTTAAATTGGCTTACGTCGAGCCAGAATTTTTGTGTCACAATTTTGGCACATTTTTGGTACATCTTGGTATATTTAAGGCGTGCCTCCTTTTCTGAGAAGCCACACCCACATATCTAGCAAGCTGGAAAAATTTCAGCTTAAACAACATATGCTAAATAAATCTGGGATGTAATGTTATCTGATCATCTAAAACCTAATTCTAACTATAAAAAAATGTAAAATGACAAAGTCCATTAATGAGTTCATGTTGCGGCTGATGACTGGCACACTTGTATAAACATGCCAGCCAGAAAAAAGTGCTTGGCACAGTTTCTCTGCAAGGCATTAACAAAAAGTATTCACTTATTTGCATATGTATTAGAAGGTTTTCTGTATCTATCACTTAGAATCCTTCACATTGTCTTACAATAATAATCTATTGCATTATACTATGCAGGTAGTTCTTAAAGACAGGCATAAGTAGTTCTCCACTGGACCAATATGCGTCACAGATGTATTCTGTTTGGAGTCTCCATCACACTGTCCATCATAAATGCCAGAAAAGAATAGTATAACTGCATGCAGTGCTGCTTTTTCTGGGATAATGACAAATAACCTAAAGCAAACCTGACAGACCCCCATTATAAGTTAGTAGGGTCTGTCTGGTGCTATTGATGTCCATCATTTCACAAATCCATCACAGCTAGAATTCTGTTTCTCTGCTCCTGTGATGGAACAGAAAAAAATTAAAGCACATACATGATCCTAGCTTTATTAATACATGTTTGCTCCCAAATTCCTTGATGGTAACTGATGAAAGGCAGATTAATTTACCGGAATTCATGGCAGGCTTGATTGCCCGTTATACAAAAAGATCACTGTAGCTTAGATATCTCTTTAACGTCCCCACTGACACCCCTGTCTCCTCAGCTGCATCACAGTTTCTCTCAATAACCACTTCTTTTGGTCTTTCCTCTTCCGCCACACATGTAGATAGCAACACCATTGATCTTGTCTTCCATCAACTCCTCACAGTTTCTAAATTTACTTACTCTTCTCTGCCACTCTCTGACCATAACTTTCTGTCTCTCACCATCAGTGCTTTCTCTCCTTCACAGGACACACCTACTCATCATACATATAGGAATTTACGTGCTATTAACACCCAGCATTTCTTAGATACTCTACAGTCCTCTCTGTCCCCCATCTCTTCACTTTCCTGCCCCAATCTGGCCGCCAGTCACTATAATGAAACCATTAAGAATGCATTGGATGAGGTGGCTCCCCCCTCCACTCGAAAAGTTAGACGCATGAGGCAGAAAACCTGGCACACGCAACAGACGCGTTTTCTTCAGCGGTGCTCTAGGTGTGCTGAACGTCTGTGGAGAAAATCACGTACACCTCTACTTTAAATTTATGTTTAAATCTTATAGTTCTGCCCTTCACCTTGCCAAACAAGGCTATTTCACCGCTCTCATCTCTTCTCTCTCCTGTAACCCTAAAAGGCTCTTTGAAATTTTTCACTCCTTACTCACTCCCAAGGTGCAGGTGTCATTTACAAACCTTAGTGCAGATGACCTGGCCTCTTATTTCCATGACAAAATTGATAAGATCCATCAGGAAATAACTGCCCAATCCCCAGGTGGCATTGATCCCTAACCTACCATACTTCAGACTGTTCATTCTCATCTTTTGAACCTGTCAGCTACTTTCTTCTTCTAGCCCTACGACCTGCAGTAGTGACCCTTTCCCCTCACACCTTCTCCAGTCTCTCTCTCCTGCTGTCACGACTTACCTTATTAAAATATTTAACTTCTCTCTCTCTTCTGGAATTTTCCCATCCTCAAACATGTTATCGTAACCCGCTATTGAAGAAATCCTCCCTTGACTCGTCCTGTACTGCTAACTATCGACCTTTCTCTTACCTCCCCTTCATCTCCAAAATTTTGGAAAGCTTGGTCTATTCTCATTTAATCCGCTATCTTTCTGCTAACTCTCTTCTTGACCCCTTACAATCTGTCTTCCGCATGCTCCACTCTACTGAAACAGCCCTCACAAAAGTCTCCAATGATCTCCTGACAGCTAAATCCAAAGGTGACTTCTCTCTTCTTATTCTTTTGGATCTCTCAGTAGCATTTGACACTATTGACCATCAACTCCTCACTATGCTCAGTGCTGTCGGCCTCACGGACACTGCGCTCTCCTGGTTCTCCTCTTATCTCTCAGACTGCACTTTCTGTGTATCATTTGTGGGCTCTGTTTCTTCCCCTCTTCCCCTTGCTGTTGGGGTTCCTCAGGGCTCAGTCCTAGACCCCCTTCTCTTCTCCCCTCCCTCTACACAGCCCCCATTGGACAAACCATCACCAGATTTGGCTTCCAGTACCATCTTTATGCTGATGACACCCAATTATATACGTCATCCCGTGACATCACCTCTGCACTAATACAGAACACCAGTGACTGTCTTTCTGCTGTCTCAAATATCATTTCTTCGCTCTATCTGAAACTGAATCTCTCAAAGACTGAACTACTGCTGTTTCCACCATGTAATAGATTTGTACCTGATATGTCCATTGTAGTCTCCGGCCTTACCATAACTCCTAGGCAGCATGCCTGCTGCCTCGGGGTTATGTTTGACTCAGACCTTTCCTTCACCCCCCCATATCCAATCACTCGCACGCTCATGTCATCTCCAGCTCAAAAACATCTCCAGAATACGCCCTTTCCTTACCAGAGATACACTAAAGATACTTATTGTTGCCCTGATTCACTCTTGCCTTGACTACTGTAACTCTTTACTAATCGATCTTCCCCTTACTAAACTCTCCCTTCTACAATCTATTCTGAATGCAGCGACCAGGCTCATCTATCAGTCTAGACGCTACAGCGATGCCTCCGGTTTGTGCCGGTCGCTACATTGTCTGCCTACTAAATACAGAATACAATATGAACTTATCACCCTCATCCACAAGGCTCTCCATAATGCTGTATTTCCCTACATTTCCTCTCTCATCTCTATCGCCCAACCCATGCTCTCCGTTCACTCAAAGACCTAAGCCTAACATCCTCTATTATCAGAACCTCCCACGCTCTATACAAGACTTCTCCTGAGTTGCACCACTTCTCTGGAATGCTCTATCCCAGATTATGCCCCAATTTCTACAGCTTCAAGCGCAAACTAAAGACATCTTTTCAGCCAGGCCTATCACAACTCCTGTAAACCCTTCCGTAGTTAGAATCCCTTAAACGTACCCTTCTCTGTTTACGCTCCCACATTACCTCACAGGATATGATACCGTTTCAGACTAACTTTTATGTCCAGGCACCATCTGCACGTTAAAGGACACAACTGGTAACGGTTCATTCAGTTTTATATATCTGTAATGACAGTAACCTCTATTACAAAATTGTCTGACCATTGTATAAGCAATGCTACTTCCGATGCCGCCCCTGCTACCTCTTGCGTCACCCCCTCTACCTCACAGATTGTAAGCTCTTGCGAGCAGGGCCCTCAGTCCTATTGTGTGAATTGACTATTTCTTTGTAATGTATCTTTTTTGTCTGTACTTGAACCCTACAAATTGTACAGTGCTGCGAAATATGTTATATAAATAAAATGTATTAGTATTATTATTATTACTTTACTCATCTTCCTTCCTCCTATCTTGTGTCAGATACAAGTGGCCAAAATGTATATCCAGCTTTTTTTCTTGAGATTCACCTACAGCACCTTTCCCAATTAGCAGAGAAGAAAACAGCTGCCCATCCTCAGGTCTCTATACTCCTTGTTCACAAAATAAAGGCAATACAAAAAAACAACAATTCTGCAGGTCTTATTGGTTGCTGAGCTGTGTGCATGGACCTTGGATGGTGGCACATGGAGTCAGCATAGGATGTTTTTGTAAGGCTCCCTGTTAAAGAGATATTGTATAAAAACAATGCTTCTGAGGGAGAATAGAGCATATGGAAGCATACAGAGATCAAGTATAACATTGTATGGTTGCTGTGATATGACTTCATATAATCTGAACATTTTGGGGATCTACATGCATAAACCCCAAGAGTATAGAAGGTATCAGTTTACTCAACTGTTATATTGTCGACAAAGACATAATTCTGCATTCATAGTACATAAATCCTGACAAATTATCTGCCGAGAAAAACAGTAAATACAGTTCTTTAGCCTGTGGCCATTTCTATTCATCCACAAGGCAGTTCTGGTCTATCTCGTACTCTTTGTTACAATACCTCTCATTGAAATAATATAGACATTTTTATGTAGCTAGCAGGATGTGCAAAAATTGCCTACAAATTCAATGAAATCATGACTGTAGTCTCTTAATAATCACCCTTTGTGATACTGTTAACCAAATGACAATTAGTTCTTCATCCGCACGTTATTCTATATTGTCAGCAATATTTTACTTGCCTGCAGGCATTAATAACTGAGTTTAAATAACTTTAATGAATATAAGACCCTTTGTATTCTCTACAACAGGTGGGCCATTAGGGGGATGGTAAATCCCGGTGTCACCAAATATTACAACAGTGTGTAGGTTGTTGAACTCTACAGTTTCAAGTGGTTAAGGAGCCCTTTTCTGTTTGACCCTTATTGCTAATATATGAAATATGTGATTATCCTAAAGTAAATGCATATGTGCAACACAAAGTTCACAAATGGGTGCACATTCATCGTTGAAACTGACCAAACTACTGCATGAGATTTGGTATAGAAGAAATGGGAAGGCACTCCACATAGTTATCTGCATGTGGTTTGCTTTTATTATTGGCGTTACATCACACAAGGCACAATAAACTTAGGTATCCAATAGTGCAATGTTTTGGGTAAAACCCTTCATCAGGTGTGTGGTATTGGATGGTAGTGGAACCGCAGTAAGGTGTGACACCTCATATAGGAACGAGAGACCAGTGTTGAGGCATCCTTTGCCTAGTTTATAGTGTTTATAGTCTCCTGTGTGGTGTGACTTCCACACGCAGATAACTACGTGGAGTGCCATCTCATTTCTTCTATTCTAAAGCAAATGACTTGATATTTTCCCGTTATGGTCATATATTAAATTGATGGCCAATTTTACATAAAAAAGAATGTGTCACAAGAAAACCTCGTTTTAAAAACAAGTTGGTGTAGCAATTCTTGGATTTTTCAAAACATACATCCAGTTATAAATAACTTTGCTTAAATGAATCACACATGTGAATATAAGAAACTAGCTATATAGAAGGCTATGAAGAAGAGGCTGTTAGAAAAAACACTCAAATAATTGCTTCTGCTACACTTTGCTACTCTATGCACTGCTAGGCTTGTAGATAAGAAGCAACCAGTGCACAGAATGGAGCAATAAATCAATTAACCAGTCGGCAGCAGCCTTCTACTCCACCCCTTGCTTCTCCATAAAGTTCCGTGTATAAGGCTGGATACTGAGATGGTTCTTATGTAAATAACAGTCAGATTGAGCGTAAATTTCACCCTAACACAGTCCATGGATTCCAAAAACACCACCTAATAGATTCAGAATCGGGATCAGTAAGAATCCCGGAGCAAACACAAAGTATCCTTAAATTAAACAATTTAATACCCAAAGGGTTCAGTTCTATATATATATAAAAAGGAAAAATAACAAATGACACACAAGCAAAGAGTTTGTTTCCAGGAAGCTTGAAGGAGAAATATGGCCGACACCCAGTTCTGCTAGCTGACTACCAGATGTAACAAAGTGGTAAGGGAAACACAGTCTTTCATTGCTTGTGCTTAGCCACACCACCCTCCCAGGATACCCCCCTCTCTCACTCCCTCAAGTGGGGGATGAACAACTCATCTTCATCCGGAAAAGATGAATGTTATATCTTTGCCTCTTAGAATTGTGTCTCTGAGCTTAACTCTGGTCACGACTCACCCCCTCCTTCTGCATGCCTGACCAGTTTGGTTAACTACAACTAGTCATAAAACTTGGACATCTGTTTTTGGGCTGCAGGAAGTTAATGGTCTTAACACTGACTCCTCCTTCCGACCTTGCTTGTATACATACATACCAATGTAGACATGCATATACAATGCATTCACTAAGGATATACTGTATATATAAATAATATAATCCAGTAATAATACATACACAAATGTGCTTCTTTTATTACAAAAGTCATTTATTTTGTTTTTATCAATACTATTGAGATAATTTTATACAGAGACATCCTTCCTTACCTTTCCTCTTGGATGGGCATGTCCAGATATACATGTCACAAGATAACCATAAACAACATGATGATATGATATTTTGTCACAGGATGTTAATCTTATATATGTCTATATGTGACCACCCAGGGGTTGCAATGTAATTTCCAGCCTGTCAATGTGTTTGTTAGCTTTTTTGTTTTTTTTAATTTATTACTCAAATCAATTTTCTAAAGCCATTGCTCATGTGTCTAGACTCTCTTAGCTCATCCTTTATTAATCAGTTTTGAGTCATAAATGTGTACCCTTGAACATCAATTTGCTACCTTTTTTAACTAAAAAGGTCCAAAATTGGGTGCTGATTAATTTTAATGTATTGTATAGCAATTGGGGGTCTATTTTTCCTAAACCTTGCTTTTTGTAGAATTAAATGTCAAGGAGATTATTACATACCATTTACACTTTGAACTCAATAATAAAATAGTATGGAGTAAATTCATATGCCTCTAGTGATAACTGCAGCCACAATTTTTACATTTACATTTTTACATTTTAAGTGATCTTTACAGAAGGAGTAGTAATTTTTCACTAGTTTATCTCCTCTACAGGCTCTTTTTCTCTGATTTTCAGTTTTCCCTGATCTAATGGATATAGAAAAACCGTATAATGTCTTCCATGCACAACAGACAGAGAAGATCTTGCTCTAACTCTATTTCACACAAAGAAATGCAATAGCAGCATGGGTGACAATGCAGAGAAGTATTGACTAGTGTAAAGGTTAATCCTGCGCCATGGTGAACTATAACACTTATTGGAAATTGCAGATCACTTCTGTGTGTATCTCTGTCTCTGTCTTATTCCAACACCATTCTCTGTCTGTCTCTTCCCTCTCCATACACTTCTATTTGCAGAATGTAACCTGATCTACTGACTTAGCTGAAAGTCCATCTTGTCACGCAAGATGGATTTAGATGTGAATTTAAAGGGAATCTGTCAGGTCAATCTGGGACACTAAACCACCCACAGGTCCTTATAGACCTGGGGTTTAGTGTCCCAGATCGCCCAGTTGTAATGCAATCCGCAGGCGCATTAAAAATAAAAAACCTTTATACTTACCTACAGAAGGGTCCGATTGACGCTGTTCCGCGAGAACAGTCCGACTTATTCATGAGCTTCTTCGTTGGCACGCCTCCCGGCGCCTGCACTGTTCTTCAGTAAAGCCAAAGATGGACACCCCAGCTTCACTGCGCAATTGCCGGAGGTACAGGACATATGCACTGAAGCTGAGGTGTACTCCTTTGGCTTCATTGAAGAACTGAGCAGGCGCTGGGAGTATAGTGGCAGGGTGAGTATAAAGCTTTTTTAATTTTAATGCGGCCATGGATTGCGTTATAACAGGGTGATTTGGGACACTAAACCCCCTGTTCATATGGAAGTGCGGGTGGTTTAGTGTCCCAAATTGCCCTGACAGATTCCCTTTAAATTGAGTAAGTTCAACCTCTTTCTGATTTTATGATGCCAGAAGTCATTATTGGGTGTCTGCTGTATAACACAGCCAGTATCCACTATGGGTACTATGAAGAGGGTTATGGGGAAGAAGAGGTTGCTAGAAAAAACACTCAAGCAGTTTCTGCTGCTACTCTCTGGAATTCTGGCAATCACTGGTCACAGTAGTGATATCAGTAAGTATAGCACATGACTGCAAAGGTGAGTAATAGGCAAGACCAGTCACAATCTAAATCATGTCTTCAATTTTGCAAATTTAAAATTTCTGGAAACCCAACTCAACCTCAGTTTCCAGTTGAGTAGACTAGAGGCAGTTTAGTTTGGGTTGACACAGGCCTGAGGAAACACAAGTCTTCAACATGTAGGCAACATTATGAATGCCCCTCAGAGTGAATTTCTTTTAGGAATAAAGTAACCAGAAACTAATATCAGAGAAAACCAATAATATTTCACTGTCAATACAAAAGACAGCCTGGGAGTCCATTGAATGGAAAAAGAAAACTTGCACATTTATTTGAGTATGATTTGTTGATAGAACATCAGCAATCAAAACCACCGCTTTTTATACATGAAGCTCATTGTCTGGAAAATTCTTGGCAGTAACAATAGATCAGAGATAAATGTCTCTTTTGGTATTTATTTTCATGCAAGTCTTCAAAATATTTTACATTTTTATTCACAGCATGGTTTCAAATGATAGTTTTTTGCAATGTAAACAGCTCTAGTGTATTGACATTAAAATTTTTTACATTTTGCATAACTTTTTTTTTGCTCATTCTTCCTTGACAGGAAGTTTCTCTGTTCTTATAGGAGTGCTTTTACCTGCTTATGATCAAGGAATTTTTTCCCATGAAATGGGGCAATTGGCATAAGCCTCATGGGTTTTTTTGCCTTCCTCTGGATCAACACTGTAGGGGACTGTAGGGTTATAGGTTGGATTTGATGGACTGATGTCTTCATCCAACCTCATCTACTATATATGTAACTAGTTAAGGGCATTTGATTAGCAGCACTTGGCTGCTGCTTACACTCTTAATTCCTATGGCGACTGTAAGGGTGTACTCAGGGGCATAATTAGCAAAGACTGGGCCCCATAGAAAACTTTTGATTTGGGCCCCCCACATGGCATAATGCTCCTTTTCACGCCCACAAAATATTATTATACTTTGGGGTTTGAAGAGAATAATGAATGGAAACATAGGGAAAATGATCAACCATAAGAAAAACAGTGTTACTCACCTCTCCTGGATCCCCCAACACAGGGGAGGTGACAAACATAATAAACAGTGTTACTCATCTTTCCTGAGCTCCAATGCGGGTCTTTCAGCCTCTTCTGGTGTTAGACACATCAAAAAAATCGTCAAACGTCAAAATGATGCCAGCATTACCCACATGACGTTACACCGGCTCTGACATCATTTGTAACGTCTCTAAGACATGAAGATGCCAGAAAATGGGTGCCAGAGCCAGGAGAGGTGAGTAACACTGTTTATTATGTTTAATCACCTCCCCGGGGCCTCCGATTATTATACTCTGGGGTCTGAAGAAATAATAATAATGGTTCATTGGTGCTGAACCCCATTATAGTGTGCGGAGGGACCACTATAGGACATTTTACTATGTGGTGGGGCTACTATGGGACATTTTACTCTGTGGAGGGGCCACTATAAGGCATTATAGTGTGTGGAGGGTCACTATAGGACATTATAGTGTGTGAAGGGGCTACGATAGGACATTATAGTGTGTGGAGGGGCTATTATAGGGCATTATAGTGTGTGGAGGGGCCACCATGTGGCATTATACTGTGTGTGGAGGGGCCAATATATAAGGCATTATAGTGTGTGAAGGGGCTACTATAGGACATTATAATGTGTGGAGGGGCCACTATGGGACATTATAGTGTGTGGAGGGGCCACTACTGCATAGGACATTTTATATTGTGGAGGGGCCACTATGAGACATTTTACTGTGTGGAGGGGCCACGATAGGGCATTATAGTGTGTGGAGTGGCCACTATGGGACATTATACTGTGTGGAGGAGCCACTATGGGACATTTTACTGTTTGAAGGGGCCACTATAGAGCATTATACTGTATGGAGGGGCCACTATGGGACATTTTCTGTGTAGCGGGGCCACGATACGGCATTATATTGTGTGGAGGGGCCAATATAGGGCATTATACCATGTGGAGGGGCCACTATAGGATATTATACTGTGTGGAGGGGCCACTATGGGACATTATATTGTGGGCAGGAGCCACTATGGGACATTACACTGTGTGGAGGGGCCACTATGGTACATTTTACTGTGTGGAGGGGCCACGATAGAGCATTATGTAATGTGTTGAGGAGCCACTATAGGACATTAAACTGTGTGCAGGAGCTACTGTGAGACATTATATTGGGTGGAGGGGCTGTTATGGGACATTATACTGTGTGCAGAGGCTACTTTGAGACATTATACTGTGTTGAGGGGACACTATGGGACATTATACAGTGTGAGGGCCAATCTGGGACATTATACTTTGTGCACTATGGAACATTATTCTTAACCCCTTAAGGACACAGCCCAAAAGTGCGTTAAGGACTAGGCCTCGTTTTTCAAAACTGACATGTGTCACTTTATATGGCAAGAACTTTGAGACGCTTTAACTTACACAAGTGATTTTGAGATTGTTTTCTCGTGACACATTGTACTTCATGTTAGTGGTAAACACTAATCAATATTTTTGTATTTATTTACAAAAAAAATAGGATATTTGATGGAAATTTGGAAAAAATCGCAATTTTCAAAATGTGAAATGCTCTGCTTTTCAGACAGATAGTCATACCACCCAAATACATTAATAAATATTATCTCTGCTTTATATTGGCATTATCTTTTAGTCGTCCTTTCATTTATTTTGGATGTTAGAAGGCTTACAAGTGTAACAGCGATTTTCCAGATTTACAAGAAAATTTTCCAATCTAATTTTTTAGCGACCACTTCAGTTCTGAAGGGGATTGTAAAGACCTATATATTAGAAACCCCCATAAATCACCCCATTTTCAAAACTACACCTCTGAAATAATACAAAACAGCATTTGGGAAGTTTGTTAACCCTTTAAGCATTTCACAAGAATGAAAACGATATCGAGGTGAAATTTAGACATTTCATTTGAATCCCTTCATTTAGCCCTAAAATTGACACATTCACAAAGGGTTAAAGGAGAAAATACATCTCACAGTTTGTTATGCAATTTCTCCAGAACACAGAAATACCCCACATGGCAGTGCACGGAAGGGAGGGAGCGACACTGGGTGTCTGAAAAGCAGATTTTGCTGGAATAGTCTTCAGGTGCCGTGTCTCATTTGCAAAGCCCCTAGAGTACCAATACAAAAGAAACCCCACAAAAGTGACCCCATTTTGGAAACTACACCCCTCACAGAATTCATCAAGGGGCATAGTGAGCATTTTGACCCCACAGCTGTTTCACAGATTTTACTAACATTGGGATGTATAAATGAAAAATTACTAAAACGTCACTTTATCCCCAAAGTTTTCATTTTCACAAGGGGTTAAAGGAGAAAAAGGACCCCACAGTTTGTTAAAATTTCTCCTGAACACAGCAATGCCCCATATGTGGTTGTAATCTGCTTTTTGGGTACATGGTAGGGCTCAGAATGGAAAAAGAGCGCTATTTAGCTTTTGGAGGGCAGATTTTGCTGGAATAGTTTTCGGGTGCCATGTTGCATTTGCAGAGCTCCTAAAGTTCCAATATAATAGAAACCCCCAACCCCATTTTGGAAACTACACCCCTCATAGAATTTATCTAGGGGTATGGTGAGCATTTTGACCTCATAGCTGTTTCACAGATTTTATTAACATTTGGACGTAAAAATGAAAAATTACTTTTTTTTCCAATAAACTGTCCATTTAGCGACATATTTTAAATTTTTGCAAGTGGTTAAAGAAGAAAAAACACCCCACAGTTTGTTACACAATTTCTTCTGAACACAGAAATGCCCCATATGTGATTATAATATGCTGTATGGGTACATGGTGGGGCTCAGAATGGAAATAGCGCTATTTGGCTTTTGGAGGGCAGATTTTGCAGGAATAGTTTTCAGGTGCCATGTCACATTTGCAGAGCCCCTAAAGTACCAATACAATGGAAACACCTCAAAAGTGACCCCATTTTAGAAACTACACTGCTCAAGGAATGTATCAAGGGATATTATCATTTTCAGCCTAAAAATGCTTCCCAAATATTAATGTACAAAGTGAAAATTGAAGTTTTTGAAGAAATATCCAATTTCAATGCCTAATACATTGCGGCCACTTTGTGGCATCAGAGACATGCACTCCTAAAACTATTAAGTGGGCTATCCCAGGGACAAAAAATTATATATGTGGGTGTAAACTGCTGCTTGGGCACACAGCAGGGCTCAGAAGGGAAGGAGCACTGTGTTTTTTTTAGCTTTTGGAATATAGATTTAGAGGGACTTTGTGGATGCCATGTTGTTTTTGCAGAGTTCTGGAGGTGCCAGTAATCTGGAATTCCCCAAGAAGTGACCCCATTTTGTAGGGGCAATTTTAGGGTCTCTGCAAATGTGACATGGTGTCCAAAAACCAACAATCTAAATCTGCGCTCCAAAAGTACATAGCGCTTCTTCACATCTGCACCCTGCTGTGTGCCCAAATGGTTGTTTATGCCCACATGTATGAGACTGGTGTACCCAGGATAACGTACTTAACAATGCCATATGTGGGTATAAACAGCTGTTTGGGCACAGCCGGGCACAGAAGGGAAGGAGTGCTATTTTGGTTTTTGGAGCACAGTTTGATTTTTGTCACATCATGTCACTTTTACAGAGCCCATGAATGTAAAGTGGAATTCGCAGACATGTCACCCCATTTTGGAAACTACACCCTTAAAGGGATTTATCAAGTGGTGTAGCGAGCATTATTAACCCTTAAGTGTTGCATTCTTTTAATTTCCAGAAATGAATGCGCAGCTGATAAATGAAAAGTTAAAAATAAACTTTTTCCAGAGATTTGCCATTTCAGTGCCCAATACGTTGTGCCCAACTTATGTCTGCACAGACACACACTCCAAAAACTGTTAAGCAGGTATCCTGGGCACAACAGCTTTTGGAGCGTTTGCCTCTGATACAAGCCAGGCACAACATATTACACACTGAAATGACGTATTCCTGGAAAAATTGTCATTTTCACCTTTCACCATCCACTGCGTATTCATTTATGGATAATAAATTATAGCAACACTTGGGGATTAAAAATGCTCACTGTATCTCTGGATAAATTCCTTCAGGGGTGTAGTTTCCAAAATGGGGTCACATGTCAGCTCTGCAAAAAAGTGCAATGGCATCCAAAAAGCAAATAGTGCTCCTTCCCTTCTGTGCCCAAACAGCAGTTTATACCCACATATGACATTAAGTACGTTACCCTGAGTACACCAGTGTCATACATGTGGGCATAAACTGCAGTTTGGGCACACAGCAGGGCACAGAAGGGAAGGAGTGCTATGTGGTTTGGTATCTGGATGCCATGTCATGTTTGCAGAGCATGTAAGGTACCATAAAAGTGGATTCCCCAAAGAAGTGACCCCATTTTGAAAAGTGCACCCCTCAAAGAATTTATCAAGGGGTGTAGTGAACATTAGTATCCCAGGCGTGAATACACAGCGGATGGGTAAAGTGAATATGTAAGCTGTACGGAGTGCATTGGGAACACCAAATTCCCTACTATTTCCCCAGTAGTAGTTCCTATTATTGGGGGGGGGGGTCACTCTGGGGGTCACTTATGGTTTATTTTCCCTCGTAAGCTCTAAATTTGGGGTTTACCCTAATATACGTTCGCACAGCTTATACATTTCCTTCCTGCTGCAGCCTGTTTTGTTCTAATCATTTGGCGATTTGGGGGTTTTTTGTCTGCATATTGTACAAGTTATATTTTCTTTATTTCTCTGGTGATGTAGCCATATCAGGGCTTGTTGTTTGCGGGGTTAGATGTATTTTGTAATGACATCATCTTTGGGCGCCTATAACTTATTGAATAAATTTTATTAACGCTTTCTTGGTGGATTAAAAAAAAAAACATCAATTCTGGCACTGTGTTTTACCTTTTAAATTTTTCACCATGCAGCATAAAGCATAAGTAACATGTTACCTTTATTCTACGGGTCGGTATGATTACAGTGATACCTCATCTATATTGTTTTTTTATGTCATACTAATTTTGCAGAACAAAACCCATTTGGGGACATAAATTAGTTGTTTTTGCATTGCCATCTTCTGAGATGCGTAACATTTTTATTTTGGGGTTTACAGAAAAATCATTACTTCCGGCGGGTTTTTTCCGTTTTTTTTCCCGACGTTCACTGTGTACGTTAAATATTGTTTCAGTTTTATTGTACAGATTGTTACGGACACAGCTATACCAAATATGCATTGTTTTTATTCATTTTTAGGTTTTTTTTATATAATTCATTTTATATAGGAAAAGGGAATTTTTGGGGCTTTATTCTTTTATTAATTTTTTTTCACACACTTTATTTTTTTTTACTTTTTTTTATTTTTTCATGTGTCCCATTAGGACACCTGACCCAGCGATGCTTTGATCACTGGCTCAGTACTACTATAGTAGTACAAGTGTGTTGCTGTCTATACAGGAAATCAGCGCTATGTAGACTTCCGACCGGAGGTTATGGAGCAGGGTGTTAGCTGTCAGTTACAGCTAACACCTGGCTCCGATGCCGCTCGCTCAGATAGTGAGCGGGCAGCCGCCCCAGGGCCTATTATTACGCCCTGTTGCGCAAAGTACCAAACGAGCAGGATGTAATAGGACGTCCAATGTCATTAAGGGGTTAAAGAGGAGTAACATTAAGAATAAAACCATACTCACTTGTCCCCAGCGTTCCAGTGTCAGACACCACAGCCCATTCAGTCAAGTACCGTGCCTCATTCCCCCTGCACCCCACGTGACCGCTGAGGCCAATTAGGCACTCGCTGGAGAGGGACCAGTAATGTCACTCAAATATGTCACCAGTCCCTCTCCAGTGACTGCTGAGGCCAATCACGTGCGGTGCATAGGTTATGAGGACCGAAGAATGGACTGTAACCAGATAGACTGCGGCAGAGGCCACCAAAGCACCAGGGAATTTATTTTTCTTTTTTTTTTTCCAAATCCAGAGGGCCTCTAGATTGAGGAGTCAGTGGACTGTGAGCTCTGCTGCACTTACAGTTTAAATGCCACACAGACCCCACTGTCTTTAACTTTACTTACATAGGACTGCTGCCTTTACATATAAAGCAGGCAGCCCTGTGTTGCAGAAATGTCTGCTTTACATGGAGTGAGAGGCAGCAGTTGTAATGTCTCTGCCTGTTAAGGCCTCTGCGCCACCCTCCGCTCACACGTGCAGGAGGCGTGTTCAGTTTGATTCCTTGCTTAAGGTTCTTGTTGCTCAGTCTGAAGACTGTCCTAGTACTACTACTATGTAATTGAATTTCAGCCACACCCATTTCCTGCACCTTGTTTCTTTCTGCTCCTCAAATAGTTAATCTTAGCCTTGCCTCTATGATTGACAGCCTGTCTACCAATCAAGTCTGGGGTAGCTCCTGGACTTCCTAAAAACAGGTCATTAGCTCACACATGGTCGCTGGCTATTGTGACTCTGTCCTGTGACCTTGCCCTTGCTAAGCTGTTCCTTGCTATTGTATTGTATTACCTCCTCTGATCTCTGGCTTCCTTTGTAACTACTCCTTGGATTTCGATTTGGTACTGCTTTGTCTCTCTGGTTTTGACCATTGGCTTGCTGACTCCTCTTCTGTGTTGTTAGTCTTGTCTTATTCTGTGTTATACTTATTTCTAGGAAGGATTTGCTACCCAGTTGCTCATGTCATTAGGACAGCGTGGCAAGTAGGCAGGGACAGGGGTTGGGTCGAGTTTAGGACACACTGTCTATGTCATTCCCTTACTCCCAGGTTTCTGCAGCAGCACTGGGGAATTGCTCAACTGGCAATTCCCTTACAGCAGTCCTGTGTAAGTTACAGTTTCAGTCTGACATGGTAACTTACATAGGACTTCTGCCTCTCCGTACATGTAAAACAGTCCTGTGCAAAATTACTTCAAACAGAACTGCCTTACATGGAGAAGCTACTTTTGCTGGCCCTGCCTACTTTTATTGACTCCACCTATTTGCGCTGAGCCCACCTATAAAATGGAACCACTTTTAAAATTTTTCAAGGGCCACTTTTAGGTCCCAATTACTACTGAGATTCGCCACAGGAAAGCCGAAATAGATATATAGCATTGCAGGGACCCTTCACAAGGCTCCGAGTGGCAAGATTATGGAAGCTACACTGAAAGAAGAATGTAAGAGGGACTAGGGGGCACCACAGGAAGGGCGCTTTTTTGAGTTTGGAGAGCCATTTGAAAGGGTTAGTGCCCATGATCGGAGTCCACCCCAGATGTCAGGAAGGGTTTCACACATAAAGAACATATTTTGCTCAGAGCCAAAACAATGGCCCAGTTCTGCAAGACAACTGCAACACTGCTAACCAATATGCCTCCAATACAAACCTCTCCTAAAATTACTTGGCAATTTTTTTTACTAAATAGTATCAATATGTATTACTGAGGAGCCCATGCACTCATAGACTATTATCTGTACTGCTACCTCTAAGCACGGGTTATACAAGTTCATTCTTGTAAAAAAAAATAGTGATCATCAAATTTCTTCTTTTAGAAAAGCATACCAAATAAAAAAGTCAAATTCTTTACAAATGTATGTAGCTTCATTGTTATATCTCCTGTTCTTTCAGAATAATATTGAAGAAAAGAATTTATAACTTAATTAAAGAAGTGTCAGAAAGAAATGATATGTTAGGCTGAAAATTATATATTGTAGTAAACCCCTTACCAAAAGTGAAGTTTTAGTGTGGTGTAAATAGAGCACTGTCAGTCTGACAGACACAATTTACGGTATGCAATATTCTAAATTACATTTTGTGCACTCCAGGTGATGACTTTTATGCTGACAATATAAAAGATGAGAATGTGGAGAGCAAAATCTGGACATATTGATTAAACTATCCTAGATGTATGCATTTAAAACATGTTCTGTGAGGCGCAGCTCACCCTGGTTCTCTTGTGTCAGAAGGATAATAAGCTTAAAAATACTGGAGGAGATTTACCGATAGTGTCAAAAGATGCATGCATTCAGTCAACACTACAAATTGCAATGGTTTTATTAAAATTGCTCATGCAGTATAATTTAGTAAAAAATTTTAAGTAGGTTAAACATACTTCTGTTCTTTATGAGACTTCATGTCTTGTGTGTGTAAACAAATACTTTTCCTATTAGCCATATGCCTTTCTCAATCCTACTCATTTTTAATGCATTTTTGTGATGCAGGCCTCCAGAAATTTCTGTTGTCTCACCAGCAGTAAGAGTACAAAAATAACTTGAATTTGACAAAAGTAATTTGCCAAACTACATGTTGACAAGCCACAAAGCTTCTGGGAGAATGTCCTATGGACAGATGAGACAAAAATCGAAATTTTTGGCAAGGCACATCAGCTCTATGTTCACAGATGGAAAAATGAAGCATATCTTGAAAAGAACACTGTCCCTACTGTGAAACATGGAGGAGGCTCTGTTATGTTCTGGGGCTGCTTTGCTGTAGTTGGCACAGGGTGTCTTGAATCTGTGCAGGGTACAATGAAACCTCAAGAATATCAAGGGATTCTAGAGGAAATGTTCTGCCCTGTGTCAGAAAGCTTGGTCTCATGGGTCTTGCAACAGGTCATGGGTCTTGCAACAGGATAACGACCCAAAACACACAGCTAAAAACACCCAAGAATGGCTAAGAGGAAAACACTGGACTATTCTGAAGTGGCCTTCTATGAGCCCTGACCTAAACCCTATTGAGCATCTTTGGAAGGAGCTGAAACATGCCGTCTGGAAAAGTCACCCTTCAAACCCGAGACAACTGGAGCAGTTTGCTCATGAGGAGTGGGCCAAAATACCTGTTGAGAGGTGCAGACGTCTCATTGAGAGTTACAGGAATCGTTTGATTGCAGTGATTGCCTCAAAAGGTTGTGCAACAAAATATTAAGTTAAGGGTACCATCATTTCTGTCCAGGCCTGTTTCATGAGTTTTCTTTTTTTAAAAATTCTGTTGAAGAATGGTTGAAAAGCAATGTCTGACTTTCATTTGTTCATTTTCATAGAATTTTTATATATTATTACTTTTGTCAGATTCAAGTTATTTCTGTGACCATTGTGGGTTTTTCTTTCATTAAAAGGGGTACCAACAATTTTGTCCACGTGTGTATATGCTGAGCCTGTAGGGACATATTTTGAAGGGTCAAAAAGCTCCGTATAAACTACATCAGACAAATCTGATGTAAACAAGCTATCAGATCAAAGATATGGAGCAGGAAAAACACTTTATAAGTGGTTAAGCAACAAATCTCTTTAATAAGATATATTACAAAGTTTATAACCAGAGTTACGCTAAGGACACACAACCCCAGTTTTTAAAAACTGTCATGTGATGCTTTTTACTTACGCAAGGGATTTTGAGATATTTTTTTGTGACATATTCAACTTGATGTTAGCAGTAAACTTTAACCATATCTCTGCTTTATGTTGGCACCATCTTTTAATCATCCTTGAATTTATTTTGGATGTTAGAAGACTAACAAGTCTAATAGCAATTTTTGAAATGTAAAAGAAAATTTCCCAAACCCATTTTTTAGGAGCCACTTCAGTTCTGAAGGTGATTTTAAAGGCCTATATATTAGAAACCCCCATAAATCACCCATTTTTCTAAATTGCACTCCTCAAATAAATCTAAAGAGCATTTGGGAAGTTTTTAAACCCTTTAATTGTTTTGCTGGAATTTAGACAAATTTCATATTTTTTTTTTTTTAACTGTAATTTTTATTAAAATATTTTTGAAAATGACATAGATCAAATAAAGTATATTCCACATAACAAACAATCCGTCAAGTCTACAAAAATAAAAACAGCCACATAAAGACAAATTTGGGGAATACACGAGAACAGACAAAGGGAAGGAACAATGAGGAGAGAGACCATGCTGGGGGTCAGATTTCAGAGACCTTGTGTGGCACAATAGGTATCCCAGTGGGACCAAATTGCTTCAAATGCCTCCACCGTATGGTTAAGGGAAGCAGTCAGATACTCCAGACTGCGGATGTCCTTCAGTCGGGCTATGAATTCTGAGATTGCTGAGGGAAGAGCTTCTCTCCAATGGCGAGCTATAAGCGTTTTAGCCGCAGTACACAAGTAAAGGAATAATTTTGATGTATTTTTACTGAGACCTTTTGGAGGGAGATTCAGCAAATAAACCATGGGGTCCAAGGGAACACCCTGGATGAAGAGAATATTAGTCAGCTTCCCAACCTCAAACCAGAAAGGGCAGACCAGGGGGCACTCCCAAAAGATATGGAACAAAGTTCCTGATGTTGCCTGACATCGCCAGCAACTGGAAGGAATAGCGGGATTGAGAGTATGCAGTAAAGCTGGAGTATGATACCAGTGCATGAGTATTTTGTACTGCGTTTCCCTGAACGTTACACAGGAAGAGGATTTAGCTGCTCAGGACCAAATAACCTGCCACTGGCTGTGTGAGATGTGCTCGCCCATGGCTCCAGACCACCGGGTCATATATCCGTGGACCACAGGGGCCTGCCCCCCTTGAGAGGTCAAAAGCCCATAAATATTAGAGATCAGGCCTCTAGTAGAGGTACCCGCCCGACATAGTCGTTCAAAAGCTGTAGGGAGGGAGACCCGGGTGGATCCAAATTGGGAGACAACAAAATGAACTATCTGCTGATAGTGGAACCACTCTGAGGTAGGCAAGTGCTGTGTGGAGGTGAAATAATCGAAGGGCCTGAGCTCCAAGGTCGACAGGTCCACCAAGTCAGCTATGTGGAATAAACCCAGCTTGCTCCAGGGCTTGACCATAGCAGCAGTGAGTCCGCTTGGGAGACGTGGATTATATAAATAGGAGATCATAGATGAGTGCGAGGAGGCCAATCGAAACAGTTTAGAACAGATGTTCCAGACAGTCCGAGTAAAGCTGATAGGGCCAAGCAGCGGGGTCGTGGGCGGGGGGGGGGTGGAGGACCACAGAAATGCATTGGGATGAACAGGAGCCAGGCAAAGCTTCTCTATCTCCACCCATTTCGTATGTGCCTGGGGTGCCGCCCAGAATGGTATACTACGCAAATGGGCAGCCCAGTAATAATGCAATATGTGTGGAACCCCCAGTCCCCCTTCCGACTTACCCGCCAGCATCACCGATCGGGGAATGTGATGGCATTTGCCATTCCATATAAATTGGAATATTGCTTTCTGTAGGGATCTCAATTCGGATCTAGGGACTGCCACTGGAAGGGTTTCAAAAAAGTAAAGAAGCTTCGGGCGAAGGGTCATCTTAACCGCAGTTATACGGCCTATGAGAGAAATATGGAGTGGGCGCCACTTATCCAGGAGAGCACAGAGCTCATGAAACAGATGAGGATAATTGGCCGAGTAAAGCGTATGGTATGAAGAGGATAATTGAACGCCCAAATAGCGCAGGGAACGGTCTCTCCATTGGAAGTCAAAATTAGACTTGAGCAACTGCAAGGCCTCACTTGTGATATTTAGAGGTAGAGCTTCTGTCTTACTAGGGTTAACCTTATATCCCGATAGGTCTCCATAATCTTTTAGAACACGGAGAAGGTTAGGAAGGGAGGTATGGGGTTTAGTGAGAGTCAACAGGACATCATCTGCAAATAAACTAATCTTAAACTCTATCTCTCACAAATACACCAGAGACATCTGGGGCAGATCTAATTTGGGCCGCCAGGGGTTCAATACACAGTGCAAATATCAGTGGAGATAAGGGGCATCCCTGACGGGTTCCATTACGAATGGACAAGGGAAGGGAGGAAGCATTAGGAAGCTTAACAACTGCTGAGGGGTAAGAATAAAGAGCCCTTATAGCCGTAAGGAAGGCCCCCGAGAACCCGTATCTTTCAAGAGTGGCCATCATAAACGACCAATCAAGGCGGTCGAAGGCCTTCTCAGCGTCCAGACTTAGAAGCAAGGTGGGGGTAGAGTGACGGTTGGCTACGTCAATCAAGTCCACTGCCCTTCTAGTGTTATCTCCCCCCTGATGACAGGGGACAAATCCCACCTGGTCTTTGTGGATGAGAGACGGAAGCCAAAGGCCAAGCCTGTTTGCCAAGATTTTTGTAAAAAGTTTGAAGTCTGTATTCAGGAGGGCGATGGGACGATAATTAGAACACTCCTGGTGGTCCTTACATGGCTTTGGGACTAGGGAAATGTGAGAGTGCAGCATAGTGTGTGGGATCGGAGCTCCCTCCAAGAAATAGTTGAAAAGCTGACACATATAAGGGAGGAGATCAGAATGGAAAGTTTTATAATAAGCATAAGTGAACCCATCGGGGCCCGGAGCCTTACCATTAGGGAGAGCCTCCAGAACGGAAGCCAACTCCTCACTCGATATTGGAGCATTAAGCGAAGAGAGGGCTGAGGACGGGAGGGCCGGGAGTTGACACGAGGCTAGGTAAGAATGCAAGTCTGTCTCTGCATTGGTGGGGCTTCTCCTAGTAGGCGAGGGAAGGTTATACAGTACAGTGTAATAATCCCTAAACAGGGCCGCTATGGCATCGGGGTGGTGCTGGAGGGTGCCCTGGGAATCTCGGACGGCATGGGGCGTAGACGAAACCCGACGGTCCCTCAAAGTTCTAGCTAGATGTGTATGGGCCTTATTTCCCCTCTCATAATACCTCTGACGGCTGTAGAGGAGGAGGCGCCGGGTGGCCTGGGTGGCGAGGTCGCGGAGGTCAGCCCTGGCAGCTACTAATTGACGCAGCAAAGATAACGTGGGTCGCGACGTTAGCCGCTCAGTGAGGGATCTGATCTTACTAGTTAAAGCCTCCTCTTTGACCCTCCGGTTTCTCTTAGCCTGTGTTCCCAACGCAATATAGTGACCTCTCATTACTGCCTTATGGGCTTCCCATAGTGTGGACACAGCGGAGACTGAGTCAGAATTAACTCGAAAGTATTCTTGGAGGTGAGATCGAAGTTTACCCTGGGTCTCTCGTGAATGAAGGAGGTATTCATTAAGTCACCAGTGGCAGCGTCTAGTCGGAGAGGGGGAGGAGGACAGTGTGAGCTTCACAGGAGCATGATCTGACCAGGATATGGGGCCTATAAGCGAAGGGCTAATGTATTACCAAAAAAGTAGTCTATTCTAGAGTGGGTTTTGTGGGGGTGGGAGTAAAATGTAAAGGAGTGGGCAAAGGGATTATCCACCCGCCAAAGGTCGTAGAGGGCCGCTGACCGTATAAGGCAGCGGAACTCTCTTGCTATTCTCGTCTGAGAGGGTCCAGGAGGTCCATTAGTGAGGGTGAATCTATCCATATTTTCAGAAAAAATCATATTAAAGTCTCCACCCAGTAATAGTGCAGATCTTTCTTACATTTGCAGTTTCCCCAGGACCTGTTTAAGGAAGGGGATCTGCGAAGAGTTAGGGGCGTATATGTTGCATAAAGTGATGGGTTGACCATATAGAAGCCCCTCCAAAATAATATATCGACCTTGGGGGTCTATGTGAGAGGCCGAGACAGTGATAGGGCAGGTACGGGAAAGCAAAATAGCCACCCCTCCCTTCCTGCGACTACAATGTGCCGAGTAAGCAGAGGGGAAGAAATGTCGGGCAAAATTAAACATGCCAGTATGGTCATAGTGAGTCTCCTGGAGAAAGGCTACATCTGCCTGAAGAGAGCGAAGCTCCCGCAGGACCATTCGCCGTTTTGTGTTGGAGCCCAGGCCCTTGACATTTAGTGTAATGCACTTAACCATAGGGAATACAAAGTGAGTTTGTTGCTAGTGTAGGAGAAAATGAAGTAGAGCAGATCTCACCCAGCCATCGATGGTCCGAATCCTTGAAAAAGTAAAGGTGGAGAGTCCGGGCCACTGTAGCCAGACGGGTCTCTGAACCTGAAGAAGGGAAGGAAGGAAAAGGGGCAGAGGGGGAGGGGAAAGAGACAAAGGACATACAAAAAAAACAAGGCATAACAAAAAATAAAAAAACAAAACAAAAATATTTAGATAACACAGCTAAACTAAATCTAGTGGTCAGGACTAAATCTCCTGGCCGGGGGCAAAAAAAAAAATGTCCAAGTTAGGGCCACTAGTGACCCTACCAGGGCCCAACCAGTGGGTCCACAGCTGGACAGAGGCCCCATAGTAAAAGGGGGGCGGGCAGGAGATGGGGGGGGGACCAGCAATAGGCAGATCCAAATCAACAATTGGGGACCTAAAGAAAATAACATCTGACGGTCACTGGGGGGGGGAGTCTATCCCGCCTGACCGATAATACTAAAGCATAAGTATGAAGCAATACAGTTGTGGGACCATAAAAAACTGCGTATAAACGTAAATAACAATAGTAACAGGACACCCCTAGTAATCAAAGTAGACGTATCCCTCCCAGGGACTAGGAGGTCCTAGAAAAAAGATACAGTCACGGAGGAGGGGGCTCCACCCTCGATCTTCTGGAAGAACGTTGCTGGCGTCTAGCTGGGTTCCAAGCTGTCCAGACCGGGGGAGGCGGTGGTGGTGGAGCAACCAATTCCCAATTCTGCAGGTCGGGAGGAGGAATATCCATAGCAGTGCAGAATGGTTCCAGGTCTGCATAGAACCGTAGGATAACAGAGCATCCGTTGCACCTAGCCGTCAAAGAAAAGGGGAATCCCCAGCGATACGGGATCTGTCGGTCGCACAGAAGCTGCAGTAGCGGGCGCAGGTATCTCCTTTTCTGAAGCGTAATCCAGGAGAGGTCCTGGTAAAGCTGGATCTTGGCTCCTGCAAATTCAAAGTCTTTAAGATGACGGGCCTTGGAGAGGATAGTTTCCTTTAGTGCAAAGTCGTGCACACAGCAAATAACATCGCGTGGAGTGGGGCCCGATCCCCTGGGGCGCAGGGCCCTGTGAGCTCTATCTAGCTTGATTTTATGTGTAGATGGTTCCTGCAAAATGGAGTTGAAAATCTCCTCCAAGGTAGCATGTAAATCCTCCTATTGGTTAGCCTCAGGCAGCCCCTTGATTCTAATATTGTTGCGTCTGCCCCGGTTATCCAAGTCCTCCAAATGGCGCTGCATGTCATTAACCACCTGGCATTGGGAGAGGACAGTGTCCTGGAGGTGAGACACATGAGATCGGGTCTGGTCATGATCGTCCTCAAGGGTATCAACCCGGTTAGCAATATGTTGGAGATCTTGCCGCAGAACAACGATTTCTGTGCGTATCTCTGAACGACATGCCGTTGTGACTTTAGCAACCAGGGATTCAAAGTCCTCTTTTGACGGTAGGTGAGCAAGGTAATCAAGCCACGGTGGAGGATCAGAGGAGGTTGTTAGAGCAGAGTGTGGCGGAAGTCGGGGTAGCGGGGCAGACGGAGAAGGCGGCTGGATATGGGTAGCATAGGGGGAGAGGGATGGAGTTGCCCCCAGGTCTGCTTCTTCATCTCTGAGAGGGGGTGGGGGCTGCTGTGAGGGCACAAGACCAGGAGGTTGTGGGGGCAGCTGAAGGGTTAAATCCTCCTCCACAAGGCCAGGAGGCTGCGCAAGGCCAGGGAATGGTTGAGAGGCCACTGCTGATGCCTCCTGGAATGTCGGGTCCCCCTGGTTCTCTATGGGGGAGCCCACTGGTAAGAGTGCCGGTTGGAGCTGTGGGGGAAGGGGGGGCAGTCAGTGCTGCGGTGCGAGCAGCCGCCGCGCCTGTCTTACCAGGCAGTGAAGGGGTCCGCTGGGGCTCAGCGCCTGGGTTCTGAGGCTCTGTCGCTGGCAGGGCTGGAGGTCTGGTAAGCTGGCCTCTTTGCAGGGTGGATGCCGCTCGTGTCGCTAGCGGGGCCATTGCAGTAGTCGTAGCGGAGGCGGCCGGCGCGGCAGAGGAAGATGGCCGCCGCCTCGTGGAGGTCCACGCTGTGGATGCTGTCGGCTGCAGGAACGCGGATAAGGTAGGTTGAACGGTCCTGTCGGCTGATGCACAGTCCCCTGTAGCAGGTGCCCGTGTGGATTTTTTAGCCATGGGGGTCCAATCTAGGCTAGTGGTCCACATATAAGTTAGTCAGGCAGGAGCTCCCCAGATGTGCGTCTCACCGCATCGAGTCCCTGGCCACGCCCCCAAATTTCATATTTTTAAATAATACATTCAATTAGTCATATAATTTAAATATTCCCAAGTGGTTAAATGAGAAAATGCATTTGTTATGCAATTTCTCCCAAGGACGGACATACCTCACATTTGGTTGGTACATGGGAGGCTCAGAATGGAAAGAGTGCTATTTGGCTTCTGGAGGGCAGATTTTGCTAGAAGTGTTTTTGGGTACCATGTCTCATTTGCAGAGACCCTAAAGTACCAATATAATGGTACAGCACAAAACCCACATTTTGAGATTCCACTTACCTGGCAATTCAGGGGCTCTGAAAAAGCAGCATAACATCCAAAAACCAAATAGTCTAAATGCATAATCTGCTGCTTGGGCACACGACAGGGTACAGATGTGAAGGAGTGCTATGTGGCTTTTGGAGTGCAAATTTAGAGTTTGTTTCTTTTTTGGAAGCCATAGAAAAATTTGTTCGTTTTTTGGACACAATAAACCATTTGCAAAGACCCTAAAATGGCCCCTACAAAATGGGGTCACTTCTTTGGGAAGTCCAATTTACTGGCATCTCTGAGGTTCCGAAAAAACAATATGGCGTCCAGAAACCAGTAGCTCTAAATCTACACTCCAAAAGCTAAGAAGCGCAGTGCACCTTCCCTTTTTATCCCTGGCATGTGCCCAAACAGCAGTTTACAACCACATATACAACTTTTTGTACTTGCAATAACCCACTTAAAAGTTTTAGGCAAGTGTGTCTCTGTTGACCCAAAGTGGGCACAACACAATGGGAACTGAAATGGTATATTTCCTTAAAAATTTTAACAAAGCCCATAAATTTTTGGGAGGCACTCTTGGGCTCAAAATGATAATAATAATCCTTGAGAAATTCCTTTAGGGGTTTAGTTTCTAAAATGGGGTCATATTTTGGGTGTGAATTTATTTTTATCTCAGGGCCTTTGCAAATACCCACCAATGCAATGTAAATGTCCAAATTAGGCCTCAAATGCGCACAGTGCTCTTTCACTTCTAATCCCTGTTATATTTCCAAGCAAAAGATTAGGGCCGCATGTAGTGTATTTCCAAAGTCGGGAAACAGAGCATAATAATTGAAATGTTAACGTTTCACAGTGCCACAAGTTGGGCATGACATGTCGGGCACTGAAGTAGAATATATCTGGGAATAGTTCAATTTTTATTTTGCATGATCCACTGCACATTTCTTTTTGGAATCTCTTTGGTCAAAATGCTCACTATACCCCTTGATAAATTCTATGAGTAGTGTAGTTTCCAAAAATGGGGTAAATTTTTAAGGGTTTCTTTTGTACTGGTCCTTTAGGGACTCTGCAAATGTGAAAACTATTCCAGCAAAATCTGCCCTCCAAAAACCAAATAGTGCTTTTTCCATTCTGAGTTCCGCTATGTAACCATACAGCAGTTTACAACCACATATGAGTATTGCAGTGTGGTGCTCTTTCTCTTTTAACCTTTTGTGAAAATGAAAAATTTGGGGTTAAGTTGACGGTTTATTGGAAAAAGGTACTTTTTTCATTTTCACATCCCTTGTTATATTCTGGGAGGGTGTAGTTTCCAAAATGGGGTCACTTTTTGGCGTATTCCATTGCATTGGTACTTTAGGGTCTCTGCAAATTCGACATGACACCTAAAGCTATTCCATCAAAATCTGCCCTCCAAAAGCCATTTAGCCCTCTTTCCAGTCTGAGCCCCGCCATATATCCATATAGCAGTTTACAACCACTTATGGCATATTGCCATGTTCATGTTCATGAAATCTACAGTTTATTGGAAAAAAAGTAATTTTTCATTTTCATGTCCTAATGTTAATAAAATTTGTGAAACAGCTGTGGGGTCAAAATGCTGACTATATCCCTTGATATATACTGTGAGTGGTGTAGTTTCCAAAAAGGGGTCACTTTTGGGGGGTTTTCACTGTATTGGGTTCAAAGGCTCTGCAAATGTGACATGGCACCAAAAAACTATTCCAGCAAAATCTGCCCTCCAAATGCCAAATTGCACTCTTTCCATTCTGAGCCCCGCTATATACCCATACAGCAGTTTATGACCACATATTGGGTACTGCTGTGTTCATGAGAAATTGTTTGATGAACTTTGGGGTGCTTTTCCTCCTATAACCTGTTGTGAACACGATAAATTTTGGGATAATGTGACATTTTAAGAATTTTTAATTTCACGTACCAATGTGAATAAAATCTGTGAATCAGATTTCATAAATAAATGCAAAAAATATTTATCAATATTTACCACTAACATGAAGTACAATGTGTTGTGAAAAAACTGTCTCAAAATCACTTGGGTAAGTTAAAGCATCTCAAAGTTATTGCAAATATCCCGTATGTGATCCTAAATGGCTATATGGGTACATGATAGGGCTCAGAACAGAAAGAGCACTATTTGGCTTTTGGGTGGAAAATTGTGCTGGAATAGTTTTCAGATGCCATGTCTGATTTGTAGAACCCCTAAAGTACCAATACAATGGAAAACCCGAAAAAGTGACCCCATTTTGTAAACTACATCACACAAACTACTACCCCACAGCTGCATCACAGATTTTATTAACTTTGGGATGTGAAAATGAAAAATTACTATTTTCCCAGTTAAACATCACTTTAGCCCCAAATTTTTCATTTTCGCAATGCGTTAAAGAAGAAAATGCACCCCACAGTTCTTTATACAATTTCCTGAGAATACTGAAGTACTCCAAATGGATGAAAACTGCTGGGGTATAGTGAGCATTTTGAGCCTAAGAGTACAAAGTTAAAATTGACATTTTTAAAGAAATATGCCATTTTGGTACACAATATGTTGTGCCCTCTTTGTGTCAACAGAGACACGCACTCCTAAAAATTTTAAGAAGATTTAGATTTTGTTTGTTTTTTGTGCACATGTTATATTTGCAGAACTTTTAAGGTGTCAGTAAATTGTAATCATCTAGGAAGTTACCCCATTACATGTAACCTTTATTCTTTGGGTCAGTTTGATTATGATGATACCTAATGTATATTTTTTTTTTATGCTTTACTAATTTTTCAGAATAAAAACCTATTTTTGACAAAAAAGCAAATGTTTTTGCATTGCTATCTTTTGAGATATACAGTGCCTTGCGAAAGTATTCGGTCCCCTTGAACTTTTCAACTTTTTGCCACATTTCAGGCTTCATACATAAGGATATAAAATTTTAATTTTTTGGTGAAGAATCAACAACAAGTGGGACACAATTGTGAAGTGGAACAAAATTTATTGGTTATTTTAAACTTTTGTAAAAAATAAAAAACTGAAAAGTGGGGCGTGCAATATTATTCGACCCCTTTACTTTCAGTGCAGCAAATTCACTCCAGAAGTTCAGTGAGGATCTCTGAATGATCCAATGTTGTCCTAAATGACTGATGATGATAAATATAATCCACCTGTGTGTAATCAAGTCTCCGTATAAATGCACCTGCTCTGTGATAGTCTCAGGGTTCTGTTTAAAGTGCAGAGAGCATCGTGAAGACCAAGGAACACACCAGGCAGGTCCGTGATACTGTTGTGGAGAAGTTTAAAGCTGGATTTGGATACAAAAAGATTTCCCAAACTTTAAACATCCCAAGGAGCACTGTGCAAGCAATCATATTGAAATGGAAGGAGTATCAGACCAAGACCCGGCCGTCCCTCTAAACTTTCATCTCAAAGAAGGAGAAGACTGATCAGAGATGCAGCCAAGAGGCCCATGATCACTCTGGATGAACTGCAGAGATCTACAGCTGAGGTGGGGAGTCTATCCATAGGACAACAATAAGTCGTACACTGCACAAATCTGGCCTTTATGGAAGAGTGGCAAGAAGAAAGCCTTTTCTCAAAGATATCCATAAAAAGTCTCATTTAAAGTTTGCCACAAGCCACCTGGGAGACACACCAAACATGTGGAAGAAGGTGCTCTGGTCAGATGAAACCAAAATCTAACTTTTTGGCCACAATGCAAAACGATATGTTTGGCGTAAAAGCAACACAGCTCATTACCCTGAACACACCATCCCCACTGTCAAACATGGTGGTGGCAGCATCATGGTTTGGGCCTGCTTTTCTTCAGCAGGGACAGGGAAGATGGTTAAAATTAATGGGAAGATGGATGGAGCCAAATGCAGGACCATTCTGGAAGAAAACCTGTTGGAGTCTGCAGAAGACCTGAGACTGGGACGGAGATTTATCTTCCAACAAGACAATGATCCCAAACATAAAGCAAAATCTACAATGGAATGGTTCACAAATAAACGTATCCAGGTGATAGAATGGCCAAGTCAAAGTCCAGACCTGAATCCAATCGAGAATCTGTGGAAAGAGCTGAAAACTGCTGTTCACAAATGCTCTCCATCCAACCTCACTGAGCTCGAGCTGGTTTCCAAGGAAGAATGGGCAAGAATTTCAGTCTCTCGATGTGCAAAACTGATAGAGACATACCCCAAGCGACTTGCAGCTGTAATCGCAGCAAAAGGTGGTGCTACAAAGTATTAACTTAAGGGGGCCGAATAATATTGCACGCCCCACTTTTCAGTTTTTTATTTTTTTAAAAAGTTTAAAATATCCAATAAATTTCATTCCACTTCACGATTGTGTCCCACTTGTTGATTCTTTACCAAAAAATTTAAATTTTATATCCTTTTGTTTAAAGCCTGAAATGTGGCAAAAGGTTGAAAAGTTCAAGGGGACCGAATACTTTCGCAAGGCACTGTATAACATTTTTATTTTTCTGTCTACATAGTTGGATGAGGACTTTTTTTTTTATAAGACAAGCTTTATTTTTTATTGTTACATACAAGTTTTTGATGACTTTTTATTCAATTCCACCTCTGTATGCCCCCCAATTTCATACAAAGACATATCGATAAAAAAAAATTGCATGTTTCACGATGCCGTACTTACAGTGGTATTCCCCCAAAAGTTAATGCTTTAATTAAACTTTTCACTTAAATAGAGATTATACATTTACTGTATATAAAACTGAAAAACCTCTGTAAGGTACAGTGAATGTCTCACAAAACTTTTTGAGCAATTTGTATAAGATATAATTGGTGACATGTTAGGTAGGAATTTTTAATTGAACACATTAGTGGTAGTCTTTTAAGTTTCTGGGTCGACTTTACATTAAGGTTTACATGACATTAAGTTTTACATGCTACAGTATGTAAAAAATCCAGAAATGTTGAAAACCATTGAAATCTTCTACATACGTATTGCTCAATAAGGTTTACATGTCACAATAAATGTAAGGGAAAGTATCTGTCACTGACAGCTGATCAAGATTTGATTTGTATCATGGTAAATTCTAGAATAGTCATATACTATTGTCTATTTTTATTTATCCATAAGTGGAAACATTTTCTGTGTGTCTCATAGCAGGATCAATATGTACAGATAAAAGATTTAATGGTAAGAAGCATATCTAAGTGGGGCAAGTGTCATGAATTTCCTTTCTTAAATCGTAAAATATATTAAACCCTTGAGGATCTGACACACCTTTCGTAAAATTAATGATCTAACGCTCAGTGATTGTGCCAACTTGGCTTCAGATGAAAATGTTTGCTGTAAAGATTGGATACAAAGTAGATGCACCTCCAATACAAGGTCTAGTTATAACAGCACTTTTACTGCCACCAAGAGGCAATATAAGGAATGAATGCATACTCAACTACAACACATATATATCTATATCCATTCTATCTATCTATCTATCTATCTATCTATCTATCTATCTATCTACAAGGCTGACTGTTACTGTGTAACGATTGCGGTCGCAGGGGGGTGCAACCGCGACTGGACTCGGCGGGGTATGAGGGCTGCGGCCAGCTGGAGATGGCCGGGGCCCCGGACCACTATGATAGCAGTCAGGGAAAGCCTGGTTCCCTTACCGCTATACATATTGCAAATGAAAATGGGCCCCGGCACATGACCGCTGAGGACCAATCACAGGCCTCAGCAGGGACGTCTGAAGATGGCCGAAGATGCTGAAGACAGCAGGACAGACCAAGGATGCCCTGGAAAGGTAATGCAAGGTGCGTATCAGTGTTTGTTATTTTTATTCACCTTCCCTGGGCCTCCGATTATTATACTCTGGGGTCTGAGGAGACCCCAGAGCATAATAATAGCACCGTAGCGGAGGGGGGCTGTTGGGAGCATATAATACTGTGTGGGGGGCCACTGCTGGGCATTTAATACTGTGTGGGAGCCACTATGCAGTATATAATACTGTGTGGGGGGCACTACTGGGCATATAATACTGTGTGGGGGCCACTGCTGGGCATATAATACTGTGTGGGAGCCACTGTGGAGCATATAATACTGTGAGGGGACCACTGTGAATCATATAATACTGTGTGGGGACCACTATGGAGCATATAATACTGCGTGGGGGACACTATGGAGCATATAATACTGCGTTAGGGCCACTGTAGGGCATATAATATTGTGTGGGGGCCACTGTGGAGTATATAATATTGTGTGGGGGATACTCTGGCATATATAATACTGTGTGGGGGCCACTGTGGAGTATATAATACTGTTTGGGGGCCACTGTGGAGTATATAATACTGTGTGGGGGCCACTGTGGAGTATATAATACTGCATGTGGGCCACTGTGGAGTATACAATACTGCGTGGGGGCCACTGTGGAGTATATAATACTGTGTGGGGGCCACTGTGGAGTATATAATACTGTGTGGGGGCCACTGTGGAGTATATAATACTGTGTGGGGGCCACTGTGGAGTATATAATTCTGTGTTGGGGCCACTGTGGGTATATAATACTGTGTGGGGGCCACTGTGGAGTATATAATACTGTGTGGGGGCCACTGTGGAGTATATAATTCTGTGTTGGGGCCACTGTGGGTATGTAATACTTTGTGGGGGCCACTGTGGAATACATAATACTGTGTGGGGGCCACTGTGGAGTATGTAATATAGTGTGGGGGCCACTGTGGAGTATGTAATACAGTGTGGGGGCCATTGTGGAGTATATAATACTGCGTAGGGGCCACTGTGGAGTATATAATACTGCGTGGGGGCCACTGTGGAGTATATAATACTGTGTGGGGGCCACTGTGGAGCATATAATATTGTGTGGGGGCCACTGTGGATCATATAATACTGTGTGGGGGCCACTGTGGGGCATAAAATATTGTGTGGGGACCACTGAGGATCATATAATACTGTGTGGGGGCCACTGTGAAGCATATGATACTGTGTGGGTGCCACTGTGGAGTGGCTCTATTAACAGTATCAGGACCTGTTCATACGGTGGTATTTGACACTGATTTTGCAGCAGATTCCTCCCTCATTCTGCCTCCTATTGAAACTAATTGGAGCAGGAAGCTGGAAAAAAAAATGTCCTTCTGGACCTTGCCGCAGATTCTGCAGCTGATTCGGAGGCCGCGGCTTGAGACTCCGTACTGGTTAGACTCATTCATTTGGCCTAATCAGCGGTGGAAAACCACAAGGGCATGCTGATGTTCTGCACCGTGAGCCGGGGGCAGAAGATAAAGAAGAATCTGAGGCAGATGTCCGCCTCAAATTCCTCCGATGTCTGGACAGGTTGTACAGTATCTACTTGTATGGAATGGACTGTATTACACTCCACTCCAGTAGGTCTGCCTCAGCAAAAAAAAACACAGTTTTTTTGCTGTATTGTGCATGAGTTACTCCAAAAAGGGTGCCCACTGGGGCTCTGTCGCCCAAGGGCCCACACAATCCTGGAGCTGGCCCTGTGTGTGTGTATATATATCTATATATATATAGATATATATAGATATATATATTTACAGTACATAGCATAGTAATGGGTTTTTAACCAAAGTTAGTTAATTAGAAAATGCATATCCATCCATATCCATATGAATCCATATGTATTTTGCAACTGCAACAAATTGTATAGAATGTTTTAGCATTTATAATCCTATACTATATACTTATATACTAAATAAAGCTATGTTTCTTTTTTGTTTTGTGCATATAATGCTTAATCTCTAATAGAAAGTTATGCAATATGCAATAGGGCAGCTTTACTATTGCTGTTATGAGTCAACCCTGAAGTAAAATGGGTGTCTTCTGGCATATTTAGATTAAGATCAATTTTTTCTGACTCACTCAATAAAACATAACAAAAAAAAATAATGCCAAACTGCTCCAAAATTTTGGAATAAAATTCTAAACTAATAGGTGGTATAAACAAAATGCTCAATATTTATCATCCAGCTTCAGCCATTGTGATAATTCGGGCATATTTTTAGGCTGCCTGTCTAAATTTACATTAGCTATTACTAAATGTAAGCCTTTGTGTTTCAGTCTATCATCATTTTCAATAACTCTCATTGCTATTGCTAGAAGACAACATTCTTATTCTCCTAGCAGCTAAAACATGTAACAAAATGCGCTATTGAAAGGAAGATACAGTTACGGTATATCCAGAAGACTATCCTCTCTGACTTGAATACATCAGTGGCACAAATTTCTCTCATTATTTTGTCACAGCCTGGGCTACATCTGCTTCTTATAATATCACAGGGGCTCATACCAATGAACAATCTAGTGGCACAATCACTCCGAGAGCACGCACTAAAGCATTATACTGTCTAGGGGGGGCCATAAAAAGGGGCAATATTAAGTGTGAGGATCATAAAAGGTGGCATTATAATATGTGAGGGCCATAAAAGGGGGCAATGTATCATGTGGGGCCAGTTAAATGGGCAATGTACCATGTGGGGCGATAAGAGGGCAGTGTATTATGTGGGGCCAAAAAAGGTGTCAATGTACTATGTGAGGGCCATAAAATGGGGCAATGTACTAGACAAATATAACATAATAACATATTATGCAATGGATATTTCCAGGAGTGAACAAGGGGTATGTTATAATAAACCAGTTTTAATATGTGATATTGATCATGCATTTATTTGCACTTTTACATATTGCATATTTTACTATTGATCTGCCGTTTATTGGATTATATAACCAATCTATACATGGAAGGCATTGGGTTATATACCTATATAAAATAATAAGAAGTGCATGACGTAATATGTAGGCCTTGTTTACTTTTTATTTTGGCTGTATATTCTGTGATTTTAGGTTAACCACACTAAAATATAGCAATGAAATGTTATTCTATTTTAAGTTATTGGATTTCATGTATTTTGTTTCAAATCTATTTTTATTTAACAGGGAAGTACAGTACGTACATCAAATCACGTATGCAAAAGAAAAGAGATTTACATTCAAAGGTCAGAATACAATAAGTAGACATACAATTATACATATGCACTAAGAGGGGACAGAGGTGAGGTTTGAGATGACTACAAGGAAAGGGTAGAGTAGGAAAGTGTACACAGACATAGGGTAGAATCTAGTGAGAACCTGGTATTGGGGACAAGAAGCGACTAAAATAATAACACAACAACATATCCTGAAAAGAGAGAATAACCAACATATAATAAACTGTCCTATCAAATGACTCAGGGTGAAAGAACATGAATCTGTAAAATGGGGGTGGGAGTTGTATAATCTATGACTTATAACTAAGGCAATGGAATAAAAGATACAATAACTGTACATCGAGCCTCAGGAGTCTGAGGTGTCCGAAGTAATTAGGGCACTAAATTCTGGGCAAGGACGGAAAGACAACCAGGGTTGCCAAAATAAGAAAGATTTGGAGTTGGTACATAATTCATACTGGGATATTTCTTCCATATGGCATATATCCGTCACTTTACTCAGCCATTGTGAAATAGATGGTGGCAAGGTTTTTACTCAATGAAGGAGGATGAGAGATTTGCAGCCTGTAATAGTAGTAAAAAAAAGTGCGAGTTGGAGGTGTCTGATATGTGGGGTGGGATATCCAGTATAACATGTGCAGGAGTAAGAGTCAAGTCAAGACAGCAAATAGAGTTAATTATTCTTTGTATTTCATGCCAAAAGGGGCAGATATTAGAACATGACAACCAAATATGCAAACCCACACCTGAGAGGCACCGCCAACATATGGGCTGGTTTGTAGGGTCAATGGAGTGAAGCCATTCAGGTGTCTTGTACCATCTTATAGCTCAATTCCTGGAGTTTAAGACATCTAGAGGGACCATGGAAATATTTCAGAATACTGTTGGTTTCTTCCTTTGTCTAGGATAAGGTCAACTCTTTCTCCGAAGCTGTAATAAAGTTGGGTAGATATTGGAAGCAATTTCTTAGGCCTCCTGCACACAAACATATTTTTTTATCCACAATTGCTGACCCACAATTGTGGATAAAATTACAGACTATCACATTTTAATGGGCCCATACACACAGCCATAATTTTTGCAAACTTTTGTGTCTGGGCCAAACTGAAGAGCCGGAAATTATGGAGCGTGTCCTATACCTGTCTGTAATTGTGGCTCTGTCAATTCATTTGAATGTATTGGTCAGTGAAAACCATGGATGACAAACAGATACTAACTCCTGCATCATTCTTGCTGTTTTTACTGACCAGTAGACTGTACAAGGTCATGTGCAGTTGGTCTTTTATATGCACCTAATGAGATGAGCCATGTAGTCTACCTCCTTGAGAATAGCTATGAGGTGTGATTTCAATTGGTAGGAGAGGAGGAAATATTGGGCCAGGACGGGAGATATCGCAGGAATATCGTCTTGCATGGAAAGGAGGTCATCAGGTAGAAGGGCCGGGAGACATGTCGAGGTAAGATCCATGGCAATCTGGTGAGGGATAGTAGATGAAGCGATATGTATGGGAGAGTTCACATGGCCTTTGCTAATGTCCGTTGCTGTCTTCTATGATAGGATGAGAGCAACGGACATTAAACTGTCACAGAAAACTGTCACAGACTGTCAAAAACACAGCCAAGATTTCTTTTTTGTGGCCAGGTTATCTAATCATGTATGTAGTGTCCGTGTGTGATAACCTGGCCACAATAAGGAAATCATGGCTGGGTTTTTGACAAGTACCAGACCATAGTAAGTTCCTGCACTCATAGTTGTATCCGTTTGTAACTGATCAAGACAAAGACTATCACCACTAAGTTGGATAGAGAAAATCTTTAAAACCCCACAAAATTTTTAATTATTTATACTTGTAAAAATGTTTACAAATTTAAATATTGTTATGTTCATGGGGAAACCACTTTAATTGATACTGCAGTGTCCTAACTCATTTCCAGTATATAAGGCAGGGGCCCTACGTTGCAAAAACGCTGCGTTTTACGTTACCTGCAAAGTGGATGGGATTCTGGCTAATCGCATCCACACTTTGCAGAAAAAAATCTGCAGAGGAAGTGCTGCAATTTCAAAAACGTTTTTGTAAATTGCAGCATGTCAATTATACCTACAAAAAAATTGGTGTTTTCTGTATAGGTATAATAGAGGCAAAAAGTGCTTTCTTTTTCGGAGAAAAACGCAATGGGTTTCCGCCACGGTCTTTTCCACCGCATTTTTGGGCTGCGGCTCACTACGTGGGGTCTAAAGAATACTTTATTTTAGTGGAAAAAGTGTGCAGTGTACTAAGAGGGGGAAAAAGGGTGTTGTAGGGAAGTTAGCACTGGTGATTTTGGAGAGTAACTATGTAAACTAATAACACAAATGTACATATTTTTAAATTATAGCTGAGAAATAGCAGAATAGTTTCATATATTTCAAATAAATGATTTGCTGGTATTTCTTATAAAAAAAAAAATGGTCTATGGAGAGAAAATGGTATAAATAATAAAATATTAATTACTTACATATGTAATTCCCTCTGCTCCAGCGCCATTGCTAGTCCTACAGCATTGACATCATCTACATCAATCACTGTCCTCACTTGTGACACTTTCATGCAAAACACTTGACCACTTGATCACTTGAGGTCAATGATTGACTGCAGAGGTCACATTAATGATATATGTGATGCCTTTTCTGCATAACTTTTGCAAAAACAAATACAAAAAGTTGCAACAGCACTCTGTGAGCACCAAGAGCATTACTGCAAATACCAACTGTATATAAGGATACTTGAAAATGTTGTCCTTGGTGTTTCTATTTTGATCAAACGGTAATAGCAAGCCCACCTGCCAGAACAAGATGACCTCTGTGTGTCCCTACACTAAAATGACTCACCTCTCTCAGGGCCTTGGTCTCCTATGAATTAAGTGCAAATGTGTTTTTTGGCCATATCATGCCCTGCATACAGAACATGCACTGCATTTCTTGTTCACATTGTTTAGGTGTGCTGTCCAATTTTTCACATGGCAGTTATATTGCAAAAATAATATTTTTTTATAGAAAAATGAACCCATTTTCAGACCCCAGAGTATAATGATCGGAGGCCCAGGGGAGGGGAGGGAACATAAAAAACAATGTTACTTACCTCTCCTGTGCTCCGATAGGCTTCGGGCCTGTTTGGTGATGTCCCAAACGTCAGCCAACATCTGGTCCAAGTAGCAGGGAGTGCGCCGGAGTCAGAGAGAGGTAAGTAACATTGTTTTTTTATATTTGTATCCTCCCCTGGGTCAACGATCATTATACTCTGGGGTTTGAAAAGACTGTGTGCAGAGGCCACTATGGGGCATAATAGTGTGTGCAGGGGCCACTATGGGGCATAATACTGTGTGCAGGGGCCACTATGGGGCATAATACTGTGTGCAGGGGCCACTATGGGGCATAATAGTGTGTGCAGGGGCCACTATGGGGCATAACAGTGTTTGTAGGGGCCACTATGATACATAATAGTGTGTGTAGGGGCCACTATGGCGCATAATAGTGTGCACAGGAATGCGGTTTGTGCGGAGGTGGGGGGGCCCCATGTCAAATGTTTGCCTTGCTGCCCAGCCATTCCTAGTTACGCCACTGTTCCAGTCATCCCCTCTGTGGGACAGTTGTATAATGTCAATAACACAAAAGCTTAGAACATTAAGAGTATGATCACATGGAGGAATTTAGTTCTGAATTTGAGGCGGATTCTACCTCAACATCAGCTCCAAATTCCACCTGAAACCAGACTCCATTGATTTCAATGGGAGTCAGATGATTTTTCCTCTAGCGAATTTTTCCTCTAGCAGATTTTTTCAGCTAGCGAAAAAATAAGCATCATGCTTTATCTTCAGGCAGATTTCACTGATAACTTCCATTGAAGTGAAAGGGAGGCAGAAAATACCTCCTGGCAGGTGTAGATTTTGAGGCAGAATTTGGACATGCAGAAAATTCAGATAGGAAAAATTTGGCTTCAAATTTCTGAAGCTGAAATTTTCAGCTAGGAAAAATTCCTGAAGCAGAATTTTCAGCTACGAAAATTTCTGCTGTGTGAACAGCTCCTAACACTTATTCATAATGACATGCAAATCGTCACTTACCCTTCTTCTTAGCTACCTTTTGGTCTTCCCCACAAATAGTGAAGGGGACATATATATGTACCCAGGTAAACCACCTTTGCTCTCTTACAGTTAGAAAAGTCATGCATGGTGTGAAGAATATCGCCTTGCCAAGCCCCTTGGCCTACCTGCGATCACCCTTCTTAACCTTCGGCTCAAAACCCGTGAGCGGGCCGAGTTCGTAGGATAGAATGAAACGAGCTGTATAAATTTTACATATTTAATAACCCAAGTGGGTCGGTACTAATTAATAGCATATACAGAAATATACAATATTAATATGATCAAGCATAAATATACGAGCAAAAGTGCGATAATACAGCACATAAAACAAAAATGGGAATAAAGCATAGAGTAATACCAGACCTAAGGAAGCGTCCGGAGCACAGCTCTCTCTTAGCTGCCTCTCTTCCAGGCTTCACACAAAGACAAAAGACCTCACCCCCACCTCAGTGTGAAGACCCTGTCCAGCTCCACCCTTCATCCCCCCCAGCCAGCCCTCTCCTCACGAAAAGAGGAATCTATGCCAGTTAGAAGGAAAGGTGGGTGCCTGGGTTAGTTTCAGGTCATTAGCCCACACTCCCCCCTTTGGACATCTGGGATATCACACTGACGGGTCATAAAGACCCTCTCTCCATGGTATGCACATAAAACCACTGGAGCGAATTGACCACATCACACCTCATCATCACACCTCCCCTTTTTAGAGCGTGTCGGGAGGAAGGAGGAGCCTCCGTTCCTCTTCCACCCGCACCTCCGCAGCCTCACCCCGCCGGGACAGGCCATCGGCATTGCCATGGGCCTGGCCAGGCCTGTGCCGGATGTCATAGTTGTATTGCTGCAGCACCAGGCTCCAACGTAACAACCGTCCATTCTGACCTGCAACACGTTTGATCCAGATCAGAGGGTTGTGATTCGTCACCACGGTGAAGTGGCGCCCATACAAGTAAGGCTGCAGATGCTGCAAGGCCCAAACAATTGCTAGGCATTCCTTCTCCACTGTGGCGTAGGCCACCTCCCGCGGCAGAAGCTTTCGGCTGAGGTACTGCACCGGGTGCTCTTGCCCCGCTGAGTCAAGCTGGCTCAGTACGACACCGAGTCCGTAGGTGCTGGCGTCTGTCTGTAGCACAAGCAGACGTGACTCATCGTATGCCTGAAGTACAGGTGCGTTCGCCAGGGCCGCTTTCAGGGCCTGGAAGGAGCGCTCGCAAGCATCCGTCCACTGGACAGTTTGCGGCAACTTCTTCTTGGTGAGGTCCGTCAAGGGGGCAGCCAGAGCACTATAGTTCGGTATGAACTTCGTATAGTACCCTGCCGTACCCAGGAAAGACATCACCTGTCGCTTGGTCCGGGGGGTTGGCCAGGACGTGATTACATCCAGCTTTTCAGGTTCTGGTTTCAGGGTTCCCCCACCTACCTGGTGTCCCAGGTATTGGACCTCGCGCATGCCCAGCTGACACTTTTCCGGTTTGATGGTCAAGCCCGCACTGTGGATCCACCTCAGGACCTGCGCCAGGTGATGTAGGTGTTCCTCCCAAGTGGAGCTGAAGACGGCAATGTCATCCAGGTATGCAGTGGCAAACCCTTCGCATCCCGTCAGCAGGGAGTTGACCATCCGCTGGAAAGTGGCAGGGGCATTCTTCATGACGAATGGCATGACAGTGAACTCGTACAGTCCGAAAGGGGTGATAAAGGCCGATCGCTCCTGTGCCTGAGGGGACAGGGGGATCTGCCAGTATCCCAGACTCAAGTCCATGATGGACAAGTACTGGGCCTTACCTAACCGGTCAAGCAGGTCGTCGATTCGCGGCATGGGGTACGCGTCGTCGACTGTAACCGCATTAAGTTCCCTGTAGTCTACACAGAACCGGGTGGTCCGGTCCTTTTTGGGCACAAGAACCACAGGTGAAGCCCATGCACTGTGAGAGGGCTGAATCACCCTCAGTTCTAGCATCTCGTCAATCTCCTTGCGCATCTGGACCTGTACCTCCGAGGAGACGCGATATGGCGACCGCCGGATAGGGGCATGATTCCCGGTATCCACATGGTGAATGGCCTGGTCAGTTCTCCCGGGCTTCGCGGAGAACAGACCAGGTAGGGAGTGCAAAACTTCATCCAGCTGGGCCTCAACCAGCAAGGGGTTCACCTGTGTCTTCTTGTTGGACCCATCCTCCTGAAAATGAGCAAGCAAGTCAACAAGGTCTTCTTCTTCCCCCTCCTCTAGCAGACTGCATACCGGAAAGGCACTAGCTTCCCGGTCATGATGATCCTTCATCATGTTGACATGGAAGACCTTATGCCTGTTCCGGCCTGGATCAACAATGACCAGGTAGCTGACGCTGTTGACCTGCTGGTGCACAACGTATGGACTGGTCCATTTCGCCTGAAGCTTGTCCTGGGGCTCAGGGACTAGGAACCATACTTTCTGCCCCGGCTGGTATGTTCTCTCACGGCCATTCTGATCATACCAGCGCTTCTGGTTGGCCTGAGCCTGGACCATGTTGTCATGCACCAGCTGCGCCATAGACTGCATTTGGTCACGGAATCGCAGGACATACTCCACGACTGGCACACCTTGGATGGCCGTTTCTCCTTCCCAGGACTCTTTCACAAGAGTTAGGGGCCCACGTACACATCTCCCGTACAAGAGCTCAAAGGGGGAGAACCCCGTTGAGGCTTGAGGCACCTCCCGGTAAGCGAACAGCAGGTGCAGGAGATAAGGCTCCCAGTCGCGCCCGTGGGACTTGACTAACATCCTGAGCATCTGCTTCAGGGTGCCATTGAACCGTTCACACAGGCCATTGGTCTGTGGGTGATACGGGCTGGACACCAGATATTGCACCTCTGTTACCTTACACAGGCCTTGCATCAAGGCAGACATGAACTGGGTACCTTGGTCTGTGAGCATCTCTCTGGGAAATCCAACATGGGAGAAGATGCCTACCAGAGCCTTGGCCACTACATCAGCCCGGGTGGAAGACAGAGCGACAGCTTCCGGGTACCTAGTAGCGTAGTTTACTACCGTTAATATGAAACGTTTCCCGGTGCGACTGGGAATGGACAGGGGTCCAATGAGATCCACAGCCACCCGCTGGAAAGGTTCGGTTATGATGGGCATAGGTATCATTGGGGCTTTTGAGCCTTGCCCCGCCTTGCCCATCCTCTGACAAGTGTCACATGAACGGCAGTATTTAGCTACATCTGTCCCCACTTTAGGCCAGTAGAATAAGCGGCTGAGGCGAGCCTTGGTCTTAGCGATCCCCAGGTGGCCTGCCAGTGGAATATCATGAGCAATCCGCAACAACTCCACCCGAAAGGGTTGGGGTACCACCAGATGTTTCTCCCTGAGCCGACTTTCTTTTCCCTTTGTGGGGATCGTTTCCCGATACAACCTCCCTTGCTCCCAGTACACGCGGTCCTTGTCCGACTCCAAGGGAGGTTGAGCAGCACGCTCCTTCAATGCGTCCAGACTGCGGTCAGCTTGGACAGTGTCCCTGAACTCCTGACTGGAACCAGACAGAAGAGATGTACATGTCACATACCCGCCGGACTCCTCCGGCTCCAGTGCGGGGAGGCTAGTCATGGCGGTCTCAGTGCCATCTCCGGGTGACAGAGCGAACGGCTCAGGGGTCGGAGCACCTTCCACCCCTCTAGCACTCTGGCTGCGGATTACCAACGCAACACCAGCAGTCCGTTCCTCATCCAGATCGGCCCTGAGATCCCCGTGACCTACCTGACCATCTGGCACATTGTCATCAGTTGGGTGCTGATCTGAGGTACTCTGGAAATCTGCAAGACAAGAATTAGCAATTACATTGACATTGCATTCATTCATTGATTCACAGTGAACTGCATGGGTGAATGACTCAGCCAGGGTCACACTGAGGGGGCTATCACCACCCGCAGATGTGGGCGGGGCTACAGCCAGGTTAACATTCCACAGCCCCTCATGTACATGCTCACTGATTCCTTTAGCTGGGCACACAGCAGGGGGAAGCAAGCAGCTGACCCCTCCCTCTGCCTGTGTGACAGGCTTCAACACCACATTAAAATCATCCTTCAGTACAGACATTTTGTCACAGCGAGGTGGGGCTACTCCCACCCCATATTGGGACACCAAGGGCCCCAAATCTGTTCCCAATAGTACATTGGCAGGCAGATCAGACATTAGCCCCACATCACGCATTCCTTTTCCCGCACCCCAGTCCAAATGGACAGTTAAGCATTCTTGTCCAATACCCCTCAGGGTCAGAGTTTTTCCAGGGATAATACTATCCGGAGGGACCAAGTCAGGTTGCACCAGAGTAACATCCGCCCCAGTGTCCCGAAATCCCATGACCACTTTATCCCCCACAGTGACCTGTTGACAGTTGGCATTGGATTGCAACCCCTCCCTCCCCACCAAGTATACAGATGAGCCAGCTGCCGTGGCTGGGGAAACAGGGGGGTTCTTAGAGCGGTTGGGGCAGTCCGCCTTGAAATGTCCTGGCTGGTTACAGGCGTGACACCGCCGGATCTCTCCTTGGGACTTGGAGGTGGTCGCCGGGGCGCCCAGAGTTCTTGGGACAGGGGAAGTAGAGGGGGCACCCGGGACAGAGTTTGTCTTACCCCACTTGGAGACCGCAGGCTGTGGTGAACTCCAGCTTTGCCCCTCCTTCCAGCTTGAGGGTCTCTGCAGTGTGGCTCCTCTCTTGGTCCCTTGCTCCCTGGTGGACACATAGTCGTCAGCAATCTCTGCAGCCTGGTCTGCTGTCTTGGGTTTCTGATCACACACGAACTGGCGGACCTCCAGAGGGCACATCTGGAGAAATTGTTCCTTTATCATAAGGTCCCCAAGTTCCTCAAACGTGGTGACAGTAAGTCCTTTGATCCAATGCCAGAATGTAGCCTGTAAGTGTTGCAGAACATCCGCATAGCTCTCTGTGGGACCCCGCTGTATATTCCGGAACTTTTTGCCGTACACCTCCGGCATGAGACGGTATCTCCGGATCAGCGCCGCTTTGATGGTCTCATAGTCCGCGTCCTCTGGTAAGCTCGTGGAAACATCCAGGCCTTTTCCCTTCAGCCGGGGAGACAGGTAACGGGCCCATTCTGCCTGGGGAATATGATGCTGCTTACACGCCCTCTCAAATCCCCGCAAGAACGAGTCCAAGTCCCCGTTATCTTCCAAGACTGGAAAGTCCTCGGATCGGATCTTTAGTGCTTGGGCTCCTGGAGTTTGTGCAGGGGAAGGTTGCACCTACTGCGGAAGTTCCAGCTTTTTTCAAGCTGATGCTCCCTCTCCACCTGGCGTTCACGGGCCTCTCGCTCAGCTTCTCTCTCAGCCCGACGCTCTGCAGCAGCGGCAACCGCCTCTCTCTACGCCCGGCGCTCTGCAGCAGCTTGGTACTGGAGAATCACCTGCAGACGGGTGTTAGAGTCACCGGCGTCTAGCTGCTGTAAGGCCATTTGCAAGTATAAGTCCGTTATCCCCACAGAACTGGGGCTACTGGTCCCTCCAGGCAAAGTTACCTCTGGGGTCCGGGCACCTGCTGAACCGTCTGGCATGGTGATGTTTTTTTGTGCCAGCCTCTCAGGACATTGCTCCTCGTCCAGCCCGGCTGCAGCACCTTCCATATCAGCCATCTGCTCAGTGTTTGTATCAGTCAGTTGCTGACGTCCCCTGGCTGAACTTCTCAGAGACCAAGACATCCACTGGAAGCCGTTGCCAAATAAAAGATAGAACAGAAAAAAAAAAGAAGGGAGGGAACAGTACTGTACCAAACTTTCACCGTATTTTAAGCTTGATCTCCTACCGAGCTCGTGCCATAGGATTGCAACAATCCTCAGTGTCTGAGTGATACCACACCCACACACTGTTATCCTAAGATCCCACAACGCTGCCACCACTGTAAAGAATATTGCCTTGCCAAGCCCCTTGGCCTACCTGCGATCACCCTTCTTAACCTTCCACTCACAACCCGTGAGCAGACCGAGTTCGTAGGATAGAATGAAACGAGCTGTATAAATTTTATATATTTAATAACCCAAGTGGGTCGGTACTAATTAATAGCATATACAAAAAAAAACAATATTAATATGATCAAGCATAAATATACGATCAAAAGTGCGATAATACAGCACATAAAACAAAAATGGGAATAAAGTATAGAGTAATACCAGACCTAAGGAAGCGTCTGGAGCACAGCTCTTTCTTAGCTGCCTCTCTTCCAGGCTTCACACAAAGACAAAAGACCTCACCCCACCTCAGTGTGAAGACCCTGTCCAGCTCCACCCTTCACCCCCCCCAGCCAGCCCTCTCCTCACGAAAAGAGGAATCTATGCCGGTTAGAAGGAAAGGTGGGTGCCTGGGTTAGTTTCAGGTCATTAGCCCACACTCCCCCCTTTGGACATCTGGGATATCACACTGACGGGTCATAAAGACCCTCTCTCCATGGTATGCACATAAAACCACTGGAGCGAATTGACCACCAATGTAAACACAGCTCTACATTCCTACAGATATGTGAGACTGATACGAATAAAGAATGATACATGTCCAAGAAAGATACATAAATTGAGGGTCTCATCATCACACATGGTAAATTCCTTGCCCATTAGATTGATTACAATTATTTTTGACTTTCAGATAAATGGATAGGCTATAAATGATGACTGTTTAATATCTTTACATAGCTTTTAAAGAACTCAATCCCTTATGAAATAGTACTAGCTAATAAGTCCAGTTCCACTAGGACTCTCAACACCAAACTGCAATTATAAGCTGTAATGATAACAAAGCGTAATGAGATAAACATACATGTTATGCCTCTGCTGTCTCACTAGTGAATTCACTGAAATATATGCATGCGCAATAATGTTTCCCTGCAATTATTTCTACACGCTCTGATGTACTTCCCTATAGACACAAGTAAAAAGATATGTAGACATGAAATTCAATAATCGGGACTAATGCTGTAATTGAATCTCATGAAATGTGGTTATAGCAGCTGCAAGACGTGGTAGTAGTGACCTTATCTCTATAAAACAGATAATATATTGCAGAAATGACGGAATATATGGGCTTTGTTTTATCATCTGTATGATGGATGGCTCTTTCTTCACTCGCTCTCAAGCTTTATTAGGTCATCACAAGATTGTCCTAGCAAATGTCAAAACTCAACACTGACTTTATTCCCACAGGATCCTTCATTCCCTTTAGATACTTTAAACAAGTATTCTGTTGTTCAGGATACATCTGGTACATTAACAGAGTAATGCTCATTGAAGATTTATTCTATTTCCCTTTAAATAAGGTCATAACATGAACATATCACGTCACTGTACGTTATTTTATTTGTAAAATTTGTATTTAGTGGATTTTAGTCTACATGTAAGATATCACCATTAATGATTATTTTAGAAACCCTAGGTATGTTGTAAAAGGAACTTGTAAACAGGAGGACAAGGCAAAAATGTGTCTTGTACCAAGGAGCCATAGGCACTATGTCTGCCTTGTGATTTTTCTGTATTGTGCAGCATGAATCCTCCCGGAAAAAATGGCCAAAAAACTTGATATGGCTCCTTATCATATCAGACATCTAAACTTCACATAAGGAACTAATCTGCTTTCTTCAGTATCACCTACATGTGCATAGCTCCCAACCGTCCCGCATCTGGCGGGACAGTCCCGATTTTACACTGCTGTCCCGTGGTCCTGGATAGCTTACAGTTTGTCCCACGATACCCCTGAAGTGTTTTGCTGTTAACAAACTTTATTAGGATAGGGTAAAGGCTAAATGGTATATGTTAAATCCTAGTGGGCTAAAGGACCTTTGATGACGTCATGACCATGTGATAAGACTCTTATGTGGGCGGAGCTATTCTGGATACTGCGGGACAGTGTTTTGTTACATAGAAAGCTGGGAATGTGAGTGATTGAAGATAAGGAGGGGAGAAGAGACAGCATGTGTGAGCAAGAGGGGGGAACTGGGGGCAGATGTAGGGGGCAGTTAAACTGAAGGCAGATGTAGGGGGCAGTTAAACTGAAGGCAGAAGAAGGGGGCAATTAAACTGGGGGCAGATGAATGGGCAATTAAACTGAAGGCAGATTAAGGGGGCAATTAAACTGGTGGCAGATGGAGGGGGCAAATGAAGGGGGGCATTAAGCTGGTGACAGATGAAGGGGGGATTAAATTGGTGGCACATAAAAGGGGAACATTACATTGGTGGCAGATGAAGGGGGGACATTAAGATGGTGGCAGATGAAGGGGGCATTAAGCTGGTGGCAGATGAAGGGGGACATTAAGATGGTGGCAGATAAAGGGGGACATTAAGCTGGTGGCAGATGAAGGGGGACATTAAGATGGTGGCAGATAAAGGGGGACATTAAGCTGGTGACAGATGAAGGGGGAACATTACATTGGTGGCAGATGAAGGGGGGACATTAAGGTGGTGTCAGATGAATGAGGGCATTAAGCTGGTGGCAGATGAAGGGGGACATTAAGATGGTGGCAGATAAAGGGGGACATTAAACTGGGGGCAGATGGAGAGGGGGACATTAAACTGGGGGGCAGATGGAGGGTGACATTTAACTGGGGGCAACTGGAGGAGGACATTAAACCGTGGGGGTTAGCTGAAGGGGGACATGTCTGCCTCTAGTTGCCCCCAGTTTAATGTCCCCCTCCAACTACCCCCACTGTTTAATGTCACCCTCCAGCTGCCCCAGTTTAATGTCACCCTCTAGTTTCCGCCAGTTTAAACTGGAGCACCAGGAGAGGGACTTAATACTGTGGGGCAATTGGAGGGGAACATTATAATGTGGGGGCATATAATGTTAGGGTGACTGTAGGAGCATTATACTGTGTGGGGGCACATGGATAAATAGATGAGAATGGGCGGAGTCAACGTAGAAGTGGGTGGGGCTAAATTTGCCGTGGCACGCATAGCACATCACATATTTTGTCCCTCTTTCTGTCTTTTGATAGTTGGGAGGTATGCATGTGTATCCCCAAAAAACTGACACATTGTCATTATTCAAACAAGACTATATTAATCTTTATTAAAAATAGGTAATGGAGGAAGATGGAAAGGATGGAGGAGGATGGAAAGTCATGACTACCCATGCTGCACAAAAGATAACAGCAAATTATATGGTGTAAACTTCATGTACAAAATTCATATAAAAAGGAATCAAAGGAAAATAATAATGCATAAAGTAATACCAAAAAACCCTTACATCAATACATATGAATGAACCCCAATCACAATAAAAGTACTCTGGATACCACAATTATATAAACCAAACATGAACCAGGTTAGTGACAATGAGCATAGTCATGACCTCTAGCATCCAGCCCCAGTGTATGTTTTGCCCCACAGGTTCCTCTGGGGGCTGACCTTTGTTTTGAGGAATATGTAGTGTAAAACGTACTTTAGGGCTGGAGGCTTGAGGTCATGACTATCTACTCACTGGTACTATCCCTACCCTGGTTCATTTAAGAGATATAATATGTTACTGAGCTATGCAGCTGATGTGATGTTTTTGAACTATAAGTATGTAAAGAGGGGAAACATCCCACTTGTCCCAGTCATTGCTGTTTCCATTTCAGAAACATATTTGTTTTAATACATAGCATATACCTTTTTAAATGGTTATGCAATACTCTGTATTTTTTGTAGATTTTTTTTTTAATTCAAATTGGTTTTAGCATAATGTGCAAAAAAAACAATTTTAGTACCTGCTTTTATCTGTAGTATAACATTCTACTGAAAAGAGTTAGATATATAGAAAGGTAGCGTTGCTTCTAAGGGTGAATAGCTCTGTGCATATGGATTCCGACAGAGCCTCTATGGGAGCTCTATACTAAAGAGCTATAATTTCTCTGTATATTGCACTGCTCTGCCACGTGTATGAGCCCCAAGTTTGTTTCAGTTTGACTGTTATTAATCATTATTCTATGATATAACAATTATGTACCAGGAATTAAAAAAATCCAAGAACTTTCCTGTATAATTCATTTAATGGCCAGCAGATGGCCTTAATGCTCTATACCCCTGAAACCACAAAGCTCCTCATTCACAACATAAGCGATTGTGACAATGGTCCGTTTTCATGCTGACATGAATTATCCAAGATACAGATGTTACATTACACTTACAATGGGGACTCATCAAGAGCCATTAGTGTCAGAGCGGCCAGTGGTCATTGCACCTTCCATTTAACATAAGAGTTATAGCCATAATGATCTTGGTGTTTGATGATGATCATCACCCAGTCTTACATGCCTTGGGTTTTCTTTATTTTTTTTTCTTATAGCCAAAGAAAAAAAAATCTCTTGAGAGCCCATTAACTAAACCTCTCTGGTGCTTTTCCCTCATTCTGCTTAAGGTGACTCACTAAAAGGTTGTACAACATTCACTTACATGTTGAGTTTCCATGTTTGCAACTGATCCTAAGTGGGTCTCATGGGCAAAGACTTTATCTGTCATTACTTGTCCTATCTATCAATACTTAATTCATTCTTGTTGTTAGACTTGCTTTAGACTAACAGATGACTCCAAGGTATAAACCTTAGAAAGTCAAGAAACACATCAGCTCAGAAACATATATTTTTTTTTCATTTACTATGCCATTAAATAAAGCCACACATTTACTGATAATATTAATATTTTACCACTCAGAAGTTACAATGAGCCAGTGCCTGATTGATGTACTGTATAACGCTATAACATGACATTGCAGAAGACCTTCTATAATGTTTTAATATATGAAGTGTTCACTTATAAGGGAATAACCAAACATTTTGTTATTTAAGTAGGACTTGTTCAATCATTTCTACTAGTAGCAAATGTACCAAGTATAATGCTTAGAATAATACTAAAAGCTTGTTTAAAAGATAAAACAAGTATCATGATTATTAGAAAATAATTTGACAAATGTCCTGTACCTATAGAGATACTGCATGCAGAAGAAACAAAATGCAAGCAGACCAAACAGCAGAAAAAACACAGCACTATAGGACATATTACTGTATGTGCTTTTATACTTTACTGTCTAACTTGTGTAATATGTCTTATGTAATAATGTGAATGAAACTACTACTTAGTGTACACTTTTATCTCATAGCAAAAATCACCTTGTAGCCAAATTCAGCTAATCAGAATTAAACTTTAAAGAGTCCTTCTCACATCAAGAACCCTGACCATAAGTCCTATTAAGGACATTCAGATGTCATAGAGGAGACCCTAACAGTCCATCATACAGTAAGTCACAAAGTAACTTTAACTCCTGTACATTTTAGCAGATCAGAGTAAAAATCACATAACCTTACTAAAGAAAAGGATTCAGACAGAAAATAATAAGTAAGGTAATACTGGTTGAATTATACTGTATATATTGGGGGAATAGGTACATAATGAATGATAAAAAGCACTGGGATGTATCTTTGATGCTACATTTTCCATACAGTGGCTACTGCAAAGTATGGCATTTCTCAAAGATAACAGCTTTCAAGAGATTATAAAACTCAGGCCTGCAAATATCACTTATTTGCGAGGCCAGTTTTTATTTAAAAAGTTTAGCAAAAAATGCTGCATTTGACCTGAATATTTTTTTTCTTTACTCTGCTGGTTCCTGTTAATGTACATACATTTTCTCTTCCTGGGATTTTCCTGGTGTGATCTGACATGTGCTGTGTGCTTTGAGAGAATGAGATGTCTCTTCCTGCTGCTCCCTATCCCCTCTCACAGCATGCAATTTCACACACTGAGGTAGAAAGAATTCAGCTATCTCCTCCCTCCTACCTTTCTAGTATTTACTATAATACTCTAAACTGAAGACTCAGTTTTTAGAGGCTGAATAGATTTCTGAAAATTTAAAAAAGCCTGCAAGTAGTGAGATCGGGAATATAGACAAAGTTATATCAACTGTGTAGAAAGATTTAGTACTTCTGAACATCCTGCAATCGATAGAAAGGATGGATGATACTGTATAAATAAGAAGTTATATAATCAAAGTAAAATTAATGCTTCTAAGATGGTTATTTATTCCATTATATTGTAAACACATTCTATAATGGGTAATAATTGAAATATTGTCACAATTGACATCACAGTTGTACGACAGAAATATCATTACTAAATAATAGATTTCAGATTCATAGATTACAAAGAATACAGTACACATCATTCATTAACATAATTTAATGTCACTGTGCAGTATGTCTTATATCTGTCCGCATATCTATCAAGCATGGTCACACTTGTCATGTAAAGGGTTGTTTTCTGGTATAAATATACATTATTTTCCTTTCTCTAAATAGTGTTATGGCTTGGATGTCAATTATTAAGATTTAGTCAGTTTGATGTCTTGTCAATCTAGATGCCTTGTCTCATATTTGACTGTTTGCCTGACCCTGTCTGCTATTTGCTTAAAGGTATTCTATCATTGGGAAAGGCATTTTTCAATAACACCACGTTGTAATAGCCTTTAGAAAGGCTATTCTTCTCCTACCTTTAATTTTCTGCTTCGCGCCACCATTTCTTAGAATTTTCTTTTTTCTTCTTTATGCAAATGAGTCTTTAGAAAGCACAGGGGGCGTCCCCTGTGCTCAAAGAAGACGCTCTTCCGAAGATCCAGCGCCGCCTCTCTCTTCTTCTGCGGATGCCTCTCCGCCGCGTCATCAGCTGCCCAGTCTCTGTTCGGCATCCAAATCCAAATGAAAATGGCCGGCTGGACATGCACAGTCGTCTCTGTCCAACGTTAAATGGCGAAGCAACTGAGCATGCGCGGGATTTGAATACTGAACAGAGACTCGGCAGCTGATGATGCGGTGGAGAGGCGTCAGCAGAAGAAGAGAGAGGTGGCGCTGGATCTTCGGAAGAGCGTCTTCTTTGAGCATAGGGGACGCCCCCTGTGCATTCTGAAGACTCATTTGCATAAAGAAGAAAAAAGAAAATTCTCAGAAATGGCGGTGCAGAGCAGAAAAATAAAGGTAGGAGAAGAATAGTCTTTCTAAAGGTTATTCCGATGTGGTGTTATTGAAAAATGTCTCTCCCAATGATAGAATCCCTTTAATTGCTTGGAAGTATAGAAATGCTGATGTCTGTATGTTCCTACATTATATATAATGCCACAGGGACTTTGAATAGGGTGCCCATAAATAATTGAATATAAAGTCTAGGCTTAGGGTAGTGGAGAGTATTTACCGAAATTTGGATATTTAGGAAAGTTTAGGGTTTCTGGGAGAAGTTTACTTTAATATGTATGCTAGAAAACTGGCATAGAAGTGGCTTTAGCACATTGCCCTGATTTGCACCAAATATGCAACACTTTGATGCTTTTCCACCCCATTTGCCACATTTTAAGACAATGGGAGGAGCAGGGATCAAGGCGAATGAGGGCAGAGATCCTTCAGATCATCAGATTTACTATATCTCACACCAGAAAACTGATGTAACTTTTAGTTAAAATCTATACTAGACCCTGATTGATGTACATTTCAATACTGGTGCATGAGACTACCCAAGATGTGTCAGAATTATTAAAGGGGTGTTCCAGCTCCTATTTTTGACACCTACAGAAGCTTAAAATAACAAACACTGTATACTCACCTGTCCAGTCAGCTGGGGATCCAATGGAGAGTCTCAATTTGGTCCCTGGTCTTTGTTCACATTCTGCTTACACCAGCAATGACTGAATGGTGATGCTCTTTCTGAACAGACCATCACAGCTCAGCTGCTGAATGACTGCATCGCTCACAGAATCCAAGGCCAAAGGTCAGGAACCCTAGGGACCTGAATGGAGTCTCTCTGCTAGATACTCAGCCAAATTGACAAGTGAGTATACATTGTTTATTATTTTAAGCATCTGGAGGCGTTAAATAGTAACTGAAATACCCCTTTAAAAGGCCAGAGCCTCTTGATAATTCTGGCACATCTTGTGCTTGCAGGGAAATTAAGATTGGTGTAGCAAACACCAATCTCAATAAATTCTCCCCTCTGTTTTTACTTTTTAACATGTATACTGTATGTCCACTAAAAAAAGCTGGGGGTTGATTTTTCCTATTTCTTAAAGCGGTCTCAAAGATTTGTCCAACTGTTTACAAAAATAACTTTGTTTTTGGTTTCTGCTTAGAGATACGTTGTCTTTTAAAAGCAGCTTTGACTCTTTTTCAAGGGCAAACAAATCATGTATTTAATGTAGCTCATTAAATCACAGGAAATTAATGGCACAAAGTATTCCTCCGAACAACATACGCACCTTTATTCTTACCTCTCTTTTGAGACTGAAGGAAATAGATGCACAAATCTTTGGGATTACCTGCAACTGAACAATTTCCCACATCAAAGCTTATCTCATTTTAACACAAACTCTGGATTTCAGTCTTTGACAGGTCAGGAGAGACGGCAGTTTCTATCATTGTGGTTTGTGATTATTACAGCATCACGTACTGCACTATAATTTAAGAAGAAAAACATCACTAGGAGATGCTTGAATGAATCCTCTAAATGAAACCTCAAAAAGGCATTACCCTGAAGCATATCAGACTGCAATTCAAGCAAAAGACCCATTAATGCAAGCAGCAATATGCAACATAAATCTCAATTTATCTCATTTATTTTTCATGGACCCGTCAGTAAAGCAAAAGTGGAAATCAGAGCATGAGTAGTAACAATGTTAGTGAGACAAACAGGCGAAGGCTTTTTGGTGATTTCTATGTATTGAGAACAATTAGAGAATGAACATCTGCTCTCAGTACTACTGTGGCTATATAACTCTCAGTGTCTAAATGTATATATATATTTATATACATATAGTGTTCCCTCAAGTTACAGTGGTTACATATCAGTATTAATAAACTGTCTTATCAAATGTACTCATGGCAACTCCTCATACATTTGTTTTTGTTAGACTTTTAAGAAAATTTGTATACTTATTTTGCGGTGCTTTGTTATATACGCAAATGTAGCAAGTTCAGCTTTTCTATACAACAAAACACAAAGTATGTACAGTACAGACCAAAAGTTTGGACACACCTTCTCATTCCAAGAGTTTTCTGTATTTTCATGACTATAAAAATTGTAGATTCACACTGAAGGCATCAAAACTATGAATTAACACATGTGGAATTATATACTTAACAAAAAAGTGTGAAACAACTGAAAATATCTCTTATATTCTAGGTTCTTCAAAGTAGCCACCTTTTGCTTTGATTACTGCTTTGCACACTCTTGGCATTCTCTTGATGAGCTTCAAGAGTTAGTCACCTGAAATGGTTTTCACTTCACAGGTGTGCCCGTGTTAGAATTGGTATTATGGCAAGAAAAAAGCAGCTAAGTAAAGAAAAACGAGTGGCCATCATTACTTTAAGAAATGAAGGTCAGTCAGTCCGAAAAATTGGGAAAACTTTGAAAGTGTCCCCAAGTGCAGTGGCCAAAACCATCAAGCGCTACAAAGAAACTGGCTCACATGAGGACCGCCCCAGGAAAGGAAGACCAAGAGTCACCTCTGCTGCGGAGGATAAGTTCATCTGAGTCACCAGCCTCAGAAATCACAGGTTAACAGCAGCTCAGATTAGAGACCAGGTAAATGCCACACAGAGTTCTAGCAGCAGACACATCTCTACAACAACTGTTAAGAGGAGACTGTGTGCAGCAGGCCTTCATGGTAAAATAGCTGCTAGGAAACCACTGCTAAGGACAGGCAACAAGCAGAAGAGACTTGTTTGGGCTAAAGAACACAAGGAATGGACATTAGACCTGTGGAAATCTGTGCTTTGGTCTGATGAGTCCAAATTTGAGATCTTTGGTTCCAACCACCGTGTCTTTGTGCGACTCAGAAAAGGTGAACGAATGGACTCTACATGCCTGGTTCCCACCGTGAAGCATGGAGGAGGAGGTGTGATGGCGTGGGGGTGCTTTGCTGGTGACACTGTTGGGGATTTATTCAAAATTGAAGGAATACTGAACTAGCATGGTTACCACAGCATCTTGCAGCGGCATGCTATTCCATCCGGTTTGCGTTTAGTTGGACCATCATTTATTTTTCAACAGGACAATGACCCCAAACACACCTCCAGACTGTGTAAGGGTTATTTGACCAAGAAGGAGAGTGATGGGGTGCTACGCCAGATGACCTGGCCTCCACAGTCACCAGACCTGAACCCAATCGAGATGGTTTGGGGTGAGCTGGACCGCAGAGTGAAGGCAAAAGGGCCAACAAGTGCTAAGCATCTCTGGGAACTCCTTCAAGACTGTTGGAAGACCATTTCAGGTGATTACCTCTTGAAGCTCATCAAGAGAATGCCAAGAGTGTGCAAAGCAGTAATCAAAGGAAAAGGTGGCTACTTTTAAGAACCTAGAATATAAGACATATTTTCAGTTGTTTCACACTTTTTTGTTAAGTATATAATTCCACATGTGTTAATTCATAGTTTTGATGCCTTCAGTGTGAATCTACAATGTTTATAGTCATGAAAATACAGAAAACTCTTGGAATGAGAAGGTGTGTCCAAACTTTTGGTCTGTACTGTATAACAACCCAGCAATTGTCAAAAGAAACAGGTATAGCTAGGGAGGGACATTGGTGAGGTATGTATTCTGGGAGCTGGTAATCACGAACTGGGGATAACAAAGGACTTTGCCTTGGAAAGGGTATTCAGATACAGGGCTAGTGAATTAACTCTTTAACTCTTTCAGGAAAGGTGCTTGCCTGTGGTTTTTTTTAGACACACCTGTCTATATTGTAAAATGCAATGGTTTATAGAAAAAAATAACCTATTTTGATGACTTCTAAGTGCTACAGGCTTTTTTGTTATTTGGGAGACAAATTTGTGACTGTGCATCTAGTTGAAAAAGTGATGAAGAATTGGCCTTGTTAAAAAAAGCCAAGAAAAATTATCCCTGTATGGCAGCAGATGTAAAAGCAAAATGGTTTTGTCTTTTTTGATGCCAACACTGAGGTACCAACAGTATGGTGTAGTGGAATGTGATGGAGCAGGTCACAGGACATGTGTAGCTAAGTGCTAAGTGCAATGCAGCTGAGTGGTGGCAGCGGTGGTAGCTGTGGCAGCATGAAAGGCAACGCAGCATGGAATGATATGATGGACCAGGCCTCAGGACATGTCTGACTGAGTGGTGCAGTGGTGGTAGCTGTGGCAACAGGTGTCGTAGTACAGCTTGAAATAATATGATGGACCAGGCCACAGGACATGTGCAGCTTCTGTATTTTCACTGCTCAATGCAAGTTACGGTGGTCATTTTAGTTAATCTGAAATATTATCACCATTTAAATGGTGAAATATATCACCATTTATACGGATTCGATAAAAAACAAACAATTTGAGATAGTCGGGTCAGGCTCAGCTCGGAACGAATTGGTTAGCATATCTCTAATCCATCTCTGAACTTGTACAGTCATGGCCAAAAGTTTTGAGAATGATACAAATATTTATTTTTACAAAGTCTACTGCTTCAGTTTTTCTAATGGCAATTTGCATATACTCCAGAATGTTATAAAGAGTGATCAGCTTAACAGCAATTACTTGCAAAGTCAATATTTGCCTAGAAAATGAACTTTATCCCCCAAAACACATTTCAACATCATTGCAGCCCTGCCTTAAAAGGACCACCTAACATCGTTTCAGTGATTGCTCCATTAACACAGGTGTGGGTGTTGATGAGGACAGGGCTGGAAATCAATCTGTCATGATTAAGTAAGAATGACACCACTGGACACTTTAAAAGGAGGCTGGTGCTTGCCATCATTGTTTCTCTTCTGTTAACCATGGTTATCTCTAAAGAAACACATGCAGTCATCATTGCACTGCACAAAAATGGCCTAACTGGGAAGAGTATTGCAGCTAGAAAGATTGCACCTCAGTCAACAATCTATCGCATCATCAAGAACTTCAAGGAGAGAGGTTCCATTGGTGCCAAAAAGGCTCCAGGGCGCCCAAGAAAGACCAGCAAGCGGCAGGACCGTCTCTTAAAAGTGTTTCAGCTGCGGGATCGGGCTACCAGCAGTGCAGAGCTTGCTGAGGAATGGCAGCAGGCAGGTGTGAGTGCATCTGCACGCACTGTGAGGCGGAGACTCTTGGAGCAAGGCCTGGTCTCAAGGAGGGCAGCAAAGAAGCCACGTCTCTCCAGAAAAAACATCAGGGACAGACTGATATTCTGCAAAAGGTACAGGGAGTGGACTGCTGAGGACTGGGGTAAAGTCATTTTCTTTGATGAATCCCCTTTTCGATTGTTTGGAACATCTGGAAAACAGCTTATTCGGAGAAGAAGAGGTGAGCGCTACCACCAGTCTTGTCTCATGCCAACTGTAAAGCATCCTGAAACCATTCATGTGTGGGGTTGCTTCTCAGCCAAGGGAATTGGCTCTCTCACAGTCTTGCCTAAAAACACAGCCATGAATAAAGAATGGTACCAGAATGTCCTCCAAGAGCAACTTCTCCCAACCGTCCAAGAGCAGTTTGGCGCTCAACAATGCCTTTTCCAGCATGATGGAGCACCTTGCCATAAAGCAAAGGTGATAACTAAATGGCCCAGGGAACAAAACATAGAGATTTTGGGTCCATGGCCTGGAAACTCCCCAGATCTTAATCCCATTGAGAACTTGTGGTCAATCATCAAGAGACGGGTGGACAAACAAAAACCAACAAATTCAGACAAAATTAAAGCATTGATTCTGCAAGAATGGACTGCTATCAGTCAGGATTTGGTCCAGAAGTTGATTGAGAGCATGCCAGGGAGAATTGCAGAGGTCCTGAAGAAGAAGGGTCAACACTGCAAATATTGACTTGCTGCATTAACTCATTCTAACTGTCAATATAAGCTTATGTTACTCATAATATGAATGCAATTATATTTCTGTATGTGATAAAAACATCTGACAAACACACATAAAAACCAGAGGGCAGCAGATCATGTGAAAATATAATATTTGTGTAATTCTCAAAACTTTTGGCCATGACTGTAAGGTTATAACATAAATATATGTCATGATTTTTCCTTAATTGCAAGCAAGTGCTACTTAACATGATATGCAGTTTGGTATGAGCAAGGCTAGGAAGATGTCACAGAGGCTGATAAAGAGCAAGGAACACGAGAATGTCAAGTAATTTGCAGAACGTGTGGTAGGGATCTATTGTGACAAATATTGAATTATTGATTCATTCTGGTCTTGTATCAGTACGAATACCTTCCTTCAAGATGGGTTTTAATTATATTATGTTAATTCCCACTAGACAATGGTGATTGGAATTTTCAGCCAGTTTTCATTTTAGTGTATGGATTTAGGATGTCTACATTAGAATATTGTAGACTTCCAAAAAAGAAACTGAAAAATATTAATTTCCCAGCAGTTACAGTAATGTAGTAATATAGTAATGCTAACCATAAATGCACAACAAAAGCATTCAGCTGTTTTGTTTTTGCAGGGTTTCTTTTCTGATGCTTAATAAAAAAAACAAAAAAAACAACAACAAGCTGTTAAAAGCACATAGCCCACTGTCAAGCATTCACTGACATGTTGCACGGTTTATTCTTTATTTTATACATAATACAACATATCAGAAAAATGCCACAGAGTACCGTAAGCTTGGCCTCAAATAAAAAAAAAAAATTAAGTGTTATTTAGTAGGTTTGGAAAATTATTGTTTGCACTGAAAAAAATTGTTAAAAAGTAAACTCCATTAAAGAAAAAGTTAAGTTTTTTACTAGTTGAAAGTGCAGCAATCTCACAATATATTGTAATACAGAAGTTTTGCATGATATTGTTTTAATGATCAAACACACTAGAGGTTCAAAAATAAATGAAAAATGTTTGAAAACATGTACAAAATAAAAAAACCAAAGAATTAATAAAATATATGCCAAAACGGGAAAAAAATCACCTCCCACAAAAAAATGCAACAGAAAGTATTAAAAAAGAGAGGCGAAGAAATACGCACTGTGGCTGCTAGTGCTGTATATTTATATTACGACCTGAACTTCTTACTTCTAGTTTGGATTGAACATCTTACTTCTAGTTTGGATTGGGGGGAGCGCCATTTTAATTTTTGCCTCAGGCAGCAGAAAAGCTAGATTCGGCCCTGCTCCCAATGCATTCCTCTCCCACCAATAAAACAACAATACAGATAAAAAAGGAAGGACAAAGAGAAAAGAAAAAAGAGAAAAGTAAACCTAAGTAAGGCTCTAGTCAGATCACGTTTTTTACATCTGTTTTTTTCATCCGTTTAAAGGATGCAAAAAACGGATGCAAAAAAGTATGCAAACTGATGGTCATCCGTTGACCTAGACATCAGTGTTAAAAATGGTATACTACGTTTTTGTGTCCTTCAAAAAAAAAATGTACAGAAACAGATCAGTTTTTTTTTAAACATTCATGTCTATGTAAATGGGTAACCATCAATTTGCATCCATTTGCACTCTTTTTTTTGCATCTGTTTTTTGCATCCTCTTAATGGATGTAAGAAATAGATGTAAAAAACATGATCCAAACAGAGAAAAACAGTGGCAGGCAATGATGGGGGATCAAATAGTTTGACTGCATAGTAAACCATCAAACAGGAACAGTCACTAAACCCTTGACATATCTAAAGAACCATATTGAATTTCAAGTCATTGTTTAGTCCCAATGGTGTCAATATCTTCGACGTATAAATCCACATTCTTTCCTTTTGAAAGAGGGAAAGGTATTGATTATTCCCTCTGGTGTCCCTAGTTAGTTGAGAATTGGGAGTTACCCTGTTTCCGTAGCTTCATAGTTGCAGAAACAGCATAACTAGATGTTCTAATCTGTTTCGGCATCCCCCATTCTCCTTTATGGAAGTTATAGGAACAGCATAGGGTAGCGCTGCTTGGTTGTTCTCGTACCTCCACTCAGACAGCTGGGAACAATTCTGGTAATAGAAACAGTCATGAAAACTGCACAAGAGGTTACCCCTAATTAGCAATTATTGGATAGTGAATGGTATAACAGCAACATATTCTCTACCTCGAGTTTCCTAAGTATCCTAGTATTAACTTTATTACCCTTTTTGTGGATCAACAAATCAAGAAAGATGATTTCGCTGTCAGCAACAGTTACCATCAACTGAGTGAATACTGAGTGAATTATTATGAGAAAACAACTGCAGCTGTTCCAGAGTCCTTGTCCACAGGAGTCAATACAAGTAGGCATGGCCAGCCCAAGTAGCTCCTCCGTGTAAAGCAGCCCTGTGTAAAGTAGTTTTGCACAAGACTGCTTTATATGGAGGGAGAGGCAGCAGTCCTGTGTAAGACACCATGTCAGACTGAAACTGTAAATTACACAGGACTGCTGCCTCTCAATCCATGTAAAAATGTAGAAATGTCTATTTCTGTTATACAGGGCTGCCTACTTTATATATAAAGGCAGCAGTCATATGTTAGTAAAGTTAAAGGCAGTGGGGTCAGGGTGGAAATTAAACCGTAGGTGCAGCAGCCACTTTCAAACTCACAGTCCACTGAATACTCAATCTAGAGGCTCTCAGAATTTGGACAAACTCCGGAGGGCCACGGGACAGGTGTAACAAAAAAAAAAGAAACACACATTCCCTGGCGCTCTGGTGTCCGCTGCCACAGCCTTTTTGGTCGAGCTCCATGCTTCAGTCCTCAGAACCTATGCACTCATTTACTTTGCATCCCACGTGACCACTGCGGCCAATTAGGCAGTGGTCAAGGGGATGCAGAGTAAATGAGGCACAGTGCGCGACCAAACAGGCTGTGGTGTCACTGGTATACTGGGGACAGGTGATTATGTTTTTTTTTCTTAATGTTACTCCTCTTTAAGAATAATGTCCCATAGTGCACATAGTATTATGTCTCACATTGGCCCTCACACTGTATAATGTCCCATAGTGGCCCCTTCACACAATATAACGTCTCAAAGTAGCACCTGCACACATTATAATATCCCATAGTGACCCGTGCGCACAATATAATGTCTAACAGGAGGCCGTGCACACAGTATAATATCCCATAGTGGCCTCTGCACATAATATAATGTCTAACAGTAGGCCCTGCACACAGTATAATGTCCCATAGTGGCTCCTCCTCTATGGGACAATGTCTCATATTGGCCCCTCCACACACTATAATGCCCTATCGTGGCCCCTCCACACAATAGAATGTCCCGTAGTCTCCCCTCCACACAGTATAATGTCCTATAGTGGCCCCTCCACACAGTATAATGCCCTATTGTGGCCCTGACAAACAGTAAAATGTCTCATAGTGGCCCCTCCATACAGTAGAATGTCCTATAGTGGTCCCTGCACACACTATAATACCCTATAGTGGCCTCCACACATTATAATGTCACACAGTGGCCCCTCCACACAGTATAATGCCCTATTATGGTTCCTCCACACACTATAATGTCCTATAGTGGCTCATGCAGTTTTCTTAATGAATGTTCCAAAAATGTTGTGCTTTCAACTGAAATTTTTGGGGGTTCACTACCCATGAACGATTATTATATTCTGGGGTCTCTTCAGACACCAAACTATAATGATCAGAGACCCAGGGGAGGTGATTACACATAATAAACAGTGATACTCACCTCTCCGGGCTTTGGCGCCCATCTTCAGGCACCTTCATGTCTTTGAGATGTCATGAATGAAGACGGTGTAATGTCACGTGGGTCATACCAGTGTCATTTTGCATCATGACGACAATGTGACTGATGAGGCCCAATCACAGACCTCAGCGGTCTCTGATGTCATTCGTGACATCTCTAAGGCCAGAAGAAGAGGATCATGGCATCCAGGGGGTCCAGGGGCAAGATTGCTCCCCCCCGCCTTCCCTCAGATACCCCATGATAGGAGTACGGGGTCCGAGGGGTTGCCATCGCAGCCAGGAGGCTAAGTAATGGCCACCTGATTGCCTATTATACATAGTGAGCCTATATGTGATGTGCTGCAATACTATGTATAGCCATACTTTGCACTGGGGATCAGAGATCACAGATTCAAGTCCCTTTGTAGGAGAGGTAAAAAGTTCAAAATCAAGTATAAAAAATAAACAAATAATAAAAAGTTTTAAAAAAAACACATTTAATTTAAAAAACATAACATAAACAAAAAAAAACATGTTATGTATCCCCATGTGTGTATAAATTCCCACTGTCCATTATTTATCCTGTATGATGAATGGCGTAAAAATATATACTGAGATGCACCAAATAAATTATTTTGGTCACCTCCCTTTCCCCAAAAAATTGCAATAAAAAGTGATCAAAATGTCATACATACCAATAAAATGCACAATTTGCCCTGCAAATAAAGAGCCCTAACATATCTCTGTCAACAAAACAGTAAAAAAGTTGTAGGAGTCAGAATATGGTGACCCCAGGAAAATCATTCATTCAATCAATCATAAAACTGATGTTTCATATGTAAAACATAATAAAACCAAAATAAATATGGTATCGCTGTAATCGTAACAATTCGCTGGACAAAGTTGCCATGTCATTTTTAATGAAGAGAAAACCAAAATGCAAAAAATGATGATAGAATTGTGGGTTTTTTTCATATGGACTCCTCAAAAACGTTAAACTAATCAAAACATTATATGTACCCCAAAATGGGGTGCAAAATGAAAGTACTCGTCACGCAAAGAATAAGCCCTCACATAGCTAAGTTAACAGAAAATTAAAAAGTTATGAATTTTGGAAGGCGGGGAAGGAAAATATGAAAAAACATTGCCAAGTATGAACATAGAAACTATCCTGCATCCTTAAAGGGTTAGCATTTAAAATGCTCCAAAAATTACATCTTTTTTGGGGAAATGTGCTTCCCTGTGTGTTTTTAGACAAACAAGGCAGCTATATTGCAAAAAGCAATTATTCTATAGAAAAATTAGCCCATTTAGATGACTTGTAAGTGATAGAGGCTTGTTGTTATTTTGGAGACAAATTTGTGGCTGTGTGTCTAGTTGAAAAGTAAGGTGGAAGTTTTTTTTTGAATAAAAAGCCACCAAAAATTATCTCTTTATAGTAGCAGACTGCCACACCAACAATGCGTTGGTATTGGAAGAAGCAATGGTGGGATTGTTTGTTTTATTTTCTTATTATTATTATGCCAACAGAGTGGCAGTGGCAAGTGGCTCTGGCAGCTATAGAATTTGAAGAAAAAATTGTGGAACACTGTCAGCGTGCCTGCCACTTGAAAAGTGAAGTGATAAAGAATTAACTTCATAAAAAAGCCACCAAAAATTATCCCTTTATGAAAGCAGATGCAGCACCAATGAGTGATAAGTGTAGATTATGATGTTAATCTGTTTTCCTTTAGTCCCAACAGCAGTACAATACTGGGATATTTCAGCCCCTGTGTGCTGGTAGGACAGAATGGAATTTTTAATGAACAATAAATGATTACCAGTAACCCCTTCCCCTCCCCAATATAAGGACAGAAGTACCAACCTCCCCAACGTGTAATTATAAAGACAAATACATAACACATAGGGAGGGAGCCTTGTGCTGCTGTTGGGACTAAGGGAAAACAGATTAACATCATAATCTACACTTCCCTTTCGTCCCACCAGCAGCACAATACTGGGGATCTAGCAAGAAGAACCCTAGGGAGAGCCCTCTTGAAGAATTGAAATGAACATGGAACGGCCAAAGGAAGTGGCATCCGTACCCTGCGTGTTAAATCTATAATGATTAACAAAGGTATGGAGAGAGCTCCAAGAAGCTGCCGAACAAATTTGTTCCCAAGGAACAAACTCAGGGGATCTAACTCCTGTGAAGTGAAAGCCAATCTTAATTCAGCGTGCCAAGCAGGGCTGTGGAGTCGGAGTCGGAGTCGTGGAGTCGGAGTCGGAGTCGGTGCCTATTTTGGTGGAGTCGGAGTCGGTATAAAATGGACCGACTCCGACTCCCAAAATATATAATAAATTGGTACAGTTAGTAGTACAATGCAGTATGTGCTGAATATATTTTCATAAGAATTTGGGAAAATGATGAAATGTTGAAAATGATGAAATGTCCTGTAAAGGTCTGTTCTATTCCTCATATAATGATGGGACTGAGTTCTGAGTGAACCTATAAGGTTTAGCAGTGCCAGGGCTGTGGAGTCGGAGTCGTGGAGTCGGAGTCGGAGTCGGTGCCTATTTTGGTGGAGTCGGAGTCGGAGTCAGGGGAAATTGAGGAGTCGGAGTCGGGGCTTTGGCGTACCGACTCCACAGCCCTGGTGCCAAGGTGGCCTTTATTCTTCCCAGCAAATGATAGAAAAAGGTTCTCTGACCGTCTAAAAGGCTAAGATCTCTGAATATAAATTCCGAGACATCTGGCCACATCCAGGAAGTGAAGTTTAACTTCCTCCGGAGATGACGGACTGTGATAGAAAACTGGTAATGAAATAACCTGGTAGAGGTTAAAATATGAGGGTACCTTAGGGAGGAACCCTGACATAAACCTTAGTTGTACTCTATCCGGATAAAAGGATATGTACGGTTCTACTGAAGATAAAGCTGGAGTTCCCCAACTCTCTTAGCTGAGATTATGGCCAAAAGGAACACTGTTTTTAGTGTGATAAATTTAATCTCAACCTCTTCTAGAGACTCAAAGGGGGGATCACATAACCCCTTTAAAACAGTAGATAAATCCTTGAGGGATTGGGTGGTTAACAGGCGGTCTAAGCCTGAATGCACGCTTAAAAAATCTTTTAACCAACAGGTCTGTGGAAAGCTTATCTACGCAGGCTGACAGGGCAGCAACCTGAACTTTCAAAGTGGAAGGACTAAGGCCCTTGTCCAAGCCGTCCTGAAGAAATCCCAGGATTTCTGGAATGGAGAGATCCGAGCTCTCAGTTCATCTACCTGATGCCCAGGAGATGAAGATATTTTGGATCCTGGCATAATTTCTATTTGTAGACTCTGCTCTAGCGAGAGAGTACTTAAGACGGCTCCTGAGAGTCTATTAGATCGTAATAGGGACTGGTCAACCTCCAGGTTGTCAGATTGAAGGATTTCAGATCCTGGCAGAGCGTGGGCCAGTGAGACACCAGGTTCGGAATTGGGGGAGGCCTCCAATATATCCCGTGACTCATCTGAATGAGCTGAGAAAACCAAGCTCTCTTTGGCCAGAATGGAATGATGGCTATAACAAAGACTTGGTCCTGTCTGATCTTCATCAGTACCCTTGGTATCATGGAGACTGGAGGGATTATGTATGCCAGACTGAACCTCCAAGGGATGGACAGGGCATCCACAGCCAAGGGATTGTCCTCCTTGTATAGAGAGCAGAACGTCTCTACCTTGGTATTGAGTCTGGTTGCCATCCTTAGGAATGTCGTTCAGGTGAGCTTCCCAACCTGTGAGTGATGCATCCATAGTCAACAAGGTACCGTGGACTTTACATTTCTTAGCTGAATCCACCACTTGAGGGATGAGCGGGCTTCCTGAGACAGGAAAAATCTTCTGTATAGACTGCTGGTTTTGTGATTCCAGGCCTACAGGACTTCTCTCTGCAGTGGGCGAAGATGCCATAACGCCCAAGGGACTGCTTCTGCAGTTGATGTCATGAATCCCAATAATTTCATGCCTGTCCTGATGGTGATTGGCCAAGAAACCAGCAGGAATTTTGCTGCCTTGATGATTCTTTCTCTCTGGGAGGGAGGCAGAGATATTTTCATTAGGCCTGAATCGATTATGAACCCTAGAAATGTCTTCTGGGTTGCTGGTGATATTTGGGACTTTTCCTACTTTATAATCCAACTCAACTGTTGTAGGAAATTTATCGTGATGGATAGGTGCTGTAGTAGGCCTTCTCTTGAGGAGGCTATTAACAGCCAGTCGTCCAGATAGGGAACAATCGAGATCCCCTGGTTTGTTAGAGATGCCGCTACCGCGGAAACCATCTTGGTAAATATGTAAGGTGCTGATATTATTCCGAATGGAAGTGAGGTAAACTGGAGGTGTCTTAACCGCCCTTTTGCGACCACTGCAATCCTTAGGTATTTCCTGTGGGCATGAAAAATAGGGACGTGGAAGTAAGCGTCCTTTAGTTCCAGAGTGGCCATGAAGTCTCCTTGCTGGAGAATGGATATCACCGAACTCACTGTCTCCATGCGGAATTTTCTTTTTCTGATGGCTCTGTTGAGATATCGAAGGTCTATTATCATCCTCCAGTCTCCTGAGGGTTTTGGAACCAGGAAGACTGGAGAATAAATCCCAGACTCTTGACACTGCGTTGGAACCATTTCTAAGACATGCTTTCTTATATAGTCCTGTACTGAGGACTCCATAGCCTTTTGACGGACTGCAGGGAGACGAGTGGTCTGAATAAATCTGTCCTGGGGAAGCACAGAAAAATCTATGCCGTAACCAGACCAAATTATCTCTAAGACCCATAAATCTGATACTCTTTTTTCCCAGATCTCTAGAAAAAAGGAAAGACGTCCCCCCACAGGAACTTCGTGTCTTAGAAGAGGAAGCAGGTAATAGTCAGAAATCCGGCTTTCTGATTTTCCTGTCATCACGGGTAAAGCGACGGCTGGGGTTTCCTCTCTGGACTCTGGAACGTCCACGCATTGGGCCTCCTGAAAATGGAGGTCTCTGTGGAGACTGTCCTCTGCGACGTCATCTGCCCCGCCCACGAAAGGACTGCGGAAGGGATTTGCCTTTTGTGCCCACTAGTTCCTCCATAATCTTATTGAACTCCTGTCCGAATAACTTACCCAGTTCATATGGCAAGCCACAAATGTTAATTTTTGAGGCATTATCTACCATCCAAGGCTTAAACCATAGTGGGCAATGGGCTGCAGTAGTCAGGGCCATAGCTTTAGCAGATAACTTCACCTGGTGCAGAGAGGCTTTGTTGAGGTAATCTGCCTCAAGGGCTGTACCCTTCAAGGAGGACAATATATCGTCCCGGGAGACCCCAGAATCAATATCTTTCTTCAAAGTAGATAGGTTGGAACACAGCTTTCTAGCTACCTCATTGGTATCTATACCAACAGAGCACTGCGCAGAGGATGACGTATACACTCTCCTTAGAGAACTCTCTGCCCTGAGATCCATGGGATCCTGAAGATTAGACCCATCTTCAGGAGGTACAAGAGTACGCCTGGATAACTTGGCAACTGCCATGTCCACCTTAGGCAGAGGACCCCAAGCCCCAAACTGGAACTCAGATATTGGGAAGAGTGTTTTAAATCTTTTAGATAATACACAGGTCTTCTCTGGACATTTCCACTCGCTGGACATAGCTCTTTGGAGTATATTGTCCACTTTGAAGGCCCTAGGCCCCCTAGAGGTGGGACTAGAGGCTTCCCCTTGGTCAACATCATGGTCCTTTGACCTGATGTACTTTAATAATCTCAGAATTTTTTCCAGAGGGAACAGCGATTTCGCTATATCTGTGTCTGAATTGTCAGAGGAATTAGTTTCATCCACGATCTTGAATTCTTCGTCAGATCGCATAATAGTATTGGATGCCTCACTGCATCTGGGCCGTTTAAATGAACGGGTTAAGGACTCTTTCAAGTCCTTCATGGTGTCCTGGACATACTACTTAACCCAAATGACTTAATCTCTGATAGATGGCTCTTCAGAGGATTCCTTTGGGCAACACTGGCAGCACATATTGAATTCGTAGCCATCAGGCAAGGAGATTTCGCAGGACCAGCAAGTCAAATGTTTGTGTTTAGACGCAGACTTATGCCTGAAAGATTCGCTTTCACCAGACGCAGAGGAAGACATCTGAAACAAACACAAGATAAGTTAGCCTAAAATTTTAGGCAACAAACACAAAAAAAGGAAGAATACATTACCTTAGCTCAAGAGTAAGGGACCAGATAATAATAATAAACTAGAGAAGTGCAACAACAGAAAGTTTGAACTGACACAAAAAGCACAGCGTGCCCGCTCTCTGTCAAATAACAAAGAGGCAGAGGTCAGTGAGCAGCAACCTTACATAGGAAAAAAGAGGAGAGAACCACTCTTACTTCTTGTTGCAACCGCTGCCCCATTCACTTTTTTTTTTTTTTTTTTACTACAAAAAAAGGATAGCCTGCAAAAATTCTTCCAATGGAAGAAAAGAAGGGAGACAGACCTTAAAACTGCTTCTCCACAAATGAACTTTCCCTTTAAAAAAGGTGGGGTCAATAAGCAGTTGACGCGATTACATCAGCGCGTAGCAACACCGGCGCCCAGAAGGAAGCCAGAACCCAGGCACCAAGTGCAGGACCCAGGAGAAAAAGCTGAGCCAGCTATCCCAGCGCTCCACAACAACAACAAACCTCCGCAAGAGAGAGCTAAAGCGGATGAGCGCGACCTCACTGCAGGATACAAACAGGAGCGAGGAGGGGTAAGTGCCCTAGGTTATAGAAACATTGGGAGGTTGGTACTTCCTTCCTTATATTGAGGAGGGGGAGGGGTTACTGTTAACTATTTATTGTTCATTAAAATTTCCATTCTGTCCTACCAGCACACAGGGGCAGAAATACCCTAGTATTGTGCTGCTGGTGGGATGGAAGGGAATTACAAGATTTAAATAAAAATTTGTGACCAGCTATCAGCGTTCTGGCCTGCCAGTTGAAAAAGCAAGAATATACTCTGAAATGGAATGGATTCCATGACTGTGAGAACAGCACTTGGCAGACAGAAAAGAACCTGGATTTTCCTGCTGGTTATCCTTGAATGGGAGCACATGCCATATCATCATTGTGTTGGCAGAGTGACAATTTAAAATAATTCCAAGAAAAATATAGGGCACACTATCAGCGTGCCTGGCCTGGCTGCCAGCTAAAAATGCTAGAATATCTTCTGACATGGAAAGGATTCTATGACAGAGTGACAATTTATTTAATTTCAAGAAAAAATTGGGGCACACTGTTAGTGTGCCTGCCTGAAAAAGCTGGACTATCTTCCAAAAGTGATCATGATATAGAAGTTATTCTTCATCCACTCCATTGTGTCCGTGGTTTGCTGCATACAGTAATCATTCATTGTATATTGCTGCTCAAACTGTGCCACGTAAACTGATGCTCTAGTACAGGGGTCAGTAACCCCTGGCACTGGTGCTGGAGTCAGCACCCAAGACACATCTACCTGGCACAGGACTCTCTCTGATGTTTTAAACAAATAGCAGAAGAGTGAAGAAATCAGGAGATACCTTTTAGAGGCTAACTGAGTATATTTATAAGTAAGCTTTCAGGAGTACTAGCTCCCTTCATCAGACATAAACAAATAGCAGTGCTGCTCCAGGTGGCAATCTCTCTCTAATCCTCCATGTAAATGCAGTCGGACGGGAGGATGCACTGGGAGGTGGTGGGAACATGAGGCACAAGGTCTAAGTGTCCATAGTCAAAGGACAGCAATTACCTGTGCAAAGCATAATATGGCAGCTAAATTTGCCTTCATTCATTTCAATAAGACTGTAAAAATTTGTTTGGATTTTTTTTCAACAAAAAGACTAGCCTGTGTGATGGGCACCCTCTGCCCCCACAAAGCAGGCTTACTGCAGATTACACTGAGCCCCATGTCCAGTCCAAATATGAATAATTTTGCTAAAGGATCACATTGAAATATAAGCTCAATTGACTAACTGGTTGCAGTTATGCTTTGCGTTATACGACTTTCATGTAGGACAGTGTTTCCCAACCTTTTCAGACTCAGGGTCCCCCTGGAAAAAAAAAAATTCCTTGGAGCACCCCTATCAAATAATTTTTACCAAAACTCAAAAAGCATCCTAAGAACACAGATAACATTGCATGAAGGCCTGGGATCAATACTTCTAGATTGTTGAGGCCCCCTGTTGGTAATCACCGATGTAGGAGGGCGACAGCCTTACAATTATTACATGGCACACTGAGGACTTCATCTTTTGATTTTTTTCCCCAAATTGGCACCCCAGACTAAAAAAGTTGCTGACTCCTGCTCTAGTATATGTCACAGTGCCACTCAATGGTTCACCTTACAATCATGAAATGAGAGAAGGGAAGTGTAAGCAAGAAAAGAATCTGGATTTTCCTAGTAGTTATCTCTGAATGGGACCAAATGTCACATCAACATTGTGTTGGCGGAGTTGCAATTTACAGAATTTTAAGGAACATTGTGGGACACCAGCAGTGTGCCATTTTAAAAAGTAATAAAGAATTGGATGGAGAAAAAAGTCACCAAAAAAGACCCCTTTACAAGTGTATATGCGACACCAAGAAAAATTTGGGGTATACTATCAGTGTGCCTACTGCCTAGCTTGCCAGCTGAAAAGCTGAACTATCCTCCAAAAGTAATCATGAAGTAGAAGTTGTTCTTCCTTCTTTGACAGTTATCCACTTCATTGTGTTTGTTGTTTGCTGCATGCAGTAATCATTCACTGTATACCGCTGTTCAAACTGATGCTACTGTATATGCAACAGTGCCACTAAATGTGTGCTTCACCTTAAAACCATGAAATGAGGGAGGGGGTGTATAAGCAATGGCTTGCCCTGGTGAAGTTGGGGGCTTGAAATGGTCCAGTATGGAGGAACTGGAGGAAGCGGATGGATCCCGTCTGGTATTGAAACTGTGGCTGCCCTGCACCCATGAGGTGATATACACACGTGGACAAAATTGTTGGTACCCCTCATTTAATGAAAGAAAAACCCACAATGGTCACAGAAATAACTTGAATCTGACAAAAGTAATAATATATAAAAATTCTATGAAAATGAAAAAATGAAAGTCAGACATTGCTTTTCAACCATGCTTCAACGGAATTAAAAAAAAAAAATAAAACTCATGAAACAGGCCTGGACAGAAATGATGGTACCCTTAACTTAATATTTTGTTGCACAACCTTTTGAGGCAAACACTGCAATCAAACGATTCCTGTAACTGTCAATGAGACTTCTGCACCTCTCAACAGGTATTTTGACGCACTCCTCAGGAGCAAACTGCTCCAGTTGTCTCGGGTTTGAAGGGTGCCTTTTCCAGATGGCATGTTTCAGCTCCTTCCAAAGATGCTCAATAGGATTTAGGTCAGGGCTCATAGAAGGCCACTTCAGAATAGTCCAATGTTTTCCTCTTAGCCATTCTTGGGTGTTTTTAGCTGTGTGTTTTGGGTCATTATCCTGTTGCAAGACCCATGATCTGCGACTGAGACCAAGCTTTCTGACACTGGGCAGCACATTTCTCTCTAGAATCCCTTGATAGTCTTGAGATTTCATTGTACCCTGCACAGATTCAAGAAACCCAGATGCAGCAAAGCAGCCCCAGAACATAACAGAGCCTCCTCCATGTTTCACAGTAGGGACAGTGCTCTTTTCAAGATAGGCTTCATTTTTCCATCTGTGAACATAGAGCTGATGTGCCTTGCCAAACATTTTGATTTTTGTCTCATCTGTCCATAGGACATTCTCCCAGAAGCTTTGTGGCTTGTCAACATGTAGCTTGGCAAATTCCAGTCTAGCTTTTTTAAGTTATTTCTGTGACCATTGTGGGTTTTTCTTTCATTAAACGAGGGGTACCAACAATTTTGTCCATGTGTGTATGCACTAGAAAGCACAGGATCTTGTTGCGTTTCTAGACTATGGCCTCTGATGCTGAAAACATTAACCCATTAGGTCATGAAAGCTATGTATTGTCCCTGTCCATAATTGCTGCTCCACTTATTGATGGTGGTGGGAGAACCTTTCCTTACATGAACATTTACAAGGAGAGGCCCACATGGCGATATTAAGCTGGGACAGCTTTCCTCGAGAAATAATGTTGGTAAGGTATACTCCATTGAGACTGTGCACTGCTATCAGTTGGCAAAACGTAGTGCATTCCACTAAGTGGCACGACAGCGACTGCACTGCCATTAGCTTGGCCAAGTGAGAGTTAAAGGGGTATTCCCATGAAAATAACCATTTTTAAATTTGTAGATAATTAAAAGTTAAACATTTTTGCAAATAAAAGTAATTAAGGAGTTTTAAAAATTTTCTCTAAATATCTTGAGGTCACAAGTTGTCTTTATCGGTTGCCAGTGGATACGACCATGAACGCAAGACTCTTCTAAGGTCATATAATCAGCCATGATTTCCTTACTGTGACCGGGATATCTTCTAATACATGTAGTGTTCTTGCCTAATAATCCGGCTACATTAAGAAAATCATGGTTGTGTTCCTGACAAGTCCCAGATCATAGAAAGTTCCTGCATTCATGGTCGTATCCATTGGCAACTGATCAAGACAAAAGATGTCACTACTAAGATGGTTAGAGAAAATCTTTAAAACGCTGCAGAATTTTTAACTACTTATATTTGCAAAAACGTTTAACTTTTAATTATTTACAAATATAGATATGGTTATGTTCATCGGAATACCCCTTTAAAAGATGCAGACTAGCCGCATGATTGGGTGCATTTTGCTGTTTACTGGACACACATGCCTTTTTTGATGATGACTAACATTGGTGTGGAGGAGGAGGATAAGCAGATGGAGATGATAATAATAATGATGATCACCATGTGCTAGTTGTGGATGTGGCCTGCCTTCAAAGACAGCCATGGGGATAAAGAATAGACCAGTCTTGCTCACTTGCTACCACTGCCAATTCCATTTTGCCAAAAGAGCTTGTGACGCTATTTCATGTGACTACGGAGAAACTTAGTGCTTACATGTGTCTGCATTCATAATGGCTAATTATCTGCATGCAGAATTTTCACCTTGTAATTGATTTGTCATTTGGTAATGTACAAAAAAAATTTCCATATAGGAAATGACTACATGTAGCTACTGCTGCCAAAACCAGCAGCAGTTGAAATATGTCTGTCAGAGCCACCACCACCTGATCTTGCCTCAAATCTACCCCATGCAGGTCTTTAGGATGTACATCTGGTGAAATTCTTAATATTGTAGCTTTCACCACCCTCTTCCTGTGATGTCAACCTCACACTAGTTGCCAGGTTTTATCTGTTATAGAATCATCATCAGATACAGTAATATCATCATCTTCCCCACTTTTTTGTGACTCATCATGTCAATGGGATTCCTCTTTGCCCTAACAGATTTTCCCCTAGTGGCCCTACCAGCATGACTACCAGTAGCACACCCGCTGCCACTATTTCCTCCACCAACAGTCATGTTTTCCACCTCTACCTCCTATACATCGAAAAACACTGACAGTTCTCATGCAAATCATCAAAAAGAGAAAGTACAGGAAATCTTGGGCTATGAGAAATATCTCTCTCAGCCGATGCCACATGACTACTAGAGAATTGCATTTGTCAGTTGTTGACAGTACATGGTTGACAGTACAGAAAGGCAGCGTGGTAAATTACATGTTACAACATGTAGATGGAACACACAGAAACCTGACTCAACATTTGTGGTTCACTGCTTTCCAAAAACCTCTCAGGAAGAATGACAACAATGAGTTGTCAAGACCAGTAGTGTTGCTGTTGCATTCCACATTCTTATTGTTAGTACTTGCAGAAACATTTTCTCCTCACACTCCTTTTGCCTGTCCCCTGCCCTGTTTTTTTTCAGTCATTTTACTGCACAATACTTATAACAGTGATTGGAAACAATTCTGACACTTTTTGCATATATATATATATATATACAGTCATATGAAAAAGTTTGGGCACCCCTATTAATCTTAATCATTTTTAGTTCTAAATATTTGGGTGTTTGCAACAGCCATTTCAATTTGATATATCTAATAACTGATGGACACAGTAATATTTCAGGATTGAAATGAGGTTTATTGTACTAACAGAAAATGTGCAATATGCATTAAACCAAAATTTGACCGGTGCAAAAATTTGGGTACCCTTATCATTTTATTGATTTGAATACTCCTAACTACTTTTTACTGACTTACTGAAGCACAAAATTGGATTTGTAACCTCACTGAGCTTTGAACTTCACAGCCAGGTGTATCCAATCATGAGAAAAGGTATTTAAGGTGGCCAATTGCAAGTTGTTCTCCTATTTGAATCTACTCTGAAGAGTGGCATCATGGGCTCCTCAAAACAACTCTCAAATGATCTGAAAACAAAGATTGTTCAACATAGTTGTTCAGGGGAAGGATACAAAAAGTTGTCTCAGAGATTTAACCTGTCAGTTTCCACTGTGAGGAACATAGTAAGGAAATGGAAGACCACATGGACAGTTCTTGTTAAGCCCAGAAGTGGCAGGCCAAGAAAAATATCAGAAAGGCAGAGAAGAAGAATGGTGAGAACAGTTAAGGACAATCCACAGACCACCTCCAAAGAACTGCAGCATCATCTTGCTGCAGATGGTGTCACTGTGCATCGGTCAACAATACAGCACACTTTGCACAAGGAGAAGCTGTATGGGAGAGTGATGCGAAAGAAGCCGTTTCTGAAAGCACGCCACAAACAGAGTCGCCTGAGGTATGCAAAAGCACATTTGGACAAGCCAGCTTCATTTTGGAAGAAGGTCCTGTGGACTGATGAAACAAAGATTGAGTTGTTTGGTCATACAAAAAGGCGTTATGCATGGCATCAAAAAAACACAGCATTCCAAGAAAAACACTTGCTACCCACTGTAAAATTTGGTGGAGGTTCCATCATGCTTTGGGGCTGTGTGGCCAATGCCGGCACCGGGAATCTTGTTAAAGTTGAGGGTCGCATGGATTCAACTCAGTATCAGCAGATTCTTAAGAATAATGTACAAGAATCAGTGATGAATTTGAAGTTACGCCGGGGATGGATATTTCAGCAAGACAATGATCCAAAACACAGCTCCAAATCTACTCAGGCATTCATGCAGAGGAACAATTACAATGTTCTGGAATGGCCATCCCAGTCCCCAGACCTGAATATCATTGAACATCTGTGGGATAATTTGAAGCGGGCTGTCCATGCTCGGCGACCATCAAACTTAACTGAACTGGAATTGTTTTGTAAAGAGGAATGGTCAAAAATACCTTCATCCAGGATCCAGGAACTGATTAAAAGCTACAGGAAGCGACTAGAGGCTGTTATTTTTGCAAAAGGAGGATCTACTAAATATTAATGTCACTTTTCTGTTGAGGTGCCCATACTTTTGCACCGGTCAAATTTTGGTTTAATGCATATTGCACATTTTCTGTTAGTACAATAAACCTCATTTCAATCCTGAAATATTACTGTGTCCATCAGTTATTAGATATATCAAATTGAAATGGCTGTTGCAAACACCCAAATATTTAGAACTAAAAATGATTAAGATTAATAGGGGTGCCCAAACTTTTTCATATGACTGTATATATATATATACAGTATATATATATATTGTGACAATTTGGGGGGAGGATTAGTCTCAAATGGCGGCAGACTCCTGGTCCGGACAGCAGTGGTTCGTGGTACTGGGCGCCGGAGAGATAGCGTTCAGGTGCAGTTTAAAACAAAATGGTTTTATTTCAGCTTGAGTGCAACATAACAAAACAAAAAAAACCTAGGCCATGCATAGGCCCTCACTGACTTCTTGAGCCCTATCTGGCCTCTGGGGCACTGAGCAGCCTGACTAGTGCTCAGCTCAAGCAAACGTACCCTGTGAAACCCAGCCCTTCTCGGACAGACCGCCTCTCTCTGTCCTTGGCTGGACCCACAGTTCATGCTCCATGCAGGTTTCTCCAGCCTTCTGGAGATACACCCCCACCCAAAGGTGTGGCTGAGGGCCCTTTCAGGGCTGGCCTTGGGTCGCTCAACAGCGCCCTCTGGGTTCACATACTCACATACCCTCCCCCCTCAGCTCACTACCCCTGGGGTGAGCTACAATGGGACGAGACATCCTATGTCGAAGTCCCTCTTCAACCATGTATGCCTGTCCAGAGTCTCTCCAGAAGTCCCAATCTGGCGTTCTTTTCTTCCAAATACCGCTCCGTCGAGTCCTCCGTTTTCTCATCACTTTAAATGCTACGCCAAGATCCTGGCCATTCTGTGCAAAGGCAAGTTTTACTTCATCACCTTCACAATTCGCCATACAGGGGATCACATCATTTTCATCACATTTCTCGCCATAGTCTTCAGCCATCCCATTGCATGACTTTGATCCCTTTAGTAAATAGCCGTAAGAATCTTCATCTTCCCCTATCACGAATCCACAGGAGCTCAGAGACCAAATAACACGTACTTCATGCACATCATGTATTTAGAGTATAAATGTTTCACGATACCTTTTCTGTAACCTTCATCTCAAAGCAAACTTTGCCATCACCATCAAGGCTTAGAAGTTTAGGAGACATAGGCTGCTTGCTCTCCTCTTTGTTTGAGATACACAAGCTCTGTACCGCAATATCTTCTCCTTCTGCACAAGGGCCATACAGTACACCCTCACAAAATAGCTCACGCTGAACTACATTTTCTGGTATGTCTTTAACAACTGCCACATCATATATTGGAATAGTTTCTTTATAATACTTCCACATCTGTACGGCAGCCGGAGAACCACTTCCATACTCTAGTCTTACCTCCTCTTTCTCATACGCATAACTTTCTGGAGGCATGTTGCGGTACTGTGATAGATTGCAAGAATTTTAGTGCCAACCCCTTTCTGACAGTACAGTAGCTGGTGATATCATCATCTCAACATTCTCAAAGTTATTTTCATTCCCTGTGCTAACACCGGAGAACTGGGATACCAAGTTTTCAACATCACAGTTTTTGCTGTCAGTACCAAGATGCTTTTTGGTTACATGTTCTGGCTGCCTTAATGGCTCTGCTTTCTCTGCCTCTATGCTGGCAGCTTTCTCCAATTCTAACGCCTTCTGTATCGCACAAATCTCTGATTCCAGCTCCGGAACTTTCTTCATTGCCACTTTTTTCTGCACAGCCTCCATCTCAGTTTTTACTATTGCAACTTGCAGATATTCCTCAATCCTTCGCACTGCATCCTGGATGATATTTTCTGCTTCCCCCACTGTTCCCTGAATTATATTGAACTGATCCTCCCACATCTTCTGATAAAAAGTTTGCCGATGAGCAAAAGCTTTGTCAAGTCTTTCATTCAAGTCCCGTATCTCAGTGGCTCTCTTATCTTGCTCTTGGTTGAATAAAGACTCTGTCTCTTGAGTCACGTTTTTCAGGGATAGCAGCTCTGATTCTTTAGAGGTTAAAAGGCTCTGCAGCGAATCCTTCTCAACTTCTAGTGCTGCCAGCTTTGAAGATAGTGCAGATGCCGACTGTTCAGTATTGGATAAAGACTGCTGCAATTGATCCAATTCTTCTCTTTTAGATTCAACTTCGGTTTTTAACTGTTCTATCTGAAAAGTGTGCTCTTCCAACTTTATTTCTGACTCGCGCTTCACTTGAACCATCTGAAACTCCAGCTGTTCCTTGATGCGTGCAATTTCCTCCTGCTTGTTCACTTGCACCTTTAGTTTAGTCACAAGCATTTTTAGATCTACAATCTCAGCAGATAAATCAGACATTTTTTCCTCAAACTGAATCCTCATGTCTTCCATCTGGAGGTCCAATTCTCTCTTGGCCTTTTCCAGCTTGTCATAAGCATTAGCTTTGTTCTCATACAATATCTGAACAGATTCCAGGTTTTTCTCAACTTCATCCTTGGTGCTAACCAAATCCTCCATTTCAGTACGCAGTTGCTTGTTGAGCCTCTCTAACTCGGCCTTCAATTAAAGGGCCTCTTCTAGGGAGCGAGCCAAGGCAAGAGCTTTGGTCTCTTTTCCACGAGCCTCTGCTTCAGCACGGTCACGTTCTTCTGCATATCTAGCAGAAAGAGTCTTCTCTTCACCAAGCCGCTGATCAAACTTTTTCTGCTTCTTTTCCAAATTTGACACAATCTGACGTTGATGATCAAGATCTACAGTGCTGGCCAAAAGTATTGGCACCCCTGCAATTCTGTCAGATAATACTCAATTTCTTCCAGAAAATGATTGCAATCACAAATGCTTTGGTAATAATATCTTCATTTAATTTGTCTTCAATGGAAAACCACAAAAAGAATTGTCAAAAAGCCAAATTGGATATAATTCCACACCAAACATAAAAAAGGGGGTGGACAAAAGTATTGGCACCCTTTGAAAAATCATGTGATGCTTCTCTAATTCGTGTAATTAACAGCACCTGTTACTTACCTGTGGCACATAACAGGTGGTGGCAATAACTAAATCACACTTGCAGCCAGTTGAAATGGATTAAAGTTGACTCAACCTCTGTCCTGTGTCCTTGTGTGTACCACATTGAGCATGGAGAAAAGAAAGAAGACCAAAGAACTGTCTGAGGACTTGAGAAGCAAAATTGTGAGGAAGCATGAGCAATCTCAAGGCTACAAGTCCATCTCCAAAGACCTGAATGTTCCTGTGTCTACCGTGCGCAGTGTCATCAAGAAGTTTAAAGCCCATGGCACTGTGGCTAACCTCCCTAGATGTGGACGGAAAAGAAAAATTGACGAGAGATTTCAACGAAAGATTGTGCGGATGGTGGCTAAAGAACCTCGACTAACATCCAAACAAGTTCTAGCTGCCCTGCAGTCCGAGGGTACAACAGTGTCAACCCGTACTATCCGTCGGCGTCTGAATGAAAAGGGACTCTATGGTAGGATACCCAGGAAGACCCCACTTCTGACCCAGAGACATAAAAAAGCCAGGCTGGAGTTTGCCAAAACTTACCTGAGAAAGCCAAAAACTTTTTGGAAGAATGTTCTCTGGTCAGATGAGACAAAAATAGAGCTTTTTGGGAAAAGGCATCAACATAGAGTTTACAGGAAAAAAAAAGAAGCCTTTAAAGAAAAGAACACGGTCCCTACAGTCAAACATGGCGGAGGTTCCCTGATGTTTTGGGGTTGCTTTGCTGCCTCTGGCACTGGACTGCTTGACCGTGTGCATGGCATTATGAAGTCTGAAGACTACCAACAAATTTTGCAGCATAATGTAGGGCCCAGTGTGAGAAAGCTGGGTCTCCCTCAGAGGTCATGGGTCTTCCAGCAGGACAATGACCCAAAACACACTTCAAAAAGCACTAGAAAATGGTTTGAGAGAAAGCACTGGAGACTTCTAAAGTGGCCAGCAATGAGTCCAGACCTGAATCCCATAGAACACCTGTGGAGAAATCTCAAAATGGCAGTTTGAAGAAGGCACCCTTCAACTCTCAGGGACCTGGAGAAATTTGCCAAAGAAGAATGGTCTAAAATTCCAGCAGAGCATTGTAAGAAACTCATTGATGGTTACTGGAAGCGGTTGTTCGCAGTTATTTTGTCTAAAGGTTGTGCTACCAAGTATTAGGCTGAGGGTGCCAATACTTTTGTCCGGCCCATTTTTGGAGTTTTGTGTAAAATGATCAATGATTTGACTTTTTTTTCATTCTCTTTTGTGTTTTTTCATTGCAAGCAAAATAAATGAAGATATTATTACCAAAGCATTTGTGATTGCAATCATTTTCTGGAAGAAATTGAGTATTATCTGAGAGAATTGCAGGGGTGCCAATACTTTTGGCCAGCACTGTACACCTATATCTTCTAGTTCCTGCTGAAGTCTAATTTTCGTCCTCTCAAGTTTGTCATAAGCAGCAGCCTTCTCTTCAAACCGTTGATTTGTAGCTTCTAGCTCCTTTTGCAACTTTTCCTTTAGTTCTTCAACAGAGTCCAAGGACCCAATACTATCCTCCATTTTTTCTTCAGATCAGTCGCCTGAGCCTGCAGTGTTGAAATCTGCTTTGTCAAATCTCTTTTTGCTTCCTACTCTTCCTCTAGTTGCTCAAGGAAACCATTTTTCTCATCTTCCATTTGTTTTAGTTGTGTACTAAGATCAAGCTTCTGACGAGTTTCTTCTTGCAAAAGTTCCTGAGTGTCCTGAAGCTGAGATTCTAGTGTAGAAAAATCTTTAGAAAGTGTGATAGACTTGCTGTCTGCTTGGGAAAGAAGCCCTGTGATATTATCCAATTCTGCCTGCAGACCGTTTGCCTTGTCAGGCAGTTCTGCTTGAAACCTGTCCCCTTCTGTGACTTTTAGTTGCAGCACTTGAAGTTGAGTCTCTACTTTTTTGTGACTCTCCTGTAAGGTCTGCACTTTCTGAGCATAGACAGATGACATCTCCATCAATTCTTTGTCTTTATTTTGCACCAAAACAGACAATTTCTCTTTATCTTCACAAGATCCTGACAGCGCCCTCTCCAGGCTACATATTCTAGCTTTGAGTTCCATTTCTCTTTGTTCCAGAACTCCAGCTCTGCTACGCCATTCGTTGACTTCACTGCTTCCTCAGCTCTGCAATTTCATTTTCTTTGTCAGTTAATCCAGCTGAAAGTTTTTCACGCTTCCTGACTTGGTCATCCAGACACTCTGACTGACACTGCAAAAATTCACTTCTCTCACGTTTAGCAGTTTCAAAGGTCATCTTTTAATTTTTCAATGACACTCTCTTTGGCAATGGAGTCTTGAACATGCTGCTCCTTTAAATCCTGCAATTGCTTCTCAAGCACTTGCTTTTGCTCTACACTCTGTATAACTTTATTAGATAGAGCACAATTCCTTTCTGCAAACTCCTTCTCAGTGACACAGTCCATTCCAGGCAAACCCAGCACCACATTTTCACAATGACTAGGATATGAACTCTTCATAGAGTCAAGCACTTTCCTTAACTTAAGGTTCAACTTAAGGTTCTCTTTTTCTGATACCTCAAGTTGCCGTTTCCAATCAGACATTTCATCCTCATCAATGAACCTGATGGTTTTAATCTCATCTTGAAGCTGCTGCACCCTAATATTTTCATCTTTGGCGCTTTGATGCACTCCAGTATGAGACATACAGTCAGCAGGGACATATTCATTCATAGAACAGAGGTGCTTCAGAAAAACTAAGTCACCGTCATGCAACCCATTATCTTTATTTGCACTCCACATGCTCTGTTCCGGGTTTTGTGTCTCTCTGCATTCAGACTGCTGCACTAATAAACCTGAGCATAACTTCTCTGCTTTTTTACAAGCTGAAATTCTCTTTTTCTTGCCCATGGTTTACTAACAAGATTACACAATATTCCACAGCAACCTTGGGTTCAACCGGCAGCAACTTTTTGCTATCTTCTGCAGTCACATGTATTCAAACAGTTAACTTATGTGGCACTACAACAACCAGCATTTTCTTCTGTCTTCCACAGAAAACACCAACATGGCACCATAGCCTTTCACATAGACTGTTTGCAATATCCAGCTTCTACACACATTGCTTACTTTCTTGCCATCAGCAAGCACTTTACAGACTTCTGTGCCACAGTATACACAAAGTCCATTCCCTGGATTCCTCTTCCAGAGTTTTACTTTCACCAGTTTTTGCACACACTTTGCTATGTTGCATATTCCACTCACCCCTTTCTGGGTTTCTCAGTTGAAATCACAGATTTCTTCCAGCTGTAGGCCACAATGCACACTTAGCAGTACTGCAGTCACCAACCACTTGTCTTCCTGGACTTGCGTGGATCTCTTTCTGCCCGAATCTGTAGCACCATATGTGACAATTTGGGGGGAGGATTAGTCTCAAATGGCGGCAGACTCCTGGTCCGGACAGCAGTGGTTCGTGGTACTGGGCGCCGGAGAGATAGCGTTCAGACGGTGCCAGTTTAAAACAAAATGGCTTTATTTCAGCTTGAGTGCAACATAACAAAACAAAAAAAACCTAGGCCACGCACAGGCCCTCACTGACTTCTTGAGCCCTATCTGGCCTCTGGGGCACTGAGCAGCCACACTAGTGCTCAGCTCAAGCAAACGTACCCTGTAGAACCCAGCCCTTCTGGGACAGACCGCCTCTCTCTGTCCTTGGCTGGACCCACAGTTCATGCTCCATGCAGGTTTCTCCAGCCTTCTGGAGATACGCCCCCACCCAAAGGTGTGGCTGAGGGCTTTTTCAGGGCTGGCCTTGGGTCGCTCAACAGCGCCCTCTGGGTTCACATACTCACAATATATATATACAGTGCGTACGGAAAGTATTCAGACCCCTTTAAATTTTTCACTCTTTGTTTCATTGCAACCATTTGCTAAAAGCAAAAAAGTTCATTTTATTTCTCATTAATGTACACTCAGCAGCCCATCTTGACAGAAATAAAACAGAAATGTAGATATTTTTGCAAATTTTTAAAAAAATTAAAACTGAAATATCACATCATTATAAGGATTCAGACCCCTTGCTGTGACACTCATATTTAACTCACATGCTGTCCATTTCCTTCCGATCCTCCTTGAGATGGTTCTACTCCTTCATTGGAGTCCAGCTGTGTTTAATTAAACTGACTTGATTAGGAAAGGCACACACCTGTCTATATAAGACCTCACAGCTCACAGTGCATGTTAGGGCAAATGAGAATCATGAGGTCAAAGGAACTGCCCATGGAGCTCAGAGACAGAATTGTGGCAAGGCACAGATCTGGCCATGGTTACAAAAGAATTTCTGCCGCAATAAAGGTTCCTAAGAGCACAGTGACCTCCATAATCCTTAAATGGAAGAAGTTTGGGACGACCTGAACTCTTCCTAGACGTGGCCGTCCAGCCAAACTGAGCAATCGTGGGAGAAGAGCCTTGGTGAGAGAGGTAAAGAAGAACACAAAGATCACTGTGGCTGTGAGCTCTAGAGATGCAGTAGGGAGGTGGGAGAAAGTTCCACAAAGTCAACTATCACTACAGCCCTCCACCAGTCGCAGCTTTATGACAGAGTGGCCCGAAGGAAGCCTCTCCTCACTGCAAGACATATGAAAGCCCACATAGAGTTTGCCAAAAAACACATGAAGGACTCCCAGACAATGAGAAATAAGATTCTCTGGTCTGATGAGACGAAGATTGAACTTCTTGGTGTTAATTCTAAGCGGTATGTGTGGAGAAAACCAGGCACTGCTCATCACCTGCCCAATACAATCCCAACAGTGAAACATGGTGGTGGCAGCATCATGCTATGGGGCTGTTTATCGGCTGCAGGGACAGGACAATTGGTTGCAATTGAAGGAAAGATGAATGCGGCCAAGTACAGAGATATCCTGGAAGAAAACCTCTTCCAGAGTGCTCTGGACCTCAGACTGGGCCAAAGGTTCACCTTCCAACAAGACAATGATCCTAAGCACACAGCTAAAATAACAAAGGAGTGGCTTGTGAAGTGACCACTATGGGACATTATACTGTGTGGAGGGGTCACTATGGGACATTGTGCAGTATGAAGGCCATTATGGGACATTATACAACGTGAAAGGGGCACTATGAGACATTATTCTATGTGAAGGGGCCACTGTGGATCATTATACTGTGTGGAGAGGCCACTATAGCACATTATACTGTGTAAAGGGACCACTATGGGACATTATACTGTGTGGAGGGGCCACTATTTGTTATTACACTGTGTGAAGAGGCCACTAGGGGACATTATACTGTGTTGAGGGGCCGCTATGTGATATTATACTGAGTTGAGAGGCTGTCATACTGTATGGAAGCTACTATATTATACTCTGTGGGGGATGGGGTAAGAGTAACATAAAAAAAACATAATCACCTGTCACTATCTCATTCGATTGCACACCTTGCCTCATTTTCCAGAAGCCCTGCACCTCATTTGAGTACTGAGGCCAATCAGCAGCCTTAGCGGTTGGTGGAGAGGGACTGATGATGTCACTCACATATGTCACCAGTCTCACTCCAGTGACCACAGAGGCCACTGATTTGCCTCAGTGGTCATGTGGGGCACAGGACTTCTGTGGACCAAGGCAAGGTGCACGACTAAAAGGGCTTTGGCAACAGACACTGGAGTGCTGGGGACTCCCCCCGGAGTTTGTCCAATTCAAACAACCTCTTTAACCACTTCAGTACTGGGCCAATTTCTGGTTCAGGATCAGACACAATTTTGGGTTTTTTGTATGTTCCGTTTAAAGGGCTGTAACATTTTTATCATTTGGGTTATTCAACTAATTTCTTTTTTCGTTGACACATAGGGCTTTATTTTTATGTTATTTTTATTTTTGCATGTGTTTTAATTTTTTTTATATCCGGGAAAATATAAACAAAAGAGAAGGGATAAAATGTCTGTTTTTCACTTTTTTTTTTTTTTTTTTTTTTTTTTTATTTAATAACACAAAGTTCTACCATAAAAATGTTTTACAATAGTTTTTAGTCTCCGTTACGGTGATTTTTATTTTGTATAGTGTTGTCGGTGGTGGGGCTAGAACCTGTAATAAGGCCGTGTTATTGACATATCATTTTTATTTTTTTTTTTAATTATTTATTTACTTTTTTTTTACTTTTCAATTCAATTTTTTTTTTTTACATTCTGTCCCCATAAGGTCATAATAAACCTTTGGGGACATCTGATCACTTTTTTTTTTTTTTTTTTGGAGGAGGCTGATTTCCCCTCTAACTGGGGCTGGTACATTTAGCGCCAGTTGCAGAAGAAATACAGCCTCCTGCCCATTACTATAGAGCAGCTCTAACATACTCTGATCCTGGCAGATCACGTGACCACCGGGTCAGAGGGGAGCCGCATCATGGTGGTGCCCATAGCAGTGTATACAGCGCTCATTCTCTCTGGGATCTCCGGCTGAAGTTACAGCTGTGGAAACCTGCTTGGATGTACGTCCTTGCAGAACAAGGCAACCACCTTACGGACCTGAAAACCCAATGGGCGGTTCGGAAGTGGTTAAGGAGTACACTGAGGCTGGGTGTATGTCTCCGTGTTCTTTCAGTCCTTTCAGTCTTTGTGCTTGTGACGGAGGTTCAGTGATGTATTTCATGCAGACGGCTTCAGTGATGAGTGGTGTGTATGCACAGTGGTGAAGTCTAATTTTATAGCTTCGCGGTAATAGTACGGCAGATATCGGGTATTTAAATATGGCGGCCACTTGAGAGCTGAGCGGAGGTGCCCGGAGTCAGCTCCAGGGCCAGCGTCCTGTTACTATGACAGCCGGGAGCCTTATGAAGGCTATCATTAGTTTCTATAAGTGACGTTATTTTGTAATGCATTGCATTAGTGATCACACCCCCTGGAGTTCAAAACCCCTAGGGGGTCTAAAAAAAAGTAAAAAAAAAATTAAAAGTTCAAATCACCCCCCTTTCCCTAGAACACATATAAAAGTACTTAAATACTGTGAAACACATACACATTAGGTATCCCTGTGTCTCGGTCTACAAATCTATAAAAATATTTTTTCCATACAGTAAACGCCATAGTGGAAAAAAAAAAATCAAAAGTGCCAAACTTCTGTTTTTTCAGTTTCGCCAGTGATAAAAAATTGAATAAAAAGTGTTCAAAGCAATAGCAATTCGCCAAAATGGTGTAACTAAAAAGTATACCTGGCCCCACAAAAAAGATGCCCTATGTATCCCTTTACAAGAAAGTAAACAAAAGTTACGGGTGTCAGAATAGGGCGACTTTTAGAAAAAAAATTATTTTGCACAGTTTTAGATTTTTGTTAAGGGGTTAAAATGTAAATAAAACCATATAAATTTGATATCCCTGGTATCGTACCAAAACATAGAAAAGATGACATGTCATTTTGACTGCAGAGTGAACGTTATGGGGGAGTCAAAAACGAAAATCGAAAAATTCCTCCGGCGGGAAGGGGTTAATTACATACATAACCATACACAGTACACAGTAAGCAGCAGTACAGCTCTCAATAGAGAAGCAAGAGAATACACAAGTGCAGGTTTTCACAGAAAGGAGCCAAAATTTGTTAATAAAGTATATTACATATTATTATATTACAATAAAAAGTTGTACGAAAATTTAGTTAAGCTTTAAAAAAATACCTATCAGTATAGAAAGATATGTGCCTTGTAATAAGTTAATTTTCATCATTGCTCCTGGTTTCTGTAGAAAGCAGCACAAAACTTGCTGTATAAGGTTAACGGTTCTCAGTTATATGTGGAATTAACTTTGTGGCCTAGGAATGTAGCCTTTATGTTTTGTTATTGTGGGGAACTTGCTGTTGCTGTATTTTTAGTAATGTATCTAATGTCACTATGATACTAGCAGAAGGACCCGGCTTCGCACGGGTATATTTCATTTTTTGTTTGTGTAGTGACCCCATAAGAATTGTCCAGTTTTGCACTTGACATCCAGTATGGCAGTCCAGTATAGGTATAGTCTATTTATGGCTGTGTTGCTATGGAAACCTGGTAAATGAAATGTGAACGTATATTGGCTGATACACGTCATATGACTGAATATTTAAAGACCTGCGAACTGCTATTGACTCATACAGGTCATAAATAGCTTGGTTGCTATGGAAACCTGGTGTAAAGCTGTGTGTATGTCAAGACTGAAGAACCTGCGATTTTCCATTGGTCCATAAGCGTCATATGATCATGTATATCTCAGTTTGGATATCAGTGAAAGACCTGCGATCGGTTGTTATGGAAAATCTGGAGTAAAGCTGTGTGTATGTGACATTGTGTAACAGTGTCATCTACAACGCCCTGTCCCTTTAAAGTTGACCTACAGCAGTGAAGAAAAATGGCTGGGTTTTTATGGAAACATGGCGTGCAGCTGTGTGCATGTGGCTGACAATGCCTTCTCAGATTGGAGACGGGCTTGGGTCTGCTGGGTTGTTTCAGCAGCTCGCTGTTGTCTGTGACATATCTTGTCAGATTAGAGACAGGCTTGGGTCTGCTGAGAGTTTTCATTAGCTCGAGCAGCAGCCATGTGTTTTGCTGCAGGGGGCATGAGTAGTTTAAAAAGTTTCAATTTAAAGAATGCTGACATCCAGTATGGCAGTCCAGTCAGTGGCGTAAATACTGGGGTAGCAGTGGTAGCGGCTGCCACAGGGCCCGGGACATTAGGGGTCCCGGCGGGCCCCTGATGTTTTTTTTTTTTTTCAATAGGCCGTTACCTGCTGGTGTAACACCAGCAGGTAACGGTTCTATTTACTTACCGATTCCCGCTCCTGCTCATGGCCGCCTGCGCTTCACCTTCTGCAGAGGCGGCTGTGAGCAGGAACAGGGATCAGTAAGTAAGGCCTGCGGGCCGTGAACCCCAAAAACACTGCTATCATTATACTCTGGGATCTTTTCAGCAGGCTTCGGGCCTCCTTGGTGACGTCCCAGACGTCAGTGGGCCAGTCCGACGTCATTATGCATTGCGATGCATGTCTGGCTCTTGTGACATCTGGTCCAACATTGAAGAGGTAGCGGGGAGTGCACATAATACTATATGAAGGGGCCACTATGATACTGTGTGCAGGGGCCACTATGGGGCAGAATACTATGTGCAGGAATGGTGTTTGTGCGGGGGGGGCGGTTGCCGGGGGGGAGTCCCATGTCAAATGTTCGCCTTGGGACCCAGCCATTCCTAGTTACGCCACTGAGTCCAGTATAGGTACAGTCTATTTATGGCTGTGTTGTTATGGAAACCTGGTAAATTAAATGTGAATTTATATTGGCTGATACACGTGATATGACTGAATATTTAAGGACCTGCGAATTGCTATTGACTAATACAGGTCATAAATAGCTTGGTTGCTATGGAAACCTGTGTGCCTGAGGAGAGTAAGCGCCTGCGAGCTCTTATTGGCTGATAAGGGACATGTGACCGTGTGTATGGCAGTTGGAATATGAGTGAAAGACTTGCAGGCTTGTATTAGCTAATGTTGGTGATTTTTTGGGAATACTGTATCTCAGGAACGGTATGTCCAAGAGAGCTGCGACCCAGTCTAAAATATTCCCGGACACCTGATGTACATGTCTGCCAAATTTGGTGAGGATTGGTCCAGTCGTTTGGTCGCGCATAAAGAACAGACAGACAGAAAGAAACTAATTTTTATATATATAAAGAGATAAAATGATATATGATAGCTGGCTGATTTATCACATTAAATGCTAATTTGTAGTTGTCTTTGTACATACGGCTCTAAATGCAGATAATTTGTGTCACACAAAGTACAATGGAAAGTGGTGCCCCATGTTGTGCCATTTCCCTTTGCTTGTTACACTTTCACTGTATGTAGATAGCTGTTCTAGCTTATATTGATCTCTCTCTGTTGCTGCTCTTTTTTGCTTCACATACAATATGGTCCATGTGGAAAGATAAGGTATGGCACACATGTCAGTTGAGATGCACCTTTCATGTTCACAGGAATTGTGTCTGTATTTTTTTAATACATATTGTATTTTAGCATTTTTACATTAGTGCATTTAATCAGTGCATGAAATAGAAATTGCAGTCACCGTTGAAACTTATTTTTAACACATATTACACTTGATGAAACCTTACATTTGCCTTTATTCATAAATGTGCCACTTTGTCTAACATACAGTATAATGGGGCAGATTTTTTAAACTGAGAGAAAAACTTGCTTGTTAGTTTCCCATAACAATCAATCACAGAGTCCTTTTCATTTTTCAGAAACAGAATACAAAAATAGTGCAGCAGCCATAACAGCTCTTAAAGGCACTTTAGAGCCATTGAACATATAAGTATATAAACATATAGCACATATGGCAACAGTACATAATATATCCATAATAGAAACTCCATCACCTTACAGTCATGTAATACTTCAGATGAGATAGAAAAAAATGTATGTCTAGCAAGGGTTTCTGGAGCAGGAGCTGCAATAGTCAGATGGTCACTGGACAGGTTTCTATTGTGTCAGATAACCCCTTATAGCTACATAAAAAGTGGAATAACTTTGTAAATACCTAATGGGGGTCTGTCACCAGAACCCAGCATATCAGCCCAGCCCTGCCGACAGATAGGAGTAGTATTGTATGATACTGTAGTTTGTCAAATTAGTTCTTTGGAGAAATGAGGGCATTGCTCCACGATGGTCAGCCTCCAACTGTTCTGTCTGGCCCCCCATCTCTCCCTCCTTCCTGATTTGACAGGGCTATGCAGTATACAGTGGGGAAAAAAGTATTTAATCAACCACCAATTGTGCAACTTCTCCCACTTAAAAAGATGAGAGAGGCCTGTAATTGACATCATAGGAAAGACCTCAACTATGAGAGACAAAATGAGAAAACAAATCCAGAAAATCACATTGTCTGATTTTTAAAGAATTTATTTGCAAATTATGGTGGAAAATAAGTATTTAGTCAATAACAAAAGTTCATCTCAATACTTTGTTATACATCCTTTGTTGGCAATGACAGAGATCAAACGTTTTCTGTAACTCTTCACAAGGTTGGCACACACTGTTGCTGGGATGTTGGCCCATTGCTCCATGCAGATCTCCAATACAGCAGTGATGTTTTGGGGCTGTCGCTGGGCAACATGGACTTTCAACTCCCTCCAAAGGTTTTCTATGGGGTTGAGATCTGTAGACTGGCTCGGCCACTTCAGGACCTTGAAATGCTTCTTACGAAGCCACTCCTTCGTTGCCCTGGCGGAGTGCTTGGGATCATTGTCATGCTGAAAGACCCAGCCACGTTTCATTTTCAATGCCCTTGTTGATGAAAGGAGATTTGCACTCAAAATCTCACGATACATGGCCCCATTCATTCTTTCATGTACACAGATCAGTCATCCTGGTCCCTTTGCAGAGAAACAGCCCCAAAGCATGATGTTGCCACCCCCATGCTTCACAGTAGGTATGGTGTTCTTTGGATACAACTCAGCATTCACTCTCCTCCAAATGTGAAGAGTTGTTTTTCTACCAAACAGTTCTACTTTGGTTTCATCTGACCATATGACATTCTCCCAATACTCTTCTGGAACATCCAAATGCTCTCTAGCAAACTTCAGACGGACCCGGATATGTACTGGCTGAAGCAGGGGGACACGTCTGGCACTGCAGTATCTGAATCCCGTAGTGTGTTACTGACGGTAGCCTTTGTTACGTTAGTCCCAGCTTTCTGCAGATCATTCACTAGGTCCCCCCGTGTGGTTCTGGGATTTTTGCTCACTGTTCTTATGATCATATTGACCCCACGGGATGACATCTTGCGTGGAGCCCCTGATCGAGGGAGATTATCAGTGGTCTTGTATGTCTTCCATTTTCTAATTATTGCTCCCACAGTTGATTTCTTCACACCAAGTTGCTTATCTATTGCAGATTCAGTCTTCCCAGCCTGGTGCCGGTCTACAATTTTATTTCTGGTGTCCTTCCACAGCTCTTTGATCTTCACCATAGTGGAGTTTGGAGTGTGACTGTTTGAGGTTGTGGACAGGTGTCTTTTATACTGATAACAATGTCAAACAGGAGCCATTACTACAGGTAATGAGTGGAGGGCAGAGGAGCCTCTTAAAGAAGAAGTTACAGGTCTGTGAGAGCCAGAAATCTTGCTTGTTTGTAGGTGACCAAATATTTATTTTCCACCATAATTTGCAAATAAATTCTTAAAAAATCAGACAATGTGATTTTCTAGATATGTTTTCTCATTTTGTCTCTCATAGTTGAGGTCTACCTATGATGTCAATTACAGACCTCTCTCATCTTTTTAAGTGGGAGAACTTGCACAATTGGTGGCTGACTAAATACTTTTTTCCCCACTATATCCCTAATATTGCCTGTCAGTGAGTTCTGTCACACTCACCGATGCTCATATTCTCAGCACATGCGCGGCATATGTGACTCAGACCAGACAAGCATCACAGCAGTACTGCACATGCACTGAGAATATAAGCAGCTTGATCTGCTGGGTTCTGGTGACAGACTCCCTTTAAGATGCTGTATTAAATTATCAGCACCACGTGTAGAATTTTGTGGTCTTCTGAGGTGTATGGATTTCTTGCCCAATGTCTGTAGAAAGTTCACTTTGGTGATTTGCATCTGTAGTCATTTCTCCGGGATGCTGAATAATAGTCTGATGCGCTGTAGGGAAAAACTAATTGTTCTACTGCAATATACTCTAGTATAGGGGTCAGAAAACCCCAGCACTGGTGCTGGAGTCGGCACCCGAGGCATATCTACCTGGCACAGGACTCCTCTCTGCTGTTTTAAACAAATGGCAGTGCTGCTGTAGGTGGCAATCTCTCTCTAATCGTCCATGTAAATGCAGTTGGACAGGAAGTTGCACTGGGAGGTGGTGGGAACATGAGGCACAATGTCTAAGTGTCCAGGCCAGTAGTCTAGTCAAAGGACAGAAATTACCTGTACAAAGTATAATATGGCAGCTAAATTTGCCTTCATTCATTTCAATAATAAGGCAGGGTTCACACTAGCGTTGATGTCCGTTCTGATAGTGTCCGTTAAAAAAAAGAAAAACAAAAAAAAACTGACACCTATCATAACAGACATTAACGGACACTAACTGATGTTAATGTGTCCGTTTTTTTAACTGATCCAATTAATGGATTGGTTAAAAAAATGGACACATTAGCATCAGTTAGTGTCTGTTTTTTAACACTGTCCGTTTTTTTTTTTTTTTCTGCTTTCTGAGCATGCGCAGAAAAAAAAAACGGAAATAAAATAACGAACAATAACTGATGGCTATCAGTTACTGTCCGTTATAAGTCCGTTACCCATAGACTTCAATGTTAAAAAAATAACGGACACTTGCTGTCCGTTAAGAATCTGTTATTTCAAACGGACAAAAAAGTCCTGCATGTAGTATTTTTTGTCCACAAAAAAAAACGGACTTCTGACGGATTGGGTGTAAATGGACACGAACAAACACTAACGGACACAATATAAAAACCCATTGAAATGAATGGAAATTTTAACGGATTTCTGACGGTTCAGCTAGTGTCCGATGCTAAAATCTTGTAACGGACAATAGCAACGAACACTAATGACGGTCACCAAAGGTAGTGTGAACGCCCCCCAGTGTCAGACTGGGATGACTAGGGCCCACCAGTGGAATTGTTTCTAGGGGCCCACCATCAGGACCCCTGCAGATCAGCGGTACTGAGACAGGGTGGCTAAAGGTAATAACATGCCGGGAGCCATGCTGCTCACCCACTATACCATGTACACCACTGCCCTATCTAAACCTACTGCTACACCTTGTATGGCAAGTGAACAGCGTGGCTCCAAGAATTGCTACCATTACCTGTAGCCGCACTGTCCTGGAAAAGCTGATCTGCAGAGGTCCTGGCTGTTGTATCATCCCAGATGTAATATTGATGGCCTATCCTAAGGACAGGACATCAATATTAGAAAGATGGATAAATCCTTTATAAAGAGGTTGTCCAGGAATTGGAGCAACCCATGTGGCTGGCGGGAGGTGTAAAGTAAAAAATAAGTAAATTAAAAAGCATACTCACCTGTCTCCGGAGCTCCGTTGTCCACTGCCAGTGTCCATTCAGTCTCATGCCGGTGACTCCTTGCTGGGAGTCCTGCACCTCATGTGATCGCTAAGACCAATTAGGTGCAGGATTTCCAGAAATGAGGCGCCGCCATGAGACCGAACAGACACAGTCAGAGGACAACGGGGTGCTGGGGACAGGTGAGTATGCTTTTTTTTTTTAATTTTCTTATTTTTACACCTCCCCTGGCGGTCGACACAGTGGTCGCTCCAGTTTATGGACAACCTCTTTAAGGGGTTGTCTGGGCCAAATTTTTCTATGGTCACTTCACTGGTCCCCCATACTGTATGGGGAACAGTGATGGGGTTATTATATTGTGTGGGAGCAGTGATGGGGGCTAACATCCTGTGGGGGGGACATTAAACTGTGTGGGGCATATTAAAGGGGTTGTCCAGGGTTAATCTTTTTTATGGCCTATGCTCAGGATAGGGCATAAATACCTGATTGGTAGGGGGCTGACACACGGCCCCATCAGCTATTTGGAGCCATTTCCGGAGCCCGTTCTGTACACAACACAGGGCCGGAAGCAGAAATCTCCATCCGCTGTATAGCAGCCCGGCGCCTTCACTGCAGCTCAGCTCCTACTGACTTCAATAAGTGCTGAGATACAGTGAAGGTGCCCGGCTAATACACAGTGGACAGAGCTTTCTGTTTCTGGCCCCATATTGTGTACAGGACGGGCATCAGAAGTGGCTCCATACAGCTGATCAGTCCGGGGTCAGCCCCCTACATATCAGGTATCTATGGCCTATCCTGACGATAAACCATAACAAATTATGCCTGGACAACCCCTTTAATATACCCCCCAGGGCCCACCTAATGCGCCCCACTTTAAAAAGGTTGTCCAGTATAATTTTTTAGGGGGGAGGTGAATCCCCCCTACACACCCCTCCCCAAAAAAAAAAAAAACATACTAAACATACTCACCTGTCCCCAGTGCTCAAGTGTCCTCCCAGCACGGTCCGGTCCTACAGCTCCGCTGTCTTCTTTTTGCCGGAATTCCTCACTTGCTGTGACGTCCCAGGTCCCTTCCCTTAGGCCGCTGATTGCCCTCAGGGGTCACGTGACGTCACAGGTAGTCATGTGCAGGGGGAACTTCAGCTGGAAGAAAACAACAGAACTGCAGGACCGAACCGCGATGGGAGGCACTGGGGACAGGAGAGAAAGTTTTGGGGGGGGGGGGATTTTTTTTTGTTTTTTTCACCTGCCCCGGCGTAATTAAAAAAAAAAAATGAAGGAGCCACTGTATGGAGTATATGCTCCACAGTGGCCCCCACCCATTATTATAAGCTCCACAGTGGCCCCCACCCAGTATTATAAGATCCACAGTGGCCCCCACCCAGTATTATAAGCTCCACAGTGGCCCCCATCCAGTATTATAAGCTCCACAGTGGCCCCCACCCAGTATTATAAGCTCCACAGTGGCCCCCACACAGTATTATAAGCTCCACAGTGGCCCCCACACAGTATTATAAGCGCCCAACAGCCCCCTCCGCTTCAGTGCTATTACTATACTCTGGGGTCTCCTCAGACCCCAGAGTATAATAATCGGAGGCCCAGGGGAAGTGATTAAAAATAACAAACATTCATACTCACCTTGCCTTACCTTTCCTTGGCATCCTCGCTCCATTCTGTCGTCTTCAGCGTCTTCAGGCCCTTTTCCGACGTCGCTGCTGAGGCTTGTGATTGGACCTCAGCGGTCACATGGGGGCGCACTGACGTCATTACGCGCCCGCGCCCAATGTGACCGCTGGGGCCTAATCACAGGCCTCAGTCACATGACGGAGGAGCGCCGAAGAGAACGCTGTGACCAGGAGAGGTGAGAATATGTATTTATTTTTTTCAGTCACCTCCCCTGGGTGCCCTGCCCTGCCATCTATTGGAAAGGGGCCTGCAATATGCCAGAGTCCCTTTCCAATAACAGTATGTATAGCGGTCGGGGAACCAGGCTTTCCCCGACCGCTATCCATTGTCCGGGGCCCGGCCATCTCCAGCTGGCCACGGGCACCATACCCCGCCGAGCCCGCTCAGGGGCCCAATCGGGATAGTCAGGATCCTGATCGGGTCTCCATGACATGAGGACTAATAGTCGGGGCTCGGGGCCCACCGGTGGATTCACCGGTTCCCCGGTGGGCCAGTCCGACCCTGACGCCCCCTAAGACTGTAAAAGTTTTGTTTGGATTTCTTCAACAAAAAGACTAGGCTGTGTGATGGGTGTCCTCTGCCCCCACAAAGCAGGCTTACTGCAGATTACACTTAGCCCCATGTCCAGTTCAAATATGAATCACTTTGCTAAAGGATCACATTGAAATGTTAGCTCAATCGACTAACTAATTGGTTGCAGTTATGGTTTGGTTATATTACTTTCATGTAGGACAGTGTTTCCCAACCATTTCAGACTCAGAGTCCCCCTGGAAAAAAAAAAATTCCTGGAGGCACCCCTACCAAATAATTTGTACCAAAAGAAAAAAAAAAACATCCTAAGGATGCAGATAACATTGCATAAAGGCATGGGATCATCCTTCTAAATAATTCTAGAGTGTTGAGGGCCCCTGTTGGTAATCACCAATGTAGGAGGGCAACACCCTTACAATTATTACATGATACACTGAGTACTTCATCTTTTGATTTTTTTTTTCCCAAATCGGCACCCCAGACTAAAAAGGTTGCTGACCCCTGCTCTACTAGATCTGACTTTAGTATGTCTGTATGCAAGCCTTTAGATTGTATACACTGACATCCAACAGAACTATGAATGCATTTGTGGATTATAATACAGGAGGTTACTGGTGGTGCAAGAAATGCATTTACAGCATTATGTCACCTTTTACGTGCATAAAATCTGTATATAAACTGTGAAATGCCACTATAATGGATGGGACATTCATTGTTATAGGGCTGTCTCACAAATACAACCCCTTTTACATAAAAGTATAGCTTTTCTAACCACCATCTATTAGCTGTTATTGCTGAAGGAAGACACATCTGGCCATACATTTTCCCTGTAGTTTTTCTTGCAGGACATGACAGTGCATCCTCTCTATGACATCCCTAAGTCCTTATAGGAAGAGTTGATAGGAGGTCATCTTTAAGAGCTTTGTCAGCAGTAGTATGGCCAAAATTCCTTTGTCACTTCAAAATGAAAACTTCTTGTTCAGATATACTGTAGATTACAAAGACATTACTGCATTGTTCTTCCATGGATTATGTGAGGGCAATATGCAGTTTAAGATTAGGTTAGAAACTAATTTTGCTTCTTAATTTGCCATGATCTTCTTTGGTTATGAACTCAAGGAATTAAAGGATATTGTATACCATTTAGTATTACAATCCTGGTATTACCTCAGACAAGTTGCCAGAGGCTTCAGAATACTTTATAATAGGGGGATATACTGTAGAAAGTTTTAGCTGATTTTATTTTCTGTGATTGCGGTTGATTTTCCTTTCAGGGTAATACCACAAGACAAGAAAAATGATATTGTAAACATAAATGAACAAGAAAGCTGTGACCTTTATTCACATTATCTACAAGGTTTTGGTTTTCTGTGCTCCACTTAAACTAATTACAAGTTTTATAGCTAAACTAAATTGATAGAAAAACTGATGACAAATTTATATTAGTCTGCATTTGCTTTTCAGTCCATACAATTGTGCAATATATTTTACACAGTCGAGTCCCATTATTATGACCATCTCCTACTTTTGACATTGATAGTACATAGACCATGAAGGAAGTGAGGTGTTGTGGGCTGGCTTGGTGGGTATAGAAATTGTGTGATAGGCTGTCTGAACACATATCACTCTTTATTGTCATAGGTAAAAGGGATGATTTATCAGAGTTGAAAAAGAGATGATTACTGGATTTGGGCCCGAGGCTGTCAGTATTTCTGAAACAGCACAGTCTGTGAACTGTTTGCATGCTGCAGTGGTGAAAGCGTATTGCGAGTGGACAAATGGCACCGCTGGCAATAACTGAGGTGTAATTGATGTGAATGTTGAACGTCAGCTAAGAAGGTGCAAAAGGGCTGACCAGCAAGATACAGTGGAGCAGCTCATCAAGAAGATGAGCCAGCAGGCTACCAGACGTGTGTCTAAAACAACAGTTCATTGAACCTTACTATATATGGGGCTCTGAAGCAGACAGATGGTCACTGCACTTATGCTAACAAAGGTGCACTGGAAAAACGGCTTCACAGCAGTATCGGAATTGGACCACCTCTAATTTACCTTCTTCAATGAGTCACATTTTCATGGAATGTATGGCTTTTGGCATGTTAAGTGAGAAATATCCTAGAACAAACACACAGCAGTTTCTCTGGATAGTAGCTGGTGGTCATAATAATGTGACTCAACTCTATATGTTACGATTTTTCACCATAGTAGTCTAATCAGAAAAGAATGTCACAAGAAAACATACTTATGGTACCCAAATACATTAGAGAAAAGTCAACACATCCTGATAATTATAGTGTATATTGTCTATAGGGGTCATCTAGTCATCCAGATGTCTTAAAAAAGAAGGTTTGCGCATGGTTAATTCCAATCTGCCTGATCATTTGTTCCCATGGAAGGTAGGCTGCTGCCAGAGAAGTCTGGCAGGGGTTTAGGCTCTGTTCACATCTGTGTTAGTTATTACAGATTTTATCACACTTGATTTAAAAAAAAATAGTGCAGCATCATTTTTTCAGTAGAATGACAGAAACCATGATGAAACCCAACAATACTAATTATAAGTAAATGGTCCATCAGATGCCATATGGTATCTTTCATGTGACAGATCCATCAATACTAAAAATCCCATTTTTTGTTCCTATAATGGAACAGAAAAGTCAAACTCACAATCTGAATCCAGCCTTAAGCTGGCCATGCACTTCAAATAGCTGTTGGCCAACACTGTTCTTCCCCATACACATGTATATCTTTTTTTTTTTCCAAAGTGAAAGGGAGTAAGTCACTGCCAGACTCCTTTGGTGATGGCTTATATTCCATGAGAACAAATGGATTGGGAGGCCTCCATACACTTTAATTAGTTTCCACAGGAATCAGTGGTTTAGGACAAAAATATTCTAATTTGTATGGCCAGCTTTATTCCATTGTCTCCATTAAAACACATGTATGATCACCAGAGACAGGGATTTAATGATGGCTATACAGGTCTTCCGGAGGTCTAGATAAGGCAAGATATCAACACTATACACTCAGGTAGGGCTCCATATACGTTTTCTTTGCCACCCACTGGTCTTTGAGAAAAGGTCCTTCTCTTTATATCTTTATAACTTCTAGGAGACTTAATAGGTCTACTGACTTTTCCTGCCATTAATGCCTATTTATTGCTGGAATATATCCAACTATACCGTCCATACAATAGACATACATTATTTCTCTTTTGTATACTTTTAGTTATTGATGAAAGTATGATAAATAATGTGAGGGATCTCTACCTGTCAGTCAGTCAGTGGTTGGCACAAAAGAAGGAATGTCCTACAGAAGTGCTGTTTGACAAATATCTTTACTGTAAAACTAATCTCTGTAGATTGTTCAAGTGCCGTTTTATATAAATAATATTTTTACTGAGATGTCAATGGAAAACAGAAGATAGTAGTTTATGGTTAATAAAATATTGGGAGGCATATATGGCTCTGCCCATCAACTTATTCTAAACATATCCTGCTTTACTTAAATTGATTTATTTATTTTACTTACTTATATAGCACCTACATATTGTCACAGTGTTCTTAGATATTTGACCTGTGAGTTAACAAATTTTAGTTTCCAACTTGGTTTAGTACTGACTTCCCTAAGTTTGCCGATTAGTACTTCATTTGATTGTTCATGGCCAACATCTGCTGAATTACTTGCTTTACCACTGTCAATCAACCTGTGCAGCACTCCAATGTCATGCCATACTCCAGTCTACAGTGTACTGCAGATGTCAGTATTATCTAGCAAACAGTACAACAACAAACATTTGTAATGTGCTTTATTCACAGATGCGCAAGGAGAGTTGTAAAGCAGGAAAGTCATTGGTTGCCATACAGACAATGATCTTCAATACCAACTAGGTCAATTTCATAGGAAGTCAATTATACATTTTAGCATTTTTGTAGTATGGGAGGATAGCAGAACACCCAGAACAAACCCACATATACATGGAAAGAACATACAAACTCCATGCATATGTACTCAGATTTAAACCCAGACCCCATCCCTGCAAGGCAACAATGTTAACCATTGAGCCATCATACTGATATAGAAGCACAACGTAAAGTCTACAGCTCTAATGTACATGGATCCTGGACCTTCATGTGCATAAGATCTTATTGCACATGATAAATTCTATTTGTCTGTAAGTTTTAGGAAAGTGAACTAAAGAACTAATCTAAATGAACTTTTTTAAGTCTATTCTAGTGATTGCATTTGCTGCAATACTATTCTATGCTAAAAATATATGATGCTCACAATTTAATTACTTGCACTATTAACTTAGTGGGGTAAAGTGTGCTATTTGCTGTGGTTGGGTTAATTAGTATATTAATCCTTTATCTGAAACTCCAAGTGAGTCAAAAGAACATGTTAATTATATTATATTGTATTCGCTTAATTGTATGAAGGATATTTCTCATACTATGAGGCTTGATATTTGACATTGTTCCAACCTCTGTACAAAGACTAATGTTTCCTATCAATCAGAGAAATTAGTGGATTAATCAGCTTGTAAAGATTTATGTATTAGAGCTTATGATTAATAGCTCCAGTTAGTGTGTAATGCAAGGTCTAGTTGAATGGGGAAGCTGAGCTTATGTGAAATGTTCCCTGTGCCTCACGTACAACCAGCACAGCAGAATAAGACCTGTAACCATTGCAATTAATCTATTAAAGAAAGAAAACACAATGCCCTTTGCCATCTATTTATGATATGCCTGAGATGAGCACTGTGAGCAATGTGAATGGATTGACCTTCTACATTATGAACCACTAGTTGGGAAGTAGTCTGCTTTTCACTGATGATACACTGTCATTTTAGTTTAGCTCCTATTATTTTCCAACACTTTTTAGCATAAAGTTTGCATGCTGAAGAAAATCTATAGAACGGATGAGGAAGGAATAACCAGTGCTAGAAAATACTGTTGATGGCTCATATAATTCATAAATGGTAGCAGAACAGGAAGGTGCAGAAAGTAGTGTTATATTTTACATGCAGCACATTGAGTAAAGGGTATTGCATTTAAAGGGTACCTGAGTTTTTATCAAAACTTCATCTTCAAAGTAGCAAACAAATAGCTGTAAAAAAAAAAACCATAAGTGACCATAATATAGGACACTCACAGGCACTGGACTTGAAATCCAGGTTATGATGCAGCTAAAAAGATCCCTGACAAAGGAAGAGATAAATCTGGCACAATCATTAAAGCTGCTTAGTGTCTATGACTGACAGCAATATAGCAATAACATAAGCATTTTTTAATAAAAGTGCATTACATTTTGGTCTCAAATCATATGCTCTATTATATAAGACTAAGTTGTAAGAAAAGTGAGTGATCATACAAAGGATAAACATTGGAATAATAGTCAGAGGCTCTATAGTCTGAAGACTATAGAAAAGGTTCAAATTGTGGGTATACACATAAATCATATGACTCCATAGCAAAACTTAGAATGAGCCACACTCCTCACTGAGAGCTCTGCCAAATGTACTATGCACTTATTAATATTTTAGTTATGAATGAAACATGTTTCAATTCAGGCTGCATGGAGCTGCCACAAAGGGTATAAAACGCATATTGATTTATACACTTTATTTACACAGACTCTTTTTTTTGTCATCCGTGGTGCCCCTAGAAACTATGGAAGGTTGTCAGTGTGCAGTCCAAAGAAATCTTGGACATTGACATGAACTATTCTGGTCAGGGAAAACAGAGCACAGTAGGACATGCTCTAAGTTTTTTTCACACTGACCATGGGTTGCATGTTTATGGCCACATTCACTGCAATGAATCTGTGTGCAGGCCAAGTTTAGTATGTCAGACTCAGATGGCAGGAGAAATGCTTGTGTTGGCTGTCTGAAGCAGTTCTTAGCACTGAAGTGAAAGCTGTGCAACCCGATAAAAAGAGATCTCTCCTTGGATCTGAGACTGCAACTTTATGACTTGTAGGAAAAGCAGTTTAGTGCTTTGCCTCCTCTTACCATTGGCCCCAATTGTGTGCCTGAGTCTATAATAGGTATGCAACTTCTGTTAATGTACAGATTTATATGGGATCAGAAATGATAGCTTGCAGCCTTATAGCGCTTTATAAAGTTAGATTATGGTATGTTTTTTGACTTGTCCAAAACAGCTCAATCTTGTCCATGGGCTGTATCTGGTATTGCAGTTTGGTCCATTTTACTTGAATAAGGCTAAATTGCTAAACCAGACACAGCCTTTAGACAGCCCCTCTATTAAAGAGAGCTTTCCACAAATGACAATTATCACCAATCACCAATGTTAGGACCACCACTGATCTGTAGAAAAGGGGTTCCTCCAGTGAGGAGTACAAGAGAAGAAGTGTTGAGCATGTGTAATTGAAACATACATGCCATAGATTTGGAATAGAGTGTCAACAATCATGTTTGGCCACTGCTCCATTGAAAGTTCTCACTGCAGTCTAGAGATCAGTGAGACCCCAGCCCAGTGGGACTGGATTACATGGTATAAAATTAGTCTTATTTCAGTTAATATAGACACAAAAATAGAGCAGTGCATCCTGTATGTAGTAACCCTGGCAGTGCAGAAATTGCTACTTTTGAGGCAGTCACTTTCAAAGTCGCATGTAAGGACAACTTCTCCCCAGATTTCTCTGCTCCATTTTTCTATTTTGATCACGCTGAACAAGCAACATTATAGCTTCTTTGATTATGTTTATTTCTTGAGCAAACACTCATCAGCACGATTTTTAGCTCTGTGTTTATGCATGTAAATTACCTATGTACGGAATCTGATGTATATATTGTGTGAGAAAACACATTAAAAGGCTATTTATGTGCAAAAGGGGCCTTCTTGGTAAAATTAGCATTTATTAAATTGCTAAAACTCACAAGACTGAATTAGCTAAAACCCCCTTTCTGCCTACTGTCTGACGTTAATGCCAATACTACTGTGATATTCAATACCGCTACAGTATCTTGAAAACCCCACAGCATTAACAGTTGTGAATATATTTAACAGATATTGGCCATGTGGATTTTATCCAATGATACAAACAAATGATAACAAATGAAGCTGCATTAAAGCATTAAAAACAGTTATTGTTAACCAGGTTTAACATACTTTACCTAAAATATTAATGGCATTAAAAGTGGTTTCTGTGACTTAACTATTGATGACCTATTCTTAGGATAGGTGATCAAAATCTGATAATGGGAGTTCAACAATCGAACCCTTCACATATTAGCTATTTAAAAGACTGCTCTGGTGAGCCCTGCATCCTCTCCACTGAATACCAAGCACAGGGATGTACATTGCGTAGGGACTTTGCTTGGTATTGCAGCTAAGCCCCATTCACTTGAATGGGACTGAGCTGCAGTTGTAATATAGTATATGACCTAAACCCTATATAACCTATAACCCTATATTGTTGATCCAAAGGAAGGCAAAAAATTCCTTCCTGACTCCAAATCCGGCAATAAGTATAAAACCCTGGAACAAATTGTCTTTGTCAAAAATTTAATCCTGCCTGTGACTGATGTTATGTGCCCTGGGGTTGACCGTTGAAGCCTGTGATTGTGCCTCAGTGGTCAGGTAGACTGTTAGCGCATCATATGTGATTGCTGAGGCCCAATCACAGGCCTCCATGGTGACCCTCGGGTGCGTGATGTCTGCCACAGACTGGCAGAGACCCGAAGAGGAAGCTGAAGGCCGCCGGAAGCCCAGGAGAGGTGAGTATAAGTGTTTGTTATTTTTACTCACCTACCCTTCTATTGAAAAGGAGCCTAGCGTTATGTTCATACACCACATGGCGCTCGGGCCCCCTACCTCTCCGGGCATGGTTGCAGTTCAATCCCCTGCGATCGCAATCGTAATGCCACTGGTACTGTCCCTTCATCTATTTCTACATTATGATTACATCTCTGAATTACCCCAATTTTTTTTTAATCTGTCACTGTACTCCAATCCACCCATTCCCCTAACAATCTTGGTCACCCTTCTCTGCACTCTCTCTAGTTCAGCTATGTCCTTCTTGTACACTAGGGCCCATAATTGTGCACAATAGTCCTTTTTCAGTGGCAATCTTACCCAGAAATTTACTATTAAGTACATAATCATACATTTTATTTCTTCAACCAAAATGCATAACTTTACCTCTACATTAAACTTCAGTTGCCAAGTCTCTGCCCAGGTGTTGGACCTCCACAATCAGATACTGATGATTTATCCTAAGGATACCCCTTTAAGAGACCCCCACCTGGATCTACTATTAATACAAATACATTAATGTGCACATCATTACCATACCCTGGAGCATTCAGAAATCAAAAACAGCTACAACACATACAGTACAGACCAAAAGTTTGGACACACCTTCTCATTCCAAGAGTTTTCTGTATTTTCATGACTATAAAAATTGTAGATTCACACTGAAGGCATCAAAACTATGAATTAACACATGTGGAATTATATACTTAACAAAAAAGTGTGAAACAACTGAAAATATGTCTTATATTCTAGGTTCTTCAAAGTAGCCACCTTTTGCTTTGATTACTGCTTTGCACACTCTTGGCATTCTCTTGAGAGCCAAGAGGTAGCACCGAAATGGTCCCAACAGTCGAAGGAGTCCCAGAGATGCTAGCACTGTTGGCCCTTGCCTCACCGCGGCCAGCCACCCCAAACCACCGATTGGGTCAGGTCTGGTGACTGTGGAGGCCAGGCATCTGGCGAGCACCCCACACCTCCCTTGGTCAAATAGCCCTACACAGTCTGGAGGTGTGTTTGGGGTCATTGTCCTGTTGAAAAATAAACGATGGTCCAACAAACGCAAACCGGATGGAATAGCATGCTGCTGCAAGATGCTGTGGTAACCATGCTGGTTCAGTATCCTTCAACCGAATAAACCCCAACAGTGCACCAGCAAAGCACCCCCACACCACACACCTCCCCCCAGCCACGGGGGAACCAGGCATGTAGAGTCCATCGCACCTTCTGCATTGCACAAAGACACGGTGGTTGGAACCAAAGACCAAATTTGGACCACAGACCAAAGCACAGATTTCCACAGGCTAATGTCCATCCTGTGTCTTAGCCCAAACAAGCCCTGCTTGTTGCCTGTCCTAGTAGTGGTTTCCTACAGCTATTTACCACGAAGGCCGCGCACACAGCCCCAACAGTTGTTGTAGAGATGTGTCTGCTGCAGAACCTGTGTGGCATTGACCTGGTCTCAATCTGAGCTGCTGTTAACCGCGATTTCTGAGGCTGGTGACCAGATGAACTACCCCGCAGCAGAGGTGACCGGCCCCCTGGGGTGGTCCCATGTGAGCCAGGTAGCGCTTGATGGTTTGGCCACTGCACTTGGGGACACTCAAAGTTTCCCAACAGACGACTGACCCACTTAAAGTAATGATGGCCACGCACAGCGCCTGCCATAAACAAATCAACACCCACAGAGGACACAGCTGTGTACCACCGACCGAACAACACAACTGATGGTCCCAACCCCAAAGGCAAGAAATCCCACAAAACCTGACAGGGCACACCTGTGAAGTGAAAACCACAAGTGACACCCGAAGCCACAAGAGAATGCCAAGAGTGTGCAAAGCAGAATCAAAGCAAAGGTGGCACGAAGAACCAGAAATAAGACAATCAGGCACACGTTAAGATATAATCCACAGTGTTAACATAGTTTTGATGCCTCAGTGTGAACACAAATAGCAGGAAAAACAGAAAACCGGAATGAGAAGGTGTGTCCAAACTTTGGCTGACTGAAAAAATAGACAAACAAGTAGGCATGCAGCATCAAGAGTGACTGAAACAAACCCTAACTGATCGCCATGAACAACACCACAAGACCCCACAACGCACCACAACGCCAAAACGCCACAGGTGCCAGGGTAGTCACACACTGTAAAATGTTGGAGAAATACTGCAGCTGCACCACAACCCTATAGCTCAGATAAAGTTACATAGTAAATAGATACAAAAAAATGAACAAGTAAAACAAAAACCAACAGGGTAATGAGGAAAGCAAAAACAATATGTGGTAATGCTCAACAGGGACACCGGTCATGTAGGAAACCTAGATGGGAATGGGGCAGCGAAGAGTCAGTAGAGTGGCACAGGTAAAACATGAGCAAACTAACCAACACAGAGTGCTAAAATGTGCCACCCTACAACCCGGTATGTCCACTGAGGTCCAGCAAGACCAGGGGGCGACCAAGACAATGAATAACGCAACCACTGGTACCTGAGTAAGGCTACACACAGGCAGAGCCCCACACACCATGGCCGAGACAGACACATGGGAAATCTGATCATGGATCCCTGTGGACGGAGTCAGATGGATCTGTGAACTGGCATGAGAAATCCAAGTAACCCGGATGCACAAGGGCCATTAAAACAACTGTCATGTGAATAGATCCATTAAAGTCAAAGTAGCACATGTAAAATAACCCTGTTGTGTGAATAACCCCACTGAAAAATGTTGTGTTCTGCAACACCGACATAAATGTAAAGAAACACAAAATGTAAATCTATGTCTCCATATGAATGTAGACCGTAAAGGGAGATTAATACGGCTATAGATATCTAATCAAAATATTAATAACGCATATTAATTATCCATACTCCCCAGATAACCGCTATCTGTTACCTAAATAAAATGACAATGTATAAAGAGATCACAACAATCAGTGTAGGATAATAAAATATGTAACCTAACACTAAATGCTATAGGTAATAGGTACTGTATACCAGTATAAAACAGTACAAAGAATACAAAACCCAAGAACCATAAAGGCACGTAAACCCACCCACAAATATGGATCACACACACAACCTGTCCCCCCACCAACAACAAAGAAATCGACCCGAATACCAAAGGACAAACCTGGGGCTCCAGACCACGATGGTCCAGCAGCACGTGGGGGGCCGGACCCGCAACAAGGGCACAGCGAGATGACAGAGGCAGGAGGGACAAGGACACTGGGGACAGGTGAGTAATGTACACCCACCGGCCCCCATGGTTTGTCCAACCTGAACAACCCAACAAAAGACATGAAAAAACTGAGAGTGGTCCCCAGACAGAACAGCACCCCCCCAAACAAGGTGGCTGCCTCGCAAACACATCTCTGGCTAGCTGTCCTACCTGCACCCATGCAGCCCTCCTGACCACACACCGCAGGAGGATTCCCCTGGACCCTACCACCTTACCCTCCTCATCTCCCCTCCTCTCTCCTCCCTCTATATTCCCAATATACAGGTCTAGATTCTCCAGTGGAGAGTTTGAGTTATCTCCTGAACATATCAATGCTGGCTAAGTAATGGCATACAATAATGACCATCCCAAGCCTGTAACTGTTTGTTTGTAACAACGAAGCAATTAAAAAAGTGCATACTATGAACAGGCACAATACACTGTCATTCAAACTATGCCAACATATTGTAAATAAAAAAAATATGTTCAAAGAAAATCCCTTATGGGATAAAAATCCAAAATAAAAATCCAGTAAAATGGGTTTCCAGGCGCAGAATGATTTCAAAAAAGGTCTGCTAGTCTATTAGTGGGTTAATAAGTGATCCCAAAACCTTAGCGAGTTTTGAGTGATTCAGGGAACTCCTGACATGAACTACAGTACATCTGCATCTCGTCTGTGCCTGCGATGTATATGGGATGCATGGGGCCCACTGGAGGACAGAAGGGGAAGCGGGGATGGCTGTAGCAGGAGCGTGGCGGAAGAAGGCTGACCGACCACACCGAACTGAAACTGCTACAAACTCCGGGTCCACTCACCCCCTGGGGTCCAGCACAACTCCCTGCTGCCTCGTTAGTGATGTCATAGATGTCACACTGGCCTGACCCACATCATGAAGAAGGCCGAATACAGCAGTGAGGCACTGGAGCCCAGTAGAGGTAAGTAACACTGGTTTTTATGCTTGTAACCTCCCTGGGCCCCCGAACATACTCTGGGGTCTGAACAACAGAGTGTAATAATAGTTTGTGTGAGGTGAACCCTATAAATGGCATCTGCCAAACCTAAAATTCAATGTTGCAAGAACACTGCACAGGCCACTATAGGACATTATACTGTTTGGAGGGGTCACATGTAACATAAACTGTGTGAAGGGGCCGCATGGGTCAAACGTGTGGAGGGGCCACTATGGGACATTTTACTGTGCGAGGGGACCACTATGTGACATACTTTGTGAAGGAGCCACTATGACATCATACTGTGTGAAGCAGCCCACGTGGGACACATACTGGTTGAGGGGCACAGGGGAAATAGTTTGTGGAGGGGCCGCTATGTGACAAACGTGTGGAGGGGCCCTATGTGACATTATACTGTGTGGAGGCCCCATTATAGGACATTATACTGTGTGTAAGGGCCACTATGGGACATACTGTGCAGAGGGGCCTGTATAGGACAATATACTGTGTGGAGGGGCCACTTAGGACATATACTGTCTGGAGGGGTCTTTGGGAAATTATAGTGTGTGCAAATGGGGCGTTATACTGTGTCAAAAATTGCTATGAGGCCCAGTCTGCTAGTTACCCCCTGGTTAGAAATGTATGTCTCTCTCTCTTATATATGTACAGTGTCAGACTGAATGGACTAGGGTCCACCCAAAGCCTCCTGCAATAGCCTACACCACAGCTCCTTCACTGAAATCTACAAAGTGTCGACTATCCTGAGTATTCTAGTATTGCCATCCCCTATAATACTGTGCAGGCCCCAATAGCTCCATGGCTGGTTATGACTGTACTGTATGGGCAAAATACAGCCATGGAGCACTGTATATGCAAGATATAGTGAGGGAGCTGTGATGCAGGCATAGCACACAGCTATCCTGCCAGCAGGAAGAGTCCACCTCCACAGTATAATGCTCCACATGGTATATAATGCTACAAAGTGCCCCCACAGTCTACCCACAGGGCCCCCACACAGTAAAAATCCCACAGTGGCCCCCACACAGTAAATGCTTCACAGTGGACCCCACACTGTAAATATGCTCCAAGAGGACTCCGCACAGTATAATGCCCACAGAGGACCCTGCAAGTATAATGCTCCACAGTGGACCCCGCACAAAAAGCCACACTGGCTCCACCAGTAGATATCTCCACAGTGGCCCCGCATAGTATAGTGCGAACGCAATTAACACATGCCGGCATCCAGCTGTACTGCGAATGTGTGGGGGCCAGCATCACACACGCACCAAACAGCAGGGCGGCATCCGGCATTGAGCAGGTGACGTCTTGTGTCCTGATGCTCCAGACCGGATGCAAGGTAGGTAGTCATGGGGTGGGGGGCGTAGCTGCGTCCCGGCCTGAAATAGAAATGCCATGTCCCCGGCGAAACAGAAAGACTAAAAATGTGCCTGGGGCGGTACATGCCTCTGTGGAAATTATGAGATAGGAACAGTTTTGCAAATGGAAGTAAATTAGAAAGTCGGAGGGGGGGGGGGGGCAGGGTGAACTAGTTCTGAAAGTATTTGTTTATCCTGGACAACCCCTTTAAATAATGTAGAAATGTAAACAAAAAATAACACAATTAAAAAAAAAAAATACAATTTATTGCAGCGCAATGCTGTAGATTTTGAAACCTGCTGCAGATAAGAATGAACTAAATGGTGCATATTTGTTGCATTGTTGTTGTGAAAATGCTGCAAATTTACTGTACATTTAACCCTTTGCAAGAGGTAAATCTAACAACATATATATGACATACTGCAGATTCAAAGCACATGTTCCTATGGGTCTGAAATGCTTTAGATTTTTTAATCTGCGGCAGACATAAATGCAATAAATAGTGCATATTTGTTGCATTATTGTGAAAATGCTGCAAATTTACTGTACATTTAACCTTTTGCAACAGGTAAATCTAACAGCATATATATGACATACTGCAGATTCAAAATATTCTATGTGGATTTTTGCAGCAGTGTGTGGATGATAAATCTGAAAATCTTCCCCACATATCCACATTGTAAAATGCTGTGGATTTTTCACATTGAATTTCTGAGCAGGAATTCTGTAGTGTTTGAGTCCCGTAAGAATATATCCTAATAAACACAATAACATAACCTCTAAATGTTTGGTACCTCCATAACTGACACAACATGCATAGTATGACAAAATAGCATACTTAATATAGGAAATACAGCTACAAACAAAGAAATAAAGAAAAAGGAAAACAATAGGTTGGACTGATGTTTTTGCTTGTTCCCCCAAATGAAATCATTACACATGAGACAGGGTCAATGTGCAACACCTTTCTACAAGGAAGAATAAACATTAGACCCTCTATTATATGTTTCAATGATGTTGTGTAAAGTATGTGTAGTGTATAACTGTCTCCTCCCAAATATTTCTATTCCAGGTGTAACAAAAATGGTCAACATTGTATGATATGCAGAAATCCTTTTCAGATAGTGAAAGAGTTAAACCTGCACCTAGAGGTGGAGGCCACAGGAGGGCCCTGCTGAGCAGACAAGCATACACGACCCCTCATGACTTTATTTGCATTTAGACTCAGTATCATTATTACAATGTCTGATCATATAGAAAGTGTTTCGACTTCTTGTGTCTTTGCCATTCCTTAGGTATATGATACAGACGTGTAGCAGGCTGGGGCATCCTGTGCCTCTACACTGTACATAGTGGTGAATGCCTGGCCGGTGGGGGTCACTGGTGCCCACCCTCCTGTACATAGTGCAGGTACTTTGCACTAATTCCACAGAAGGAACATCTGACGCCCTGGATTAGGATTTGCCCTCGCCGGCTGGCAGTGGTGACGAGCACACAGAGGCTGTCAGCAGGCAGCTCCTCCTCCCTTCAGACTAGGCAGGCTGAGTGTGATCAGGTTACAGAGCTGGCTGGCTATGGAGCCGCAGTGTGAGGGAGTGAGGGACAGGTCACCGGGAGAAGCCACCACAATGCTGCCTGCCTGCCTCCTCCAGCACATGTCCTGCTGCTGAGCGCCTCTGCTGAAGAGGAATGCTACCAGTGTGCTGCTGCCCTCCTGGCATGGGCTAGCGGTGCTCCTTGTGGCATGAAGTTACTGGCTGGTACCGAGGAGCTGATGTGTGAAGAATGAGGGGTTGCTTTGTGTTTCTGTGAAGGGGAAGGAACTTAAGTGGCCCATGTGAGCTACTACAGTGCCACCAACCATAGTCTGATGGCTGCTGCCCACTTGTGAATTTCCCTGCTTGGCGTGTGCCCCCGTCGGCTGTTCTAGATGCTCCTGGGGGCATCCTGGCTGTGCACCTCTAAGGGACCACAGAAGCCATCAAAGGGGGAAGAGGAGGAGAGGAGACGGGAGAGAGGAGGCAGGAGAGAAGGGGCAGACATGGACGAGTCCTCGCTGCTGGATCTGCTGGAGTGCTCCGTGTGCCTGGAGAGGCTGGACACCACTGCCCGGGTTCTCCCGTGCCAGCACACCTTCTGCCGCCGCTGCCTGCAGAGCATCGTCAGCTCCCGCAATGAGCTGCGCTGCCCGGAGTGCCGCATCCTGGTGGAGTGTGGGGTGGATGACCTACCGGCCAATATTCTGCTCGTCCGGCTTCTGGATGGTATCCGGCAGAGACCCAGAAATAGCCCCACGGGGAGCCCCACTGCAGGCGGGCACCACTGTGCTGGCAGTAACAACAGCAACAACCATAGCCCGGGATGTTCTGCCACTGGAGGTACCCCGGGGACTTACCCCCACAGCGCTTCTGCCAGCCAAAATGCCCTCCTTCTAGCTAAGGTATGTGCCAGCGGCTCACGTGTTACTCATGTTACTTGCTTTGTGTACCAGCTGAGCGCAGGATGTGGCACCTGATCCTGCTGATGCCATGTGAGTGATCAGGTATTGTGCTGTACTGGAACTGTGCCCACAATGACATCTTGGTACCTGCACCTGAGTAGTGCCAGGCTACATCTAGCTAAACACCTGCGCCCAGCACCCTGCACAGTCATTGATCACCAGTTAAACCTGAACATCACTGGAAGAATACAGCTGTGTGCTGGCAGTCCAGTGCCTTAGTGTTACCCACTAACAGTGCCAGTGCAGGGAACAAGCTAAATATGTCACATGGCATACATAACTATTGTGCCATGTGAAACCTATCTGGAAAGGAGCTAATGTGTTCATTGACTATAGGAAGTAGAAGTAAGCAGCGTTGTGCCATCTTCCTGCTATGGAGGGTACATATCTATTTAGAATTATATGCCAGTTAGTTGACTAGTGTGTTGGTGTGATGCAGTTACTATATTTTGGATGATCAGTACCACTACCAGTCCCAGGATGCCAGCTGCAGCCTGATATTGTCAGATGCGGTCCTGCAGCATCTGGAGAGGTACTGATGTCATAGCTTGCCACCCTGAAAAGCCAAGTGTCCCCCTGCAGTGACGGGCAGCATCTTCAAAAGACCATCTGACCCGAGAGGTTATTATGCCCAGCACATCTGCCATAGTCGCATTTCATTATAAAATCTTTAAGATGTCATTATTTCTGGTGACATCAGTAAATGATTAACTCTGTCCTATCTAACATTAGTCAACCAGAAAACTTTCAGACTCTCCATGATATGTCATGCAAGGTTAAAGTTGGTGACTGAACTTAAGGCTGAATCCCCACGTTGTAAAAACGCAACGTCTTGGCTGAGGTGGAAATGCCACAGCCAAAAACTGCAAAGTGGATTGTGTGGCTAATCCCATCCACAAAATGCCAGTGTTTTCCGTATAGGTGTAATAGGGGCAGAATGTCAGCAGCTTTTTTTTTTTTTTTTTTTTTTTTGCTGTGGCGCTCGCTATGTGGGGCCTTAGCCTAAATGGGTTTTCTGGGATTTTTTAATTGATGACCTATTCTTAGGTTTTGTCATCAATTGAAGATCCATGGGGCCTGAGATCCTGGAGCCCTGTGGATCAGGTTGAAGCAGAAGTGGCACTCTCTGAACGCTGCTTCCGCTTCGCAGGCCATGTGATATCATGTTTATCGATCACATAACCTGATTGCAGCTTGGTCCTACTCAAGTGCAAGGGCTAACCTGTCATACCAAGCACAACGTCTGCACAAATGTAGGGTGCTGTGCTTGGTAACAATCAGCTGGTTGACAAGGGGCCTAGGTGTCAGACCCCTGTCATTCACTGATGACCTGTCATATGGATAGGCAATCAATTATTCAGTTATTTAGCCTGGAAAACCTGTTTGAGGCTAAGACCCAATGTAGCGGTCCACAGCAAAAAAGTGCATGCGGGAACAAGTGCGTCGTCAACGCATCACAGTTTTTCCAGCAGCGGTTTTCACATCTGCGGACTTTCTGCTTCAATTATACATATAGGATAGCTACCGGCGTTTCCATAGGTATAATTGACATGCTGCGATTTCCAAAACCACAACAGTTTTGGAAATTGCAGTGTGTCCGCTGCACGTATCTTTTCGCAATGTGTGGATGGGATTCGCTAGAATGCCACTGTTTTACAGTCACTGCAACCCATCATTGTTATTTTTTCTGTGTAACTCTTCGTTTTCCAAGTTCTTCGTTGTTACTTTTAGCTGCTGATAGTGTCCTGTCAAGTGGGTGGTACTTCAATGGCCAAAGATGATGCGGTGCAGTAAGAAGTTACCAAATTGATGGTACACTTCTATCAGTAGTTGAAAGTAACAACGATGAGCTACACACAAAAAAAAAAACCACAATGGTAGATTCAGTGCAAGTGATGCCAGTATATGAACCAAGACTGAGGGTACAGATGAACCCAGTAGTATCTTATTGGCATTAACTTCACTCCCAAACAGGAGGAATATGTACAGATGAATTTTATTGGGGTGCTTCATAAAACAGTGTGATATACAGTCCATAGTAGGGCTGGGTGATTAATCAAAAAATAACCAAAACCGAACATCAACCAGGATAGTTGATGTGATTTTGTTCACGTCGGTTATTTTGGTTTGGTTATTACAAAATTTGCAATTTCGTTCGGACCAAACACGTACGAAACGAAACTGGTTTTATTATACTCTAGGGTCTCTGAATAGACCCCAAAGTATAATAGCAGTTTCGGTTCGGCCATGTTCAGTCTGAACAAAACCTCCAGGCAAACTTTGTGAGACAAATCTCGCGAGGTTCGCTCCAACACAAAGTCAAACTGTAAAAGGGGTCTTGGTTTAAAAGGCAGCATGACCTAAATAATCACCATTAATTGTAATTGAGGAAAAATGCCCGATCAATCACGTTTTGATTTAGGTTATAATCACCCAGCCCTAGGCCATGGTCAAGTGATGGACACACAGGTGCATGGCTCATTACAGTCACAGCACAGTTGTCAGAGCACTGTCTTGTAACGTGCCATGCACCTGTGTGTCCATCACGTGACCATGAATTGATTTTTATCCAAAAAAAAAGAATGTTTGCAAGCAAAGATCTAGAAAACCATTAGGAATTGATACAGAAAGTATATTGGAAAATTATATAACTTTATATAAACAGTAACATTTATTTGTTGTAACTGGACAAATCCCTTTAAATGGAAATAAAGACATTACATGATTTATTACAGTGAGGGGTTTTAATGATTAATATACATTTTTGTAGTGCAGTAGGAACATCCATACATGAATGATGATGAACCTACGTACATAAATAAAGAGGGTGATGCAGGAGAACATCGGGCACATTACACATGTGACAAAGGATGAGTCCAAGAGGGTGGCGCTGATAGGCTGAGTGCTGTGGGGAGAGGGCGGCGCTGGAGTAGCGGAGGCCTGGCTTTGTCTAAGAGCCAATTGTAAGAGGTTGGTAGCAGGCAGGGCATAACTAGCAAAGACTGGGCCCCATAGCAAGCTTTTGACTTTGGGTTACCCCATGGCATAGCGCTCCCTTTCCTGGCCCCCACACTGTATAACCCCCCATGGCCCCATTTACACACACTATATTTACACATAGAGAGATGAGGACACAGTTTTTTATGTTCACTCACCTCCCCTGGACTTCCAGTCTCTTTAGACACCAGAGTATAATAATAGCAGTATTTGTTGGGGTTCACCCAACAAATACTCTTGCCACAGGCCCACAACCTTACTTACTGATCCCCGCCTCTGCTCATGGCCACCTCCGCTTCCCCTTCTTTCCTACAGGGGGCCCCGCGTGAGGCAGCTGTAAGCAGGAATGTGGTCCATAGGAGGATGCAAATGCAAACAGCACTGCAGCAACCTCAACAACCTCAACAAGGCTCTGTAAAAATGATGAGATCAGATGTGCCACATCCTCTGTTCTGCACCTCACTTGCCACTTTTAGCAGGCTATTGCGTAGACATATTGGTTCAGCATATTTATTATAATTTATGCCAGAAAACTGATGTGAGTTATACAAGGAAATCTACACCAGTTCCTGACAGACGTAGCTTTCCATTCTGGTACACATTCTGGTTGGAGCCTCTAAATAATTCAGGTGCAGATAGTGCTTATCGGGCCTTTAGTAAGACTGCTGTAGGAAATGCTAGTCTTGATAAATTTCACCCCAGTGAGGCAGATAGACAAATAAACATGCACCAGAATTCTGGTGTGATTAGCACCACAAAACTGGCATACATGCTCTACACCTCATATTCTTTGTGTTTTAGACACTTTCTAATAGTTTCTGCACCTCATCTGACATGTGGGTGGGGCTTGTTAAAAAGGGGGAAGAGCTTAATATGCAATACTGTGTGCCAGTAACGTGGCAATATTCTACAACTTGGGCCAGTTTCCGTAACATGAGGCCTCAGCCTAATAGTACACCAGATTTTTAAATATTACACACTTTAGAAAATCTGTTGTAGTTTAAGAAAGTCTAGTCTAACTTTACACTGTCTGAAAGATAGACCGCATTAGTTTATCTGCTCCAGAGTCTGGAGCACTGGTGACTCCAATAAGGTACTCCAATAACATGGAGAAAGTAATAGTAATGGCATGAGGGGAAATATTATATACTTAGCAGGCAAAGGGTGAACAATGCATGTAAAGTCTAAAAGGTGGCGAGTCTACTATAAAAAGTATAACAACAATAAGTATACATGTAACTATAAGACCTCCAGGTACGATTATGTAGATTAATACATAAGCAAATGAACGCAAAGGTAAACGCTGGATAAAACAGAAATGACAGTTCGCTAATAAAATCTTTGCTTTTGCGATGTGTTCTGTGGCATCATACAGTGCTGCAATTCCACAAAAGTATCAGATACTTTGTATAGCACTGTCTCATGTATGCTTTAGTCTAGTAAGTATTCTTTAGCTCCGGGTAAAATTACTGGAAATGTAAGTGCCCACAGTACATACCTAAGTGCGTAAGTCCACAATTGAAATGAAGCTTTATGGTAGATTGTGGACCTGTCTAAAAAGGTGTTCCCTTCATGTCATATTATGCTGTCCCATATACTATACAGTTACATATATATTGTTATATATTTTGTTATATTATTGAAATCAAGGTCCTGGCAAGACCAAAGGGGTCTGGAATTGTATCCAGAGTCAGGACCCCTTTCATTTGGGACATCTGTTGGGGTACGAGGTCCCCTGGTACAGTGTCAGTGTTATTGGATACACCTGGTAAAATGGTCTTTGTTCTTTATGGAAGGAGCAGAATAGAAAGATAGTGTATAAACATATTGAATACCTGAAGGTCCATACATCTCCATACTTATCTGATATTTGCCCTATAATAATATGTCCATAAAATTTCATGGCACATCTTTACGAGATGTGAAACTCTTGAGTTACAGTGATGGTGCTTGAATTGTCATTTACGATGGTTGACACTAGAGGTGTTTCCTGTCATAAAAGCAGACAGCTGCTAATACTGTGATCATGGAAGCTGCAGTATGCAAGTCACTGTGATAGACGAGATATTACATGGACAGTAAGTTATTTACAACTCATGCTGGGATATCATGCATTGTTTTCTTCTCCTTATTCAGTCACTTAAAGGGAACCTGTCCAATCAATTTGGGACACTAAACCACCCACAGGTCCTTATAGACCAGGGGTTTAGGATCCCAAATCACCCTGTTTTTAATCCATCCCTGCCACAAAGTAAACCTTTATATATTATACTTAGCAAGAGATGATCTATCTCTGGTGCTCCGCGCATGTGCAGTTCTTCAGTGAAACTGAGGTCATATACTGCACAAGTGCCAGAGGTACAGGGTGTGCGTACTGACGTTGAGGTGTACTCCTCTGGCTTCAGGGAAGAACTGCACCGGCACGAAGAGTACAGCGGCAGGGTGAGTATAAAGCTTTTTATTTTTATTGTGGGCACGGATGGCTTTATATCAGGGCGATTTGGGACATTAAACCCCCACTACATAAGAACCTGTGAGTGGTTTAGTGTCCCAAATTGTCCTGACAGATTCCCTTTAATGTAGAATGCCAGGTGCATTATGGAGAAAGGTACATTGGTGAAGGCAGAGTGATCTGGGCAATGTTCTCCTGGGAAACCTTGGTTCCTGTCATTCTTTTGGATACTATGTAATAAGTCTTAGTGCCAGATACCATGGAACACTTTCAGAGGTCTTGTTGAGTCCATGGGTCAAAGCTCTTTGAGCAGCATCTGCAAGATATAAGCAGGTGGTTTTAATGTAATGTCTGATTGGTGTATATTAGAACTCTTGGGGAATGAGATTCGCGGAGAGGACTCACATGGCAGAAACTTCTACTACCACAGCTATTTCTTCTGCCCTGATGGCATACAGCCTTTATCTGTAGGACGTTAATGGAAATGAAGACTAAAATCAAGAGTTTAACTTCAGTGAACAATTATTTTTTACATTCAGATATAGGAAACAGTTTTTAAAAAAAATGTCTGCAACTAATCTGTCATATATGAACATACCCTAATACAATTACAATTAATACATTACAATTAAACAACAGAGATACGGTGGGCTAAATATATTTCTAAAGATTTTCCTATTTTTGTCTTCAATTTCAGCTGTTGATCTGTCTCATCAGTGTAAAGTTTTTTTCATAATGATATTAGGGTTCCTTCCGTCTGCTTTTGATGGGCAAAATAGTAATGCAGTTTGTGATACCTTTTTGCAGTTGAAAATTGGAATGGATTCAGCTAGCACTGTAGGTGTCTGTTTAACTGAATAAGCCCTTTTCTGGGTTATGTGTGTGACCTGCTATAAGTCCATACCATTGTTAGCGATGAAAATAAATATCTACATGGTAGGAAAGCTAGGATACAAGCATGCATTTTAATTTGCAGAAAATGAATTGAATTTTCAGTCTTTTAGTGCCTTTTAGGTGATGCGGTACTAATTAATCTCTTGGTTCTGGAGCTTCTTAATCAGTTTATAACCCGTGTTGTCAACTAACCTACTGAAAAACATCTTGAACCATAGCGTCATTGACTGAATATCCAGATAGCTGGTATCAGATCACATTACTGCAAGAAGACCCAGAGACCTCGCCATAAGGGCAGTGTAGATAATTCATCAACTGCTTCTTTCTTCATGCAGCCAGACTATGCAGACTCTCCAGGCTACTACACTTGACTGTAGCTCAGCATTTTCCTAAGAGGAAATTGAGTCTGAGTAGACAATCCCCTTTGGAAAATGTTTTTTAAAGATCTAGGTCACTTTGAAGCCTTTCATCGTTGTGAGGACGACTGTGCTATCATCTTTTTGCTGTACAGAAGAGAAGGGTTAATGCTTATTATAAGGATGTCAGAAAGATACGGGGTTAGCAGATTTATTGTAATTAAACAGCAGACTTTAGCATAAAAGCGAATGCTATAAAAATAAATGGATAACCGCTTAATAATCATAGTGAGCAGGCAGGGTATTGTTTTCTCCATGTACAGCCAGATTATCTATCTATATAGATATACTGACCCCCTTTAAATCAATATAATGTTTTTGTGTAAACCCTGATGTGAAGGATTTTCACTACCTGAGGGTGCTCTTAGGTGCTGTGTCCCGGGCATTTCTGTCATGTATTTCCATACGTATGTATCAATTGCTAAGACACACCTTTACTTTCCCAAACGGAGCAATAGCAAGTACAGGTGTCTCTAGCAGTAACGCACATGGGATGGGACAGGGACGCACCATCTAAACGCACACTAAGATACTTTTACATCTCATATGTAACACAGACAGATTCTGGATATCACTGTTTCCATTGAGGGTGTTTTTCCAGAATAACATGTATCATTTATCCTTTGGAGTGCCTTACTTTGCATTCTCATTCAGTCTCATATATATTGAATGGAGAGACAGTGCGCTTACTCAACCACAGCTCTATTCAAAGTCCTTCTCACTGCTGTCATGCAGTGAGGGGGAAAGGGGATACAGGGCCCTAGTTGAGGTACCCCTGCAGATCAGCTGTTTTGCGCCACTTCCTTTTCACAGGCCATGTGATATTTATTGGTCACATGGCCTGTTTGCAGCTCCACCACATTCAAATGAATGGGACTGAGTTGTAGTACCAAGCACAGCTGCTGTAAAATATATATGTTATTCTGCATTCTCTTCAAACAGCTGATCGGTGGGGTCCTGGCTGTCAGACCCCACTAATGTTCAAATGATGACCGATCCTAAGAATAGGAAAGCTCCTTTAATGGACAATTTGTTAGTTTGTACATTAATACTGTGTTCTATACATCAACAAGAAGCATGTTATGTGCAGGGAGTGGCTGATCACGTAATAGATTCACCTTTAGTGAACGGAAATGAATGCCTTGCTTACTGTAATGTTGGTTTGCGTTATTGATTACAGTGGTTACTAAATTGTCAAAGCTTCAGTGAAGTTATAGATTGCTTCAGGTTCAAGACTAGAATTCTTCTTTATATTGCTTATGTAAAATACACACTGGTAAAATCAATAGTGTCTGGCATTCAAGGGAAAGTCTGGACAACTTACAAGTGCATTCATGCTGTTCATCATTATAAGTTATTTAAGCCGGCGTTGTCCCAGTTTTTATGTGCAGTGGACTGCTTTCTCGTACTAAAAAACTGGATGCAGGTGACTCCTGCTGATTTAAATGGACTGTATTATTTTTACTTTGCTATATAAAAAAAACATATTTTGAACTGTTTTTTATTTTGTGCAGCTGCATTTGCTTGCATGGAATACAGCAATGTCTATGAAGACTGGTGTGTGTGATGCTAGCTACATCTGTTACAGCATGTGTGCAGGCAGTTTATTAATATTGCAATGGAATTTTAACATCACAAGATATGAGGCAAGGCACCAAAGTCTAGATGGATATTGTTTCTAAAGATATTCACTTTGCTATTTGCATACATTAAACTATAGTGTGTGCATGTTATTGAAACAACATGACTGTGCTTGGTTATATAAGTGTTTTTGCTTAAAGAGGTCACATGGCAATGATACAGCTCAGTCCTATTCATGCTTTTCTTCTTGGTTGGTTTGTATTGGGGTTTTCCATATACTTCCCTCTTTATATTTGCTCTGCTGCCCTACTTTGGATATATTTATTTGCACTATTTGTATGTGTTTTTTTGCACACTGGGCAGTTCTACTTGGATGAACCTATTATTCTTCTGGTATGTACTATTTACCACCTACAACCTTCCAGGATTCCCTTTTTATGTGGAATTTCTTCCATGTCCTCCTTGTATTTATGTGTTTATGTCACTTTTTTGTATTTAATCAATAAACATGAATTATATTTTTTACTTTGCTGCTGTGGGTTTCTATTTTTGGTGTCTGCTGTACATATCTGGCTCACAGCCTATTTATACTTTGAATTTTATTGGCCCTATTTTTAGTTACTTTGGTAACTGCTGTATATTAGCATGGCCATGTGATCAACAGACGTGACCTCACTTCTTGAGAAGATGAAATCGGTCATGTTTTATAATCATGCTCAACCCCTTTAAGCTAACAGAAGTGTATTATCCCATACAAAGCTTTATCTATCTTGCTCCGTTTGTCAGATACTTCTGAATATGTCTCCTCAGTGTTTCCAGTTCACTGCCTAGAGTCTAGTCCCTAGATTACAGACTTTAGCAGCACTGGCCGGCTAGTCCATCCACCTCTATTCTCATCACTGTGAATGACAGCTACTGGAGTAGTCTGTCAGCTCTTCAGCTGCAAAGTCCTGATAATGTCTAGAACAGTGCTGGATCAGAGCCTTTTAACTGTGTATATAAATCTAGAGATAACTGTGCAGCACTGTTGGAGTATAACACACAAGCTAAGTTAACTTTTCACTGAAACCAGGAAGTGGAGGGGAGAGGAGATAAGAGAGCAGGTGAAACTCTGAGGTGGGAATACCTCATATGTCAGGGAGGACTGCAGAATAATCTGATTTGTCTTAATCTTGATAAAGCTATATCTTTTGGCCTTAGCAGTATACAATTCTACTGAATGGTTTTGTCTTTCACCACCTTTCTTCGCTGGCAGACCACTCAGCAATTACATTTACACACACAAATTTGTATTTTAGTGTGAAATTTTTAATTTACATGAAAACAGCAATTTCAGTCCCTTTCATGTATGAGTATTTGCTGGCTGCCAGCTCTTCAGACTCTTGCCTCCCATACCTTTCATTAAGATAGTGGCCAGGGAGAAACATTCATCTCCCAAGCACCCTCCCCTAAGTCCTGATACCTTACAATAACGGCACCAGGGTGCAACTCTGCTTCCTCTATTGTAAGGTATCAGGGATTGGGGACAGTGGTTGAAGGATGAATGTCATTTTTTTGTGGAGGCACTAATGGCGATTTATACTGTGTTTGGGGGGTAGCACTAATGGAGAATTATACTGTGAGGAGGCAGTAATGCTTCATAATAACACGTGGAGGCAACCAATGAGGCATTATACTGTGTGGAGCGCACTAATGTCCCATTAGTGCCCAAACCCACAGTATAATGCTTATTAATGCCCCTCCTCACAGTGTAAAGCTCCTTAGTGCTCTTTAGGTCCCCCCTCCACACATTATAATGCCATGCTAGTGCCCCCTCCACAGTATATGAGCCTGAGGCAGGAAATAGTCCCTGAATTATGGAAATCTTCTTGTGTGGTACCAGTTCCAAAGAAACCTCACCCTATGGACCTCAACGACTACAGACCTGTAGCACTGACATCCCGCCTCATGAAGATCTTAGAAAGATTGGTTCTCACACATCTCCGCCCTCTAGTGAGCCCCGCTATGGACCCTCTCCAGTTTGCTTATCGGCCGGGCATTGGGGTAGATGATGCCATCATCCACCTTCTGCACAGGGCTCTGTCTCACCTGGAGAAACCAGGGAACACGGTGAGAATAATGTTCTTTGATTTCTCCAGTGCTTTTAACACCATACAGCCCAGGTTACTGAGGGACAAGCTGGGCCTTGCTGGAGTGGACCGCCACCTCTCCAACTGGATCCTAGACTACCTCACAAATCGACCTCAATACGTGAGAGCCCAAGACTGTGTGTCAGATACCGTGATCTATAATACAGGGGCACCTCAGGGCACGGTTCTCGCCCCTTTCCTCTTCACACTGTACACTGCAGATTTTAGGTGCAACTCATCTAGCTGCTACCTACAGAAGTATTCTGACGACTCTGCAATAGTAGGTCTCATCACAGACGATGATGACAGGGAGTACAGAGAACTGAACCGGGATTTTGTGGACTGGTGCCAGCGGAACCACCTGAAGATCAACGCAGGGAAGACCAAGGAGATGGTGGTGGACTTCCGTAAAGGCAGACGCCCTCCTAAACCAGTGGACATTCTGGGGATGGGCATCGAGATTGTGAACACCTATAAGTACCTGGGTTTGCTCCTTAATAATAAGCTGGACTGGGCAGATCATATGGAGGTCCTGTACAGGAAGGGCCACAGCAGGCTCTACCTGCTTAGGAAGCTGAGAGCCTTTGGAATCCAGGGGGCACTTCTTAGGACTTTCTTCAACTCTGTAGTGGCATCAGCCATCTTCTTCGGAGTGGCCTGCTGGGGGAGCAGTATATCAACCAGGGACAGAAATAAACTTGACAAGCTGATTAGAAGGGCCAGCTCTGTCCTGGGGAGCCCCCTGGACCCAGTGCAGGTGGTGAGTGACAGAAGGATACTGTCCGTGGTGAGCTCCATGCAGAAGAAGAAGTCCCATCCCATGTGATCGCGCTGGGCAGTACTGTCAGTGACCGACTGCTCCACCCTAAGTATGAAAAGGAGCGCTATCGGAAGTCTTTCCTCCCCACCGCGGTTAGGCTGTACAACCAACACCGACCTAAGCGGAGATCAATACACACAGAGAACTGAAATATCTTTCTGCCTGTTAAATCCCCCCCCCCCCCTCTGCTACGTCCTATCTGTCTGTCTACTATCAATGTAATGCCTCTTACCTTGGAACATTCCTGTACATGTTGTATTTGTATTTGAATCTGCTTATCTTTGCTGCTGTAACACACTGAATTTCCCCATTGTGGGACTATTAAAGGACTATTATTATTATTATTATTATTATTATAAGGCTATCCACAAAGTATAATGCCATGTTAGTACCCACTTAGTTTAATGCTCCTTAGTGCACCTCCACATAGTATAATGTCACGTTACTGCCCCCCACAGTTAAATGCTCCTTAATGCCTCCCACACAATATAATGCTCCTTAACGCCCACTGCATAGCATAACACCTTGTTAGTGCGCCCCACACAGTAAAATCTCCCATTAGTGCCCACCATACAATAAAAATCTCCTTAATACCCCCCACACACAGTATAAAGCTCCTTAGTACCTCTGCACAGTATAAAGCTCTTTATTGCCACCTCACTTGTTAGTCACATTGACTTCTCTACTCCATTTGACCACCAGGTAAGGTTAAATTAATATGAAATATTTTTTCCTAATTTTTTGTGTTTAAACCTGAGGTGCATCTTATAGTCACATGCGTCATGTTTCCCGAAAAGTAAGATAAATATGTTCAGCTCAGACTTTCACCTAATTACGAATGCCAGTTAGTGAACCTTACTAAAAATAGTTGAGTATCCCTGATCTAGATATAAGGGCCTTAGATTGATATAACATGACAGATACTTATATGATAACATTTCTAAACTGAATTCCCATGAAAGCAAATATACAAGTTATTCATCTAATTAACTAATCAGTATTGATAACAGTATAATATAATATTTAATAAATAAATCTTTTATTTTCAAACTAGAGTTGGAAACTTTTTCTGACACCAACTCCAGCCAGAACTATCCCAGACTCTGATTCCACAACTCTGCTTAGTGCATCATGCTAATATATTTACTATTAGAACGGTACTTTATATGTATAAAGTTGGCACAACATCTGTAGTCAACTTCTTTCTGCACAGTTTTAATTTTGATTTCATATGCCGAACGATATGCACTGCTGGTCTAGCAGATAGCACATGGTCCTGTTGATCCAATGACTGGCTATAAAAGGGGCTGTTTCATGAAGACAAGCCATGTTCATATGCACTGTTAGTGGCCAAGGACATCATAGGAAGCAGGTGAGCTGTTTGGAACACCCCACTATGTGCCAGATTGGGGAACTGCTCTTCACAAATCAGATACATTTCCTCTGGAGCAGGATGTGAACAGAGCCTTACACTTGTAGAATATGTCTCAAGAAATCTCATGTCTATGACTATTTTAACATTGAAAGCTATGTTTTTATTTTAAGGATGTGCCTACGGCAAATCTGACATGGAGTTTTCAAAAAATCCAAGACTAAATCTTGGAATTATTGCTCTAATTTTCCAGCGGATCTGCACATGGATTAACCCTTCACTTAATGGGACTAATGGCATTTCCAAGTGGAATCTGCATAAATAATAAACATTTTAAAATCTGCAAGTACATTGGCGCAGATTTACTAACACTGTGTAAGGTTTAGACAGTGCAAAGGTAGACTAGACAGTTTTAAATTGTGCCAGATTTATCAAAATCCCTGATGCTGCTTGAAGAATCTGGTGCATTGTCAGTCTTAGGTTCACATATGTGCTTGGGTTTCCATTCTTTGGGTCCACTTGGGGATCCGAAAAATGGAAACCCAATCTGCTTTAAAAGCAGTTACCCGGGGAAACCCGCGGATCTCAAAGATTGTAATGGGGTCCACCTGGTTTCTGCCCGAAAAATGCGGAGAGAAAAGTCCTGCTTGCATTTTTAAAGCAGAATGGAGAAAGGAATCCCCCAGCGCTCATCAAGCACAGATGTGAAGTAAGCGTTAGTTTCAGCGACGGCTGTAGAGGGATTGATAAATCTGTCCCGTTGTGATTTTGTTTTTGCAAACATTGGGGAAAATTTATTAAGACTGTCGTATCATACACCAGTCTTAATAAAAGGCTGACTGGTGTAGGGGCAGAGAGATTTATGAAGAGGCTGCGGTCTCAATATCATCCCTCTACGCCAGTTTTCTGGCGTAGAGGGAATGATAAATACCTCCCATTATGTCTCTATTGTGTTCTCATTTACATATATGTATTAACATGACATAACCATGCTCTAAGTGCATAAAAAAGCTAGAAAATATTTGTAGATTTTGTTGAGTTTGTTTTTTGACATCTGTTTCCAGTTAGTCATGCCGATGAATGGAGTGTTGGTTTTTCAAACCTTTCCAAGTGCTGTCATCCTGGGATATTTTTAATATGTCTGGATTATAGTTTGGCACAATCTCTTGAAGCATCACAATGGAATGCATGAGCAGTTCTTTATTGGAAATGCATTGTTTTGAGTTTTTTTTCAATTTCTGTAGATGTCGCTATCTAATTTTAAGGCACTTTATGCTAGTGCTTTTTTTGCAATATTGTTTTTGTCTGTCAACCTAAGGTGTTTTTGTTATTACCCTTACATTTTACCAATTTCTAGTCTAAAGAGTGCACGTACATTCAGTCACAGGCATGCTGGATGTGCCAAGGCCACATTAATGCCACATTAAGTCCAAGGGAGGCAGTGGAGCAGTAATGAGGAAGAGCCATGTGTTGTCTGCTTATGTGGAGAGCGAAAGACATGTCTGTGTTAAGACTGAAGATCTTGCCATGTTAACCGGGCATAATTAACACTTGGCAGTTCATACCACTTAACAAGAGCTGACAATAGGATGATAAAGATGCTGGCTGTGTGTCCTATGGCTATGTGAAGATGTTTATACACGTATCACTGCTGAAGAAGACAGTTTGATACGTAAGTCATGTACAAGTACATGGAGTTTGTACACTACTTTGAGGTCACTTAATAAGCTGCTTTTATTGTAAGTACTCGAAAAGCGTTTAACAAATTATGCATAAAGCTGCAAGAGTGGAATTCATGACAGGCTTAGGCTAAGGCTCCACATACCAAGCCGCAGCCAAAAACCGTTGCGGAAGTGCTTGGTGTTTTTTCCTACAGCACTTTTCTCAGAAACTCCGCAGAGTTTTCCTCTGCACACTTTATGCTTCAATTATACCTACAGTATACGGAAAACGCCAGAGTTTCCGTAAGTATAATTGACATGCTGCGATTTACAACAACGTGATGGTTTTTGAAATCACAGCATGTCCGCTGTAGATATTTTTCTGCAATATGGGGATGGGATTAGCCATAATCGCAGCCTTTACGCAATGTAGGGCTCCTTTTTTTTTTTAAGGACACAAAAACATAGTATGGCTCTATTCAGATCACGTTTTTTACATCTGTAAAACAGATGCAAATGGATGCAAACTGATAATGATCTGTTTACATAGACATCAATATTAAAAAAAAAAAAAAGGATCTGTTTCTGTCCGTTTTTTTTTAAAGGACACAAAATTGTGGTATACCATACTTTTGTGTCCGTCCCAAAAAAATGTATAGACACGGATCCATTTTTTTTAACATTGATGTTTGTAAATGGATGACCACCCGTATACGACCTTTTTTTGCATCCTTTAAACGAATGTAAAAAACGTGATCTGAATAGAGCCTTATTTGAACACTATGGAATCATATTTGAGTATTTTATGACTATTATTTTAAGACTCTATATCTAATATCTAATAACACTGTATGATGGAATTTAGTTAGCAGTGTGGCCTATTATATGAGCTCTAGTTTAACCCCCTAACAGGTACATTGAAATTGAAAAAACCCTCCTGAAAATGTCACTTTTTCAAATAAATATTAGTGCCACATAACTCTGGTGCTTTATGCACATTTTAACCCTTTAGCAATCTAATACATTTTACAGTAGGCTTAAACCACTTAAACATTTTATCCCTCTCTGCATTCCCACTTTCATAATTTTTAAAAAATATTTTCAATGTAGCTTTACAAGACCTTATATTTTGTGGGGACTTTTTGATCGGTTTTTATTACTTTTTATTTTTGAGAGGTGAAATTCTAAGGTTCTAATTCTAAGGTTTTTAGCATTTATCATGTAGAATAAATAATATAGTAATTTTACTTTTGGGGTTGTTACAGATATGGTGATACCAATTGTTTTTTTTTTTCATTAACAAGGGAAATATTTTTACTTTTTTCTGTAAAACAACTTCAGAATATGGCGACTCCAAGTATATTTTTTTGCAAAGTTTGGGATTTTTAAGGGGTTAAAATATAAATAAAACTACATCGGTTTGGTATCAGCAGAATCGTACAGACCCATAGAATACAGGTGACATGTCATTTTCGCTTCATGATGAACGTCGTAAAAGCAAAGTCTGTAAGAAAAGCGCACAAATGCAGTTTTTCTACAACCCCCCCACAATTCTGAATTTTTTTTTCCAGCTTTTCAGTACATTGTATGGAATAATAAGTGGCACCATTACAAAGTACAATTTGTCCTGCAAACATTAAGCCCGCATACGGCTCTGTGAACAGCAAAATAAAAAAAGTTATGGGGTTTGGAAGATGGGGAGTCAAAAACGGTAATCAAAAAATGCATGCGGCGGGAAGGGGTTAAATTATGTACTTGGGGCACTGGGAATGTTACCTCCAACTCCTAAGCAAAGCTGCATTAGTTGAGAACACGACCATGATGCTGTTAGTGTGGCCCCCTGGGCAGTGGGCGTTGTTCCTCCCAGTGCTCCAACATGACCAAATCATTGGCAAAATCCCACACATGCACAGTATGCTCTTGTAGTCCTCCAGTATGTTCATACATGCCATGGACTACAAGGGCATACTGTACATGCACAGGATTTTGCCAATGATTTGGTTAACTATCCCTAAGTCCCTTTAAGACACTGGTGTTGCATCACAATTGCTCCAATGATTTGTTGTGTTAGGGCGCCAGAGTTTTTAAAACATACCTCTATGCTGCTATACTTTTATGTACATTTTCTATGGCTTATATAATCACCTATCTCCATGTAGCCAGCAACACCTGGATTTGTGTTCTATTTGCTTATTTTTTGTGGCAAACTTGGCCTGTACTACAAAAATGGTGTATATTTAGCTTGCGTCTGCTACCTAATCCATCATTTGTGTCTCTGGATGGCGTTTTAGTTAGATGTTCATCTGTAAACAGCAGTCTGTACAGTTTTTACTATTACCACAGCCCTCAGCAATTTACCAACGTCTAATTGTTACTGCTCATTAAGCAAGTGCATGCAAGTCTTACACTCCGGTATATATACCGCCAGAAGGAGAGAGATCTGGGAAAGATTTGTATGTGTATGTACATTATCATGGTCAGTCAATGCTAATAGGATTATGAGCGTATGGAAATGATTATTTGTCATGATAGATATGCTGAAATAAACAGAAAATGTTGTAGACAGTAGCAATTCATTAAAAATTCAATTAACTATCTCTGGCTCTGCTAATCTCCAATACAGCACATTCATAATTAATCTCTTACTTTGTAATCAAAATTGACCTCTTTTAGACACAATTATATGCTCACTGCTCGCTGTAGTACTTGAAGAGTTCTATAACATTAGTTTACATGTAGTACAAGGTAGGGTAGTTGTGCTAGAACTGATGAATGCTTAAGTGAAGGCTCCCATACACAGAAGAGAAAAGTCTCTTACAGCAGTTTACTCGCCTCTCTTCATCGGTTAGTCCACACATGTGCTGTCTACCTAGTGCCTATTTCTCCATGTATGTTTGTACTGGTTTTGAGACATCCAAAGTATGATATAAAATAATCAGTAATGTGAATAACCCTCTAAAAGCATATGTGAGGAATGCAATAAAACATGTAGAGCACCATACATTTTGCCTGACTTACGCTAGGTTCACACCTGCATCCGGGTTTCCGTTTGGGGGGTCCGCTTGGGGACCCCCCGAATGGAAACCTAATCCGCTTAAAAAAGCGGTTACCCGTGTAAACCCACAGATCCCATAAAGTATAATGGGGTCTGTCAGGTTTCCACCCAGTTTATGCCCGAAAAGGGCAAAAAATGCATGCAGCGCTTTTCTGTCCGCATTTTTTAAGCGGGTTCGGGGACGGAGACCCCGAACGGTGACTGGGCGCACTTGTGATCCCAGCCTTACTAGACAAACATCTTTTTATTTGCATTTTTCATTTTGTACGCTTGTATTTTTGCATGACACAGTAAATATTTTGCATTTTGAAATGTTTTTACAGGTTCTTGTACATGGCTATATTAGAAATGTTTAATAGGCATATAATACCGGCTGTGCTACTGTACCTTGCTGCTACCAAACAAATAAATTTCCACTTACATCTACATGTAAGTTAGATGTTGTACAACCAGAAATGTTGTGTTTAACTGCATATTTTATGTAGCTGTGCACTATGGGCTGACTATGGTGTGGAGCTTGACAGCTGTGTTTTTTGCTTTAACAATTCACCCTCTCACCCTTAACACACACACACAGAACCAGGAAGTCAATTTTTTATTTTGTGTCTTTAGTACTGCACTTAGAGCGATATGTTATGCTTTAAATGGACACTAACTTTTCAATTTAGCCTCATTTCATAAAGCATGCAATTCTGGACCAACATATAATGCTCTTTACTTAAAAATATTGCTGCTTTTTGCCTAAGACAAACCTCTCTAAAGTTCTTGCCATTAGTTGTCTCCCTTCTAGCTAATTTACAGTTGACTCCTTTCATACTAGGGAAGCACGTCCCCAGATACATTAGATGAGCAAGACAGTGAAGGAAGGGGGGAAGGGTTTCTCTTTTCACACAGTAAATACATATGGGGGGGGGGCTGATTCTACTCACATCCTGCACAGACATGTCTGCAAATTACAAACCAAACTAATTATAATGGGGGGGGGGGGGGTGCAGACTGCTCCTTATTATACAGACCCACAAGCCTCAAAATAGAATGCAAAATGTGCTTCGGCTAAAATGTTGACTTTAGCAGAAAAACTGACAGGATACCATATATGAAGGCTTATACAGTTAATAATTTTTCATAAAAACTCAGGTATCCTTTATAATTCCATTCTAATGTTGCCATGCACATAAAAATAACTTTTATTGTGTATTCAAATAGATCCTTCAAGTCAAGGGGATGGACAGGTAATGGAAGAAGTCAGGTTCTCCACGCCCCAGCGCTACCCCTCCACTGTGATTGACATCCCTCAGCCCTTCTAACATCTATCTGAAGCAGTGGACTAGGACTAAGGGATGTCAATCACAACAGAGGGACTGCTTTGGGGAATAGAGAGCTTTACTTCTCCCATTTGCTTTCCACTCCTTTGACTTGAAGGACATAAGTAGCATACACAATAAAACTATACAATTTTTCTGTGGATGGCAACATTGGACTGGCACACTGAGGGACAGCACGTGATAGGAGGTGACAGGTTCAGTTAATATTAAATGAAGATCTAAGCTCTAGCCCTTACATTCTAGTTGCAGAAATCATTTAATATCTATATTACGTATATCATTGGCAGTAAAAAGGTTGTATTATTGCACTAAAATTAAAACAGAAAATTATTAGGAACTACAAATAGAAATCACCAAGACTACTTACCAGCTAACACAATGGATGAGCTTCATTTACATTAGCAATGTGTTTAGTAAGCAAATGCCTAAAATCAAAGTGTGAGGTTCCACTTTGATAGAAAACAGTTACTGTTTCAGCTGCCATTTGATGTTCATAAAAACCCAGAAATTGAGTTTTTACTTTCAGAGGTGATGTTATAGATGATTTTTACAAATGCACCTTTTAAATAGACAGTTTGGTTAGAAGAGGAGCCGGTATGAAGAGGATGCATAAACTGTGAACTGCTGTGACTGCAGAGACATTGTTTGGCTCATACACTTATTCAATCAGCTCTTTTACTCAATCAAAGTCAAGCATTGCCTAAAATAGCCGAGCTAGCACCCTCTGCTCCTTTATCCTGGCTCAATTCCTCTCAAGTTGAAGTTACAGAGATATGAAAGTGTATAGGGATGACACAGCATTCTGCAGGATGAGAAACATATTCTTAGCCCTGGCCAGGAGGAGACAGATGGTGCACAAGTTATACTTTTAAAGTGAGTCTATACTGCCACCACTGCATTACAGAGCACATTACTGTGAAAAAAACATACCGCTGTGTATGTCACTTTTGTAGATTTGGAGAAGAGCAACTTTGAAGTCTTACACAAATGGGGCATTTAGTGCACTGAGGGTGAGCCTTCAGCCCAGTTGAATATGCTTGGGGAAGGTGGTAGACTCCCTTTAAACTGTGCTGAAAATATAGTCTAGAACAAATGTGCAAGTGATAAGCTACCCAATTCTTCTAAAGGGGTCTAGCCATCTTCTATACATAGTCAGACCATTATAAGTACTGTATGTCCTTACATTATGGGCCTTCATGAGGCATGAATTGCAGTAGGTATACAATCCTAAGCCTTTGTTAAACTTCCAAATTAACGTTAATGTTAATGTTTGGTGCACACATGCCTTGGTCATGTCTGCCATAGCACCTTTTTTTTTTGCTGAGTTATATAAATTTTGACAGGTTATAATGCACAGTGATCTGATAGACATACCCCCTGGTTGCACTGAACAGCTCACTTGCATACAGATTTAAAACAGCAAGATTGCACTTTGACACAAAAAGGTATGTTGATTATGCCACTAACCATCGCTATAACACCATGTAAGTGGTTTAAAAGTGATACTGGTGGTGGTAAACTCCCTTTAAAGTATAGAAGTGTTATTTCTCTATGACTTGGGTGCATATTTAAATATAACTAATATAATTTTTTAAATTCCTAGTGTGCTTAATATATACAGTTGTGACACTTCTGTTATCAGAAGAGGTTATTCTGCTAAGGCTGGGTTCATACCAGCTTTCAAACTCGATTCGCAGTATCCATCCCCGAATCCGCTTGAAAAATGTGGAGAGAAAAGTCCTACAAGCAGGACTTTTGCATCTGCATTTTTCGGGTGGAAATCTGGCAAACCCCATTATAAACTATGGGGTCTATGGGTTTCCGTGAATAACTACTTTTTAAGCCGAACACTAGTGTTAACCTAGCGTAACACAGATCCTGCAGTTATTAACTGTATTTTAATAGAGTCCAGAATGAGTCAAACCTTCCAAACATCTATTTAGGGATATAGAGTTGGTAGACCAAACCACTAACCCCAACATCTCTGTTTTCCTATGGTCAGTCGGAAGCAGTAAAGATCCTCATTAAAAAGCCAGTGACTGAATTCCTATGAAAATAAATATGTAACAAATCATTCATCTATATTGCAGTTTTAATGATTGTTAATATAATCAAAACTAATCATTTTATTTTGAAGCCGGAGTTGGAGTCGGTAACTGTTTTATCCGACTTCACCCAGAATTGGTTCTGACTCTTGACTCCAGCTCCACAACTTCAACTCGCACAGCCCTGCATCTATTAAACACTTAATATTTGATGAACTGTCATTGCAGCTATGCCAATGGAGATACTATATAACATTCCTAAACCACCCTCATATTATCATATAACTTAGATTTTAAAAAAGAATTTGGCAGCAGTATTTATCCTGCAAAAGTACTGACAGTGTTAGATATGTGAGCAGACATATTATACTCAGACCCCAGAGTATAATAAGCGGAGGCCCAGGGGAAGTGATCAAACATTAAAAACAGTGTTACTAACCTCTCTTGGGCTCTGGCACAGCTCCCTGTTCTCTTCAGCACTTCTGCCTGATCTCAGGAACCGCAAGCCATGTGATTGGGTCTCAGCTGGTCACGTGGTTACGCATAGACACAAGCATCACAACGCTGTGTGACCCATAAGACCAATGAGGCCCAATCACAGGCTTCAGCATTCCCTGACATCAGACAGCAGTGCCAAAGAGACAGGGAGCTGCACTGGAGCCCAGGACAAGTGTGTAACACTGTTTTTTATGTTTGGTCACTTCCCTGGGGCCTCCGCTTATTATAATAATAATAGCAGTTGCAGGTTGGCCGTGTTTCGTATGAACAAAGCCACCAGTAGAACCTTGCGAGATTCGCTCAACACATATTCATACTGTAAAGGGGTGTGGTTTCAAGGGGGCATGACCTAGATCATTGATCAGAATTGAGGTAAAATGCCCGATTAATCGCCTTTTTGATTTAGGACATAATTGCCCTGTCCTAGGTTATACCAAGCCTAGGTTCCCACCAAACTATATATCAGTCTACTCATCTCCTGCTCTATAACATGATGTCTGCAGATTAGACTGTATTTTCATGGTGACAGGTTTCCTTGAAGCGCACAGCTGAACATCCTCTTCAAATGTGTAATCTCACATTATACAGTATAATGCCTTTTTTTAGTGGTGAACTCTGGTATTGTAATTCTGTTTTTAGGGACTACCAAATATGTTAAGCTGCTAATGATTACACCTGAATAATGGAAATTGTTTTTTTTATCCATTTTGTTTCTGTGTATCACTATTTTTTCTAGCATCATTTTCCTTATCATGTCTATGCTCACCAAGAGGTTTTGTATTCAAGCAAACAAAACCTTACAATAGGATGACTTTCCATAAAAGAAATTGCATATAGATGGAAATATGCAGTTTGATATACTTACTGTTTTCAGCTTTTATGGTTATTTTATTTTTCATGCCACCCTTGGGCATACATTGAGCTCCACATCAGCCATTGAAAGCCAAAGATAAAAGTAAAGGTGTAGTAAATACACTTTCAGGAAATGAAAGATGTGCAGACGTAGCAAATCTAATGCATTAGCTCAAAAATATGGAGATCATACAGTGATGGCCAAAAGTATTGGCACCTCTGCAATTCTGTCAGATAATACTCAATTTCTTCCAGAAAATGATTGCAATCACAAATGATTTGGTAATAATATCTTCATTTAATTTGTCTTCAATGGAAAACCACAAAAAGAATTGTCAAAAAGCCAAATTGGATATAATTCCACACCAAACATAAAAAAGGGGGTGGACAAAAGTATTGGCACCCTTTGAAAAATCATGTGATGCTTCTCTAATTTGTGTAATTAACAGCACCTGTTACTTACCTGTGGCACATAACAGGTGGTGGCAATAACTAAATCACACTTGCAGCCAGTTGAAATGGATTAAAGTTGACTCAACCTCTGTCCTGTGTCCTTGTGTGTACCACATTGAGCATGGAGAAAAGAAAGAAGACCAAAGAACTGTCTGAGGACTTGAGAAGCAAAATTGTGAGGAAGCATGAGCAATCTCAAGGCTACAAGTCCATCTCCAAAGACCTGAATCTTCCTGTGTCTACCGTGCGCAGTGTCATCAAGAAGTTTAAAGCCCATGGCACTGTGGCTAACCTCCCTAGATGTGGACGGAAAAGAAAAATTGACGAGAGATTTCAACGAAAGATTGTGCGGATGGTGGCTAAAGAACCTCGACTAACATCCAAATAAGTTCTAGCTGCCCTGCAGTCCGAGGGTACAACAGTGTCAACCCGTACTATCCGTCGGTGTCTGAATGAAAAGGGACTCTATGGTAGGATACCCAGGAAGACCCCACTTCTGACCCAGAGACATAAAAAAGCCAGGCTGGAGTTTGCCAAAACTTACCTGAGAAAGCCAAAAAATTTTTGGAAGAATGTTCTCTGGTCAGATGAGACAAAAGTAGAGCTTTTTGGGAAAAGGCATCAACATAGAGTTTACAGGAAAAAAAAAAGAGGCCTTCAAAGAAAAGAACACAGTCCCTTTGACTGTGTGCATGGCATTATGAAGTCTGAAGACTACCAACAAATTTTGCAGCATAATGTAGGGCCCAGTGTGAGAAAGCTGGGTCTCCCTCAGAGGTCATGGGTCTTCCAGCAGGACAATGACCCAAAACACACTTCAAAAAGCACTAGAAAATGGTTTGAGAGAAAGCACTGGAGACTTCTAAAGTGGCCAGCAATGAGTCCAGACCTGAATCCCATAGAACATCTGTGGAGAGATCTCAAAATGGCAGTTTGGAGAAGGCACCCTTCAAATCTCAGGGACCTGGAGAAATTTGCCAAAGAAGAATGGTCTAAAATTCCAGCAGAGCATTGTAAGAAACTCATTGATGGTTACCGGAAGCGGTTGTTCGCAGTTATTTTGTCTAAAGGTTGTGCTACCAAGTATTAGGCTGAGGGTGCCAATACTTTTGTCCAGCCCATTTTTGGAGTTTTGTGTAAAATGATCAATGATTTGACTTTTTTTTTCATTCTCTTTTGTGTTTTTTCATTGCAAGCAAAATAAATGAAGATATTATTACCAAAGCATTTGTGATTGCAATCATTTTCTGCAAGAAATTGAGTATTATCTGACAGAATTGCAGGGGTGCCAATACTTTTGGCCAGCACTGTACATGAAATCTTAGAACAGAACACCCACGTTGGCCAAACCATAAAATGGTTGGAGAGGAGCTTGGGGTTGTGTAGATGTCCAAAACTAATAGTGCTTTCTACAGTACAGTACATACTATATTCAGTGAGAGAATTTTTCTGTCCTCTGTAATAATACCAATGATATCAAGACTTGAAGAAGTAAGTAGAAACTATTAGCATCTGTTTGATTGGCCAACATGGAAGGAATGGTATCTCTACGTATAACAAAAATATCTCTTTTATATGGGAGATTGCAGTTTCTTATCTGATTGACATTTAAGGAGCCAGAAAGATTTATTTCTGTGTCTCAGAAGGATAGATTTGTAGTTATCTCACTTGTGATTACTTATATTTCTTATATAAAAAGCATGAATATAGTTAGTAATGAAAAATAGGTCCTAGATCATGTTAAAAGGACTCTTCCAACACCAAAACCACTTTTAGGTTAAGGCCCCATGTTGCAGATTTTGCTGCGTTTTTTTGAGCCAAAGTCAGGAGTGGCTTGAAAAGGAATGGAAAATATATGGGAAACACTTAGACATTTCTTTTCTGTTAAACCCACTCCTGACTTTTTCTCAAAAAGACGCAGCAAAATCTCTAGCAAAAAAACGCTGCTTTTCGCAACGTGGTACTGTAGCACTTGTATGCAATTGTAGGGGCTGTTACTCTCATACTGTACATATTTTTCTTGTGTCGTGAAGTTGTACTTTTATCCCACATGAAAATGAGTAGTTAGTTGCATCTGAGCCGTAGCTATACCTGCCGGAGCACTACTTATCTTTTGTAGTTATTGTCCATCAATCTTTTTACGGTAGTACTAGGCGGCAATATGAGGTCAATATAAAAGACAACAGGTGCACCAAACAGCTCATTTGCATATTGAATAAAAGTTTAATTTATCAGTAGAAAGATTGCACTTTCACGTAACAAATGTATGTTCATTATGTGTGTAACAGTCCCTGTAATAGCATATAAGTGGTTTGGGTGGTGATAGTCTCACTTTAACATACTTTATCACATTCCTACAACATCAGATTAAATGATTCTGCACGTGCAGGTTCTGTGTCTATAGCAGTCTTTCCCAACCTTTGAAGCGCTGGGGCACCCTGGAGAAAAAATATACCTCAGGGCATCCCTAGTAAATAATTTTGTTGCAAGCTTTTTTCTTTGCAGGACATTCTGGTACCATTCAGAGATACAGTCATATGAAAAAGTTTGGGCACCCCTATTAATCTTAATCATTTTTAGTTCTAAATATTTGGGTGTTTGCAACAGCCATTTCAATTTGATATATCTAATAACTGATGGACACAGTAATATTTCAGGATTGAAATGAGGTTTATTGTACTAACAGAAAATGTGCAATATGCATTAAACCAAAATTTGACCGGTGCAAAAGTATGGGCACCTCAACAGAAAAGTGACATTAATATTTAGTAGATCTTCCTTTTGCAAAAATAACAGCCTCTAGTCGCTTCCTGTAGCTTTTAATCAGTTCCTGGATCCTGGATGAAGGTATTTTTGACCATTCCTCTTTACAAAACAATTCCAGTTCAGTTAAGTTTGATGGTCGCCGAGCATGGACAGCCCGCTTCAAATTATCCCACAGATGTTCAATGATATTCAGGTCTGGGGACTGGGATGGCCATTCCAGAACATTGTAATTGTTCCTCTGCATGAATGCCTGAGTAGATTTGGAGCTGTGTTTTGGATCATTGTCTTGCTGAAATATCCATCCCCAGCGTAACTTCAAATTCGTCACTGATTCTTGTACATTATTCTCAAGAATCTGCTGATACTGAGTTGAATCCATGTGACCTTCAACTTTAACAAGATTCCCGGTGCCGGCATTGGCCACACAGCCCCAAAGCATGATGGAACCTCCACCAAATTTTACAGTGGGTAGCAAGTGTTTTTCTTGGAATGCTGTGTTTTTTTGACGCCATGCATAACGCCTTTTTGTATGACCAAACAACTCAATCTTTGTTTCATCAGTCCACAGGACCTTCTTCCAAAATGAAGCTGGCTTGTCCAAATGTGCTTTTGCATACCTCAGGCGACTCTGTTTGTGGCATGCTTTCAGAAACGGCTTCTTTCGCATCACTCTCCCATACAGCTTCTCCTTGTGCAAAGTGTGCTGTATTGTTGACCGATGCACAGTGACACCATCTGCAGCAAGATGATGCTGCAGCTCTTTGGAGGTGGTCTGTGGATTGTCCTTGACTGTTCTCACCATTCTTCTTCTCTGCCTTTCTGATATTTTTCTTACCCTGCCACTTCTGGGCTTAACAAGAACTGTCCCTGTGGTCTTCCATTTCCTTACTATGTTCCTCACAGTGGAAACTGACAGGTTAAATCTCTGAGACAACTTTTTGTATCCTTCCCCTGAACAACTATGTTGAACAATCTTTGTTTTCAGATCATTTGAGAGTTGTTTTGAGGAGCCCATGATGCCACTCTTCAGAGGAGATTCAAATAGGAGAACAACTTGCAATTGGCCACCTTAAATACCTTTTCTCATAATTGGATACACCTGGCTATGAAGTTCAAAGCTCAGTGAGGTTACAAAACCAATTTTGTGCTTCAGTAAGTCAGTAAAAAGTAGTTAGGAGTATTCAAATCAATAAAATGATAAGGGTACCCAAATTTTTGCACCGGTCAAATTTTGGTTTAATGCATATTGCACATTTTCTGTTAGTACAATAAACATCATTTCAATCCTGAAATATTACTGTGTCCATCAATTATTAGATATATCAAATTGAAATGGCTGTTGCAAACACCCAAATATTTAGAACTAAAAATTATTAAGATTAATAGGGGTGCCCAAACTTTTTCATATGACTGTACATCCGACCTTTTGACCACTTTTTATTTATTTTTTTGGGGTGAAGTGACCATGCTTGTTAAACAATGTTTGAGTTTTATAATAAGGGTTGTTATAGCAATGCAAATATGTATCTCTAAGGACATGCCCAGCAGCCAGTGCTACCAAAAATGTCACTACTGTAAATTATATCATCTGAATAATCAGAGTTGTCCGTTGTGGTCATTCTGGTTCTGTTTCTAAATCACTTATGTAATAGTTTCTTCCACTGGGAAAAACCTCTATACTGCAGTGTATTATAGCTATCATCATTATGCTGATGACCTTAACAGACAGGCAGGGGTGAACCTAGCCTCTCTGCTGCCTCAGGCGACCTATAGAAAGACCGTGATTGGGCCCACCTAATTAAAATTGTATGCCACGTTCTCCCACAGTATATTATCCCCTTTACTGACCCTCTCACAGTATAACCCCCCCATTTACTGGTCCCCACAGTATATTACACCCTTTATTGTCCCCCACACAGTATAAACCCCCTTTACTAACCCCCACACAGTATATTGTCCGCTTTACTGGTCCCCCCTTTACTGGCCCTCTTCTTTTTGGCCCTCACACAGTGTACTGCCTCCTTTTTTTGGCCATCACACAGTGATTTGTTAGACTTAGATTCCTATGGGGCTTGTCACCCACAAAGCACTATTATACTCTGGGGTCTCCTCAAACCCTAGAGTGCAATAAGGGCAGGCCCAGGGGAGGTGAGTAAAAATAACAAACACTAATGCTCACTATCCCCTTACCTCGTCTGGGCATCTGTACAGCGTCCAGCGATCCCCAACGATATCTTCAAACCTCCATCTGATGTCACATGCCACGGTAGTCACTACTGAGGCCTGTGATTGGGCCTCAGCGATCACAGGCCTCAGCAGTGATCACACGGCATGTGATGCAGGCTGGAAGAGGCCTGAAGAGGATGCCAGGGTACCGCTGGACGTCCAGGAGAGGTAAGCATAACTGTTTTTTGTTTTCATTCACCTCCCCTGATTCCGCACAAGTTCAGCCACAACCTATTTTAATATTTGAACATTAGCGGCCGATGTTATACACTCCGATCCCCTCTCCTGTTGCGTCTGGCCCCCGCTTCTGCCCACAGAGGACAGCGCCTGCTGGAGGAAGAAGTGGAGGATGGACTGCACAGGAGCAGGGATCGGTGAGTAAAATAACAACCTGTGGGAATAAACAAATAGGTAGCGGGCGATTTTAAAAATGCTGCCCCTCAGTTTATGCCACAAGGCCTCAGGTCACCTCATGTCAGGTGCAGCCCTGCTGACAGGTTGTGCTTCTGGAAGAATCTGTGCCACGAACAAAGATGGCAGACCCAGGGGTCTTGATCAGGGCCCGAGGTGTCATGGAGTTGCATTGGTAACTGTCAAAGCTGGCATGGGGGCTGGTGCCAGGGACATCATGGTGAAGTACCCCTTACATACTGCACTCACATAACAAGGATTGGAGTTATTACTGATTTTGGGCATTGCAGCAGGAGCTCAAATATGTATTACAGGTAGTTCTTCTTGCTAATGTTGTGTTAGAGGGATCTCGACACTGCACTGATCTACTAGCATTCTGCACCAAACAAGTGGCACATACATAGGTCGCAATAATGCCTGCACATGTGTCATAGACACCTGTAAAAGCATTTCTACTCATTGAAAAAGTCTCATGTGCATTAATATGCATGAGATTTTCCCTGGCATTTGAACACCTAAGCTCTGTCCCCTGGCGCTTAATCTCTCAGTGGTTCCTAGCCTGCTCTCATGTAGATCACAGGCAATGGTGGGATTCTGGAGACACCTGGTCTTAGAACTGTCAGGCCTAGAGCCAAAGGTATATTGCAGTACAGAAAAGAGCAGACTTGTGGATGATCCTGTAGCCAAGTGCTTTTACTTTAAGAGACTTTAATTAAATGCCACTGGCGAGGAACAGGTTAACAGTTGCTGTAATTGATTTAAAGTCATTTAACATCATCGTGTAGCATCTCTGTCCGCTGCTTAGACACAGATGATCTAGGCCAGGAACAGAGTTGCTCTATGCAGCTGTTAAGTGACTTTAGTCAGTTTTGGCTTTTGTTAACCTGTTCCTCACCAATGGTAGAGAACAGGTAATATGCTGTAATCAAATCCTGTTGCACTATTACAGCGGATGTCAGCACTATAAATGAGGTACCCGCCCAGAGGCAGAGTGGGCACCATAACCACAGGGTCACCACTGTTTGACACAAAGGAGACCCGACAGTTAGTACATTTGAGGCCCCTGAAAGTCCTCCTAAAATTTGTATGCAAGTGGAGAGCCAGTGCGCCTGCATGACCTGCGTTTCACACACTTCTATGGGACTGCGGGTGCTACTGGAGACTACAGCCTCAGCAGCCCCATAACAGTGAATTTAGCGCTGATCACGCAAATGCACTGGCGTTCTATTCACAAGGAGGCTTTAGGGGAATTACTCCTCTTTATCAAAAATGATAAGAGGAGTATTTTTGCTCTTACGTAAAAAATGTAGTGCGACCTCTGGGTACATAATAAGTCTCCCTGATCTGGTAGCTAATGGCTCCTGTTACCACTGATCACCTGCAGCCTGCTTCATTTTGGCATGCATGTTCCCCAGAAAGTAAGGAGGTAGTCTAGAATCTTTGCTTCGTTTGAACTCCTCCCATCCTGGGCACATCCATTGCACATGAATGATACCAGCCATATATGGCAGGTATATTTTTCTGTTGCCGCCACCGTGGCACCAGACTGTTATGGCACCTCTGACAGGTTTCCAAAGCACCCCAGATGGCCTAAATGGTAAGGAACTTCCACTTTCTCTGGGCAATATAGCAGCTGCCCTGTCAGCGATTTGCTGTCATGGGTTTGGTTTCTGAAACTCCTGGTAAAGCTGTGAATACTTGGCTTTGCTGGCCCTCCAGAGTATTTGCTGCCCTTACCTACAAGTTCTCCCCTGTGGCCACCACCCTAAGACTATAACTTGATGATACAACCACTTTAAAACTATTTAATTGGAATGGGAAAAAATATTGGGTGCCAAAAACACCAACAGCAATTACTGTGGTCGCACCCAAATCTTCTACTGCTCTGCCTGTTTGTCAATTTCTTGTATTTGTTTTCTGAACCAGGAGGATCAGGATGATCAATGTTATGGGAAAGACACATATAAACCCAAATGGAAATTTAATATAAAACATGCCTGTAAGCAGTAGTGCATCTGTAATGATGTTAGACATCTACTTTTTGATGATCTCTTTAACAGAACACTATTGACTGTGCTGTAAAACAACTGAATGTTCAGGATCCTGATAATGAAATTACCTTAAATCACCTTTCCTTATAGATAATGTTGGAATTGTTAATGTACAGGGAATACATGTAGCATTAACATTGTTTGTCTGGCTCATTGTCAGCCCTGTGTAATACACAATGCATTTCATTTGTAACAACTAACAGGTGCGTGTATGAAATGCTCCAAGATATTTTTTTCTCTTGATAGTGGATATGTTACAGCCCACGGTCTAAAATGAATTAAACAGCTGCAGAAAGCACATGAAGTTATGTTGGCACAACCGAGTGAGTGTTATCTTCATTGTCTGCATTCAGTTATTTGTAGTGTTATGGACTTTTCTGGCAGCGTTAATGAAATGAAATGAAAGTGTCTATGAGATCCAAAGAGATCAATTAGGGGATCTTGTTTCTGGCCATGCACATTGAAATTAATAGGAGTGGTGGATGTTGACTAAATGGTTATAAGTATGTTTTCTAAAGTTTATTTTTTGAAGGGTTGTCCAGTTTAACAATATTGATGGTCCTTGCTTAGGATACGTCATCAGCATCAAGTCAGTGGTGGCCTGACATCTGTACCCCTGCTGATCAGTTGTTTGAAGGAGCTGCAGCACTTGGTGGATGTTTGCATTGCTCTGTGCTTAGTAGCAGTTGTCTAGGAGGGAGTTGTACCCTACTGATCTGATATTGATGGCCTTTCCTAAATAAATGCCATCAATATTGTAAATCTAAATACCCCTTTAATGCTGCAGTTGGGTTGTGATTGTATTTGTAGCTGAACTTTTCAGGGCACTTTGGAAAGTTCTTTGGTCAGAATTACACAGTTCTTCTTTGGTGCAGTTTTCAAGGAATTTCTATAAGCAAAGCCAAGAATGGATGTTGAAGACTGAATAAGTAAATGTTTTGGCCAGTCGAATCAAAGTTAAACGGACTCTGTCATCCAGTCTGAACCCAGTTTATCAATCCAGCTACAAAGATAGAACCTAGCATATCAGCTCTGCAGATAGATAGGTTAAGATCTTCTGAATCAAACAGTGTTTTCCTGTTGTGAATTGGTGTTTCCATTATCAAGATATTGCCATTTTTGTCAATATGCAAATAAGCTGTTTGGACAAATGAGGGCATTGCTGTAGGTCTAAAGAGGTAAGTGGAACCACCATTTTTGTTCCATAGAGCTTATTTGTGTAATCTACAATATTTAGGCAACTGAAGCACCTATTCACAAGAGAGAAACACCATTTGATTCAGAATATCTTAACCCATCTATCTGCAGAGCTGATATGCTAGGTTCTGGTGACAGACTCCCTTGAATATTTCAGATGCCAAGAAACTCTTCCCAGCCTTGATGAAGACACTTACACTGTATGACTTTCCTTTGGCATTTCCATTTGACTTCATGTGATTGGCACTAAAAGGTTAATTCATCCTTCTCTTTCCCAGCTTGCAAGACTGATATGCCTCACGCTAAATGTTGCATGATATCTATTGCAGTATGGAATTTAATATAGAACATGTTATCCCAAAGTGACTGTTATTTCCTAGTTAGTCATCGCCATCACTGGTCTATATGGTAATGATCTCTAGTCCCAGTGATCACATTTACTGGTTTATATGAAAGTGTGAATATTGTTGAAGGCAGAGGTGGCATGTCCTTGGCTCTGCCTAGTTTTACATATTTCTGAATGTTCCCCTTGAAGGCAGGCATATATATGAATTATTACCCAGAGAGCACCTTGGCCTGTGCATTGCTGTTCTCATGATTATCGCTTCCTATTTCTGTCTCCCCTCATTTCATTACATCAGTCCTGAACCTCAGTCTGCTCCTTTGCCTGCCAGCACATTTCTTTCTTTCATAGTCCATGACATCACCCCTTCCTAAAGGAAACTGCACATACTCTCCACCTAGCTCATTCTGATGTTCCAATGAATATGAACACCTCTTCTCATCATATGATTATCTATCTATTTATCTATCTATCTATCTATCTATCTATCTATCTATCTATCTATCTGTATACACTATGAAATATACAAGAGTGAAGCAGTCGGTTAAAAGGCAACACATGCTGAAGATCTCAGGGTTAACACCTTCTGTACTTGATCCTATTGTATCTGATTTTGTGTAATGTCACTGTCAAACGCTATTTTAAGAATGAGGGGTTTTTAGGACTTCGTGATCAGACGTCATTTGCCTATTTTAAGTATGTATTATAATCTAAAAGATTTTTTTTTCTTTATTTCCATCTGTACCATTTATATAGGGATATAATTTTGTTGGAGCCCCCTTCATATTCTGCTCCTGTCTGCCTCTCAGCTTCACTTGAGGTGAAGATTGGTTGTGGACTGTAATGTATTTAAATGGTCCATCTTTGTCTCGAGTGAAGCTGAGATAGGCTGATGGGAACTCTATGACATGTCAGACCTTCCTGGAGACTGGGATTACATATTAATGCAATGAACAAGGTTTTATCTGCACTTTCGCACTATTTTGTCTGTCTCTCCTCTCTACCTAGTAAAGAACATTGTAGATTTTAATGTAGAACGCCTCAGTGTTTATACACTACAGTCATGTAAATGCTGCAGAAAAAAATGTTTCTGTTAGCGCCCAGAGATATTTTACACCAATGTGCCAAAGTGTTATTATTTCTCATTTTAACCCTTTATCTTCTTTTAGGGAGGAGTAATAAATTCTATCACACGCTGCCTTTCAGCTAAGTCCTCAGTAGCTGATGTCATATGGTTTCTTGCCATCGGATATAGTAACTATAGCAACGCATAAAGAGTATACAAAACATTTTTACATGATTTCTTGACTAGTCATCTGCATGTTTATCATTCAACATTGTATGCAGAGCATTCTAAATATTAAAATAAAGTTAAAATTATGTTCTGGGACGGTGCTTGTTTTTTAGAGCTATGCTGTCTGCTCCTTCCACTAACAGTGCTCCTCTCAACTTTTATTGCAAACTTTGTAGCCCTACAGTGCTAGACATAGAACACATTGAAATATTTTCTAAGCATATATAATACAGTATATGCAGGAGTCTAAAAAAAAATCTAATAATGTTCTTAATAAAAAATACATGAATAAAATGACATCGATTTCTGGTTACTATACATACTACTACAGCTACTAATGCTGTTTCTGCCCTCTGGTAGATCCATTAAAATAATTTTTATCTATGGCAGTATTTTAAGCTGGTGCTGCCCTGGGTCTGTGATATTACCCCTCGGGTTAGCAATTCTACTCTCACTTGAGCTCCCACCTGAAGATTTTTAAGGTTACGATTAAAGTGTTTGTCCGCTGAGTAAAATTTATTAAAACATGCATTGAATTGGTTAAAAAAGTAAATGAAGCAGTACTTACCTCCCGTTCCTATGCCACCTTAGTTCTCCATTGGTCCCAATCACTGATCACCCATGTGGTCACTGATTGGCTGAACAGTCATTTCCTATGTGTTACCAGGAAGTAGAGACTGGCAGAAGCTAGGGCAGCATCAGAACTGGAGCAGCAGAAGATTAGGATGAGCACTGCACTTATTTTTCTGAGCCTATTTTTTTTTAAAATAATTTTATTGAAGGAATCCCATTTAAGGATCTGTTTATACTTCCTTTAGGTTTCTCTATTCCAATTGTAGGAGTATAAAAATGAACATGAAAGAGTGCTGAATACTGTACGTCATATGGTGGACACCAATGGTTCCTGACAGACCTAAACAGCATCCACTGGGTTCCATCATAGCATCCATCAGTTTGAATGGAAGAATAAGGGCCTTCTGATGAAGCCTCCTAAGGAAGTATGAACAGAGCCTAGTGGACAATAAGAATGATAAAAATTAGTATTACCCCATCTTTATTCTACTGCTCTAGGTCTAATCTGGTATTCTTGCATGTTACAGCCAAGACTGGGGGTGGAGGTGAGAAGTAAGCATTGTTCATGACTATATTGTGGTTTTATTAAAAGCATAGTGGCCTGACTGGATGCACTGAAATCTGAAAGAGACATCAAGGACTGACATAACAGCTAACTGTACAATGTTCAGACTGCGCAAGGTCTAGAAATGAGATACGAAATATAAGGAACCTGTGACTGATGGATAATGTGTATTCACGTGGAATTGTAGAGTTAAATGAAGTAATCAAAATCTCATTCAGAATAAAATTTAGTCCAGGTTCCTGCTCACTGAACCTTGCGTCTGCAATTCAAAGCACTGCCATGAAATGACTTATATAAAAGAACAGTGTGAAAAAGTCTACCACTAACTTAATTCACTTCTTATAAGCTCTGCCAATGCCATTGTTATTTGCGGGATGTGAATGTGCTGAGATTTTACATTTGGCTCTACTATATGTGCACAATACACAATTTGGGATAATCAAGCAAAGTAAATACAATTGTGTTCATTCCCTGGAATCAGAGGATCCAGATATAGAATAACATGTTGGATGTCAAGACATTTACAAATTCACTATTTCTGGCTTTTTGTACAGTGAAGTTGTGTTTGTTTCTTATTATAATCATATTTGCTTTTCCTTTGAGAACAGCAAATGCAGAACCAAGTGAACAGTTATAGGGGTTGTTTAATCCGTAAAGCATTGTCAGCGCCAACAGGGATAGAAACATTACTTTCTTAACTGTACTTTATATGCAGCTTTTCATCTTTGCCAGTATTGTGATATGGAAAATCATGTGAAAGCTGCCCATGGCAAACAGCTTTACTGAAATGTTGGCGGCGTACAGCTGAAGCTGTAAGAGTTATGAATTAGCTCTATCAGCAGCAAGACCACAGGGTTTAACCCCTTGAGAACACGGAAAATGTTTAATAACAGACTGCGTAAAATAAAAAATAAAAAAATCTTGAATCCTTATGTATGCCTACTGCAAAAGTTTGGGACCCCCTTGTCAATTGGCATGTTTTCCTGATTACTCGAATGAAAAGCTGTGAAGACAATCTTTGGTGTACAGAATATGACATGTGCATAAGTCTGCAACCCTGTCAGTCAAAAAGTATTCACACAATGTTTGCTACAGTCCCTGTTTAATAGTATTTGTATTCTTGCTGTCTTGAAACTCTAGATTTCTAAAATAACTGAGCACAAGGGTAGACTTCTACAGAATGCTTTATTATCAATAGTATTTTATTGCCTTGTTTCTGTTTGATACTTTTCTCCATTAGGATTTGGAAGCCACTTGAGATGCCAGCATATCTGATCTAACATCATTTAAGTCTTCTAAATCTTCAAAAATACATGTTTGACTTCCTCCATCATAGGATGACAGTAATGGACATTAATTGTAGCAGAGTAAAGGGCACAGGCACAGCCTCCTCTGTCTGTGTTTCCATTGACTTTAACGTAAAGAATATGACTGACCCTGTTTTCTGTCATGTTTTTTACTTTTATGATAGAAGAAAAAGTCCTGCATGCAGATCTTGTTATTCAGTTACTAAAGTAATAAACAGTGTGCTTGTGTGACTGGTGCTCCATTCACTTCTATGGGGTTGCCAGGACTGCCAGAGACTTCAGTCGGCCACGCATGCGCATTGGCACCTCATTCACAGGGAAGATGCAAAGGGGACTTTTCTTCCCCCATTCTCCTGATCACTGGAGATCAGCAATGTGTCATGGTAATTGTAGCACTTCCATAAAAAATATGCTAACTGTACTAGTTTCTTTGAAAGGTAAATAACTTTAATAAATTGTAGTGCAGGTAATCTCCTTATAGGTGGATGTATTTGTGAGTTACCCACTTTGTTCTGCTCCAGATCCAGATCCATACTCAGTTAGCCTCTAAAAAGTATCGCCTGATTTCTTCACTCTTCCACTACTTTCAATGGCTGCATGTCCGACTTTGTTTCCGACGAAAAAAAAAGGATTTGCAGCGCAGAGGGTGTAAGAGCACACCCGCGCACTGCTGTAAAAACCCATTCAAATGAATGGGTTTTTAACCAATGCGCCGCTGACCGGTCTGTATCCGACGCCAATCCAGTTTGCCGAGATTTTCACTGGATTGGCGACGGACGGACACCAAGCGCAGGTGTGAACCCACCCTGAGAGAGTCAGAGTGCCAATCACATGACACAGCTGAGGACCAGAAGAGAGTGTATAACTCCCAAATACAGCCTCCGCTGAGAGGATTATTTTCACTACAATTTACATCATGTATCTTTCTAATGGGCCGAACATTTTATGTTAAAAATGGTACTTTAATTTGAGCCTTTGATTAGTAAATAGACTTGGAAGCCCCCTGAAATGCCAAGATGTGACCTGGCTTATATTGGAAATACAAGAAAATAATCATAAACCAAAGTGTTGCCCTTTATAGGCTGGGGCCCCACGTGGCGTAAACGCCGCAGCGTTTTACAGTCACTGTGAATCAGTCCACACATTGCGAAAAAAATATGCGCAGCAGAAACGCTGCGATTTCCAAAACCATTGTCATTTTGGAAATCGCAGCATGTTAATTATACCTTTGGAAACACTGGCAGTTTCCCTATAGGTATAATGGAAGCAGAAAGTCCACAGAGAAAACCTGCTATGTGAGGCCTTAGCCATAACCAACTTTTCTTAAAATTTGTCACAGACATATGCTGTGTGGTAAAGGAAACTGAAGGACATCTGGTGTTAGGAGCATGAACAAATTTAGTTTCCTTTTTTCTGCTATAACCACAAGAAACATCTCAAGGGCTTATAAAAAGGGATGATGAAGAGGTTTATTTCAGCGGCACGGCGAGCTCTTGAAGTAGGATGATTAGCGCCATGCTTTTGCCTCCCTGTAATAACCAAGGTTAGCTTGATTGAAATGTGAATTAAAATGCTGTTGGCAAAGATGAAAATAAGAAATCTCATTCTGCTATATTTGTAAGTCACATACTCATGTTTATGTCTAAAAATGGCAAGAATAAGCAGGTTCACCTATAGAAAGAGGCACACTTTACCTCAACTACTCATCACACATTCTATAATGTGTTATGTATATGTTGCCTGCAACAAAGTAAAGCCACCATAATAAATGCCCTTTTATGCATTTATTGTAAAGCTTTTGAAAAAAATATGTTCTTCTAAGACCAGGCAGCACAGTCTTTTCTGAATTGAGGGCCACATTGCCAGAATGTAGGGTTGTTACAGGGACCATGTTTTTTGGACAGGACACTGCCATCTGAATACAGGAGAGCTGAAGCCTTGGGAGAAATGTAACTCTGTCTACTGGCTGTTTAAATTGCATTGCTCATATAGTGTCGAACCCTGGATAGTTGCTACATTATGACACATTTAAGAAGCTAAACCCAGGAAACTGAGGTAAAGGGTATATGAATGTCCTCAAGTTACCAGCATGACCAGTTTTCTAGTAAAGATTTAGAGGGATTACACTCTTTTCACAAGTTATAGATATATTCCAGGCAGAACTCATCATCTGAAATTTGTCTGGACAATCCTTTAGCCCTAAAGTATTCCCTTAGCTGGCATGGCTCCATTCAGAGAATCTTAGTCCCTATCCCACAGTTCATTTGTACGTATTAAACAGGCAATGAGGGGAGGCTCTTGTTGAAAGTCTTTATGATACGGTAAAGTTGTGTGTGATGGCTTCAACGACGTAACACTGAAATCTTGTCTTGCTGGAAGTGTTTAAGAACCCCCTATATATTAATGCCCATGGTAACACTAACTATATACTGTAGAGGTAGTGAATAAAGCAATGGTCTGAAGTTATCTTTTCAGAATGCAGATATTCAGTATGCATGCATATTCTTGAAGAATCAAAGTCCTTGCAGCGGGGGACCTGTTTTCTAATGTCATTTTCAGCCACAAGAAATCATGTAATAATACCGTACACGCCTTGCTAGCAGTGAGAGGATTAAACACAGCTCCGTAGAGTTTCTGACTCTTTTTGGAGTTTAGATGTCTACCAAGGGCTGTTTGAAGGAGAGAGCTGGCATCCAGAGGCCCATAACTGTTTGCAGCTGTGTTTATTTTCTTGGATTTTGACTCTTCTTGGCTGAAATCCATTGCTGAGAAATGAAATACTTAAAGAAGCAGTTCATTTCCTACAGTCTTTTATACAGAATTAGGCTGCTTTGCTGTATATTGACAGTGAGTATTGTTAATAACAGCAATAACTATGAAAATAAATAATATTCCATTTTTCTCAGCCTTATATTTTTTACCCTGAGTTACTAAATGTTATGCAATTACAGTTCAGTACCAAATGTGATTTTATAACAATAATATAACTTCATGTCTAAACTGGTAAAACTGTAAGGTCACGTTTTACTAGTTTTTATTAAATAAAAATATGAGCATATGTATTCCTTTACGGTCAGATGTTCAATACATTTTTGGAAAACAATATAAGACTATGGCCCAATGCAGCAACTCGCTGCCAAAAAACAGAAATTTTCACAGAATGTCTGCAGAGTTTTCCTCTGCGGACTTTCGGTCTCTATTATACCTATATGGAAAACGCCAGCGTTTCAGTAGGTATAATTGACATGCTGCGATTTACAAAAGCGCTGCAGATTTTTTCAGTAACAGTGAATCCCATCCCCACTTTGCGGAAAAATACACACAGTGGACACGCTGCGATTTACAAAAATGCTGGCAGTTTCCCCATAGGTATGATTGAAGCAGAAAATCCACAGAGGAAACTTCTGCAAACTTTCTGTCCAAAGCGCTGCAGGAAGAACCACGATGCCTTGCCGCCGCAGTTTTTCCCGCAGCGCTTTTTGCTGCTGGATGCCACGTGGGGCCTTAGTCTAGTGATATTTTTTGTGTCTAAGTGCAATCTTGATGCCATGAAAATGAACCTCTAATCTGTATGCAGATGGGCTGGCAATGAACCAGGGGTTAAATATCATGAATAGCTTTATTTAAAAAAACAAAACAAAAAATAAAACACACTTGCACATAAAAACCTGATTCACAGAGTGCACATTGACTCCTAATTCACAAGTACAGTTACTTACATTAAAATAGTACAAATTCAATTTCATCCCAGATTTTTCTAGAATCAGTGGGCCCATTTGTCAAGGACATGCATATCTCAGGTAAGATTGCAAACGAGTAATGGAAGTAGTATTAACTGAAATTTGGTGGTACAGATATCTGTCAATTGAGAAAACCTGGCAACATGTTGATAATACAGATATTCAATTTAGGCTGGGTTTATATGACACTATTTTCCTGAAGAACTGCCTGCGATTTGTAGTTGTACCAATGCCTAGCACATGTTACTGTGCATGTCACTAGTATGGCAATGACCATTATATTGGAAACCTTTGGTTTACTGGTTGTTATCATACAGGTGAAATGCATAGTAACATGTGCTAGGCATTACTGCTATTAAATACTAAATGCAGTTCTTCAGCAAACCAGCACAATGTAAACCCATCCTGAATGTTTTTTTTTTCCCATGACCGAAAGTGCTGCCCTTCAGCTACGACCCCCACTGATCACTAGAGTGAAGGGACTGCCATACTTGTAATCTCCCCAGTCCTGATCTGGCAATGTTGAAGATCTGCAACTCAACCTCATTCACTTAGGCATTTGTTAGCAATATACTATGACTGACTGTAAGCCCTGGGAAGGAATTTTACAGTTCATAGAATAAGTGGGGTCTGAGTTTGCTGTTGAATTAGCATGACTGTGCTCATGTACAACATACCATATAGAGTGCTATAAACTGAACAGTAGCATGATACAATCTAACAAAACAGATACATTCTGAATATTAAGAAGCTCTGGGACCTGCTTGTTACCTATTTCTCCATGGCATAGAAACATACAAGATCACATGGTCCATCTAGTCTGTTCTTATATTATTTCCTTTTTATCTTAGGATAGACATGTGCTTATCCCAGACATGCATAACTTCACTTTCTGTAGATTTCCTAACTACATCTGCTGGAAGTTTCTTCCAAGCCTCAACTACTCTTTCAGTGAAATAATATTTCCTGACATTGCTCCCTAACTATTTTCACATTGTGCCCACCTTGTTCTTGTGTTTATTTTTTTTATTAAAAACACCTCTCTCCTGAACATTATTTATACCTTTAAGATATATGAAGGTTTCATTCACATCCCATATTTTCCTTCTTTGCTCAAGGCTATACAGATTATGTTATTTAAGCCTCTCCTAATGTCTTATGCTTCTGGCCCTCCACCATTTTTGTAGCCCACCTTTGCACTATTTTATCTGAGTCTTCATCCTCACCTGGAGGTCGAGTGGTACTAGTTACCATGTGTGAATTTTAATTCTTAAACTTTTGGTTTTTGATGTCATCGGTGAAGGATGTGTTTCTTGCTGAATAAAGAGTATGTTTAATGTACAGTTAGTTTTCACCAATTCTACATTCCAATTGCTGATGTTACTGTTGATTTTGGTACATTGTCCAATTGTATAACAGATTTGTGCAACACAATAAGGCTGTGTTCACTTGTGTCAGATTTAATCTGACACATAGGATCTACCAGCAGAAATCTGAGGATGGCATTTCACTTTGTGCTGTAAATGTGCAGTATGAGCATCCCTTAGGCCAAGGCCCCACGTTGCAGAAACGCAGGGTTTTACAGTACCAGCAAAGTGAATGAGATTCTGGCTAATCCCATCCACATATTGCAGAAAAAAATGCAGCGGAAATGATGTGATTATATCTGTGGAAATGCTTGCGTTTCCCTATAGATTTAACAATGTAAGAAAATCCGAGGAACATGCTATGAAAAACGCTGCGGAAAAAAAACATGATGCGTTTCCACTGCATGTGCAACCTGGGCTCTTAGTCATAGTCTCTATGAAGATTAACCCAATTGTCATTTGATTGGGTGACAGAAACCCTACTTTATAAGAGGCAGATTGATATTGAATTTGTTGTGGTTTATGAGATGAAATCAAAATCTATATGAAATCTAAGACATGTCAACAGGAGGGTCCAACACTAAGAATCTAGATTATTCTGAAGTGTGATAATGCTTTAGTATAATCCTTCACCAGATCATAACACATTGTGTTACAGATACTTAAAGCTGAATTTTTAAGTCACTTGGTTTAATTGGACCCTTTTTTTCATAGACACACGCAATGCACAAATCCATGTGTTAGTTATAATGCATAGCTGCAAATAATAGTTTTATTACTTTTTAGAATAAAACAACTTTATCTTGATAGGTTTCTAACACTTTGATGTTTCACTGTTTTAAATATCCACTTATTGCCAGAAAGCTGATGTAATGTTTTTGATCTAAGCAGATCAAACCTTTGAGATACCTCCCTCTCATTAAGCAGAACTGTTTACTGACATTATCATATGAAAATGGATTTGTTCCATGTCAGTCTGACATCATGTACAATCCTCCAGCGGGAAAGTTGCTAAGTAATTAGTAAGGCTGTGATAGGCATTTTGCTAATTGCACGAGAGGGAGCCCGACTTCATATTCCTGGAATTCCAAGAATACAGCACCTACAGCAGCATGTTTGGCTGGCAGCCCTTATTGCTTTGGACTGAATTTATTAATGTATTGTGAGCTCTATGTATTATAAGATCATTATATGTATATTTAGGATTGTGGTAGATATATAAAAATGTTTAACTGCACACTAATAAACACTAACATACAAGTGTACAGCTCACCACTACTAAAGCCTGAGGAGAATGTCATTTTTATGGTGATTCTAGCGAATTCCATCCCCACTTTGCAGAAAAATATGCGCAGCGGACATGCTGTCACGGTTTTGGAAATTGTAACATGTCAATTATACCTACGTAAACGCTGGCAGTTTCCCTATTACTATAGTATAATGGTAGCAGAAAGTCCACAGAGGAAACCTATGTGGACTTTCTGTGAAAAGCGCTGAATTGCCGCCACATTTCTTCTCGCAGTGCATTTTTGCTGCGGGACGCTACGTGGGACCTTAGCCCCAGACTGGTCATAACTTTGTCCATTTCAGCCAGATTCATAGATTGAAAGGATGTATTTTACTGTGAAAAATAGAGATGCAGTTTTGCCTATCATGTATTATAAGGACTATTATTAGAATGAACAGAAAAATAAAGTTATGTTGTCCATAGCAACTACTAATATTTTTTTCTGTCAAGTTTAGACTGTCATTTGATTGTTTGATTGTCATTTGATTATTTGATTGTCATTTGATTTGAGCTGTCATTTGATTGTTTGCTGTCAGCCAGGACACTAATGATACTTGATACTCATGTATTGAAATATCCTCCATTTTGGAAAATTTGGGTTATTCTGTTAAACTATAAAGCATAAAATATCTGTTGGAAAATAATAGATGTTGTGTCAATTTTTGGAGTACATTCCTTTTAGAAAAAGCAACGATCAACCACAAAATATCTCCGCATGAACAAAGTGGTATAAATTACTGAGGCAGAGTTTCATCTGAATGAATATACCTCCTTGCATAATGACTTTTCCATTAAGATATGAACAGCAGCTCCGGAGAACAGAGACATGGCAGGGATGCTCAGTAGTCTTTTAGAGCGACAGAATGAAACAGCAGGAGAATTTGGGGAGTTTCTGAGTTGCAAAGGATCCCACTGTCTGGTCCAGTTGAAATCAGCTTCTCTTGTGCAGCATTTTCTATCGAAGACTGAACTCAGAATAAAATTGCTGCTATGAAAGGCAATTTACATTGCAAAATATTTCTCTCCAGCATTCATTTGCTGACCTCTGGCTGCTTGTTACTGCTTATTTACTGCCGGCATTCTTCCTAAAAGGATAGTGCTGCCATTAGTCAGAGTAGTTATAGTTTGTGATTCTGATAGAGACATCCAAAATAGCATCACTGCTGTGAGTAGATAGCATCAATAAAGTAAAATATTCTACTTTATCACCTCGGCAGGTCACACAGGCTCAATAGAACGGTATAGAATTGGTGAGCTCTTTGCAGGATTTGATCTGAGTCAGTTCTGATAATTGTATGTTGTATGTACATTTACTACAATGAAACCCGCTGCTTCTGTATCAGAACTGTGCAGATCGTAAAACCAGACAACTCATTGTGCTTGAAATAAACTACTTACAGGTGCCTAAATCTTTGTATTTATACAGTAGTATATTGGCCATAAAAAACCGCTTCTGGCATCAATTTGTGACTGGCTTTTGGATTCAATATTATTTTTAGATTTTTGCAGTTTTAATATATTCTACTATGTATTTATGTTCCGGTCTCTCATTGCAGAGGTTTAGGAATTAGAAAGGGTTAAGGAGCCTGCTATTATAATGTTGCCCCTAGTCCATAAGGCGTGTCCTTCCTAAATAAGTGAATGTCAACCTCAATGACAGTTTAGGATGGTGATGACGTTATTCTGCTACTGTATACAAATGAATATTTCATTACAGTCTGCATGGATCATAAACAGCATAATGTCATTGTAATGTACATTAGCAGCATCTGGAATAAAGTGGTGGCTGAGTGGTGGGTTCACACTTTCGTCTAGTGGCCTGTGATCTAAGTGGCTTCATGTTATAGTTTTTATTCCTAAACCTCTCCATAGACTTTTATGTTTAAAACAACTCAACCTGGTAAATGGAGAACATTTTTCTTTAATAAGATGTTAACCAGTTCTTATTTAACCTGAAATAGTCAGATTTTTGGCTAGTTTCAGATGCATGTTATCAGACAGCAGTAGCTTTTAGGCCAGGGCCCCACGTGGCGTAAACCTGCAGAAAAAAAACGCGACGTTTTACAGTCCCTGCAAAGTGGACATATTGCGGATAAATACACGCAGCAGACAGGCTGTGATTTCGAAAACCGTTGCGGTTTTGGAAATTGCAGCATGTCAATTATACCTACGGAAACGCTGCCAGTTTCCCTATAGGTGAAATTAAAGCAGAAAGTCTGCAGAGGAAACCTCTGTGGACTTTCTGTGAAAAGCACTTTGGGAAAAACCTTGATGCATTGCTGCCGCATTTTTTCCCGCAGTGCTTTTTGGCTGCCGCCCACTACATGGGGCCTTAGCCTGGAAGTTTTCACTGTGCTTTGGGCTTATGGTTGAAAATGCCCAGATCCAAGAGGACTAAGGCATGAGCGGACCATATTCTCTTCAAAATAAGGGCTTTATATACTACATTAACCCGGCCATAAGAACTGTGGTGTTCAGAAAATAGTATAGTCTCTGTTAGTTACTTCCTTTGAGATATTGCCAGACAAAATGAAGATTAGATGTAGTCAGTAAAAGTTGAAGCATGTCCTCCTAACATTCATTTTTTTTTTTTAAGTGTCCAGATTAGGATCTATTACTGTTTAGAAATTCCCTCCGATGATGACATGGTGTTCTCCGTAATTCTCTCAGACTTAATGATTTAAAAAAAAACAAAAAAAACAACTAAACTGACCCACATTATCCGCATAGACGTTTATCAACGCATAGGTGTAATAGAAGAATAACTCTTCCTTGACGGTAAGCTGAGAGCTAATACACTGTAAGCCTGCTTTTGTGCTTGTTGTTTGCATGAAAAACCTGGAAATAGTTTTATGTGTAACCCGATGGGTCTCCTGAATGAAATAAAGCTATGCCCCAACCTGCCACTATAGCTTCTCTCCATGTCAGATAAATATGAGGAGAATCATGGCAATTGACATTAAGAGATAGGATATTCAAGTGCATTTGGTTAATGTAAAAGGCCTTTTATGGTACGGACAGAATTTCATTAACAAAATGAATTAAAGAGATAACAAATGTATTGATAAATAAAACAATAATAACAATAATTTGGGATCTGAATAATGAATCAAAACCTTATTGAATGTAGTTTTTGGTGCACTTTTTGATTTTACAGATGAAACATAAAATTACTGATTTTAGCCTGCAAAAAATTCCACCACAAGGATTCAGAATTTTTTAAGCAGGTTTAGCCACATCTTCTAAATGCACCCTTAGGGGTCTGATTTAGGGGTCGTGTCAGGAGTCTGATTTAAGGGTGTGGGGGGGGGGGTATTCTAAAGATTGGAATGGGACCCAGCACTTTCCAAGTACATACCTCTTGCCAGTGATTGATACTTCAGGTCTAGGTTTTGTAGGATAAACTGTAAGATATCACATTAAATAATGTATGTATATATTTAATGTCACATTACAAAGTGAAGTTATGACTCTTACTCTTATAAGATGTGAACCTACGTTTATACTGTGACTGTCCATTTATATCAATAAAATCAGATCTAGAAACTAGTGCCAGTCAGTTCTTCATGTGCTAAAAGGTAGATCACAGAGCCATTCTAATATGTTTAGAAGCACATACCAATGGTAACTTATCTGAAATATACCAGAATACCTGCATGCTCACTTTCAGTGTCTTTATGTACCACCTCGTCGATATGGAAGTGACTCTATACTTGGTACACACAGTTAATATTAAATGGACCCTGTTTTAGTTCCTGACATTTTGTAATCTAACAAAGCTTACAAGTCACTCCTGGCCCTGAGGACTGAATGATGTTTCCTTTAGTTTTCAGGGAAATGCTCACATTTTATGTTCTATACTACTGTAACAAGTTCAGTATGCCTATAAAAATTACTAACTCAAAATTCAATCAATAATTCACTCCAGAAATGCCATTTATTTGCTGAGCTGTTCTTACATGGAGAATTATTAGAAAAGCTGTTTTTTAATGCTTAAGTCAGCATGATTTATTGAGCTGCATCATTCATATACAGACACAAGTACGTTTCTCAGCTTGATATTGTTATACTTACCAGTGCAAAAGTTACAAATCATGTTTTAGAAGCTTTTGGTTATGTTATATACCTATATACATCACATCATTATTTATACATCAGATTGTGTATCAGGCAGCGTTCCCTGACAGTAGGCACTTGAGAGAAGGCATTTTCCTATAAATGGGTTAAGTCATGAAGACAACCCCAGAAATCAGCTGTGAATTGGAAATATAGTATTACATGGAGGGTGTTCTAGAAAATGGCCTTACGTAAGGCATTTCCGTAGGTATAATTGACATGCTGCGATTTCCAAAACAGCAACGTTTTTGTTGTGATTATTTTTCACAATGTGTGGCTACGACTCACTAGAATCCCATCCACTTTGCAGTGACTGTAAAATGCCACATTTTTTTCTGCGGCTAAACCGCAGTGTTTAGGCCACATGGGGTCCCTGGCCTTAAAGAATTTTTTTTTCCAGATAATTGCTATTATTGTAAGTGTTTCCATGTGGGAAAATTAGATTTCTATAGCAGGACAACCTTAGGAATTCAAATTTCTCATGACAGAAGGAGTTGTCTATGAATTGGACAAACTCCTGATGAGGCTGGGAGAGGTGTAACGTGTAAAAAAAAAAAAAATAATAATAATAATACTCACCTGTCCCCAGCACTCTGCTGTCCACTGCTGGTGTCCCTTTGGTCTCGCGTTGTACCCTCGTTGCAGGAATCCCTGCGCCACATGTGACTGCTTAGACCAGTAAGTGGCCTCAGCAGTCCCAGGAAATTCACTGATTCCTTACCAAGGACCGCTGATTCACTGATTGTTCTCAGTGCTCACATGCAGCATTTGACTTCTGGCGATGAGGATAAGGTGCCAGACTGAAGTGACACCTCAACGAACAGCATAGCACAGGTACAGGTGAGTATGATTATTTTTTTATTAATATAAAAACCCTCCTGTGTTGAACCGACCCTCAGTTTTATATCTTTCTTGGAAGTGTGTTTTACTTGCTCATGTCAGTCCTTCCCCCACTTGTTGGAATGTTGTGCTTAAGTTGAGGCCAGATGGCAATGGGAGATAGTGGTCCGGTGACTTTAGCTTCACCCACCCCTCCCCGCACCTAGGTACCCATCTCTTTGAGGATTCTGCAGAGGAGGGAGAAGGAGAAGGGCTGGCTGGGGGGTAGGTGAAGGGTGGGGCTGAAGGGGGTCTGACACTGAGGTAGAGTGAGTTTTCTGTGTCTTTTGTGTGGAGCCGGAAAGAGACACAGCTAAGACAGAGCTGTGGGCTCAGGTATTATTCTATATTTTATTTTCCCTTTTTGTTTTATGTATTGTATCATCGCGCTTTTGCTTGTATGTTTATGCTTGATCATATTAATATTGTATATTTCTGTATATGCTATTAATTAGTACCGACCCACTTGGGTTATTAAATATATAAAATTTATGCAGCTCGTTTCATTCTATCCTATGACCCGGTCTACTCACGGTGTGTGAGTGGGAGGTTAAGAAAGAAGGTTGATCGCAGGTACGCCAAGAGGCTTGGCAAGGCGATATTCTTCACACCTCCTCTTGCATCCACGGAGTTTGTCCAATTCTTGGGCAACATCTTTAAGCCGGGGCCCCACATAGCATAAACACCGCAATTTTGCCGCAGCGTTTTACAGTACCTGCGATTCTGGGTAATCCCGTCCACACATTGCAGAAAAATATCCACAGTGGACATGCGTTTACAGTCACTGCAAAGTAGTGAATCCCATCCACACATTTCAGGAAAATAAGTGCAGTGGAAATGCTGTGATTTCCAAAATGGAAATGGAAATGGAAGCACTTTCTATAAAAAGTGCTGCGGGAAAAACCACAGTGCGTTTTCACCATGGTTTTTCCCACAGCACTTTTTCGCTGTATCCTGCTACGTGGGGCCTTAGCCTTAATGTGTTTGGCCAGCTCCAGAATACCCTACTGGTGCCCTACTCTATCTCTCCTTCGTATGAAAGGGCCATTTAGATAGTAGATATAAATTAGGAGGATGCTGAACATTTTATTAAAAGTCTTTTCGACCTTTAGCATGTATCAGACATTTATTTGACCTTTACGAGGTTCAGACAATGTTCAAGTGTGATGTATTTGTTGCAGCTGCCAAAAAATCTGCAACTTAGGACAATGAGTAAAAAAAAAATATGTTGTGAATTTCTTATGGATTTGCTGCTTATTTTACTCTTTGCATCTAAATACTGTTTTATCTGTGAATCATATTATGCCATTATCTTAATGTGTTTGGAATAGTTGATCATGACGTTTAAATGGGTTTTCAGAACCAATGCCTTTGAGAACCAAATGAAGTCACTGTTTCTGGTGGTTTAAAGCCAGAAACCAATAACCAGTTTATAAAATGTCAGTAAAGTAGCATTACAGTAGGTACAGTATGCAGTTGCTTCATATTAAGTTGGCATCATTTGCCTGCCAGCTGAATACCAGGGCAGTGTACTTGGCATTCAAGACGTTCTCACAGCCTTTTCACGCACGCCTGAGGCTCACATTCCAGTCACATTTGAGTTGGCAATATAGCTCTTCTTTTTCTAGGGTTTATACAAAATTAAATTGGGATTGAACACAGAAGCCTCAGCAATATTTGCCTGGCTACGTTCAGTGGCTGCTTTCACAAATATCCATCCAAATACTTCACCTAATCCCTGGATCTTCTACTTCTCTTGTCTCATTTTGCAGCACACCTTTATTGTTTTTCAAGGCAGGTAAAGAAGTCAGTGGATTGCTGAAGTGCTGACTGTGGTTTTAGGGTCAGTGAGCAATAGTGCATCTTAATGCTTTATAACATCATTGGTTTGGGCATAATAGACATCAGTATTGACAAAACAAATTGCGTACAATAGATCACTGCCAATGACAATCGTGTTTGTGGACATTATTAAAAATTAGGCTAAACTCATGAAGTCCTTTTTTTTTTTTAAACCAGAAGATGAACTCTAAGGTCCGGGCCATATGTTGTGAAAATGAGGCGTTTTGGTCGCAGCAGAAATGTTGCGGCATAAAATGTGTTTTGGGCCTTAGCCTAAAAGACAAGACACTACAAAAGTTATTTTATGTGATTTAGATTTATGTGATTTGTACTTTGTTTTAGTGCAGATCTCTTTTTCTTAAGTTTCCCTAGATTTGAAGCCTACAGTCCTCAGCAAAACAAATAATTTGTTCCTTATAACGTTTCCCATTTTCTTTGTATATTTACAGCTATTTTTATTCATGCTGCATGCATAATGCTTTTACACAGTCTATAGTGAATTGATGTAGAGATTGCTATAGCTTTGCCTCAGTGCCTATGTATAATAAGGAATAGTTACTGTATAGAGAAAGTAAAGGATGACCTCAGCACAGGCAGTCAGCAGGCTACTAAATCACCTTGCAGCTTGCTTCATTACTGGCTAGAATTTGATGGATTACCTGTTTTATCTCAAAGATCCTCTAGTGGGACATTTGATGACTTTGATGAATGAGACTTGGAAATTTCAAAAAAAAAAGAAAATATATATTTCTAAGCAAAATATATTATCCCGAAATGTGATTTGTAATAACACCGGATATTGCTCTATTTGCTTCACTGACTTACATGGTATCCTGGCCTATATTTTAAAGGGATGTTACATGAACAAATGATTTAATGAAGTCCAGTTTTGTAGATCATCCTTTACTGAATTAAGCAGCACTGATCGCATGTCACTAGGGCCCCATGCACTTGATCGTAATTCTAACCCCAATTATAGATAAAAGTGCGCACCCATACATTTCTGTGAGCACAGACCAGTGTAGGAAATAATACAAGGTCCGTCACTGCAGATGACATACTGATGCAGTGTGGACATGTATATGTGTGGATTGCTGATCAGTATTTGCGGACAGCAAAACCACTACGGTCATGTGCATGTAGCCTAAGAGAGTGATGCCTATGAATTCTAAATTTGAGTTTATTTTTCAGTGATCAACTCTCCTCATTCATTTTCCAGTCATTGCAAAAAACACACAAAAGTTGGTTAGCACTGCCAAACAATGTGAACAAGAAATGCAGGTGCACATTGCTGTGGTTGCAGTACAAATCCGAAATACAAAAAAAGGTTGCAACAGCACTATGCTAGCAAAAAGAGCATTACTGCACATTCCTACTGTATATAAGAATACATAAAGATGAGGTTCTTGCTTTTACACTTTGATCAAACTGTAAGCCTAGTTGCAGACGACCGTGTGTATTTTGCGTTCTGCAAACTAGTAATCATTTTTACTTTTTTGCGGACCGTGTGTCATCAGTGTGTCTTCAGCATCAGTGCCGTATGTCCGCAAAAATGGACAGTGTGTCATCAGTGTGTGATCTGCAAAAAACAAAACAAAACAAAGGAGATATCTAATGATGTCCGTAGCTTGTCTGCAAATATGGACGGCACTCTGATGACACATGGAGTACATCCGTGTGCCGTCCGTGGTTTTAAGTCTCCCATAGGCTTCTATGGGCGAATCTGTGCCGTAAACACTGAACAGAATAGAACCTGCTCTATATTTTGCAGCGCGACTCACGACCCGCCCACTGATCCGTGGAAATCACGGTCATGTGGATGGGCCAAGAGAAATGAAAGGGTCAGTGTGCTCTCCGGGAAAAACACGGATAGCACGCTGATCTCGCCCACGGTCATCTGCAAGGGGCTTAATAGTAAGCCCACCTGCCACGACAAAGCGACCTCTATTAGGTGGATCCCTACACTAAAATGACTCCCCTCTCTTAGGGCCTTGGTCTCCTATGAATTAAGGGCAAATGTGTTTTTCAGCCATATCATGTCTTCGATACAAACAGCCCCTCTCTCACATTGTTTGGCAGTGCTGACCAATTTTTGTGGTATTTGCAGTAATGCTCTTGGTGCTAGGAGAGTGCTGTTGCAACCTTTTTTTGTATTCACATTCTCCAGTCATTGTTCCCCCTTAAGAAGGACCTGTCAGAGGTACAGAATATTAAATGACATACATAATTTCATTCTTTCTGTGCCCATGATCAATTTGGCATTTTTATTTCTAAAACCTGTCCACCCATTTAAAAGATATGGTCGCTGGAAGATTATATATAAACTAGCTCTCATTCACCAAGTGGACGGGAACCTTTTGTTTTTCTCATGAAAGATAAAGGGTAACCGCCCACTGAGAGAAGAATAACCACTGGATCCCAGAAGTGCAGCGTAATCTTGGAATGCCATTTTTTCTTAGTCTACCAAGGATGCTTTCTGAAATTATATTGTTCAATCCCCCTGGACCACAAGATAGACAAGAAATCAAGTTTTTTACCTACCATGTACTGTATATTGCAACATCAACCTTTTACTGCCTTAGACCAACAGGAATCCTGACATTAATCCTTTCATTGTTCTAGACCACAAGGGATGCAAATTGTGTATTTTAGCTCTGCATATGTCTCTACCTGTCCTTCTTGCATTCCTCCATTGTGCTTATTCAACAATGTTTCTGAACTACAGCAGAACTAACTGAAGCTTATTTTCCCATGCAAACCCTAAATCATCATTTCCTTTATTTTCTATGTATGTGCACTATTCTATGTGACTGTCTGTGACCAGGCTAGGATTCTAGATATATTTATATATACACTTTGTTGTATATTTTTATGGAAACAACTTTATTTCAATGCTGCTTATTAGATACCGCTAGCGTTTTATTGTACTACATTTACAAACATTATTGTAACTGCTTTCTATGATAGCTAGATTTCTATACACTCTGCTTTTAGCTGTCTTCTCTAGAGGGCTAACATCTTGAATGTTAATACTAGAACGGAGAAGCAGTGAAGGATTTCTGGCTGGCCTGCCAATGTGGGTCACATGGGAAGAAGCAAGGATTTAGTAAAAACTTCAGGCATGCAGATGAGATGCCTGCTGTTCTCAGCAGGTGGACCTGCCTGACCTGCTGTGTGCAACTGACACTGTGTGACCTTATGGGAAAAGAATCATTTCTCTGCAACTGTTACTGCTTCTAATCCCTCATTAACCCCTTAGTCCACTCCCTCTCAGAGCAGAGCCATGGCCTTCTGGTGCTGGAAATGCTAAGTAGCAGTTAATGGTATCCCCAGCTGGTATAGCTGGTCAGAGAGCTCCCCTAGCAGCCCATCAATTCACACGTTATTAAGCAAAGAATTATGGCGTCTACTGTATGTCTTTTTAAAATATGAAGAAATGTCACATTTAGTCAAGAATTGTCATTTAGCTTTTATCTTTTCTCTGACAGAATTTTTTTTTCTATTTGGAAGGTACCACGATCAGTAAAACAGTGGTGTGTAGACTGAATGAATTGGCATTTGACAGGATAGACCAGATACGGGGTTCAGGGACTGAATTTTAACCCGTTATTATTAGTTTATAAATGGTTAGAAGCTGCCTGAACTATGATGGAATCTTGACATCTTCTGCAGAGGTGGCCATATGTGATGATAATCCATAACAACTCGGAAGCTGATGCAATAAAAATGCATATAGAATTCTGTTATTCATATTTATCTATGTGTATAGTTAAAGCCATTGAGTGGGTTGGATTCTAGACAGAGTCTCAAGTACTGTCTGACACTCAGGCCAATTTACTAATCCTTTCCCTACCGAGACAGATGAACAGCGTGCATTCAGATTTTAGTACAATTTATAGACATTTTGTCAGGTAAAATATAATGCACTGTACATTCATGCCTTCCTAACACTCGATCATTTTTCACACTTTGTCTTTTATCATTTTGTGTCCAATTCAATAAAATAATGGAAGTTCTTGTGTAGTCTTAATAAGTCCGCTCAGTCCCTCCAGTATGAATGCTTCTGTTGGTGAATGGTTAAGTGAGCGTATTAGTCAGTGGGCAGCATAGTAAATCTGAATAGATTGGCAGTGTGTGTGTGTGTGTATATCCACACAGCTCTGGCTTACATCCAATGTTCATTTCTACTTTAATGTACTTTGATGGGGATTTAACTGCATTTCTCAGATAAGATGAGATAAGGTGCTGGGGAAATTCAATAAATTATTCTGTGAACAAATGGATTTATAAATGTGTCAAATTCACTACCTGCCGGAGCTTGAAACATTCTGGAAGTCAAAGACATGTGGACCTACCACTTTTCAGTTACAGCCATAGCTTTTCTTGAGTAATAGATGGCTAAAAAATCTACTACTTTATTGTAATTGTTTAATGTCTTGTAAGGACATGGCAACTTCCATACTTTGTTAACCTCACCGAAGAATTGACTTACACTCTTCTATGTAAATAGATGGGATCATTGTAATGTTATACACTCAGGCAGTTTCATAAAGATAGACAATTATTTTTCTCCTTCACGACAAACGTCTCCCCTAACGGAGACTCCGTCGCAGATCGGAACATAGACTAACAGATCCAATGGAGTCAGTTTTTAGCATCCACTTTTTATCAGTGCCTAAAGAGGTTGTCTAGGAAAACATTTTTCCTGGAGGCTGGGAAGGAAACAAACAAACAAAACCATACTCACCTGTCCCCAGCACTCTGGTGTCCCAGCCTGCACCCCAGGGCTTGTTTCGGCGAAAGTCCTCTCTGCACGTGACCACTAAGCCCAATCAGCGACCTAAGGAAAGGACCCAGGATATCTCTCACATACGTCACCTATGACGTCCCGAGTCCTTTCCTTAGGCCGCTGAGACCACTGGAAAAAAAAAAAAATTCCTGGACAACCCCTTTAAGGTTACAGATCCAAAGCCTGCAAATTCTCTGCTCTAGTGTTCCCATGTTTCTTGTATGATGATTTGCAAAGTCATTGTTATTTGGTTTAGGTAGAACTTATTTAAGCTGGCCATACACGTTAGATTTTACAATGCTATCCCTTGTCTGACTTGAACGTTTGTTGATCTTTTTACAGACCACTGTTCCAACACACACAAACGACTAAGAACGTCCTAATGGACTTTCATTAAACAAAACAAATAAATGATCATTACATGAATGTTTGTACCAACCCACTGGATTTCTCACCAGCCCATATTTTGAAAAACACATGGCCACAATGCACAAATCGTTCGCAGGTCTGTCAGTCTATCCTATACGCAAACAATTACAGCCGACAGATGGACGCCAAATATATAAAACTTAACATTTAATATGACAGTTAAAATATCAGTAACGTCCCATATAACAAACAAATATCATTAAAAAAATAATTTGGAACAGTCTTACCAAATCCACATTGGGTTGTGATTGATCAATGTGTGGCCAAATTCACAACCCTGTATACGCCTCCAACCGACGCGTTTTGATACCCTATAGCGGGTGCTCCTCAGGGGATATGAGAGATGACCCTAATAGTTCCAGCACGCTCTACCCCTTGTACGGGGGAGCTACGTTCAATCTCACTATGAGATTTGGACCCAGTTCCCCTGCCAATTTGGTGTGAATTTGGCCACACATTGATCAATCTCAACCCAATGTGGATTTGGTAACACTGTTCCAAATTATTTTTTTAATGATATTTGTTTGTTATATTGGATGTTACTGATATTTAAACTGTCATATTAAATGTTGTTTTATATATTTTTTGGCTTATGTTGAGGATCCTTGCTTCTATTAATATTGATTTAATGGTCCTAGAAGAACTTGCAAATTTTGTTCTTCAAATTTTTTTGCTTATCCAACAGATAGCCGGACAAATCCAACTCTTTCTGATGATCAGTTATTTGGGACGATTGTTCGTAGGTTTTTGTACTGTCATTTTTTTTCAACTGTCTGCCGAATGTCCAAAATCTGCCGCTTTAGCAATCTAAAGTCTGATGTTTATGTTCATGCATAGATATTGCGGAGGATAGCAAATACAGTGCTACACCATGTCTCTCTGCAGGTCCTATATTCTCGCTTTATATTGGTATGCTTCTTTCTGCAAAACCTTATAGCTGTGTCAGCTAGAATATAGTAAATAATATTTATTGTGTCAAATGAATTCATAGGAGTTGCTCTATACAAATATCTACAACATAGCAGCAGTCCTGGATCTTAGCTCAGAGGCCAAATGTTAAAGGAGTTGGCCACTTTTTTAAAATATAAATGTGAAATTACTTAATATTAGAAGTTACATCACTTACACACAGAATATCTTTTATAATAATTTTGTGCAGGGAACATCTATGGTGATATCATTGAGGAAGAATGATAGTGCAAAGATATTTCCTATTACAGGGTATCACCATCACTATTCTGTACAGTGAATAAAAGGTATGGTCATGCACACTGCTCAGTGGATGCCAAAAAGACAATCTTTTAGGACATGCCAGGTGAATAAAGCCCTCTGGTTACAAGCATGACATGTGAATGGAGTATTCGCCGATTATGCCAAATGTAGTTCAGAAAGTGTGACACTAAATGTCATAGTCATTGCACGATACTGCAGCTTCTGTCCAATATGATGGGACATGTCTTTCTAGGGCTGGGTGATTATGACCTAAATCAAAACCACGATTGAAAATTCTACCTCGATTACGATTAATGAACGATTATTTTAGGACACTGTTGTTTTTACATGCCACTGAGTTTTGATTTTGGTTATTCACATTTCAGCAATCTATGTGCATATATATGGATAGTGTTTGTGGTATACAGTTGTTGACATTTCCTTTAGCCAATGGCAGTGTGAGACAGGGTGGAATGTATGCAAAATAATTGAAATAATTGATGTTGGAAACTTCACAACAATGGAGATGACTTTCGATTTTGATTATTTTTTGATTAATAGATCAACCTTGCAGATTTCAGGATTTAGAGAAGTATATAACATATATACTGGTTATATACAAAGTATGTGCAGGCAGTATCTGATGACATCTGTCAAGTTCCTGGATCCAAAAAGTTGAAATTTTGCAAGAGATTGTGGGAAAAGAGACAATTATTAAAACAAAACAAAATTAGGTTATTCTTTTTATGTTCAAATAATACATTTTGTTCAGGGTCATTAATAGAGATGAGTGAATCAGATTAAGTTTGTTCCGAATCTATGAAAAGCTTCAGATTCTAAAGAATCCAAAACCTTTGCAAATCTAAATACACAGAAGACCTGATGCTGGAGCTGGCATTGCATCTTCTGAGCATGCGTGAGCCGGCCCAGCCACTGAAATCAAGTGCGGCTCTTGCATTCCTAGGCATAGCCAGCTCCGGCAATGATTGGCCCCCTTTGAATTCAGTATTAAAATCTAAAACACTGCAGCCAATCAGATTGCCCACAATATGTTGTCAGTTAAATGGAGTCTGACACCAGGAAAGTCCCTATTGAGCTATAAGCACAGTAAGATAGCCTAGGTTAACGTGAATAAAACGTTTTTTTTTTCTGCTTCCTAGTCCGTCCCTCCTCTGTGGAGATATTATCTTTTTTCCTGATATGCTAATAAACTATTTGGTGCAATGAGGGTGTCACTGTTGCTCTCATAACACCGCAAAGCTACCTCCCTGCTATGACTGACAGGGCCAGGCAGTGTACATGTCAGGCATAGCAGGGAGGGTTGGAGGGAGAAACTGAGTACTGTAAAGAATTACTCTTTGGTGTCATGAGAACAGCAGTAATGCCTTCATTGCATGAAACAGCTCATTAGCATATTGGGAAAAAAAGTCGATATCTCAGCAATGGAGACACTGATCAGGAAGCAGACAAATGTGTTTTATTCACGTGAGCTATCTGACAGTGCTTATAGTTCAATAAGGACTGTTTTGATGATACACACCCTTTAATACTGAATTTAAATGGGCCAATCCATCAAATAAATAGCAGTGGCCCCTGCTATACCTATGAATGCAGGAGCCAGCCACTTTTGACTTCAGTGGCCAGACCGCTTCCTGCTTTCAGAGAAGGTGCTGTGCCTCTCACTTTGACGAACAGTGTAAAGATTTTCATTGCTTTTCAAGGCATCATTTTGGACCAAATTTGAACTTTTCCCTATGTGATAAGGGCCACAGATATGTATTTCTTGTACTACTACTCGCTCATATTGTGTGGCTCCTGTCAGCCATTTGGTCATAGGCTTGAGAAATGTGGTATGTCGGCTCTGTAATCAACAACCCTTTGTAGTCCAATTTATAGCTCCATTTGCATACCTTTGTTACACTCATTGTCACAGCAGGGTGGAGTCCCTGCAAGGATGTGGTGGGGGAGCTCTGGGCACTCCAGGCCCAGAGATCATGGCACTGACGGCCCTAACAAAAGGGAACCTCTTACAGTCGCCCTGATAAATTCCCCAGGTGGGCCATGCCAAGGCAGACGTTTAGACCCCCCACAAGATACGGTTAAAAGCCCAGAAAAGGTCCAGACACTGATCTCCTCACCCAAAGGGGATTGGGTTGTCATCCTGGGTTTTCACACGATGGGGATCTCGCCGCGAACCCTATCATACCTCCTGCCTGACGAGGAAATATAACAAAATGTGATTCTGAGGGATTTAGAAAGGTGACATCACTTAGGGAGGAGACCAGGTTAGTTAAAAGTTCTCAGACCAGGAAGAGGGGGGCCTTTTGTCTTTTGCTTTTGTTGTTCCTGGAGGAGAGGTGAGGGCAGGTCATGGTGTAGACTTCAAACATGTGGCCTACCATGCGGCCTAGTGTTGAGGCCTGAGACCCTTTGTAATCCTGGAAGAGATGTAACAGCATGTAGGAGACACATGCTCTGTAACTTGCTATCTACTATCTACTTGTTCTGGAACTGGGTCTTCTTCTGCAAGTCATCTGAACAGCATTGCCCAGAGCCAAGGGGGTGCTGCCACTGGAATAGCATGCCTGGACACATGCTTTTGGACTGAATCTAAGTACGCGCCCTGAGCTCAACATCCAGAGCCCAGAGAACCAATCACAGGCTTGTGTTGGTAATATTTCCTTTTCTTCTGTTTATTCCCATTTTTATTTTGTGCATTGTGTCATGTTGCTTTCCACTTGTATTTGCTTGATAACCACTACATGTATTTTCTGTATGTGTTAAGTGTCTAGTACCAACCCTTTTAGGGGTTAATAAATATATAAAATTTAGAAAGCTCGTTTTGTATTATCCTATGAGCCCAGAACACTCACTGGTGGTGGGTGTGAGGTAAATGAAGCGATCTCAGGTGTGCCGAAAGTGGTTTCAGTACGACCGAGATCCTTCACACCCCAGTTTTAGCAAATCTCACCAAAATGAATTTTTAGAAGATTTGCTCATCTCTAATTTTTCAATTTATAGTCATTTTTATAAGTAGAGCTGTTCATTTTACGATCTGAAGCATTTCGTATCATACATATTAATACATGTATATTAATACAAATGCAGTATATGAAAAATAAAGCAATGAAAACAATTGATAAGATATCTGTAAGCAGAGTACTGCTGTGTAAAAACAAATGAATCCCTTATGTTTCCATCTTCTCTTATTTGGATCTGTAGTGATGCGCTTCCTCAATGTATGCATTTTTATAGCTCATTTATCAATGTAAGTACCCCTTACAGGATTTAGATTCCTGTTAAATCCAGAATAAGGATACTTGTCACCGATTATTCTTCACATAAAAACACATTAATGTACAGTTTACAGATCGGCTGGAGAGAAAGCTTCTCCATCTATTGATTATGTCTCCGGTAACAGTGAGGGATTCCACTTTACTTTGTCACTTCTAAATTCGTATATAAAGGACATCTGGTCCTAGATCACATAACTTCAGCTGCATGTTGGGCATGGAAACACAGGCACAGTCTGTAATGTTGTGTAAATGAGTCATAGAGAGAATTAGGGGATCATGTCTAGAATATGGGTACAGTCACTGGTTATTCCTCACCTAAAAGTGCGCTTTACAGATCAGCTGGAGAGAAAGCTTTGCCATCTATTGATTATGTCTCTAGTAACAACGAGGGATTCCACTTTACTTTGTCACTTCTAAATTAGTATACAAAGGCCCTCCGATGTAGGATAACTTCAGCTCCATGTTGGGCATGGAAACACTTGCACCAGGGGCATAGTAGCTATAGCAGGTGCAGCAGTATCAGTTGCTACTAGGCCCCAGACCTTGAGGAGACCCCAAACATCTCTCTGCAACGTAAAATATACTGCTATTCTAAATAGCACAAGTTAGGTAGGGGCCCTACTTCAAAATCTGGAGGAGCTTCAGTTACATCTCTAACTTGCATAGTCTTTCATTGTGTAAATCAGTCATAGAGAGAATTATGGAATCTGTTGTTTTATAGAAATTGTGCTATGGAAATTGACCTCAAACCTGCCTTACTTTTTAACCAGTCTCTGAGCGCTTATGACTTCAGACATGAATATAGGTAGATGTACTGGTTGTTTTCATACACACATCCAGAGAAGGGGAATATGAATAAGAATACTGTACATAAATATATAATCCTCTCTGTAGATTATAGCTTACTATGAACATTAAACTTGACTGAACATGACAATCTTAGCCGAACTCGCCGACCATTATTCAGCAGATGTCATGAAATGACTGTATCGGACATGTTAAATTTCAACACAAATTTGTCTTCAAGGGAGGTAAGCTGCTGCCAGAGGTATGAGTTTGCAGCTTTCTCCCCTCTCCTATTTAAAAACACGTACCAAGTATAGATGGGAGTCAGTAGGATTAAAGGTGTATGGCCAGCTATTATCACTATGTTCTGGGCACAGCTAACCTAACACATTTCTTGAGTATAGTTCTTTTAGTTGACTATGTATTTTTATGCATAGTATAATACATAGTGTATAGTGGTGATATGGTAAATTCAATGATAGTCTACATCTTGTTAGGGATTGTAGAAGAGCATCCATTTATCAGATCATTTATAGTGTGGCTAAATTGCAATATTCTAGTGAGGAATCTTAAACCAATCAATATGAAGGAAATGCAGAAATGTTAAATGAACAATTATGAATCCAAGTGCACAATGCTATTTACTAATGATTTCACACTGTAATGTGTTCATATGCCCAATATTTACAACCAGTATTTCATATATGTGTGAGCATGCATGTTTTACTTGACACTAAGATTACAAAGATTTTAAGGGGTACAAGGACTGAAGAACAGTAACACAAGCTCTGTAAAGTGTTATGTCAAATGATGTGAGTAATAATGTAAAAATATGGCAAGAAAAAAAAGTAAATCTTCAAATGATACAAAGTGATGCCATGGCATGCTCACAGTTAACATATTAAATTAAAACCTCATTCAACATTTCACAGTGTAAAACTATGTGGGAATTTGAGTAATCATGCAGAAATGTCAGATGTCCTGTTTTTGTACCGGTTTTGTAATTTAACATCTTTTTCTCTATTTTTCTGTGTAGCTTTCTTAAAAATTATTTTGGCTGATATTCTACAATACACTGCTCTCTGGTGGCTAGAAACCCATAGATTTCTGAATTTGGCTTCTGACTTGAATTGAAAAGAAACATCATGTAACATTAGTACAGGAAAAGTAAAATGAACTACATGTATTGTAGAGTCACACTGAAACAATGTAGTTCAAAGTTAGGTTTCCCTTGAATATACATAAAAGATAAATAACTGTAAATATGTTACCTTATTTGTGTTGTCCTGGGTAATGTATAGTCTTTATTGTATTCTGGAGCTACATTTAGAATGCTTTAGGCTTCAGGGCTGTAATCCCCCAGCATTCTTTGCTGGCTCAGTGTAATGAATAAAAGATGTAATGAAAAATATTGCTGTACTATTGTAACTTCTTCTATCACGTTAACAGCTCTGTTAAAGTTTTCAATGTATATATATATATATATATATATATATATATATATATATATATATATACAGTGCCTTGTGAAAGTATTCAGCCCCCTTGAACTTTTCAACCTTTTGCCACATTTCAGGCTTCAAACATAAAGATGTAAAATTTTAATTATTTGGTGAAGAATCAACAACAAGTGGGACACAATTGTGAAGTGGAACGAAATTTAATGGTTATTTTAAAATTTTGTAAAAAATAAAAAACTGAAAAGTGGGTTGTGCCAAATTATTCGGCCCCCTTAAGTTAATACTTTGTAGCGCCACCTTTTGCTGTGATTACAGCTGCAAGTCGCTTGGGTTATGTCTCTATCAGTTTTGCACATCGAGAGACTGAAATTCTTGCCCATTCTTCCTTGGAAAACAGCTGGAGCTCAGTGAGGTTGGATGGAGAGTGTTTGTGAACAGCAGTTTTCAGCTCTTTCCACAGATTCTCGATTGGATTCAGGTCTGGACTTTGACTTGGCCATTCTAACACCTGGATACGTTTATTTGTGAACCATTCCACTGTAGATTTTGCTTTATGTTTGGGATCATTGTCTTGTTGGAAGATAAATCTCCATCCCAGTCTCAGGTCTTTTGCAGACTCCAACAGGTTTTCTTCCAGAATGGTCCTGTATTTGGCTCCATCCATCTTCCCATCAATTTTAACCATCTTCTCTGTCCCTGCTGAAGAAAAGCAGGCCCAAACCATGATGCTGCCACCACCATGTGTGACAGTGAGGATGGTGTGTTCAGGGTGAGGAGCTGTGTTGCTTTTACGCCAAACATATCGTTTTGCATTGTGGCCAAAAAGTTGGATTTTGGTTTCATCTGACCAGAGCACCTTCTTCCACATGTTTGGTGTGTCTCCCAGGTGGCTTGTGGCAAACTTTAAACGAGACTTTTTATGGATATCTTTGAGAAATGGCTTTCTTCTTGCCACTCTTCCATAAAGACCAGATTTGTGCAGTGTACGACTGATTGTTGTCCTATGGACAGACTCTCCCACCTCAGCTGTAGATCTCTGCAGTTCATCCAGAGTGATCATGGGCCTCTTGGCTGCATCTCTTTTCAGTCTTCTCCTTGTTTAAGATGAAAGTTTAGAGGGACGGCCAGGTCTTGGTAGATTTGCAGTGGTCTGATACTCCTTCCATTTCAATATGATCACTTGTACAGTGCTCCTTGGGATGTTTAAAGTTTGGGAAATCTTTTTGTATCCAAATCCGGCTTTAAACTTCTCCACAACAGTATCACGGACCTGCCTGGTGGTTCCTTGGTCTTCATGATGCTCTCTGCGCTTTAAACAGAACCCTGAGACTATCACAGAGCAGGTGCATTTATACGGAGACTTGATTACACACAGGTGGATTATATTTATCATCATAAAGTCATTTAGGTCAACATTGGATCATTCAGAGATCCTCAATGAACTTCTGGAGTGAGTTTGCTGCACTGAAAGTAAAGGGGCCGAATAATATTGCACGCTCCGCTTTTCAGTTTTTTATTTTTTACAAAAGTTTAAAATATCCAATAAATGTCCCACTTGTTGTTGATTCTTCACCAAAAAATTAAAATTTTATATCTTTATGTTTGAAGCCTGAAATGTGGCAAAAGGTTGAAAAGTTCAAGGGGGGCCGAATACTTTCGCAAGGCACTGTATATGTTACACAGTATGTCTTTCAATAGGTTGTCGACTAAAGCTCTGGACTATAAAAGAATGTAATGTGTTCACAAAGTTATGTAAGTGTTTTTGGAGGTTATATCTATGTGTAAACTGTGAAATGATGTTCAAAGGTAAAACTGCTCTTGGACTTTTCCATTTCCCAGAAATACGTGGGTGGCTTCTAAATTCTTCACCCCTGGTATAGTTAGTGGTGTATGATTCCCAGATTAATTAGCCATATAAATCAGAACTATAAGCAGTAAAACTCATGTTCTATGTGATATACTGGTGTGTTCTTACAACATAAGAGCTAAGGTAATATAGCAGTAATATAAAGTATAGTTTACGATTGAAAATAAAATTACAAGAATTTGACTAGGAAGCCAAAACATCCTCTGCAAATCCACCCTATAGTGTCATTTCAGACTCTGTTCTTTGGAGTTCTTCCCCATGATACATTACAAAGAGTATTAAAGGCAAGCTTAAAGCTGTCTTTGTTCTAGCATCCAGGACTGTGTATTTGCTCCTCATAATGACATAGCCTCAGACAAACTTCCCTTGCTGGGCAGGTGTTCACGTCCCTTTGTCATACGCCTCAATAGATGTAACGGTATCTTTCTTGTTATTCTTTTTTGTGAAATGCAGCTTTGTCAAGTGTTACAGTATTTCCCAAACAGAGACTTGATATCAAAAATGCTTACTAACCATGGCTGTCTAAGACCCATGTTAAAATATATTAATAACATGGTGCTAGCCAAAAGTATAGAAGAATTGTTAGGCAGCACTTCACTACCTGAACCTTAGGTGCCAAAGCCACAAATATTTAAAGGTACAGTAGCTTAAAATTACTGTATCACAGTAAAGAAAAGTCCATGTGTCCCAGCTATCCCTGTGCCTACATCGAGTGAACAGTTTAATAAAATGGAGACACACATAGATGTATTGTTTTTATGAGTAAATTAAAGGGGAAATCTTGTCAAAATATATTTTTATGTCATACTTGAGAAACCAGTTTTAGTCAAGTATTACAGGATATTCATAGGGGGGATAAAAATGTTCTATAGTGCATTCAAAGCCTTTGGCACCAACCAGAAATTTTTGCTATGGTAATTTCATTCGGCCATGTTCAGGCCGTAAAAAAACTGTCCATGTAATGGCAGCATATACTGGCCCATATATGGCTTGGTTAAGCTAAACTTAGCAGCTTAGCCATTCAGGTCTGTAAATGTGGTCAGTACGTGGACTATTATTATCATCCCATATAGGACCATGGGAAACCAGCCTAACTCGAAATTTCAGAGCAGTGCAACCGTTTTACTTTGAGTTGGGAACCATTGGAGGCTGAGATCACAAACTTCACCTGCGGTGTCATTCTTTACCTTTCCATCATGAAATGACGAGCTTTGAAAAAAGAAAACTTTTGTATTACTGTGCACAGATTGATTTTTTTTTTTTTACAGCTGGTCATCTAGTGTTACTCATCTTAGGATATCCCAAGTCAAGAGGAAAGGTAAATAGGGACATATCTGAATGGCACATTCTAAGATTTATCCATACGTGTACAGGACTGGGGTTATATAGGACTTTGAAAATATGGCTACTTTTTTCTTCTCAGGAAGTGACATCATGTTAGTTGGTCACATGGCCATTCTGCGGCTCAGTCACGTTCATTTTAATGGGATGGAGATGTGGCATTGCCATGTGACCAATGGACGTGATGTGAGCAGCCATGTTTTCAAGACCTGCACAAAGCCTCAAAGTCAGAGATTGAAAGGAACTTCATGTTTTCATGTTTGGTTGAAGATTTTTCCATAACTGATGCTATACAGTTAGATCCATATATTTTGGGACACTGACACAAATTTTGATTTTTTTTACCTGTTTACTGAAACATATTCAAGTTATAGTTATATAATGGACATGGACATAAAGTCCAGACTTTCAGCTTTCATTTGAGGGTAACCACATTAAAATTTAATGAAGGGTTTAGGAGTTTCAGCTCCTTAACATGTGCCACCCTGTTTTTAAATTGACCAAAAGTAATTGGACAATTGATTCAAAGGCTGTTTCATGGGCAGGTGTGGGCAATTCCTTCATTATGTCATTCTCAATTAAGCAGGTAAAAGGCCTGGAGTTGATTTGAGTTGTGGTGATTGCATTTGGAAGATTTTGCTGTGAAGAAAACATGTAGTCAAAGGAGCTCTCCATGCAGGTGAAACAAGCCATCCTTAAGCTGAGAAAACAGAAAAACCCATTGCTACAATATTAGGAGTGACAGAATCTATAGTTTGGTACATCCTGAGAAAGAAAGAAAGCACTGGTGAACTCATTAATGCAAAAAGACCTGGACGCCCACAGAAGACAACAGTGGTGGATGATCGCAGAATAATTTCCATGGTGAAGAGAAACCTCTTCTCAACAGCCAACCAAGTGAACAACACTCTCCAAGATGTAGGCGTATCAATATCCAAATCTACCATAAAGAGAAGGCTGCATGAAAGTAAATACAGAAGGTTCACTGCACAGTGCAAGCCACTCATAAGCCTCAAGAATAAAAAGGCTAGATTGGACTTTGCTAAAAAAAAAAAAAAACATCTAAAAAAGCCAGCACAGTTCTGGAAGAACATTCTTTGGACAGATGAAACCAAGATCATCCTCTACCAGAATGATGGAAAGAAAAAAGTACCGCGAAGGCGTGGTACAGCTCTTGATCCAAAGCATACAACGACATCTGTAAAACACGGCGGAGGCAGTGTGATGGCTAGGGCATGCATGGCTGCCAGTGGCACTGGGTCAATAGTGTTTATTGATGATGTGATACAGGACAGAAGCAGCCGGATGAATTCTGAGGTATTCAGAGACATACTGTGTGCTCAAATCCTGCCAAACTGATTGGTCGCCGTTTCATAATACAGATGGACAATGACCCAAAACATAAAGCCAAAGCAACCCAGGAGTTTATTAAAGCAAAGAAGTGGAATATTCTTGAATGGCCAAGTCAGTCACCTGATCTCAACTCAATTGAGCATGTATTTCACTTGTTAAAGACTAAACTTCAGACAGAAAGGCCACAAACAAACAGCAACTGAAAACCGCTGCAGTAAAGGCCTGGCAGAGCATTAAAAAGGAGGAAACACAGCGGTGTCTGGTGATGTCCATGAGTTCAAGACTTCAGGCAGTCATTGCCAACAAAGGGTGAACAACCAAGTATTAGAAATTATTACAATTATTTAATTTGTCCAATTACTTTTGAGCCCCTGAAATTAAGGGATTGTACGTAATAAATGATTTATAGTTCCTCACATTTTTATGCAATCATTTTGTTCAACCCACTGAATTAAAACTGAAAGCCTGAACTTCAACTGCATCTGAATTGTTTTGTTCAAAATTTATTGTGGTAATGTACAGAACCAAAATTAGAAAAATGTTGTCTTTGTCCAAATATTTATGGACCTAACTGTATATTTGCAATACTCACTTCTACAATAGTTGGTTCAGCATTTGACCATTCAGTAATATAGATTGGGCAGCATTGTGGCTCAGTGGTTAGCGTTGTAGCCTTGTAGTACTGGAGTAAGGAGTTTGTATGTTCTTCCCATGCTTGCATGGGTTTCCATCCAAAGACATACTGATAGGGAATGTAGATTGTGAGCCCTATATGGGACAGTGACTGACAATGTCTGTAAAGCACTGCTGAATATGATGGCACTATAGAAGTAATCATAATAGGTTACATGTTACAACTATCTGATATTTTCTTAAAAAACAATGACATAGAGTATATGTGAAGTCAGTAAGATTAGACCAATGCTTCAGACTTATTTTCAGAAGGGCTCAAATACTTTACAATATAGAGAAGGCCAGAAGGGGGAAAAAATCACTTTCTCTAGACATCTGCTACTTTGTATATATAAGACTTCAGGGAAGCTTTTAAGTAAATATGTTTTTGTGCTTTGTGATTACTAAAACATGCAGAACTGATTTACATTGCCTCCAGTGTATATTTTGTCACTTCACCTGAAGATGAGTGCTTGGTTACTATGGAAACAGTGTGCAGACGGAACGCGTAGTGAGCACACATCATTTTCAGGTACAGATGCCATAGAACAATCACTGGCTGCTGAGCAGACCACAACTTGTGCCATTTTATGCCATACCAGTCAATGCAGGCATGCTATCAGTTTACTATTGTGTTTGAGAAACTGTGCAGGCAGTGATTCATTTAGGAGTGGGAGCCCAGTCAAATTCCTTTTCAGACAGGCAGGACAGTGGGAGGATGACATGAATCAGATGTAAGTGGAGAGGCTTGGAAAGCAGTACACTTCCATTTCAAGTCTATTCAAGAGTCGCTTAAGTGCTTAAGGCAGAAAATTTTATCAGAGAATTCAGTTTATAAAATGGATTTTCTTGGTAGAAACCCTTACCCCGCCATCCCAGGAAAAGCTGGAGCCGTCTGTACTTTTCCCTTCAAGCAGCATAAGAAATGTATTATATTACAGTCATATGAAAAAGTTTGGGCACCCCTATTAATCTTAAACATTTTTAGTTCTAAATATTTGGGTGTTTGCAACAGCCATTTCAATTTGATATATCTAATAACTGATGGACACAGTAATATTTCAGGATTGAAATGAGGTTTATTGTACTAACAGAAAATGTGCAATATGCATTAAACCAAAATTTGACCGGTGCAAAAGTATGGGCACCTCAACAGAAAAGTGACATTAATATTTAGTAGATCCTCCTTTTGCAAAAATAACAGCCTCTAGTCACTTCCTGTAGCTTTTAATCAGTTCCTGGATCCTGGATGAAGGTATTTTTGACCATTCCTCTTTACAAAACAATTCCAGTTTAGTTAAGTTTGATGGTCGCCGAGCATGGACAGCCCGCTTCAAATTATCCCACAGATGTTCAATGATATTCAGGTCTGGGGACTGGGATGGCCATTCCAGAACATTGTAATTGTTCCTCTGCATGAATGCCTGAGTAGATTTGGAGCTGTGTTTTGGATCATTGTCTTGCTGAAATATCCATCCCCGGCGTAACTTCAAATTCGTCACTGATTCTTGTACATTATTCTCAAGAATCTGCTGATACTGAGTTGAATCCATGCGACCCTCAACTTTAACAAGATTCCCGGTGCCGGCATTGGCCACAGAGCCCCAAAGCATGATGGAACCTCCACCAAATTTTACAGTGGGTAGCAAGTGTTTTTCTTGGAATGCTGTGTTTTTTTGATGCCATGCATAACGCCTTTTTGTGTGACCAAACAACTCAATCTTTGTTTCATCAGTCCACAGGACCTTCTTCCAAAATGAAGCTGGCTTGTCCAAATGTGCTTTTGCATACCTCAGGCGACTCTGTTTGTGGCGTGCTTTCAGAAACGGCTTCTTTCGCATCACTCTCCCATACAGCTTCTCCTTGTGCAAAGTGTGCTGTATTGTTGACCGATGCACAGTGACACCATCTGCAGCAAGATGATGCTGCAGCTCTTTGGAGGTGGTCTGTGGATTGTCCTTGACTGTTCTCACCATTCTTCTTCTCTGCCTTTCTGATATTTTTCTTGGCCTGCCACTTCTGGGCTTAACAAGAACTGTCCCTGTGGTCTTCCATTTCCTTACTATGTTCCTCACAGTGGAAACTGACAGGTTAAATCTCTGAGACAACTTTTTGTATCCTTCCCCTGAACAACTATGTTGAACAATCTTTGTTTTCAGATCATTTGAGAGTTGTTTTGAGGAGCCCATGATGCCACTCTTCAGAGGAGATTCAAATAGGAGAACAACTTGCAATTGGCCACCTTAAATAGCTTTTCTCATGATTTTATACACCTGGCTATGACGTTCAAAGCTCAGTGAGGTTACAAAACCAATTTTGTGCTTCAGTAAGTCAGTAAAAAGTAGTTAGGAGTATTCAAATCAATAAAATGATAAGGGTACCCAAATTTTTACACCGGTCAAATTTTGGTTTAATGCATATTGCACATTTTCTGTTAGTACAATAAACCTCATTTCAATCCTGAAATATTACTGAGTCCATCAGTTATTAGATATATCAAATTGAAATGGCTGTTGCAAACACCCAAATATTTAGAACTAAAAATGATTAAGATTAATAGGGGTGCCCAAACTTTTTCATATGACTGTATGCCCGCACAAATTAACGGCCATCTTTGGAATACATATAATATATAATGAAATCCATGGACAGACTGGTTTCACCAGAGCAAAATATTCTCTTTACAAGAGATTCTCTTTATCTCCAATACAGCGTATTAAAATGAATTAACATGAAACAACCCCTTTAAGATTATTGTGTAGAGTTATCTTGACACATAGATGTGAAGTATGTGTAGTATGTTCACATGTATTTACACCTTATATTTCCTTATGCCATCAGTTAAAAGAGGATGTTTTAGTTCTCCTGACATGCCTGTTTTAGTACATACTTGCACTCCCTATATTGTAACATTTCTGGGGCAGCTTCTAGTTTTCCTCTTTTTCACCAGTGAGGTCTTTGACGACTGGGTGTATCCATTCCTCTTGTCAATGGGGTGTCTGTATACAGATTATGCCAGGACTGACTGGACAGTGTTAGTCTATATCGGGATATTCCCCTAACTGGTAAGTAGTTGTTGATTTGTTAATAAATTTCCTGGAGGATTAACTGAGTTGACCATTTGCAGTCTGCAATAGAAATGCCGTTTTTTAAAATGAATCGCAGTGCATTAGCATTGTAGTGCATTGCATTAGTGATCAGACCCCTAGGGGGTCTAATAAATACAAAAAAAATAAAAAAAATATTAAAAGTTCAAATCACCCCCCTTTCCCTAGAACACATAAACACATGTGGACAAAATTGTTGGTACCCCTCGTTTAATGAAAGAAAAACCCACAATGGTCGCCCACAACAGTCATTTTGCCGTTTCCAAGCGCAGTTTCTAAGCATATAGACCAGAATTAGGCCAGAATGTAATGGACTGTCATCTAGCATCATTGATTCCCATCTGATCCTGTCTTCATCTTCCATCCTCAGGTATGCCATCCCCATTTGGACTCAGATATTGATACATTACTGCCTCATTCACATCAACACCTCTGCTTGCTTTCATTTGTCATTTTATTGGTATAATGTTATGCACTCTGTTTTAACTATTTGAGCTTTGAAGCCACTGTCTCCATTCCTTGCTGGTTCCTCCCCCTTTTTTTCTCACCTGAGCCTTCCTTACAGTCTCTGATTCTATCTCCATGTTCCCACACCCCTTTTCACACCTGATACTAATGAAACAAATGTATTGCTAGCTAATATAAATGTAAGTGCATTGGTCATTTGTGGCCTATGGTCATTTTGCCGTTTCCAAGTGCAGTTTCTAAGTGTATAGACCAGAATTAGGCCAGAATTGGAATAGAAGGGAACTGAAGTTAACAACAGCCCTCTAAATGAAAACCAAACAATTAGCCACATAATGCTTCTCACTATAATCACTGTTGTCCTTCCCATACTTGTAAAAACCAGTCACCATGTCACTAAGAATATCTTTATCTCTCCATCTATTGTACCCCACTATCTGACATGCTCTGCCCCAGACACACACAACCTCCCCACACTCTCTCCCTGCTACTCCTCACTTCTGGCGACATATCTCCTAAACCTGGACTGCCCCAGCACCTCCCTGCTGTCAGTTCTTTCCGCACAACCAGCATCATCACACGGAACCCCCTAAATCTTACACCTATCTTACACGCTCCTGCCCGTCCCCACGCCCTCCCCGGTGAACTATGGAACGCTCGCTCTGTACGCAACAAACTTGACTACATCCACAACCTCTTAATTTCTCAAATCATTTCTCGGTATCACAGAAACGTGGCTAACACCCTCAGACACCACCTTCCCTGCTGCCCTCTCCTATGGAGGTCTGCAGTTCTAGCACACTCCCCGCCCCAACAATAAACCTGGTGGAGGCGTAGGCGTACTCCTGTCTGACAATTGCTCCTTTGCCCCAATCCAACCGCTACCTGTTCTCACCCTCCCCTCCTTTGAAGTGCACTATGTTCGCATTTACTCGCCCTCCAACCTCCAACTGGCCGTCATATATCGACCTCCAGGACCTACCGCTGCCTTTATCGACCACTTCACCACCTGGCTAATGCACTTCCTATCCGCTGACACCCCCACCATCATCATGGGTGATTTCAACATCCCCATTAACACAACCCACCCCTCCGCTTCCAGTCTCTTGTCCCTCACTGCCTCCTTTGGTCTCTCAGCCCTTGACTCTGTTGCCCCCTTCACTAACACCAGAGCCCAACCGATCAATGGATCCTTCCCTTCCACCTTCAAACATGCTACCATCACCCCTATACTTAAGAAACCCTCCCTCGACCCGTCCTCTCCAGCCAACTATCGTCCCATCTCACTGCTCCCGTACGCCTCTAAACTGCTGGAGCAACACGTCCACTCCGAACTGTTGTCCTATCTCTCATCCAATGTGCTCTTTGACAGACTACAGACAGGCTTCAGACCCCATCACTCCACAGAAACTGCCCTAACCAAGGTCACTAATGACCTTTTAACTGCCAAAGCCAAATGTCACTACTCTGTCCTCCTCCTCCTCGACCTCTCCTCTGCCTTTGACACAGTCGACCATTCCCTCCTGTTAGAAATGCTTTCATCCCTTGGTATCTCTGACCTGGCCCTTTCCTGGATCTCCTCATACCTCACCAACCGCACATTCAGCGTCTCCCACTTGCACACCACCTACCCGCCACGCCCTCTTTCTGTAGGTGTCCCCCAAGGCTCCGTCCTAGGACCCCTCCTGTTCTCCATCTACACCCTAGGCCTTGGCCAACTCATAGAATCCCATGGTTTCCATTACCATTGCTATGATGACGACACCCAAATATATCTCTCTGGACCAGACATTATCTCCCTGTTGTCCAGAGTCCCAGAATGTCTAGCAGCCATGGACTCCTTTCTCTCCTCCCGCTTTCTCAAACTCAACATGGAGAAAATGGAGTTCATAATCTTTACCCCTCCACGCACGACCCCCCTACCTGACCCATATATCAAAATTAATGCAACCACTCTCACCACAGTCCCACAGGCCCGCTGTCTTGGGATAACCTTAGACTCTGACCTATCCTTTAAGCCACATATTCAAACCCTCAACACCACCTGCTGCCTCCAACTCAAGAACTTCCACCGAATCCACTCCTTCCTCACCCCTGAAACTACAAAGATGCTAGTCCACTCCCTCATAATCTCCCGCCTAGACTACTGTAACACCCTTCTCCATGGCCTCCCAGCTAACACTCTTGCCCCCCTCCAGTCCACCTTAAACTGTGCTGCTCGCTTAATACACCTCACCCCCCATTCTTCATCAGCCGCTCCCCTCTGCCAATCCCTTCACTGGCTACCCATCGCCCAGCGAATAGAGTTCAAACTACTAACGCTGACATACAAAGCCATCCACAACCTGTCCCCTCCATATATCTCCGACCTAATCTCCCGCTACCTGCCCGCACATAACCTCCGATCCTCCAAAGACCTCCTACTCTGTTCTGCTCTTATCTGCTCTTCACACAAACGTCTCCAAGACTTCTCCCGTGCATCCCCCATACTTTGGAACTCATTACCAAGACACATAAGACTGACCCCCACAATAACAAGCTTCAAGAAGGCCCTGAAGACTCACCTATTCAGGAAGGCCTACAATCTCCAATAACACTACTGTCACCACACCACCACCTGAACAGCCTCTCCCCTCACCTTCTGTCTCTCTCCGTCTTCCCTCATAGATTGTAAGCCCTTGCGGGCAGGGCCCTATATCCCACTGTGCCAGTTGGTCACTGTTTGTATTATCTGTTTTGTATATCTTGTGTACCGTATGTAAATCCACAAATGTAAAGCACCATGGAATTAATGGTGCTATATAAATAAACAATAATAATAAAAATAAAATAACTTGAATCTGACAATACTGGAATTTGCCAAACTACATGTTGACAATCCACAATGATTCTGGGAGAATGTCCTATGGACAGATGAGACAAAAATCTAAATTTTTGCAAGGCACATCAGCTCTATGTTCACAGATGGAAAAATGAAGCATATCTTGAAAAGAACACCGTGCCTACTGTGAAACATGGAGGAGGCTCTGTTATGTTCTGGGGCTGCTTTGCTGCATCTGGCACAGGGTGTCTTGAATCTGTGCAGGGTACAATGAAATCTCAAGACTATCAAAGGATTCTAGAGAGAGATATGCTGCCCAGTGTCAGAAAGCTTGGTTTCAGTCGCAGGTCATGGGTCTTGCAACAGGATAATGACCCAAAACACACAGCTAAAAACACCCAAGAATGGCTAAGAGGAAAACTAGGACTATTCTGAAGTGGCCTTCTATGAGCCCTGACCTAAATCCTATTGAGCATCTTTGGAAGGAGCTGAAACATGCTGTCTGGAAAAGGCACCCTTCAAACCCGAGACAACTGGAGCAGTTTGCTCATGAGGAGTGGGCCAAAATTCCTGTTGAGAGGTGCAGAAGTCTCATTGACAGTTACAGGAATCGTTTGATTGCAGTGATTGCCTCAAAAGGTTGTGCAACAAAATATTAAGTTAAGGGTACCATCATTTCTGTCCAGGCCTGTTTCATGAGTTTTCTTTTTTATAAAATTCTGTTGAAGCATGGTTGAAAAGCAACGTCTGACTTTCATTTGTTAATTTTCATAGAATTTTTATATATTATTACTTTTGTCAGATTCAAGTTATTTCTGTGACCATTGTGGATTTTTCTTTCATTAAACGAGGGGTACCAACAATTTTGTCCACGTGTGTAAAAGTACTTAAATACTGTGAAACACATACATATTAGGTATTCCTGTGTCTGAAAACGCCCGTTCTACAAATCTATAAAAATATTTTTCTCGTACGGTAAACGCCGTAGAAGGAAAAAAAAAATCAAAAGTGCCAAACCGCTGTTTTTTCACTGTTTTCCGACTGATAAAAAGTAAAGCAATAGCAATTCCCCAAAATGGTATAACTAAAAAGTACACCTGGTCCCGCAAAAGAAGACACTCTATATATCCCTGTACAGGGAAGTATAAAAAAGTTACGGGTGTCAGAATATGGCGACTTTTAGAATAAAATTTTTTTGCATAGTTTTGGATTTTTGTTAAGGGGTTAAAACGTAAATAAAACCTTATAAATTTGGTATCCCCGGAATTGTACCGAAACATAGAATACAGGTGACATGTCAATTTGGCTGCACAGTGAACACCGTAAAAACGAAGCCTGTAAGAATTTTTTTTTCCAGCTTCCCAGTACATTGTACAGAATATTTAATGATAGCATCATGAAGAAAAATTTGTCCTGCGAACATTAAGACCTCATATGGCTCTGAGATCGGAAAAAATAAAAAAATTATGGGGTTTGGAAGAGGGGAAGTCGAAAATCGAAAAATTCCTCTGGCGGGAAGGGGTTAAAAGATGTATACTTTTTCCCTATGGATAAACATTTTGCTATATACTTACACAACATAGATTTAAATGTCACCCACTTAACCTCTATATCACTATCTGACAATAGGTGCTCCCAGTCTATATCCTGAAGTGCGGCGCTTAGCCTGGGAAAACTGGCCTTTTTAAAATTGTTGTTTGTTTTTTACAACTTGTAGGTAATTTGATTAGATCTGGTCACTATTACCAAGGTTTTCACCAACAGTGACATTTCCAACAAGTCCTGCGTTATTAGAAATGATTAGATCCAGAAGAGCAGCCCCTCTAGTTGGATCTTCTACAAGCTGGACCATAAAATTGTCCTGAAACAAGTTGATGAATTTCTACCCCTTTACAGACTATGCAGAACTATGATGCCAGTCAATATCCTGGTAATTAAAATCAAGACAACCTTACCCGCATGCATTTGCTTATACAATTGGAACTCCTCAGTTATGTTGGAGGGATTTATAGATTATACCAAAAAGTAGTTTAACAGTGTCACATCCATATACAATTCCACCTACAAGGATTCCACATCCTCACAATTTTCACCAACATTTGCCTCTTACACGCTCTTTTTCATGTCATAATTTGTTTTTATTCATTTATATATTTACTCTTTCTGTGCTTAGAAACAGTAAGGAGGCAGTCATATCACTGACTGTCAGCTAGCGTTGTATACACCGTCATAGATGGAAGGCTGTCAATCACTGATAGAACCTCCCACATGACTAGACGACTAGTGCACATAGAGATAGCTGTCAAGCACTGATAGCGCGGCGCTTGTGACTAGATGACTGTTTCTAAGGATAGAATGGATAAATATATACAGGTGCATCTCAATAAATTAGAATATCTTTGAAACGTTCATTCATTTCAGTAATACAATTCATAATCAGCAGTCTTTCATGATTGTGTGTCCTACTGAACCAGACTGAGGGACCATTTAAAGGCTTAGGAAACCTTGGCAGGTCACACACTGAATTTACAATACTGAACTTTTTTACAATATTCTAATTTTCTTAGATTTTGGTTTTCATTACCTGTAATCCATAATCAACATTTACAGAAATGAAACACTTGAAATAGAACACTCTGTGTGTAAAGAATCTATTAAATATAGGAGGTCACTTTTTAAACTTAATTACTGAAAGAAAGAAATGTTTCAAAGATATTCTAATTTATTGAATAAAATGCAAGTAATGCCGCATTTTTTCCTAAAACATAATACCTGCAGACTACACTGCCGTTGCATGGTGAAGAGTTTCTGGATGTTACCATTCCCATTGTCTAAGGTTTGTGTCCCTACATAGTATGACACGGTGAGCACTGATTGGTCAGGGTAGACTGTGCGGGAACTCCCCCCCCCCAACTGCTGACACCCAGATGTCCAGTTGAAATACTAGAGGAATGGCACAATATATTGCAAAGATGCTCCAGTATTTCGGTGCTATGGCTAGTAAAAGTATTTACTAGAGTAGACATGCTAGTAGAGCTGACAGGTCCTTTTTATAATAAATGTAGATGTTAACAGTGTTTGAAAGCATTCACAATTGTTCTCTGGACATTGGTCTACATATATAGCTGCATTAACTTTAAATGACTATTTGAACTAGTCGGCGGCCGCCTTTAGTGTATAGAGCTGTCTCAGTGGGAGTGGGAAGTGGGCTTCTCTGCCAATAACCTCTGAGAAGAAATTCCATAACCTGCCGTGCAGAAAAGGTCAAACTCATTTTTGCAAACAGGAGTTCGGTTGGTTTAACCGCTCATTCCAGAACTCGGCTTCATTACTAGTAATTAATCCTCAAGGTTCCTGAATGTCAGATCAGGGAGGCAATACCATAATGCAGGTAGGCTATGAAAAGTAATTGCTATTTTTCTTTGCTGTCTATGACCTAAATGAGAGCCAATCCCGCCTCATGTTTTTTTCAGAAATGTTCACAATCAAGTAGATATACCCTTAGCTCAGGACATGGTGGAGCAGTAAAATGCATCTTCATCATTGTTATCATATGTGCTATATTTCCTAGGCAGATCTTACTCCTGTTAGTAATTTGCAAAATGATAAATTACATTCTGTTTTGTTAGCCTGCCTAATACATGAAGAATTCCAGATCTTACAGTGAAAATATCTTTTCCGGGGAAATGAAGCAGAGGTTTGTACTGTACTATCTTTCTACAAAGGCTAGCACCTATTGATGTAATATTGTAAATATGAAGGAATCTTTTATATCTCAGGATACATAAAAATATCTGCTTTATGTTATTGAAGTTTTTGCATCTGGAGTGCTCTAGACCAGTGGTGATAATCTGGATATAGGTTGTTTAGGTCAGGGTCAAGCCATGAAAGCTTAGCCAAAGGAAAATCTCACTAGCCACAAAGCCACTTGTTGAGTGGCTTGAGAATATACTTACAGTAATCAGTCTGTTACAATCCATG